>JAWZYU010000009.1:18891400-19516400 GCA_038380435.1 Ryuthela nishihirai
GTCGAAACATATTGTCCAAAGGGTCTTCCAGCAGTGGCGTACATCGCAGTCAGGCTAATCGTCGCCAGAACTGCGGCAGAAAGACTGTGCTCACCAATAGGGGCTGCCACAGTGTGTCACCCACTATTAAAGCAAACCGCTTTGCAACGAGGCAAGATTTACTCCAGTCAGTCAATGCAGGCCTACAACAAACTGTTTCCGAACGAACACTCTGAAGGGAACTGCATGCCATGGATATCTGGAGCAGAGTACGTGGAAGAGACCCATGTTAACATCTCTGCACTAGGCTGCACGGCTACAGTGGGGACAGCGCCACAAAGATTGGACTATCGACTCTTGGAAGCGTGTGATCTGGTCGGATAAGTCACGTTTTTGCTTGTATTCAAATGATGCGAGGTGACGGTTACATCGTAAGCTGCATGAAGCCTTCCATGCGGACTGAGTGCAAGGTTCTGTTCAAGCTGGAGGAGGTTCTGTAATGTTTTGGGGGTGTTTCACGTACGAGGAAATGTGTTCTTTCGTTGCAGTGACATCACACCTGAACCAGAAGGGCTACATGGAGCTACTGGACGACCACATATTGCCTTTTGTGAAGCATCTCCACAGTGAACACCAGAAGGATACCTCAGTCTTCCAATATGACAGTTGTCGCGTGCACAGGACTCGAAGTGTGTCGGATTGACATGATGAGCATTCTGAAGCCTTCGAGCATCTCGACTGGCCCGCCAAATCCCCAGATTTGAATCCCATAGAAAACTTGTGGGACTATTTGGGGCAACGAGTGAAGCGCCGTCTCAGACATCCGGCCAATCTGGCAGAACTGCGGCATTTGCTGCCGGAAGAGTGGATGAATATTGATGAATATTGATGTGCACTACATCCGCACACTGGTGTCATCCATGCCAGATAGAATTTCGCCTGTTCTTTGGTCGCACGGAAGCGTTACACGCTACTAAGTGACATTCAGCCAGGGATGACTGATTTTTTGTCCGGTGAGCTTATGTCTGAGTAACAGTGGCCGAGTGGTTAGCATATTTTGAATGCGAACAAATGGACCCGGGTTTGCTTCCTGGGTGAAGAATGGATCTTTCTTCTGTTGTCTTCGTGCTCAATCCTCGCCTTCGTAAAAGAACTCTTCTTTTGCTTATTATAGCGATACTAACAGGAGCCTGTCAGACTTCTGTGACAAATTAGCTGCTTGGGAAATAATTTAGTTATAAGAAAAATTGCAGAGCTTCTCCAATATTGAGTATTCTAAAAAGTTCAGAAACCGAAATAACTTCTACTCTAATAAATACTTTTTTTTACTATTCATTGACAATGCGCTAGAACTATCATCTTTACTTATTGAATAAAAACATCTGTTTCTTAAGTGATGCATTTGAGATGATTAATTATTTTGCATCATTGAATATTTAATTTATGTACAGTCGCTCAAAAAAATATCCGAACACTATATGGTTGATTATAAATAATAAAAAATAAATTCCCCCTCAAGCTAGAATTCAAAAAAATATCTGGCAACGATTTTTTTTAGAAATTAGTGATCTGGCAACCTTCGTGTCACGTGACACGAAGGTTGCCAGATTTCACTAATTTCTGAAAAAATCGTTGCCAGATATTTTTTCTGAATTCTGTAATCGACCATGGTGTTCGGATACTTTTTTGAGCGACTGTAGGTGGTCATATTATTTTGATACTAGATCGTGTGGGCTCACTCACGGAAATATTGAGCGTGTGCAGTTACCGTTCACAGCAAACTGGAGCATGTGCAGTAACTGCACACGCTCCAGTTTGCTGTGAACGGTAACTGGAGCGTGTACAGCAACTGTACACGCTCCAAATATTTTTCTTGAATTCTGTAATCACGTGACACGAAGGTTGCCAGATCACTAATTTCTAAAAAAATCGTTGCCAGATATTTTTCCTGAATTCTGTAATCAACCATAGTGTTCGGATATTTTTTTGAGCGACTGTACTTCAACGGTCTCAATGCTACGAAGAAACGATTTGTTTTCTAATATTGCAAAGTGATTGTAGGGTTCTACCATTTGTGATTGATCCGGGGTGGGAAGGGGGTCGAGTAAAGTTCTACTTCGAAATATAAATTCTATTATCCCATTTTTCATGATTATTTACCTCAAGTAGAGAAATTTATTCTTTAGTCATTCACCTGAAGGCAGGGCCTTTCAAAAAGGGATTATATGAGCCATTTGGTCCGGGCCTCATCTTCTAAGGGGTCTCAAATTTTGTGAGTATTAAATTAACATATATTAAATGAAGGGGATCTTCATTAAATATGTCTATTTTTAGATAACATATTACCATCATCGTCCCCTCAAGCAGCCATGGGCTACGGAGGTCCAACCAGACCGTGCAATTTATTCTCCAAGCATATCTGTCCTGAGATACATCTGCTGCATCTGGCCACTGCACACCAATTCTAACAAGGTCCTGTTTGACATTGTCTGCCCACCGCATCCTAGGTCTCCCTCTCTTTCTGAGGCCTTTAGGCACACTGCTCATAAACCTATTCGCCAATTTATAATTATCCATACGGGCAACATGGCCAAACCAACGGAGTCTCTCTCTGCACAATATGCTACTTATAGAAAGTTGCCGACTCCTTTGCCTAATTTCATCATTACTTACAAAGTTGAACCACCTAATGCCTAAGATATTGCATAATCATCTAGATTAAAAAGCATCAAGTTTCCTGCTATCTTGTTTACAAAATGGTCCAACTCTAGAAAGAACCAAACTATTACACAGTTCTAATTTTAAAACAATGAAAATTTAAAAAAAATTATGTAAATCGTGGCCAAATATTTAGCGCGTTTCGCTACTGATCTAATGGACCTGGGTTTGAGCCCAGGGTAAGGCATGGATGTTTGTGTTGTCTTCCTGCTGAGGTCTCGCCTTCTTCACAGACCTTCCCTATGGCGTATTAAACTGACAGGTTCCTGTCCGACTTCTGTGGCAAGCAGCTGCTTGAGGAGATATTTATTTTATTTTTAGATTAGGTTCTTAGCATTGATTATCTATCTGTTAATGAATTGGATGGCATTATTTCCCCCTGGTGTCATTTCACCCTGTCACCAACACCCGACACGTTTTGTTCACCTTATTCGCACAATAATTCTCCCCCTTATGTCGGTATGATTAAAATAATCCAGGATCTGCGGCAGATATAGGTTGGCGGCCTCAAAAATATACAAATGGCTCAAAGCCTCAAACCGTCTTTGCAAAGCCCTGCACTAGGAATGACCTTCAGTTTCAATAGCTTGATGCTGTCGCTAGAACACACTTGTTAAGGACCGTTTACGGAATTTGCATTTAAATTGACTCTTGGCATCAGAAATCACCAGACTCTTTCAAAGATAAATGAGCCTACAGTTGCCAAACAAATGGATCAAGATATCGCAAGAACCAGGCACATAGACGGAGGTCTTAAGTTGGTAAAAATAATTGGAACATTAAGAATTGAGAAACGAATTTACTCTTTGTAGCAACAATACATGCAATTATAAACTTGATCGGCAATAAACAAAATATATTGCACCTATGTTGCATTTCTCCTTCCATTGCATTTTTTTCTACTTTTGGGCATCTTTCGAAATTATTTTCTGGCTGCGTGTATTACTCAAATGGAGAGAGGAAGGAGATTTCAAAATAGCTCTGTATTAAAATCTACGGAGAGGAGGAAGATGACGATTAAGATGAGGATGAAGAAGAATGTGGAATCATTGAAGATAAAGAATGTGGAATCATTGAAGATAAAGAATGTGGAATCATTGAAGATAAAGAATGTGGAATCATTGAAGATAAAGAATATGGAATCATTGAAGATAAAGAATGTGGAATCATTGAAGATATAGAATGTGGAATCGTTGAAGATAAAGAATGTGGAATCGTTGAAGATATAGAATGTGGAATCGTTGAAGATAAAGAATGTGGAATCGTTGAAGATAAAGAATGTGGAATCGTTGAAGATAAAGAATGTGGAATCATTGAAGATATAGAATGGGAATCGTTGAAGATAAAGAATGTGGAATCATTGAAGATAAAGAATGTGGAATCGTTGAAGATAAAGAATGTGGAATCATTGAAGATAAAGAATGTGGAATCATTGAAGATAAAGAATGTGGAATCATTGAAGATAAAGAATGTGGAATCATTGAAGATAAAGAATGTGGAATCATTGAAGATATAGAATGTGGAATCATTGAAGATAAAGAATGTGGAATCGTTGAAGATAAAGAATGTGGAATCGTTGAAGATAAAGAATGTGGAATCGTTGAAGATAAAGAATGTGCAATCGTTGAAGATAAAGAATGTGGAATCGTTGAAGATAAAGAATGTGGAATCGTTGAAGATAACGAATGTGGAATCGTTGAAGATAACGAATGTGGAATCGTTGAAGACAATGAATGTGGAATCATTGAAGATAAAGAACGTGTGAAATGATGGCTGTCGATGAGTTTAGTATGTAAGGAAATGGGACTCAGGAAGTTTAAAGTGATATTTGTGAAATTTTTTGTCAGAAGGCATTTGAATAATATAACAATAAAAATTCATTTTTTTATTTTTTGTGTAGATGCTTTTTAAGAGCAATCGTCTTAAATTTAGATTAAATGAAACGTCGTCGTATGCTTGTTGCTTTGGCAAAAACTTTAATGAATCTATAAATTTTCTTACTTTTTTTCTAAGTTTTCGGAACTTAATGAGATTATTTTTAAATAACACTTTACGTCACTTTCACATATTTTCAAGTATGAATGTGAATTTTTATTTTCAGAATCAAAAAGAGGAAAATTTTCAAATATAATCCATATGACTGGGCCAAATTATGCACTGCAATACGTTTGTGAAATAGATGCTAATAATGCATTGCTACACATGCGCATTAAATATGATGAGAATTCATCTTTCTTTAATAATGAGAGGTCGATACTAATAATACATTGTTACACATGTGCATGAAATATGACGAGAATTCATATTTCTTTGGAAATCAGAAGTCGGTACTAATATTGCATTGTCACACGTGTGCATGAAATATGACGAGAATTCATCTTTCTTTGGTAATCAGAAGTCGATAATAATAATGCGTTGCTACACATGCGCATGAAATATGACGAGAATTCATCTTTCTATATAAATCAGAAGTCGATATATTTCTTTAGAAATCAGAAGTCGAATAATGCATTGTTAAACATGTGCATGAAATATGACGAGAATTCATATTCCTTTAGTAATCAGAAGTCGATAATAATAACGCATTGCTACACATGTGCATTAAATATAACAGGAATTCATCTTTAGTAATCATAATTCGATACTAATAATGCATTGCTACACATGTGCATGAAATATGACGAGAATTCATCTTTCTTTAGAAATCAGAAGTCGATACTAATAATGCATTGTTAAACATGTGCATGAAATATGACGAGAATTCATATTCCTTTAGTAATCAGAATTCGATAATAATAATAATGCATTGTTACACATGCGCATTAAATATGACAGGAATTCATATTTATTAATCAGAAGTTGATACTAATAATGCATTGTTACACATGCGCATGAAATATGACAGGAATTCATATTTTTTTAGAAATCAGAAGTCGATACTAATAATGCATTGCTACAGATGCGCATGAAATATGATGAGAATTTATATTTCTTTAGTAATCTGCTGTTTTAATCGCATCTTTAACTTTTACGAACATCGATTCCGCTAATTGCTGACAGGAACTGATACCTGATCTCCCATGACCAACATCACGAAACGGTCCGTTGCATCATTCTGTCGAGAGAGGAATGCATCTCGATTAGCGGTTCGGCAAAACTTGAGTCTCGGAGCATTTTCATCAACGGGAAGCCCTTAATGATATTTTCTGGGAACTGTCGTGGCCGACGGTTGGCGAATCAAAAAAATGGAATGATCAGGAGGTAGCTTGAAAACAAAAAGCAAGGGCAACCGGAAGCCAAACTAAAGGGGAAACCAGAATGAAAAGACCTTTTTTGGAGGTCGCAAGAGTCGCTTGAACTGTCTAATTCTAGGAAGGAAATCGATCCGTAAGGTTCTCGGCAACTGACTTGTTATTAATTCTCAGGATTAATGTCTCGATCTCTAGGGTTGGGTTGTTTTACCTCTGAGCGGCACTTTTTTGCACACCATGGGCTAAATGACCAGGTCACATGGACTCCGAAGGTTCAGAGAAGGTTAGGGGAGGGTACCCACTGGAACAGCTGTTGGGAGACAGATGGTAGCCTCCCGTCAAGGCCATCCAGCGTGTTCTTTAACGTGCACAGGGTATGGCTCTCCCGCACACGGGGCCACGGCTTAACGTCCCATCCGACGGACGGCGGCCTTTCCAAGCCCATCGGTGTCCCCTACTGACCGTGGGCAGGGCGGGGAATTTTTGCGGAGATAAATCTCAACGCTGACGCAGGTGGGACTCGAACCTGGGAACTACAGATTACGAGCCTGGCGCGCTACCGACTGAGCCACCCCCGCCCCTCTCGATCTCTAGGAATATGATGTGTAGGAGTATTTCGAAATTAAAGGTTGCGAGTTTTATCTGATGTAAAATGTTTGGAATTGCTGATGAAACATTTAAACCGTATTTTTTTTTCATTCATCCTGACACAAAATAAAGTTCTTATAAACGAAAATCGATCCATACAACTTAAATTTAGGATTGGGTTGTTTTACCTCTGAGCGTTGTTTTACCAAAAAGAGTTCTTTTTGCACAAAATAAGCTAAATGAGCAGGTCACAAGGACCCTGAGGGTTCAGAGAAGGTTGGGGGGAAAGGGACCCACTGGACTGACGTTAAAAGCCAGATGGAAGCCTTCCGTCAAGACCATTCAGAGTTTTCTTTAACTCGCACAGGATACTGATCTCCTGTACTAGGGACCACGGCTTAAAGACCCATCCGACGGATGGAGGTCTTTCCAACCCCGTCGGTGTTCTTTTTGAACGAAGGCAAGGTGGGGGTTTGCGGAGATAAATCTCAACGCAGGTCCAGAATGACTCGGATCTTGGAACCGAAGATTATGAGTCTTTTGCGCTACCGAATTAACAACCGCCACTCCAAAGGAAATGATAAACTATAACGTATATTTCAAACTCTCTGCTCATGATAGAAATGTGAAATTTTTGTGGCAAAGTGTGATAGTCAAGAGGTTGTCGATTGACCCCCTTACTACGAAGGGGCTTGGGAAAACATATTTTTTTTTGCTTTAAGAGATAAATGAGAAATTCTTTTTGTATTTTGTGGGTACCAAAACATGTTAGTACATGCATTTCTCTAACATCTGTTAGTTCTATTCTAAACAAGAGAGCTTTAAGGCGGAAATAAAGAAAACTTGATTCTCTTTGAAAACGAGCACCCGATATTCGTCAGAAGTCATACGTTATTCGCTGTTTTATTTTTTAATAAAAGAACTTGTAACAGTATAATTTAAGTTTTAAAAATTGTCAGTTGAAAGCTTATGGCAGAGTGGTTAGCGTCTCCGACTTGAGAATTGGGTTGTTTTACCTCTGAGCGGCACTTTTTTTGCACACCATGGGCTAAATGGCCAGGTCACATGGACCCCGAAGGCTCAAAGAAAGTTGAGGAAGGGGACCCACTGGAACAGCTGTTGAGAGACAGATGGTAGCCTCTCGTCAAGGCCATTCAGCGTGGTCTTTAACGTGCACAGCGTATAGCTCTCCCACACACACAGGGCCACGGATTAACGTCCCATCCGACGGACGGCGGCCTTTCCAAGCCCGTCGGTGTCCCCTACTGACCGTGGGCATGGCGGGGAATTTTGTGGAGATAAATCTCAACGCTGATCTAGCTGGGATTCGAACCTGGGAACTGCAAATTACGAGCCTGGCGCGCTACCGACTGAGCCACCCCCGCCCTCTTCGACTTGATAGAGAATAGGGAACTGGAGGTGAGTCTTATAAAAGGTTTGTGTTGTACCCCTGCTGAGGTTTTCTTACAATACTCTTTCGCTAGGATATCTTTCATAAGAAAGCCTGTACACGTTACGAGATGCTTCTACGCCTTTTCTATATATTGCGTACCAGTAAGCAAATTTCTTGCATGGAGTAATGGACCAAGCCACAAGAACCCAATGTTCTAAAGAGGGTTGGAGATTGGTATCCAAGAAGCAACTATTGAGAAAATGTCCTCATTCAAAATGTTCTTTTAACGTTCCTGCAGGGGAGAAATGTCTGGAATGGACCAGGAAGTCTTTCTGGAGATTTTTGTATTATTATTATTTAGAAATTGTTTCTGGTCAAATAACGTGATCCGTGTTCTTTCCCTATCGTTGGATGATCTTTAAAATTATTCTTTCAAAACATGTAAAATAAATAAATTTGCTGTTTTTTTTTTATCTCGCTCTGGTGCTTTAAAGTTGTCGCTCCCCTTCCCAAGACCGAACTCTGCTCTCCTGAACACGGATCTAGACTTAACGTCTCTTCCTCTGAATGATTGTTTTACCACTTCCATCACACTTCTCAACAAGGACGTCATCCTCAGAACTTGAGAAGATCTCAACACTGGCGCAGTTAGGACCACAAATGAGAATAAGTAGTTTCGATATTGAAAACTAAAAATCAAAAGCCTTGGCGCCGCACATACACAATACTTGGCACTCATTAATTTTCTGGAAATGGTTTTAAATAATTATTTCCTCCAGAAATTAATTCTATTCTACAATTGCCAACTGTCGTATTCTGTGTCGTAATATTTGTTTGATCGTTTAACAAAAGAGAAAGTTCTGTTATAAGGAAAGTAGTTGATCATTTCACGAACTCTTCAAAAGGATTTTTAACTCTGCGGAACTCTTTCGAAGCGCGCATCGATTTACAAGTTTGGCGAGTTATCATATACAGAACTACTTCTTCGATTAAGTGCAGCTTCCGCTCTTTTTCTTTTAAAAAAGAGTAAAGCAGAGAAAACTGCCTTGGAATTAAAAATGCCCTCGTGCTTTCTACTCCTTGCCCTTGCTTTGTTTGCGCTGTGAGATTCCCTCCACCTGGCATGTGCCAATGAGAAGTGAAAGTCACGAACAGATCACTCAGCTCATTTATATCGCCGATATTGCGAGGGATTTCCTGTTTTCGTCCCTGAACAAGTAAAATAAAAAAAGGAAGCGAAAATCCGACTCTGACCGTAGATATTGGGAAAATTAAAAATACAAACCGAAACTTGATTTTTTCTCTAATCAATATTATTGTTGTATGCTTCAGAGAAGGTTGGTAAATGTCTGGATTTCCTGTAACGTGTTTTCTACGTGCGGTTAAAATTCAATCGAGGAGTTTTGTTTTTAAATGAGACTTTTGAACATATTTTAACGCTCTACCAATTATTACAGGGTCACAAGCAAATTCATGTTGATATCAGACAATGACAGTCACTTTTCTGACCTTGCAAAAATTTGTTTCTGGGATAAGTAGAGCTCTGAAGTGGTTCCAGTGAGTTTTGTAAATTTAAAATGTTTAATGATGATAATGTATGATGATTAATGATACATCGATGATTGATCCTATTATTAATCATCATACATTATCATCATATGATAATGCGAGGATCGGTCATTCTAATAGCTCCGAATGATTAAAATTTGAAAAAAAGGTTTGAAAATCGCCGCTAAGCACATCCACATCCCTCTTCCAGAAAGGGGGAAAGGGACCTCTGGGATTTATCTGTAAAGGCCGCCATTCGTGGAATGAGATGTAAAAACCGTGATTCCATGTGTAGGACAGCTGTACCCTGTGCACGCCAGAACACGCTAGATGACCTTGAAAGGGGGGATTCCCCCTGTTTCCTAGCAACTGCAGTGGATTCCCTTCTATCTAACTTTGAGTGTCTGGGATCCTTCAGATCTAACAATTTATCCCATTGTGTGCACAAAAGTGCCATTCAGGTCGAACCATGCAATATCAGTATTCAGAGAGAGAAGGGGGGATAAAGCCTTTTTTATCTAAATTCGGTGAAAATTCATAAAAAAATTTTAAACGCGCATTTTTCTTTAAAGTTTTCTTCAACCTTTTCGATCCTGTTGACATTTTCCCCTATGTCGCCTACTTTGTTTCGCCATTAGGAAGCAAAACAATGGAAAAAGTTTCTTCTGCTTCAATCGTCGGGTTACTCAGATCCAATTCAGAATCAGATGAAACACCAGTAAAGTTGTTTTTTCCTTCAAAGAAGAAAAATCTTGCTTTCATTGGAAAGAGTAAACAACCACCACCGCATTTCTTATCTCCAAACAAACGGCTTTTCTTCTTCTGTCAGCTGATGTGTTCTCTTACACGGTTGCGAAAGCATCTTCTTGTATCCTACGGGTTCGCTCGATGCTCTAAACTGGGAACGCATCCCCCACGAGTATCGCGAATTCGTCTCGGCGTACTGCGAGCCCACAGACAGAAGGCGAGATAGCGATCTCCTTCGCACAGAAACTGAAGCGTCCATTTGCTCGTAGCGATAGTTAGCAGAGAAACGTAGCCTCCACCAATGAATGGAGCAACGATATTTTGTGGACGAGGGTATTGTCAGAACAAAGTGGAACGATCGCAGCTTAAACATTTCAAGCATTTTAAAAATGAGCGTATCCGCTCATCTAAAAACAGGCAAATCACACTCGCGAGCGCTCTCATGTTTAGTCGCTTTATTGGAAGAGATTTTGTTTTTAACTTTCTGGTTTTCTTTTCCTGCCTTTTCGCTCTGCCAGGAGCAATGTGTTTTTGTTGCCTTTGTTTTAAGCCCACAAGCAAATAAAAACTTACGTTTGCAGTAAACTGAATTTCGTCTTTTTGTTTTATTTCCATCGTTGCCTTCTGGTTGTTGGTCCCGAGGGCTAAGGGTAGCCATAAAGAGAGAATGCTATGTTCCCAATGGCGGCTTGAAGGTCCAAGTTCCCAAAATAAAACGTGCACACCAGAATTATGGCTGATGATTACTTAAAATATGATATTTTTAACCATTCGAAATGGGAGAAAAAGAAATCCCGCTCCTCGACAACACACCAGAAATTTATATCCTATTTACGCCATAGAAAATATCTGCTTTTTTGTGTTTCAGTAACTGCACTTTATGTAACTGAGAAGAGTTGCATTTGAAAAGCAAAGTGTTCAATCACCTCCCTCGAATATAGAGAGCTTTTCTCCACAGGGAAAAAGTTTTTCCTCTTCTAACTGGGGCGGGGGTGGCTCAGTCGGTAGCGCGCCAGGCTCGCAATCTGTAGTTCCCAGGTCGAGTCCCAGCTGGGAAAGCGTTGAGATTTATCTCCGCAAAATTCTCCACCCTGCCCACGGTCAGTAGGGGACACCGATGAGCTTGGAAAGGCCGCCGTGCGGCGGATGGGACGTTAAGCCGTGGCCCCGTGTGCGGGAGAGCCATACCCTGTGCACGTTAAAGAACACGCTGGATGGCCTTGACGGGAGGATACCATCTGTCTCCCAACAGCTGTTCCAGTGGGTCCCCTCCCCCAACCTTCTCTGAGCCTTCGGGATCCATGCGACATGGCCATTTAGCCCATGGTGTGCAAAAAAGTGCCGCTCAGAGGTAAAACAACCCAACCCATATAATGTCTCCTAACACTACGAACAAAATTTCAAATTTATACCGTGAACAGATCACATGCAACATTCGTTAAAAGTTTCAGCGTTTCCATATTTAGCGATCTCTAATGATATATATTAAAACTAACTAGGTATTTGAAAAATGCGAATTATAATGTTTTATTAGCACCAATCCAACTGAAAAAGAGTTTTTCAATTATCTCTTAAAACAAAACAGTTGCGTTTCCCACCCACCCTGAAGGTAAGGGGTCAACTCTTTGCTGCGAATAGTAACTTCACGATCTTCACATTCCATAACCAAAATTTCAAATTTCTGGCATAAATACATCATTTGCAATATTCTTGAAAATTTTCGAATTTTCGATTTTTGCGATTTCTGCAGAAGGTGCAATTATAGCATTTGGGATATTGTGTGGAGGAAATAGGCGTATACACCTAAAGACTAAAATTAGACTGTATAATAATTTGATTCTTTCTAGGGTTAGTTATGGTAGTAAAACTTGGACAGTTTGTAAACATGATAACAGGAAACTAGATGCTTTTGATTCTAGATGCTTACGTAGTATCTTGGGTATTAGGTGGTTTAACTTTGTAACTAATGATGAGGTTAGGCAAACGAGTCTGCAACCTTCTTTAAGCAGCATATTGTGCAGAGAGAGACTCCGCTGGTTTGGCCATGTTGCCCGTATGGATAATTATAGATTGGCGAATAAGGTTATGAACAGTGTGCCTAAAGGCCTCAGAAAGAGGGGGAGACCTAGGATGTGGTGGGCAGACAATGTCAAACAGGACCTTGTTAGAATTGGTGTACAGTGGAGAGATGCAGCAGATGTAGCTCAGGACAGATATGCTTGGAGAATTAAACTGCACTATCTGGTTGGACCTCCGTAGTCCATGGCTGCTTGATGATGAGCAATCATCTAGCTTGATGCTTGCAAATCGTAATAGTTGATCAAAACCTATTCCATCCAAAAAGAATTTTTCATACATATCTAAAAAGGAACAATTATCTCTTGAAACACAAATATTTCTTTCCCCCCACCCCCTAAGTATAAAGAGCAAATTCATTGTTGCCAATAAAAACTTCCTTCATATTGCACAAGGAAAATTTCAAATTTCTATCATAAATATATCGTTTGTAATATTCGTTTCAAATTTTGGAAATTTCAACTTTTTCACCGTTAGAGGGCGCATTTATAACTTTTGAGAAATTCGGAAAGGGCAAATCGTAATATTTAAAAATACCTATCCAACACAAAAATAATTTTTAATTTATCTCTATACACAAAATAAAGTTTGATGTCTACAGACGGACAGACGAGAAAGGGAAACTATTATTATTATTTGAAAACGAGATTAGTAAATAATGCAATCACGTCTGGTGAATATGGAATGCTCCTTTTCAAAGAAAATAAGTTTGTCTAACTTATAGTGCATTCCTCCCAATCTTGATGTTACTTATTACCTTTTTCATTTAGCTTGTATAGTCTTTTTTGCTATTGCATCAAACAAGCAAACAACCAACTTAACGTTACTGCGCCATTCATGCAACAGATCCTTCATCATACTTTCCCCTCTGACTTCCGAATCTACAGTTTCTCTCTGTTCTTGTCCTCCGTACGATTCCTTCTACGGGTTGTTGTTTTACCTCTGAGCGGCACTTTTTTGCACACAATGGGCTAAATGGCCAGGTCACAAGGACCCCGAAGGCTCAGAGAAGGTTGGGGGAGGGGACACATTGGAACAGCTGTTGGGAGACAGATGGTAGCCTCCCGTCAAGGCCATCCAGCGTGTTCTTTAACGTGCACAGGGTATGGCTCTCCCGTACAGGGTGCCACGGCTTAACGTCCCATCCGACGGACGGCGGCTTTCCAAGCCCATCGGTGTCCCCTACTGACCGTGGACAGGGCGGGGAATTTTGCGGAGATAAATCTCAACGCTGACCCAGCTGGGACTCGAACCTGGGAACTACAGATTACGAGCCTGGCGCGCTACCGACTGAGCCAACCCCGCCCACCCTTCAACGGAATACTGACTCCAGCAATTGCTATACGAAGAAACACAATGACTCTTAATCTTCTGAATCTAGTGCAGTCTCTAAGTGCTTCCAAGGTACATGAAATTATCTAGGGATTTATCTGATTTCACCACCTGAAATCCCAGCTGCTAGGTATTCTGGGGAATTTTTTATGGGCTTCTTTTGATATCGTTTCAATCAATATAATCTACTTTGTATAGAAAATTATTACTTCAGTAATTACATACACTATAAACTCTTCAATAAATTATTTACTTTTTCTGTTTTCCCTTAAAGGTATTGTCTTCTTCTGCGTATTCATTTACTCTTGTCCAGTTACTTTGGCGATGCATGTATGCACCTTCCGCGGCCATTACTTTTACATCTGGGCCCCTCGCCCGTACTTCGGTTTGCCTCTCAAACAACTTTTCCTATCAAACTCGAGAGATCATCTCTCTTTGTTTCTCGATCTAATTTCCCGCAATTTCTTCATTTCTCTTTATTTAACTCCTTTTTTCCAATGGCTGTCCTGAGACATGCTCCACACTTACACGGTAGCGCGCCAGGCTCGTAATCTGCAGTTCCCAGGTTCGAGTCCCAGCTGGGTCAACGTTGAGATTTATCTTCGTAAAACTCCCCGCCCTGCCCACGGTCAGTAGGGGACATCGATGGGCTTGAAAAGACCGCCGTCTGTCGGATGGGACGTTAAGCCGTGGCACAGTGTGCGGGAAAACCCATACCCTGTGCACGTTAAAGAACACGTTGGATGGCCTTGACGGGAGGCTATCATCTGTCTCCCAACAGCCGCTCCAGTGGGTCCCCTCCCCCAACCTTCTCTGAGCCTTCGGGGTCCTTGTGATCTGGCCATTTAGCCCATTGTGTGCAAAAAAAGTGCGGCTCAGAGGTAAAACAACTAACATCCACACTTACGGGTCTTCTGCGAACACCCGATGCTCACCCTATTCCTGGAATTATGTGTCTAAGAGATCAAATGTTTCCGTAAGTCAGCTGCATTCATTTAAATATGAATCTGGGATCTCAGGAAACGAATACCAAATTTTACCCACTAAACAAATTTCATATCCAAATCATACATATCATGATAATCAGGTACATACCAAGAATTATGGGAGCTGGGCTGACTCAGTGGATAGCGTGCCAGGCTCGTAATCCTCGAGTCCCAACTGAGCCTACATTGAAATTATTCTCCCCTAATCCTCACTCTGCCCTCGGTGAGAAAGGGGACACCGCTGGGCTTGGAAAGGCCGTCATACATCGGATGGGACGTTAAGTCGTTACCCCGTATGTAGGAGGACTACTGTCCCGATGTAGATATCTGGATGATATCCTTGATTCTATGTTGGTGTACTAGGGCACGATTTTCTCCTGACGGAATATAATATCGGTGCAGATGACGAAGAATGAATTTGTGGTTAATAAAAATGCACTTAAGGCGCCAAAGGACCAATATGCTACTAATACCGGGTTAATTTTTTGCATATTTTAAAATATTGAGCCTTAAAAATTAAGCAGAAATGTTAATATTTTTGATTAATTTAGTTTAAACTTTCCATTTCATTCTGTTTAGAGTGAAATCACACTACCTAAATGTATATAAAGAGGTATTTAGAACAGTTTTGAAACTCACCTATTTCATTTAAATTGTAAAGTAGATGGAGAAAATAAAAAAAAAAAAATCTCAGGTTGTTTTATTTTCGTATCGAGGAACAAATTCTCCTGTTGTTGAAATTTACAGACATCTTACTGTTACATTAAAGATCCCATGGCTAAACATCTCCCCTGTTGTTTCTCGGCTTCATCAAAATCCGACTCGATTTAATTAGTGTTAATTATTGTCTCCGCCTTTGCGAAGAATCGCACGGGCAGTTGGATGCACACCAGATAGAATAGCGAATTCGAATCGACGACAGCGGAACTCATGAAGACTGATACCCCGACAAGAGAGTTGTGGGTCTTGTGAAATCCCGCAGCGACAGAACTCCTGCACAAAGCCGAGGGAACATTGATTTTTCCTTCCTGCGAATAGGGTTCAGAAAGATTTGCTAAATAAGACGCGTGGAGTTATCACAGCAAGAACGTGATTATCGTAACAGCGGTGATGAGCAGTGCTGTGAATTATAATCACACAACTCTAGTATTTTGGGGTGAGAGGTGGCAACGTTTCTTATTTTTGCTTCAGCGCGAGAAGTTTCGAGGCGTTGCCAACAATTTCGACGCAAAGTTTGTCGGCGTTGTTATTCGACAATTATCGTCTGCCCGAGTTTCTTTTGGTTCACTGAAAGATCGTTATCTGTGTTTTAAAAAGCAAGAAAGAAAAGTTGGGTGAGAGGAAGTGTGAAATGGAGAAAGATTCTGAGCTAATGCTGCGGAATTTTCATTGAGTAATCCGTAGAGATGTTTAGTAAAATATTTAAAACTGAAATCTTTGTATTCTGTACATTATCCAAAGGCCGAGTTACTTCCAGTTAGCAGGTGATTTGGGAAAGAAATATTAAGCTTGTTAAACAAAGTTTTAAGAACTGATTACCAGATATGTACGTGTAGAGCCATCTAATTACAAGGACAATTTTCGGAACATTGCACAAATAAATGGAGCATATAGCTAGCGTGAATTAATACTTATTCGATTAAAAAGGTAGACTATGAATACGCATGGGTTCATTTTCAAATTAATACTGATTATTTTGATTATGCAGATGATTTGGCCCTATTGGCTAACGATGTTGATGAGATGAATTCGTTCATTAGGGCTGTTGATGAGACTGGTAATAGAGTAGGTTTGGTGATAAACAGAGAAAAAACTAAAGTGACGAAAAATGGTCAGGCAGGTGGTGCTTCAGTTGCTTTGAATAGCTGCACTCTTGATCAAGTGTCTCAGTTTAATTATCTTTAGAGCTATGTAACAGACACTGGTGATGTGCAGCATGAGATAAATAGAAGAATAGGGATTGCCACTGGGACTTTTAAGAATCTATGGAGAATATGGAAAAATAGGCATATACACCTAAAGACTAATATTAGGCTGCATAATAGTTTGGTTCTTTCTAAGGTTAGTTATGGTAGCGAAACATGGACTCTTTGTAAGCAGCATAACAAGAAACTTGATACCTTTGATTCCAGATGCTTACGCAATATCTTGGGCATTAGGTGGTTTGACATTGTAATGATGAGGTTAAAAGACGGAGTCATCAACCTCTTTTGAGCAGCATATTGTGCAGAGAGAGATTGCGTTGGTTTGGCCATGTTGCCCGTATGCATAGCTGCAGACTGGCAAACAGGATTATGAACAGTGTGCCTAAGGGTTTCAGAAAAAGGGAGAGACCTAGGATGCGATGGGCAGACAATGTCAAACAGGACCTTGCTAGAATTGACCTAGAGTGGCCAAATGCTGCAGAAGTAGCTCAGAAGCGACACGTCTGGCGAGGAAAATTACACAGTCTGGTTGAATCTCCGTAGCCCATGGTTGCATGAGGATTTTGTGTGTATGTATGTATATATGTATGTATGTATGTATGTATGTGCAGGTCGTACCAGATTTAGCTCAGGATGAGGGGAGGGGAGAATGATAGAATGAAATTTATCCGTGGAAATAGGGTGGAATATGTTATTATAGTTCAGAGTTTTAAAATTCTTATTTCAGATTCCAGAGGTTGGGGGTAGAATCTTGTTCTACATTTGGCATCGTCTATGCAATCACATTTAAACGAATAATAATAATGTTCATGATGCAAAATATAAGATGAAAAAACTACAATGAAAAAATGAAATTATTATTTTTAAACTGAGGGATTAAAATCCTTTCAGGCCACTGAATATGAAATAAAATGCATATATATCTAGTGTTCAGAGCTACAACATAAAAATTTTCAAATCTCATTAAAAATCTGACAACTTTTAAAATGCATTCCATATCCATACAATTCCAAAAAAATTCTTAATAGCTGCACAAAAATTATTCTGTTTCTTTTCTTTTTCGTATTTAAGTTCTAAATTGAACAATTTTGTATATGGCACATATATAAAAAATATCTCTTTAAAAAATTGTTTTACTTGGTTTTAACTTAAATATTCTTAATTCATAAATAAAATAAAATGCAAAACAAATCAAAATTTTAAAGTTGAAAATGCAAGATTTTAGAAGCTTATAAATGGCATTAAGTAAGTTCCATATTTTCATTTATTTCAAAATATTTACATCAAAAACTCTCTTTAATTTTGTCATGAAGATTTATTAAACAAATTTCTTTTATAATTACCTCTCATACACAGAAACGATACTAAATACTTGAAAGCAGCCATGAATGACATAACGATTTTAAATATTTTCCAAACAGAATGTTTTTAATACAACCAGCATTAAAGAGTAGATTACAAAAAGAGGTATACCTATTAGATTATTTTAAATCTCGACAGATAATTCCTTGGAAAAATTTTCGGCCATCGTATTAATTTTGATGGCCACGAAAAGGATAAGCTCTAAGGTAAGAAAATTAAAAATGCAGCTGTGAAATTGAGCGAGTATTAATATTTTATGACGTCAAGGCAAAGAGCTAACAAAGCAAGACAGCCTTCTGCGTGGCAACAATAATTTACCAAAAATAATCTATAGCACGGAAATAGATTTCTGTTTGCTCCAGTGGTGCACAAGATTTAAATCTAGTAGGCGAAATAATATTTATCTATTGCAATACAATAACTATCGCTGGCGATGGGTAGCTCGCCAGGCTCATAATCTGTAGTTCCCAGGTTCGAGTCCCAGCTGGGTCAGCGTTGAGATTTATCTCCGCAAAATTCCCCGCCCTGCCCACGGTCAGTCACCGATGCCACCGATGGGCTTGGAAAGGCCGCCGTCCGTCGGATCCACC
The DNA here is from genome assembly GCA_038380435.1 of Ryuthela nishihirai. Taxonomy (NCBI): domain Eukaryota; kingdom Metazoa; phylum Arthropoda; class Arachnida; order Araneae; family Heptathelidae; genus Ryuthela; species Ryuthela nishihirai. The sequence goes on from JAWZYU010000009.1 coordinate 18,909,896, forward strand.
GATGGGCAAGCCACCGATGGGTTTGGAAAGGCCGCCGTCCGTCGGATGGGACGCTAAGCCGTGACCCCGTGTACGGGAGAGAGCCATACCCTGTGAACGTTAAAGAACACGCTAGATGGCCTTGACGGGAGGCTACCATCTGTCTCCCAACAGCTGTTCCAGTGGGTCCCCTCCCCCAACCTTCTCTGAGCCTTAGGGGTCCATGTGACCTGGCCATTTAGTCCATGGTGTGCAAAAAAGTGCCACTCAGAGGTAAAACAATCCAATCCAGTCCAAGCTGGCGACGGACTATATGAAAAATTAAGTTTGCTAGCTATAAAACAGTCTAGTTTTGTCTGTTCTTTGCTTCATATACCTCATACACATTGCTTTTACACATCATAAGACCATAATATTCTCTCAATTTTACAGAACGTTTTCATTTCCTTACCCTATAGCTTATATATTTTGTATCCTAAGCTATTCATTAACAGTCAATACCTAACTCTCTATTTGCCATCTGTCTGCCATCCTCTCAGATCTCCTACTGTGGCATATAAACTGACAGGCTCCTGTCAGACCTCTGTGGCAAGCAGCTGCTTGAGGGGGTATTTATTTTTTTTATTTATAGATAGAACCATCTATTGCGCATCTGTCGGTAGAGATATTTATCATTCACAGATTCTTTACGCTGAATATAAACAAATGAAAAAGTTTAAACATCGCGTTCTTCGTTACGTGAAACATAAAGAAATGAAATTTGAAATTTTCATTTTACTTACTAATAAAAACTAAACGTTCTTAACTGCTCTTTAATTTTCCCGGCAGAAAATAACGCTCTGCTTATTCAATTTGGCACAGAGACCAAACCTGACACGAAGTGATTCATCTCTACAATAATTTTAAATCTTCATTCTACTGTCTTCTGTCCAATTAAAAGTAAAATCGTTACTGTCGAATGTTAAAACAGACTAGGGCTAATTTCGCTATGTTTAGTGACCATCGTTTACATCCTAGCCTTGCATCATTTAGTTTTCTATCGATTTTCATTCACGAGATTTCATAATTAACCAGACCACGAGATGGGCAATTACAGCACGTGAAATCTTTCAATCTGTCACAGTTGTTTCCATCAGATATTATTTTTCCAGCGGGAACTTTCCAGTTTGCTTCGTCTTGTTGATGGCGGGAGAATTAGAAATGATCCATGACTATTTTACCATTGACTCCCACCTTTCATTTCACAGATACATCGTGGATAGCAACTTTCGAGGACAAATCAGATGTATTTGTTACCGCTAAAGCTCGAAAGCCGTTAATGTGCACATTACCTAGCTAATCTGCAGATTAACTGATTTGCTCCGTTAACGTGCGGAATCAAGAGTTTTCCGTATTTTACCTAGGTAATGTGCACATTAACGGCTTCCGTATCGTTAAAGTTCAAAAGTTTGTTTCTCTCATAGTGGTGAATCTCTTGAATATGAATCTTCGTGTCACGCGATTCACTCGTCCGCATTATAAAAAACGCCCCGGATGAGCGGAGGCCAAGTGAGAACGAATCGGTAAAGTGATTCATTCTTGATAACGAATCACTAAAATGATTCGTTCTCACTTGGCCTGCTCATTTTGGGGGCGTTTTTTATAATTCGGACGACTGATTCATGTTGACAGAGGGATGACCCTGGTTTCAACTCTACTCTCGGACACTAGATAAATAACATTATGTTAATTTAAGCGTACAGAAACGTTCCTGTTGTTCGAGCAAAGATCTTATTTTCACTTTAACGAGTGCCTAGTAGGTAATGTGTAGATTATCCAGGTAATCTGCAGATTACCTAGGTAATTTGAGAAATGAAACAATTTTCCGCACGTTAACGGATCACCCTAGTTAATCTGCACAATACCTAGATAATCTGTAGAATAACTGATTTCTGCACTTTAGCGGTAACATATACACCAAATAAAATTCTGCTGCTCGTTTGCAAAGCGTAAGGAAGACAACTCTGAGCGAAAAAACGGCAGAACTATGCATTACAGTTTGGCCGAAGAACTTTTTTACCGTTTGTGTTGCTATCGTCTTCGTGAAGAACGAGATAATCTTTTAAGGCAGGGAATGGTCATGTCGGGGACTTCTGGGATTGAAGGAACAGAAAAGAAAGCAATCATCACACAGCTCACAAAGACGATAGAGAAATCGCAGCTGAAAAGATGCAAAAGATTTTCCTTTTTATATAAAAGATTCCTTTTTCTTTTCTTGCAGTACTGTGAAAGCGTCTTGCAGGGACAAAGGAACATCTGTCTCCAACAGTGGCTATTGGATGGAAAAAGAAGATCCTTGAAGTAGAAAAGCTACTTTTCACTTAGAGCTCGAAATTTATTGGCACCGCGATTTTCGAGGAATAGAATTTTTCTCTGAATGAGAGAAGATTCAAAAATGAATATGAAATGTTCGAGATAATGTGGGAGCATTGACCGAAAGTTCTTATGAGTGGAGAAGGGTTCTTTTAGGTCAAAGCTGAATACTTAAAAAAAGGTGTATATTTAAATTACTAACAATCAAGCTTGTACTCTTCTTAGATTATTTTTCTAAGTGTGAAATCTATATATGCATCCTTAATGCCTTTTATGAAGCGTAGAATTGCTTTTAAAATTGAAATTGCTTTTTTTTTTAGAATTTTATTGTTCTTCAAAGCTTTTTATTTCTTTAATAAATAAGGATTTATATCAGCGATATTCAAGAAGCTACATGCATGATAATGATATGATAAATATTGGATCAACTAACTTCCCCTAGATCCTGCAATGCAGAAATGTAAACGTTTAAGAAGCGGCCATAAATTTTATACCTACGTTGTGTAAGTGTGATTCGAGGTGAGTCGTTTTAAAAATGTTTTTCGGGCAGCTATTAAAATTTAAAAGTTGCACTGTTTCTGCTTACGTTGACTCATTTTAATTGTATATCAGTTTAAGCATATAGTAATTTTATATCCAAATATATATTCGTTTTATATTGTAATTTGGCTATAGATTAATTTTAATAATATATAAATTTTATTGTATATTTTAAAGTGTACGTTAATTTTTAACCACGTATAAAAATATAATAAATATGAATAATAAGACACTTTAATCTTTAAACTTAACTTATTTTGCACGTCCTTTATATCTTTCTAAATTTGGGAAATGTTTTAATTTGTAAGATACCGATGTAGTCAGAAGAAAATTGGGAGATTTATGTTCTGGTTATAACACTATTTCGAAGAAACAGTTGATGGATTTATTGTGTTTTGTAGATTTTGCTGGTACACCTTCCTCGTTAAGAAACACAGGGTAGTGTTTTGTGTTTGAAGTTACTGTAGCTTCTTGAAATGGCATGAGAACAACTTGCTGAAACAAATTGCACAAATCGTTTAACAAGGGTTGGCCAATCGCTTTCCATAAAGGGCCACATGTTAGTCATTGTCCATACAGAAGGTCATATATAAACTATATTGTTATGTACAGTCGCTCAAATAAATATCCGAACACTATGGTTGATTACAGAATTCAGAAAAAATATCTGCCAACGATTTCTTTTAGAAATTAGTGATCTGGCAACCTTCGTGTCACGTGACACTGTAGTTCCCAGGTTCGAGTCCCAGCTGCGTCAGCGTTGAGATTTATCTCCGCAAAATTCCCCGTCCTGCCCACGGTCAGTAGGGGACACCGATGGGCTTGGAAAGGCCGCCGTCCGTCGGATGGGACGTTAATCCGTGGCCCCGTGTGCGGGAGAGCCATACCCTGTGCACGTTAAAGAACACGCTGGATGGCCTTGACGGGAGGCTACCATCTGTCTCCCAACAGCTATTCCAGTGGGTCCCCTCCCCCAACCTTCTCTGAGCCTTCGGGGTCCATGTGACCTGGCCATTTAGCCCATGGTGTGCAAAAAAGTGCCGCTCAGAGGTAAAACAACCCAACCCAACCGAAGCTCTCTCTACCACTGATCCGGCTTTCGCTGCAAGAACTCCCAAACAACACCTCGCCTTAGAGGCAAGAGATGTGCCGTGATAGAACCGACATTTCCTGGCCATGATAGATGAGACCTGCTCTCCATGCGCTAAGTGGTAATGTGCGTGAGACGAGAAACCTCAAGTCGAAAAAAGAAGCAATGTCAGACATTCGTGCAAGGGATGGGTGGAGGAGAGAGGGGGACGTCTCTGCTAGAGAGGAAATTACCCAAGAAAGGCATTTTGGTCTCCGAACTCTTTCACAGCTCTGTAAAATTATCCGCGAAAAACTTGGAATGCTGTTGAAAGTAAAGGCGTGTTTTATCAAGGTACATGCTGAGGAATGCAGTGCCAAATAAATATATATATAAATGAAGAAAATATTGTAAAGCAAATAAAATATGTCCAAAAAGGTATTTTTGTAAAGGATGACTGTTTGGAATTTGCTCGTCTTCCATTTATTTTTGATTTGCGTGTGCAGATAAATTCATGTTGAAGACAAGCAAAAGAAAATAACAACATTAAATCGATTTTTTTTCAAAAAAAAAAGAAACGCCTATGGAAAAAATTGTCGCATCTCTTCGCGACAACTTATATACAGCTATTATGTCACAATGCAGCAATATTTCTCAAACATTGACCGATTTCTGTAAGTTGGAACTTAAGTACGTCTTCCTTACGCTTCATGAAAGGGCCTTTCATACCTTTCACCTCCATACTCTATTCACCCCTCTCCCCCACACCTCCATACTCTATTCACCCCTCTCCCCCCACACCTCCATACTCTATTCACCCCTCTCCCCCACCTCCATACTCTATTCACCCCTCTCCCCCCACACCTCCATACTCTATTCACCCCTCTCCCCCACACCTCCATACTCTATTCACCCCTCTCCCCCACACCTCCATACTCTATTCGACCCTCTCCCCCACACCTCCATACTCTATTCACCCCTCTCCCCCACACCTCCATACTCTATTCACCCCTCTCCCCCCACACCTCCATACTCTATTCACCCCTTTCCCCCCACCTCCATACTCTATTCACCCCTCTCCCCCACACCTCCATACTATATTCACCCCTCTCCCCACACCTCCATAGTCTATTCACCCCTCTCCCCCACACCTCCATACACTATACACCCCTCTCCCCCACACCTCCATACTCTATTCACCCCTCTCCCCCACACCTCCATACTCTATTCACCCCTCTCCCCCCACACTCCATACTCTATTCACCCCTCTCCCCCACCTCCATACTCTATTCACCCCTCTCCCCCACACCTCCATACTCTATTCACCCCTCTCCCCCCACACCTCCATACTCTATTCACCCCTCTCCCCCACACCTCCATACTCTATTCGCCCCTCTCCCCCACACCTCCATACTCTATTCGCCCCTCTCCCCCACACCTCCATACTCTATTCACCCCTCTCCCCCCACCTCCATACTCTATTCACCCCTCTACCCCACCTCCATACTCTATTCACCCCTCTCCCCCACACCTCCATACTCTATTCACCCCTCTCCCCCCACACCTCCATACTCTATTCACCCCTCTCCCCCACACCTCCATACTCTATTCGCCCCTCTCCCCCACACCTCCATACTCTATTCGCCCCTCTCCCCCACACCTCCATACTCTATTCACCCCTCTCCCCCACACCTCCATACTCTATTCACCCCTCTCCCCCCACCTCCATACTCTATTCACCCCTTTCCCCCCACCTCCATACTCTATTCACCCCTCTCCCCCACACCTCCATACTATATTCACCCCTCTCCCCACACCTCCATAGTCTATTCACCCCTCTCCCCCACACCTCCATACACTATACACCCCTCTCCCCCACACCTCCATACTCTATTCACCCCTCTCCCCCACACCTCCATACTCTATTCACCCCTCTCCCCCACACCTCCATACTCTATTCACCCCTCTCCCCCACCTCCATACTCTATTCACCCCTCTCCCCCACACCTCCATACTCTATTCACCCCTCTCCCCCCACACCTCCATACTCTATTCACCCCTCTCCCCCACACCTCCATACTCTATTCGCCCCTCTCCCCCACACCTCCATACTCTATTCGCCCCTCTCCCCCACACCTCCATACTCTATTCACCCCTCTCCCCCACACCTCCATACTCTATTCACCCCTCTCCCCCACCTCCATACTCTATTCACCCCTTTCCCCCCACCTCCATACTCTATTCACCCCTCTCCCCCACACCTCCATACTCTATTCACCCCTCTCCCCACACCTCCATACTCTATTCACCCCTCTCCCCCACACCTCCATACTCTATTCACCCCTCTTCCCCCACACCTCCATACTCTATTCACCCCTCTCCCCCACCTCCATACTCTATTCACCCCTCTCCCCCACACCTCCATACTCTATTCACCCCTCTCCCCCCACACCTCCATACTCTATTCACCCCTCTCCCCCACACCTCCATACTCTATTCGCCCCTCTCCCCCACACCTCCATACTCTATTCGCCCCTCTCCCCCACACCTCCATACTCTATTCACCCCTCTCCCCCACACCTCCATACTCTATTCACCCCTCTCCCCCCACCTCCATACTCTATTCACCCCTCTCCCCCACCTCCATACTCTATTCACCCCTCTCCCCCACACCTCCATACTCTATTCACCCCTCTCCCCCCACACCTCCATACTCTATTCACCCCTCTCCCCCACACCTCCATACTCTATTCGCCCCTCTCCCCCACACCTCCATACTCTATTCGCCCCTCTCCCCCACACCTCCATACTCTATTCACCCCTCTCCCCCATACCTCCATACTCTATTCACCCCTCTCCCCCCACCTCCATACTCTATTCACCCCTTTCCCCCCACCTCCATACTCTATTCACCCCTCTCCCCCACACCCCCATACTATATTCACCCCTCTCCCCACACCTCCATAGTCTATTCACCCCTCTCCCCCACACCTCCATACACTATACACCCCTCTCCCCCACACCTCCATACTCTATTCACCCCTCTCCCCCACACCTCCATACTCTATTCACCCCTCTCCCCCCACACCTCCATACTCTATTCACCCCTCTCCCCCACCTCCATACTCTATTCACCCCTCTCCCCCACACCTCCATACTCTATTCACCCCTCTCCCCACACCTCCATAGTCTATTCACCCCTCTCCCCCACACCTCCATACTCTATACACCCCTCTCCCCCACACCTCCATACTCTATTCACCCCTCTCCCCCACACCTCCATAGTCTATTCACCCCTCTCCCCCACACCTCCATACTCTATACACCCCTCTCCCCCAACCTCCATACTCTATTCACCCCTCTCCCCCACACCTCCATACTATATTCACCCCTCTCCCCACACCTCCATAGTCTATTCACCCCTCTCCCCCACACCTCCATACACTATACACCCCTCTCCCCCACACCTCCATACTCTATTCACCCCTCTCCCCCACACCTACCATACTCTATTCACCCCTCTCCCCCACGCCTCCCAGTGGCTGACCTTAGGAATTACTTTTGGGGGTTCGGAGAGGCAGTAAGTTTCAAAAAAGAAACTCATTACAATGTTTCCCTCTTACTCCTTCTCTTAGACTTTGTGGGGAGACTCTTAGATTCCCCGCCCCCCCTTCCCCAGACACTTTGTAGATTCTGTCTTTAACGTTAAATGGGAATCACGATTCACAAATTTCATGAGTTTGTAGTTTCCAAACCTAAAATTAAAATTAGCAGAACAAAATCAACTAAATGAAAAAGTAAAGCGTCACTTTAAAACACAGCAAAAGAAACAAGTGTAAATTGAAAATATTGTTATAAATTAAAATGGATGAGTACTGAGCTTGAGTTCAAGTAAAAATATTTCAATAAAAATTAAAAAACAATGCAATTTATTACAAAAACATGGATGAAATTATTTAAAAACAAACTAAGTCAGCCGACACGAAACTATAACAATACAAAGGTAAACTTTCAGAAGAATCATTATCTAAATTCTATTCACATACAAATCACAAAACAAGGCTAATATCATTCTTTGAACAATAAAATCATGTTGGTAAATAAATATTCAATCTAACGAGAATATCCTTAATACACTAAATGACTTCCTTTTGAGGTTTTAGTCATCCAAAACTGCGACTAGGTGTACTGGTTTCTCAGAACCAATTCTTTTCAGACATTGATCACCACGCAGAAGACAAATTCTTCGTTCCCTTTAAAGTTAATAAGTAAATACCCCCTCAAGCAGCTGCTTCTCACAGAGGTCTGACAGGAGCCTGTCAGTTTATATGCCATAGTAGAAGGTCTGAGAGGATGGCAGGACCTCAGCAGAAAAGCAACACAAACGTCCATGCCTTACCCGGGGCTCGAACCCAGGTCCCTTAGATCAGTAGCCAAGCGTGCTAACCACTCGGCCATTTTACCAGCTTACAAACACGATCCACACCAATAAATTAATCAACCTTCTGCGCACTCTCCATATAAAATACTTCTTCCCTTTACACACCCATCATGTACATACTGAAACTAATTATGCCTCCTTTCGGATATCCACAACTCCAACATAACGGGGCGGGAGTGGCTCAGTCCGTAGCGCGGCAGGCTCGTAATCTGTAGTTCCCAGGTTCGAGTCCCAGCTGGGTCAGCGTTGAGATTTATCTCCGCAAAATTCCCCGCCCTGCCCATGGTCAGTAGGGGACACCGATGGGCTTAGAAAGGCCGCCGTCCGTCGGATGGGACATTAAGCCGTGGCCCCGTGTGCGGGAGAGCCATACTCTGTGCACGTTAAAGAACACGCTGGATGGCCTTGACAGGAAGTTACCATCTGTCTTCCAACAGCTGTTCCAGTGGGTCCCCTCCCCCAACCTTCTCTGAGCCTTCGGGGTCCATGTGACCTGGCCATTTAGCCCATGGTGTGCAAAAAAGTGCCGCTCAGAGGTAAAACAACCCAACATAACGATTCTATCTTTCTATTTTTCCGATCGGTTCTGTATTCCAATTCGTTGGTTACATAATTCTCACCCAGAAGCATAGGCGAGCGTTCATGTCACGTTTATCATAAATTCAACTATAGCACGTTCATCTGCCGTAACAATATTTTTAATAGCAATGATTATCGTTAAAAGGTTTGAATATCAATGCGAATTGATTTTAGCCCTTTAACGATCAAGAAATCTTAGAAAAAGACAGAGGATAGTGAATACAAAGAGCACAATTTGGACTAGTCTATTTCAAACTTCGGCCGATTTGGACCGTTGTGGGGTTAAAGGGAGATATTTAAATGCTTGCAACAACATTGCTACACTTTCACTTGTTTCTTTTTTTAGAAGTGTTATATATTGGCGCCCCAAGTGAACATCTCGTATATGATATGGCGGGAAACAGAGGGGGGTTATCAATTGCTTGAGAGCCTGTAGTCTACATCAATAATGGTTGAAGGTCACTGGTCAGTTATTTTGCAGTGGGATAGATCAAGAAATGATAACGAATATGATGGGTTGGGTTGTTTTACCTCTGAGCGGCACTTTTTTGCACACCATGGGCTAAATGGCCAGGTCACATGGACCCCGAAGGCTCAGAGAAGGTTGGGGGAGGGGACCCACTGGAACAGCTGTTGGGAGACAGATGGTAGCCTCCTGTCAAGGCCATCCAGCGTGTTCTTTAACGTGCACAGGATATGACTCTCCCGCACACGGGCCACGGCTTAACGTCCCATCCGACGGACGGCGGCCTTTCCAAGCCAATCGGTGTCCCCTACTGACCGTGGGCAGGGCAGGGAATTTTGCGGAGATAAATCTCAACGCTGACCCAGCTGGGACTCGAACCTGGGAACTACAGATTACGAGCCTGGCACGCTATCGACTGAGCCACCCCCGCCCCAACGAATATGATGAATGTTTAGGTAACCTAATCCAAAAAGGTATATCTGCGATCGTTATAGCTTGAGATTTGGAGATAACATGCATTACTTGAGTCGATTTCTCTGTTTGTATAAAAAAAAAGTAAAATCATGTCAGAGATTTCTATATTTTTACTTTTACTGGTGTTCGTTTCTTAGAATGTAAAGAGGATCAATAATCTGGGTCTAAAGAATTGCAGCCAAGTTTTTTTTTTGTGTCGTAAATTTCTTTTGTACGCGACTTGATCATCAGAAAAAGAAATGAAGCCATTCTTCCTTGGCTGGCTCGATGATGATCAAGCAGAGCACACTGAACTCTGAGATTGATCTGATTCCAAGAGATTTAATGTCGACATTTGGACAAGATTATCAACTTCAGAGGCCAAATGAGTTATCATTATTTCTCAAGATGATTATTTAAGTGCAATAGTTTAGTTGTAAATAATAGGAACTATTTCAGAAAGAAGAAAAATATTTTGTTGGATTTATTTGTAGAAACAGGCGATAACTATAACATTTATCAGATAACTACATATAAAGCAATATAAATAAATGGGGGACAAAAATAAATCTTTTTATCACGCTAAATCTATAAGAATTCTTCACTTTTTTATACTGGTTTCCATAAATTAAGAAGCAGCCTGAGAACCAGTTGAATCTGCTGCATGATATAAAAAAATAATAATAATAAAAAATATATATTATAGAAAAGATATGAAAAAGATATTATAGAAAAGATATAAAAACGATATATTATAGAAAAGATATAAAAAAACGATATATTATAGAAAAGATATAAAAAAAGATATATTATAGAAAAATATTAAAAAAAATTAGAAAAAGGAAAAAAACGAAAAAAAAATATATATATTATAGGAAAAAAAAAAAGATAAATAATTAAAAAATTCAGTATATATAATCACTCATTTAAAAATTTTCTGAATGAGTTTGCTACCGGGTGGATTCCTGGTAGCAAGAATATTCAATCGATGATCTGACAAGCAAGCAAGCAATCGGATGATAGGTGTATACGAACATTGTGTGTAAGAATAACACTTTTAATTGCAAACAATGGGATAACAAAGAAGAAATAAATTTTAGATGGAATAACACTTTTAATTCCCAAAATTACATACGAATGCAGTTACATGGTAAAAACGTTTAGGTCAAGTGAGGTAGCCCTAATGGCTCGATATGGAGTGGTGTCACCTCTTGCCCGCAAGACTCTCAGCTATGTCCCATGCTGTTAAGACTCTCCAGCAGTCCCGTGAGCAGTAATCTCCATTGTGCCTCTAAAGCACGTCGAAACTCCGAGAGGCTTGCAAGAGCGATCATCACGGTAGCAACCCATCTCCCAAGAGCATCCCATGCATGCAGGTTGTTTTACTTTTTTTGCACACAATGGGCTAAATGGTTAAGTCACAAGAACCCCGAAGGCTCAGAGAATATTGGGGGAGAGGACCCACTGGAATAGCTACTGGGAGACAGATGGAAGCTCCAGTGTGTTCTTTAATGTACACAAGGTATAGCCCTACTGCACATGAAGCCATCACTTAACGTTGTATCCGACAGACGACGGCCTTTTCAAACCCAACGGTGTCCGCTACTGACTGTGGGCAAGACGAGGAGTTTTGAAGAGATAAAATCTTAACGGTGGCCCAGGTGGCGACTCGAACCTGGGAACTGCAGATTATGGCTGGGTTGGAGACTGGGTTGGCCACTCCATATGGTTAATAGTGCTATTCTCCGATAGCGATCGACTTTGGGTTGGGTTGTTTTACCTCTGAGCGGCAATTTTTTGCACACCATGGGCTAAATGGCCAGGTCACATGGACCCCGAAGGCTCACAGAAGGTTGGGGGAGGGGACCCACTGGAACAGCTGTTGGGAGACAGATGGTAGCCTCCCGTCAAGGCCATCCAGCGTGTTCTTTAAAGTGCACAGGTATGGCTCTCCCGCACACGGGTCCACGGCTTAACGTCCCATCCCACGGACGGCGGCCTTTCCAAGCCCATCGGTGTACCTTACTGACAGTGGGCAGGGCGGGGAATTTTGCGGAGATAAATCTCAACGCTGACTCAGCTGGGACTCGAACCTGGGAACTACAGATTACGAGCCTGGCGTGCTACCGACTGAGCCACCCCCACCCCTAGCGATCGACAACACTGCGGGCAGGCATTAGCATCCTGTAGGACCTCGCGAAGCCTTTAGTGTACGATGGTAGCGGATATCGATTGTTGCATCCACTGCTGTGAGGTTAGTTCCCAATTGAAGTGGTGTTGTCATTTTACTCCTCTGAGCGGGTCATCAACTTCTACTGAATGGTCTGGATGTGCTCTCTTCTTGTTGGAATCTCTGTCAAAGTCTATGAACCACTGAAAGACTCAGATTAAGCCATCTGGCGACATCTGTTTGACTTGGGCTTTCCTCGAGCCGATTTATAGCGCGCAATCGAACATCTTCCGATAAATGATGCCTAGTGGACATACCCAACAAATCTGGTATCTCGAAAAATCCACTTTGTACTTCGTAGGAGAATTGGAGAACTACTTCAAAACGGCGACTTCTATAACCCTCGAGGCGTTTGCATGTACTATTGCCAGAGCCATTCGTTTGTATGCTGTATCTCAATTTTAAGTCATACTTTGTGTACATGACTTTCGTGCATTTCTATCGTCGGAGTTTTACGATATCGCAATTTTTTTCATTTGTCCTTAATTTACGCAAACTTATGTATGTATGTATCTCTGTTCTACCGCCAGTTCATTATACTTTAAGATCATACGGTCTCCACAACAATGTCTAGGATTATACATTTTAAAATAGACGGAATGTGAAGAATATTGCAATTTCTTTTAAATCGGCTTTATGACAAGCATCTCTAATTATTGAATCACAGGACCATAATTTGAATGCAAAATCCACAAGTTGTTCTGAGTAAAGTTTGAACTCAATTGCTTGAATCATTGAGGCTTGATTTTTTCACCAAAGAAGACAGACCTCTCTAGGAAGATCTCTCTTTCGAGTTCAGGACTTTCTGAAACGTATAGGGCTGGTTTTGGCTTAGTGTGTAGCGCTCCAGGCTTGTAATTTTCGGTTCCCATGTTCGAATCCCAGTTATGTGAGCACCGAGATTTATTTCTGTTCCCACCCTGCCCTAGGTCATAAAAATGACAAGCTTGGAAATTCTTCGGATGGGACATAAAACCGTGGTTCCGTGTGCGGGAGAGTCATACGCTGTGCACGTTAAAGAACACGCTGGATGGCCTTAATGGGAGGCTTAGATTTACCTATTATTCAGTATATCCCCTTCCCTAACCTTCTATGAGCCCTTGTAATCGGGCCACTTAGTCCATTGTGTACAAAAGAAGTATTGCTTATAGGAAAAACAACTGAACCGGAAAAGTGCCCGTGACCGCAACTCACAAAATTCCCTCGATAACAATTGTTTCCTCGTGTTTCGTGTGAGAAAGAAAAAGTGACAAATGATGTCTTTCTCGATTTAACTGTTCGCTTGCTGCCTCTTTTGGCAGACATTGCTCATTTCAAGACAAAAGATATAAACGACTGCCTTAAAACTTCGAGTCACGAATGCCTCATGAGTTCTATGGACGAAGAAAATTTAATGCGTTCCAAACTTCAGGATGTAATTAATTTTCTCGTCTGTACTGCCTGTGTAGTGTCGTAACAGAGATAAGTAGCTGTTGCTTAAGCACCAATCGGTTTTGACTCAAACAATTGAATACTAATACCATACTGAGAAGAGGGAATTAAACTACCTGGTTCTCGAAAGTTAGGAACCAAACGGAAAAAAAATTAATAATTCCAAAACTATATAATAAAATTTGGTGAAATTACAATGAGAAATGTGTTATTATATGATCTGAAAAAGCTCGAAGATTGAACATATTGAAATTTGAAAATAAAGTGTTATTCTAATGAGTTTATGACTGGATCAAAAAGGAATCTGCATCCAGAGGTAATGGATTGGGTTGTTTCACTCCTGAGCGGCTCTTTTGTGTACACAGTGGGCTTAATGGCCTGGTCACAAAGACACCTAGGGCTCAGAGAAAGTTAAGGAAAGAACTCCATTGAACAGCTGCTAACAGACAGATGGAAGCTTCCAGTTCACAGCTCTCTTGCACACGGACCCATGACTTAACATCCCATTCGAAACATCGCGGCCAAAGCCAGCGATGTCCCCTTTCTCACCGAAAGCAAAATGGTGGTGGTGGTGGGGGGGAAATAGAGGAGAAAAATCTCAATTGTGCCAGGTGATCCCCCTCGATAGGGAACCACCTTGTCGGGATGAGGAGGCTTGAGGGCCTTAACGAAGTCGAGGGCTTGTGACTAGAGTTGCTCATGTCAGACAGGCCAAGATGGAAGAGCCGGACTAAGAGTTCCCGTCACGGGAGCCGAGGCAACTTGGATCTTTATATCCTTGTTTGTGGCGACCCGGGACATAGATTAAACTCCAGGTTTTGCAGTGGGTTGTGCCGTGGGTTGAGTTTTACTTCTATAGTACTGTTCACCCTAAATTGTCGTGTGCTGTGCCTTACCTATATGGTACTCTATGTCCCCGACCATTAGATAGTGGTCGACATGATATTATCCTAATACTGGTAGTGCTTTAGGCGGAAATAGTGGTCGACATGATATTATCCTAATACTGGTAGTGCTTTAGGCGGAACTAGTGGTCGACATGATATTATCCTAATACTGGTAGTGCTTTAGGCGGAACTAGTGGTCGACATGATATTATCCTAATACTGGTAGTGCTTTAGGCGGAACTAGTGGTCGACATGACATTATCCTAATACTGGTAGTGCTTTAGGCGGAACTAGTGGTCGACATGACATTATCCTAATACTGGTAGTGCTTTAGGCGGAACTAGTGGTCGACATGACATTATCCTAATACTGCTAGTGCTTTAGGCGGAACTAGTGGTCGACATGACATTATCCTAATACTGGTAGTGCTTTAGGCGGAACTAGTGGTCGACATGACATTATCCTAATACTGGTAGTGCTTTAGGCGGAACTAGTGGTCGACATGACATTATCCTAATACTGGTAGTGCTTTAGGCGGAACTAGTGGTCGACATGATATTATCCTAATACTGGTAGTGCTTTAGGCGGAACTAGTGGTCGACATGATATTATCCTAATACTGGTAGTGCTTTAGGCGGAACTAGTGGTCGACATGATATTATCCTAATACTGGTAGTGCTTTAGGCGGAACTAGTGGTCGACATGATATTATCCTAATACTGGTAGTGCTTTAGGCGGAACTAGTGGTCGACATGATATTATCCTAATACTGGTAGTGCTTTAGGCGGAACTAGTGGTCGACATGATATTATCCTAATACTGGTAGTGCTTTAGGCGGAACTAGTGGTCGACATGATATTATCCTAATACTGGTAGTGCTTTAGGCGGAACTAGTGGTCGACATGATATTATCCTAATACTGGTAGTGCTTTAGGCGGAACTAGTGGTCGACATGATATTATCCTAATACTGGTAGTGCTTTAGGCGGAACTAGTGGTCGACATGATATTATCCTAATACTGGTAGTGCTTTAGGCGGAACTAGTGGTCGACATGATATTATCCTAATACTGGTAGTGCTTTAGGCGGAACTAGTGGTCGACATGATATTATCCTAATACTGGTAGTGCTTTAGGCGGAACTAGTGGTCGACATGATATTATCCTAATACTGGTAGTGCTTTAGGCGGAACTAGTGGTCGACATGATATTATCCTAATACTGGTAGTGCTTTAGGCGGAACTAGTGGTCGACATGATATTATCCTAATACTGGTAGTGCTTTAGGCGGAACTAGTGGTCGACATGATATTATCCTAATACTGGTAGTGCTTTAGGCGGAACTAGTGGTCGACATGATATTATCCTAATACTGGTAGTGCTTTAGGCGGAACTAGTGGTCGACATGATATTATCCTAATACTGGTAGTGCTTTAGGCGGAACTAGTGGTCGACATGATATTATCCTAATACTGGTAGTGCTTTAGGCGGAACTAGTGGTCGACATGATATTATCCTAATACTGGTAGTGCTTTAGGCGGAACTAGTGGTCGACATGATATTATCCTAATACTGGTAGTGCTTTAGGCGGAACTAGTGGTCGACATGATATTATCCTAATACTGGTAGTGCTTTAGGCGGAACTAGAGGTCGACATGATATTATCCTAATACTGGTAGTGCTTTAGGCGGAACTAGTGGTCGACATGATATTATCCTAATACTGGTAGTGCTTTAGGCGGAACTAGTGGTCGACATGATATTATCCTAATACTGGTAGTGCTTTAGGCGGAACTAGTGGTCGACATGATATTATCCTAATACTGGTAGTGCTTTAGGCGCAACTAGTGGTCGACATGATATTATCCTAATACTGGTAGTGTTTTGGCGGAACTAGTGGTCGACATGATATTATCCTAATACTGGTAGTGCTTTAGGCGGAACTAGTGGTCGACATGATATTATCCTAATACTGGTAGTGCTTTAGGCGGAACTAGTGGTCGACATGATATTATCCTAATACTGGTAGTGCTTTAGGCGGAACTAGTGGTCGACATGATATTATCCTAATACTGGTAGTGCTTTAGGCGGAACTAGTGGTCGACATGATATTATCCTAATACTGGTAGTGCTTTAGGCGGAACTAGTGGTCGACATGATATTATCCTAATACTGGTAGTGCTTTAGGCGGAACTAGTGGTCGACATGATATTATCCTAATACTGGTAGTGCTTTAGGCGGAACTAGTGGTCGACATGATATTATCCTAATACTGGTAGTGCTTTAGGCGGAACTAGTGGTCGACATGATATTATCCTAATACTGGCAGTGCTTTAGGCGGAACTAGTGGTCGACATGATATTATCCTAATTCTGGCAGTGCTTTAGGCGGAACTAGTGGTCGACATGATATTATCCTAATACTGGCAGTGCTTTAGGCGGAACTAGTGGTCGACATGATATTATCCTAATACTGGCAGTGCTTTAGGCGGAACTAGTGGTCGACATGATATTATCCTAATACTGGCAGTGCTTTAGGCGGAACTAGTGGTCGACATGATATTATCCTAATACTGGCAGTGCTTTAGGCGGAACTAGTGGTCGACATGATATTATCCTAATACTGGCAGTGCTTTAGGCGGAACTAGTGGTCGACATGATATTATCCTAATACTGGCAGTGCTTTAGGCGGAACTAGTGGTCGACATGATATTATCCTAATACTGGCAGTGCTTTAGGCGGAACTAGTGGTCGACATGATATTATCCTAATACTGGTAGTGCTTTAGGCGGAACTAGTGGT
The DNA here is from genome assembly GCA_038380435.1 of Ryuthela nishihirai. NCBI lineage: Eukaryota > Metazoa > Arthropoda > Arachnida > Araneae > Heptathelidae > Ryuthela > Ryuthela nishihirai. The sequence goes on from JAWZYU010000009.1 coordinate 18,927,120, forward strand.
CGACATGATATTATCCTAATACTGGTAGTGCTTTAGGCGGAACTAGTGGTCGACATGATATTATCCTAATACTGGTAGTGCTTTAGGCGGAACTAGTGGTCGACATGATATTATCCTAATACTGGTAGTGCTTTAGGCGGAACTAGTGGTCGACATGATATTATCCTAATACTGGTAGTGCTTTAGGCGGAACTAGTGGTCGACATGATATTATCCTAATACTGGTAGTGCTTTAGGCGGAACTAGTGGTCGACATGATATTATCCTAATACTGGTAGTGCTTTAGGCGGAACTAGTGGTCGACATGATATTATCCTAATACTGGTAGTGCTTTAGGCGGAACTAGTGGTCGACATGATATTATCCTAATACTGGTAGTGCTTTAGGCGGAACTAGTGGTCGACATGATATTATCCTAATACTGGTAGTGCTTTAGGCGGAACTAGTGGTCGACATGATATTATCCTAATACTGGTAGTGCTTTAGGCGGAACTAGTGGTCGACATGATATTATCCTAATACTGGTAGTGCTTTAGGCGGAACTAGTGGTCGACATGATATTATCCTAATACTGGTAGTGCTTTAGGCGGAACTAGTGGTCGACATGATATTATCCTAATACTGGTAGTGCTTTAGGCGGAACTAGTGGTCGACATGATATTATCGTAATACTGGTAGTGCTTTAGGCGGAACTAGTGGTCGACATGATATTATCGTAATACTGGTAGTGCTTTAGGCGGAACTAGTGGTCGACATGATATTATCCTAATACTGGTAGTGCTTTAGGCGGAACTAGTGGTCGACATGATATTACCCTAATACTGGTAGTGCTTTAGGCGGAACTAGTGGTCGACATGATATTACCCTAATACTGGTAGTGCTTTAGGCGGAACTAGTGGTCGACATGATATTACCCTAATACTGGTAGTGCTTTAGGCGGAACTAGTGGTCGACATGATATTATCCTAATACTGGTAGTGCTTTAGGCGGAACTAGTGGTCGACATGATATTATCCTAATACTGGTAGTGCTTTAGGCGGAACTAGTGGTCGACATGATATTATCCTAATACTGGTAGTGCTTTAGGCGGAACTAGTGGTCGACATGATATTATCCTAATACTGGTAGTGCTTTAGGCGGAACTAGTGGTCGACATGATATTATCCTAATACTGGTAGTGCTTTAGGCGGAACTAGTGGTCGACATGATATTATCCTAATACTGGTAGTGCTTTAGGCAGAACTAGTGGTCGACATGATATTATCCTAATACTGGTAGTGCTTTAGGCGGAACTAGTGGTCGACATGATATTATCCTAATACTGGTAGTGCTTTAGGCGGAACTAGTGGTCGACATGATATTATCCTAATACTGGTAGTGCTTTAGGCAGAACTAGTGGTCGACATGATATTATCCTAATACTGGTAGTGCTTTAGGCGGAACTAGTGGTCGACATGACATTATCCTAATACTGGTAGTGCTTTAGGCGGAACTAGTGGTCTTGTCATTAAGTATATTTACCTGTGCCAGCTGATGGTGTTCACCGCTACACTGCGTGTCAAAAGTTAAGCACAGATTACCAAAATGTGGATATAAAAATCTTAGAGACAAATAACAAATCTTTAACGTACCTATGTAACTTAATCTGTAGTTTGGAAAAATCAATATGCAAATCGGTTTTATTGTCATGGAATATGTAAAGCAGAGACCATATAAAAGAAGTATCTTCGTAAACGCTCGATTATTTCAACTTGAGACGTTATGTGGTCAGTATGGAACAGAATGAATATGCTTCATGATGTCCAAAGGAAAACGTTTAGATGACTGAAAACTATGGAAAGCCTTTGGAAGCTGGTGAAAGAATCACGGAGGTAGTGATATTCTTTGATGTCCACAATTCTGTTATCAAGGCTACTGAAGCAATTCCAAATATCCAAAATTGTTAGTAGAATAGCTATTCGTGAGCGTCATAAGGGTTGTAATTCCACAAAAGATGATCGCTATATTGGACTACAGTCAGTTCTCGATTTACACGGATTTTGTGTTCTTCAAAATGGTCGCGTAAATGAAGCTTAAGTTTTTCATAAGAAATGAAAGAAATGCCAGGGATAGTGTCGATGGGTGGTGGAAGACACTTCTTCAAAATCTCTTTTTCTCCAGCGTTTTATTTTTCGCAATACAGTATTTATTTGATACAAAAATAAAGCCATTATAGTTTAATAGTATAACGGCCATTATAGTAATGCTAAAAACGAAAGAATACAATTATATAAAAAGCGCAGCCTATTTACATTAAGAAAATAAAAATTGCTTATGAAAATTGTTTCAAACACCTGCTGAGCTCTGTCTCCAATGTTTTGTTTTGTAGGGAATTATAGGAGGTGGGAGTTACTGGTTTAGGGGTCATCTGGGTCAAATGATTAACTTATATAGGTCACGATTATATACCTCTTCTCATCTATTGGCTGAGGTTCAGGTTTTATGCTTTCTTTTTTCTTACGACCACCTAGTTGGCGACTTTGAGAAACTTTCGTTGCCTCGTTAGCTTAGTGGTATTATGATGGTTCTCGGCGACACTGCTACTTTCGTTCTGGAGTCCTGGTTCAGGTAATGGCATGGTCGTTTTTTTTATCATAAACTGCAGATAAGCTAGCAGTTTTGTGGGTCTGATAATAAATTCAAAGTAAATATATTTGAAAGACTTTTATTTTCTGTTATTCCAAAAAGCTGTCCGCGAAAATTAAAAAATGGTGTAATTACAGTAACTGCGCTATTCTAAAAGCACGTTAATCAAATGCGCGTAAATCGATTACTAACTGTACTCTGTAAGCTCTGTCTTCACGGAACAGGAGAGCATCAACACTCTCTCTGCTTTCAAAACCCATTGCAGACAGATGAATCAGACTGCATTCTCTACGGATTCCTATTCAACTATGCCCACAATATCTCAACTATGCCCACAAGACTTCCCAAGGTCTGTTCTGTGTCCACCGACCCATTATATTCATCCCTTTAACCTCCAGACACAGACAGGCCCGTTTGAAATAGTGTTACGATCACGTAGCCTGAATCCAAGAACAACGGAGTCACGTGCTATTCACGAATGATTGTGGATTTTCTCTACCAGCGGACAGAAGACGTGTGCTGATCTGGACATGCAACTAATCCCCTAACATCGTTGAGAAAAGTATATTTGAAGGAGTGACTGTGTGGATCAGGTTTTCATTAGGTGACCGTATCGACTTCCACGTGTTTGATGAAGGTTTTGTGAAAGCTCTGAAATATCTGGATGAGATCCTTGATCCCTATGTTAAACCCTATGTTAGTGTAGTAGGAGACGATTTCCTCCTAATGGAACACAGAACAAGACTAACCAACCAATATCTTGAGGAAGAAGTCATCCAATGGATGGCGTGATGGCGTGGACTGCATTCTCTACGGATTCCAATCAGGTAGAACATCTATGGGAGGAGGAACGCATTGGCGCGTTTTTAACTCTCTCGCCAAACTCTCCAGAATTTCAGTTCTGCACGTATTGCTCAATATGCTTTATTGCCGTTCCATTCTCTGGATTACCTTATTGATAGCATGAATCAACGTTGACAGCACTGCATTAGTGCCAGAGGAGGCTACATCTCCTATTCTACATTTTGTATTCAAACCCCTTTCTCATGTACTTCCTTTTATACGTTTTTTTTTAAAGATATATGTAAATCATTTTGGCCCATATTTTTCTCATAATATTAGCTTCGTAAGTTCCTGCTCTATTTATTAAATTGTCCAAATATATTTCGAGATATGTTCGTTTTGTTGATCCGTGCTTAGCGTTTGATGACATTGTATTTCGTATTTCTGTCTCCTGAGAGAGCGCACGTGATTTATTTTATGTGACCTTACAACGACACCTACCGGTACATTTTAACTGCCTCTGGGCAAAAAGGAAACTTTTTCTTATGGAAAATATTGATTCTTCTTTTTGAACATGCATCATTTCTTCCTCGGGGATACTTTTTAAACTTTGACATTATTCTGCCTACCTCGGGTTTAGAGTGCAAAATGAACTCCCATTTGGTCGTCCCTTCTTTAGTTGTCTAAATATGAGCGCGACCTCAGCGTATCCCAGAGCATCTGAGATTCTTTCTCATGGCTCTAGAATGGGGCAGGGGTGGCTCAGTCGGTAGCGCGCCAGGCTCGTAATCTGTAGTTCCCAGGTTCGAGTCCCAGCTGGGTCAGCGTTGAGATTTATCTCCGCAAAATTCCCCACCCTGCCCATGGTCAGTAGGGGACACCGATGGGTTTGGAAAGGCCGCCGTCCGTCGGATGGGACGTTAAGCCGTGGCTCCGTGTGTGGGAGAATCATACCCTGTGCACGTTAAAGAACACGCTGGATGGCCTTGACGGGAGGCTACCGTCTGTCTCCCAACAGCTGTTCCAGTGGGTCCCCTCCTCCAACCTTCTCTGAGCCTTCGGGGTCCATGTGACCTGGCCATTTAGCCCATGGTGTGCAAAAAAGTGCCGCTCAGAGGTAAAACAACCCAACCCATGGCTCTAGAAACTGAATATTTAAGGCACTTTTGAAGACACGAAATTGATTTCTTATCATTTAGCAACTCAATGTAGAAGCAACAAAATGTAAAAAGGCGAAAACATTTTAAATATACGAACACACGAATACAAACATTCCTTTGATTGTGCTATTCTTAATTAAATTCAAAACTATTTAAGAATAGTTAAAGACTAGTTTTTTTACTTTAACATTCAATGATAAATATCATCCTTCTCAACTATGGTTTCTCCAGGTGGCATAAAAGGTGTACGTGCATATCAGTGACAAATCGTGACCTATATAACTGCAGATGCAAAAAGGTTTGATGAATACAGAAACAATAACAGAGGAAGTATTGATTCTTAATAAATGCCGTAAGTGTCCATGCACAATTGCCATAGAAGTGAAATATTGATTAATAAGATGAACAGAGGATCTGTTTTGAACTGAACATGTTCTTTCTCTTGTCCTGATCTTTTTGCTTTCTTTGTAAGAATAAATGTCCTCTTTTTGTTTTATAATTAGTAATGACATTTTACTCTTAAGGATTATAAAATTATTCGAAACAACTGAAAAATACTGAATAAATCTTTGATGATTTACTGGAACTCGAACTGCCATATGGTGAAAAAGGTTGAGCTAAATTCGAGTATTCAATTTCATTGCAAAATCGTATGAATCAAGTAGGTTTCAGTAAAATCCTATAAATTTGAATAGTTAGATAATTGATGCATATTAAGTTTTAAGCCATTCCTGAGCAGAACGGAAATGACGAAAGAATACTTTCAACGATAGGAGTACAGTCGATAAAGGAAATAAACCATTTAAAAATACCCCCTTACACCAACACTCTGACTTAAAATTCTAAGGAATTGTCGCTTAATATATTTTGCCGAAAATCGGGGGGCGGGGGTGGCTCAGTCGGTAGCTCGCCAGGCTCGTAATCTGTAGTTCCCAGGTTCGAGTCCCAGCTGGGTCAGCGTTGAGATTTATCTCCGCAAAAATTCCCCGCCCTGCCCACGGTCAGTAGGGGGCACCGATGGGCTTGGAAAGGCCGCCGTCCGTCGGATGGGACGTTAAGCCGTGGCCCCGTGTGCGGGAGAGCCATACCCTGTGCACGTTAAAGAACACGCTGGATGGCCTTGACGCGAGGCTACCATCTGTCTCCCAACAGCTGTTCCAGTGGGTCCCCTCCCCCAACCTTCTCTGAGCCTTCGGGGTCCATTCTACCTGGCCATTTAGCCCATGGTGTGCAAAAACGTGCCGCTCAGAGGTAAAACAACCCAACCCAAAGCCGAAAATCGGAAAATTTAATCAGTATTTAAGAGAGTAAACCGAAAACTCTTACGACAATATCAGTCAGTAGTGGATTTGGAAAATGATTTAGAAAACCCTAAGGCGGAAGGAATTTTCTTGACTTCGAATTGACATTTCTAAAGAAAAAAAAGGAATAGTAGCACATTTTTGATTAATAAATCACGCATTCGAAAATTTTGATTATGCATTTGGATATTTATCAACCCGTATATAGGATGAGTTTCTGATGTTTAACGTGGAAAATCTTTATTTTAAGTGGATTAGCATATTCTCGAAAACCAGTAAATTCAAATGAATAAATAGACTAATGCAAATGAATAATTGAGGATAAAGTTATAAATACTTGGTAATGATTGTGTCCTGTTTGTCCTTTATAAAAGCACTTTCTCAGTTAAACGTCTTCTCGTGTTTTCAGTAATGGATCGCGAAACAAAATGCTTGTTAGCCTTCATATCCTACACAGGAGTCTAGGTCGATTAAATGACCTTCTATACATCCATAGGTTATATGTTGTCCAATATGTTGTCCTAAATCCGTGGAAAGATATCAAATAACTTTCCTGAATTTTGAAATTGGCTAGCCATTCACTAACGATATTAATGACCTCTACTCTTTATATTTAATGTCATAATAGTCTTTAAATAAATGCGGTTTGCGACAAATTTGAAATGACAAAAGCGATTTTCAAAAACACCACTTAGTATAGAGCTAATGTTCTCTTAGTAAACCTATTTCGATGAGGAACCAGAAGATGCTAATTCTCTTGGGTTATCTTTTTCTGTCCTGTTGAGATAATCCAGATTTAATAAAGCAGTTGTTAGTGGGTAAAATAAATGTTAAGAAATGCAAAATTTTCATTTAGGGATTAGTGCATATACCCACGAATATCGGAACTGGGTCTATGCTTGGTATTTTATCTAATGACAATATCGCTTTTGAATTAGCATCGGGGGAATCTCAGTAGTGACATCCCAACTTACAAACAGTCATTATTTCCAACTGTAATATTCATTTTCAGGATGGATCGATACGAAACGATTTTAGGAAAATCACATTTTCGAAGTCAGGAATAATAAACCAATCACAATAGCTCTTTTTCTTTTTATGTTTCTATCTATATTTCATTATCAGTAAAAATAATTGATAACAATTAGAGCGGTGGTAGGCTCCGTTGGTAACACACCAGGTGATGTCCAGGGTTCGAGTCCCAACTGGCCCTGCGTTGAGAATTTTCTCTGCTAAGTCCCATTCTGTCTTTGATGAGAAAGGGGACACAGTTGGTCTTGGAAGGGCCGCCATTCGTTGGATGGGATGTAAAACCGTGGCCTTGGGTGCACGAGATCCATATCCAGTTCTTTTTTTAAGGAACACGCTGGATGGCCTTGACGAGAATTTACCATTCGGTTCTTAACAGCTTTTCAGTGGAACCCCTTCTCTAAGCTTCTCTGAATCCTTGGGATCCTTGTGACCTGGCTTTTTAGCCTATTGTGGGCAAAGAGTGCCGCTCGGAGGTAAAAAAACCCAACTAATAAAAATTTCCCTTTATCATTCCAAAATAAGTTTTTTTTATTTTTTAACCAATGTTTTGGTAATCACCAATATTTTTAACAACCGACTGTTTCAAATTTCCGCTAACCGGCATCAATCGGCTAGATTAAACCCTAATTGAACAGCGTGAGAAATTATCACTGATGCGCTCTTAAAAATATTTAAGTTCCAAGGCCAGATCTATGTGGAAAAGGGAGCTTTTCATCCTCTTATCCTCTTTGAGGATACTAGCACCTAGAGTGGAGGAGAAAAAGATATTATACAGTGTGCCTAAACGCCTCAGAAAAAGAGGGCGACCTAGGATGTGATGAACAGATAATGTCAAACAGGACCTTGTTAGAACTGGGCCAGATGCTGCAGATGCAGCTCAGGAAAGATATATTTAGAAAACTAAATTTCACAATTTGGTCGGACCTCCGTAGCACATGGCTGCTTGAGGATGATGATATATCACAGACACTCCTCGACTTACGTAAACCGTTATGTAGGTCGATTTCCACGTAAGTTGGAATTTCATCCCACCCACCCATCAATAACCCCTATCAATCACCCAATCAAGTGTTAGATCTTAGTTGTTTTTTAGTAATGAATTATTAATCAGAACGCTGTTTCGTAATTATTGTTGACTTTAAGGGTGCAGATCCTTTCACGTGTCCTTTTATACGACCAGCATCCTTTACTGTCGCATTCATTTTGATACTGAGACCAACTATGGTGATAAATCTTCATTTTCATCTCCGAATCAATTTTAGCGCGTTTATAAACGGTTCGAGCACTCTTAACATCACCATTCCTCTTCCACTCATTATTACAGCAATAAAAATCCCTAACAATAACAAAAAAAAAATACGAGAATTCTTGAGTCTTCGTTAGTGTCGACTACTCTACTGCGTTGCAAATAAAAAACCGTATCATCCATCACTGTAGCCTGGAACGTTTGGATACATTCATTAGTTCAGTTTCTACTATTTTCTGCGTTCATTTAGAACAGCTGAAAACTGCTTTAGCATTACACAGGCGCTCTTTGTATTTGCCAATGCAATGATACACAACGTGAGAGACAGTTTCTTACATAATTAGATTTTCCTTTCCTTAGTCATTTAAATTTTATTTGCAACCGAGTAGGGAAAATCCTTTGGATTTACCAAATAATTTTTGAGTTTGCGGCCTTTGTTGTACTAGGCAGTCGAGACACAGGCGACCTTCGCTTTGACACTGCCAAGAATTACCAGTTTACGTTCACAAATGGCTTCTGAAAGTTTACTTCTTTCAAATCTGGAAACTCTTTAGCAACGTAATGTGGCAACGTCTGCGGCTCGAGATGGCCTGGTGGTTAATCAGTCGAGACTTAACAACGGATTTTTTTTTTTCTCTGCATTAAAATTCGTTCTTTTCATCTTCTTCCTGATTTCGCTGCTTTTAAAATTGAAATGAAAACTCTATATCCAGGCTGTTGGACAAGAGTAAAATGATATTTTGGCTGCTGATACAATTCATTGGCTGCCTTTCATCTCGTTAACAGTTAGAAATTAAGAATTCATGTTTTTTTTCTAGTTTGGCTGTTTAAATCGATAGAATTTGCCTGATGTTCTAACTTGCTTTGGTTTCAAAATATAAAACATCTAATGCGTGATCTCCACAGACCTTGTTTGCTGTTTTTTAACTGCTAAGAGGCTAATAAAACCTTGTACAAGTTCCAGCGTCAGACATAAGGTGGGGGGGGGGGAGGGACATAAGGGGATTATGCCTTCTTTCTCTGGAGAATTTGAATATTCCATATGTGCACCATTCATGACACTATATATATGTTCAGTCCACTTGTATGCCACTTCTTACCATACACATTTCCTGACATCATCATCATCATCACTAATCCAAAATGTATTAAGAAAGGATGGACTAATTCTATGGCCACCATGAAGTCCTGGTTTGACATTCCTCGATTTTTTCTTATGGGCTTTATAAACAATTATGTTTATATGGACAAAATTCGAGATCTGAATCATTTGAAATCTAAAATAAGAGAACCAAATGAGCAAGTAGCAATAGACATGTTGCAGCTTGTATGACAGGAAGGGGAATACCGATTGGACATATTTAGGCTTACGAATGGTGCACATTATGCTCAAACCTATTTTAGGTAAGCTTTCAATTAAAATATTACTTTCTTAAATATGCATTTTTTTCTTAGATATTGGTTTGAAAACCCCCATTATTTTTCAGACGCTCTGTAGAGTTACTCCATTCTAATCCGTTTCGGTGCAATACAGTCACTAATTTTTTGGCTCATACATACATACATACAAAATCCTCATGCAGCCATGGGCTACGGAGGTCCAACCAGACTGTGCAATTTTCCTCTCTAGATGTGTCTATTCTGAGCTACAGCTGTTGCATTTGGCCACTCTTGGCCAATTCTAGCAAGGTCCTGTTTGACATTGTCTGCCCATCGCATCCTAGGTCTCCCCCTCTTTCTGGAACTCTTAGGCACACTGTTCATAATCCTGTTTGCGAATCAGCAGCAATGCATAAGGGCAACATGGCCAAACCACGCAGTCTCTCTGCATAAAATGTTGCTCAAAGGAGGTTGATGACTCCTTCTTCTAACCTCATCATTATTTACAAAGTTGAACCACCTAATGTCCAAGATACTGCGTAAAGCATCTAGAATCAAAGGCATAAAGTTTCTTGTTATACTGCTTACAAAGGCTCCATGTTTCGCTACCATAACTAACCTTAGAAAGAACCAAATTATTATACAGACTAATTTTAGTCTTTACGTTTCTCTACGCTCTCCGTAGATTCTTAAGAGTCCCAGCGGTAATCCCTATTCTTCTATTTATCTCATGCCGCACATCATCAGTATCCGTTATAAAGCTCCCAAGATAATTAAACTGAGACACCTTCTCAAGAGTGCAGCCATTCGGATTAACTGAATCACAACTTGCCTGACCAATTTTCATCACTTTAATTTTCTCTGTTTGAAACCAAACCTATTCCACTACCAGTCTCACCAACAGCTCGAATGAAAGAGTTCATCTCATCAACATCATTTGCCAAAATGGCTAAATCATCGGCATAATCTAAATCAGGAATTTGCAATCTCTACACCATTTAAGACCAAAACCTTTCCCTTGCAAAAAGTTTTGCATAACATAATAAATAACCAAATAAAACATAAAAGGAGACAAAATGTACCCTTGTCTAACTCCAATAGCAATGCTCAATTAATTGCTACCAGCCTTACTCACGCCAACTCAGTGTTACAAGCCAACTCTCCCACAACTCAGTGTTACAAGCCAACTCTCACACAACTCAGTGTTACAAGCCAACTCTCACACAACTCAGTGTTACAAGCCAACTCTCACACAACTCAGTGTTACAAGCCAACTCTCACACAACTCAGTGTTACAAGCCAACTCTCACACAACTCAGTGTTACAAGCCAACTCTCACACAACTCAGTGTTACAAGCCAACTCTCCCACAACTCAGTGTTACAAGCCAACTCTCCCACAACTCAGTGTTACAAGCCAACTCTCACACAACTCAGTGTTACAAGCCAACTCTCACACAACTCAGTGTTACAAGCCAACTCTCACACAACTCAGTGTTACAAGCCAACTCTCACACAACTCAGTGTTACAAGCCAACTCTCACACAACTCAGTGTTACAAGCCAACTCTCCCACAACTCAGTATTACAAACCAACTCTCACACAACTCAGTGTTACAAGCCAACTCTCACACAACTCAGTGTTACAAGCCAACTCTCACACAACTCAGTGTTACAAGCCAACTCTCACACAACTCAGTGTTACAAGCCAACTCTCACACAACTCAGTGTTACAAGCTACAAGCCAAATCTCACACACGACTCAGTGTTATAAAGAGCTTTCATTACACTAACTTATCAGGCATTCCATATGATCTAACAATCAACCAAAAATTTTGTCGATCATCAGAGTCAAAAGCTTTTTTGAAATCTATAAAGCTAGTAACCACAGCTTTCTTAAACTCTAAAGACTCTAAAGAAAATATTTGATCAATATATCCCCTACCACTTCTGAATCCACACTGTTCATCACGCAGTTGTCCATCAACCAATTTCTTAATTATGTTAAGTATAATCATGCAAAGAACTTTTCCTGGAACAGAAAGTAAACTAATTCCCCTATAATTATCACAAGAACTGCGATCACCTTTTTTAAAAATTGGAACAATGATAGCTCTAATAAAATCCTTAGGGACAATACCTTTATCATAAAAAATATTTAAAATTTCAGTCAGCCATATGACAACGCAAATGTTTCCAGCTCTAAGCATTTCAGTGGTGATTTCATCCACTCCTGAGGATTTATGCAGTTTTAATTTAGAGCTAGCCAAAGCGACTTTGGAATGTGATATAGGGCCATCATTAAAACCACTAATGCATTTATCCGCATTGCAAACAATGTGAGTAGAAATAATCACATTAAATAGAACTTCTCTGAAATGCTCAGCCCACCTGACATCACAGAATCTTCACCTTCAACTACCTTGCCATGTTTATCCCTCAATCCCTGTGTACAGCCCTGTTTCTTCCCACATAAAATATTAACAATCTGGTACAACTCCATGCTGTTGTGCTGTCTAACTACTTCCTCGTCGTTGTCAGCCAAACTATCAAGCTACAAATTTCTTATTAACTTCCTGCTCGCGACTTCTTTGTTTAACAGGATATAATCGGATTTCCCCTCAACAATGGGAAAGCTTGACCAATCAGATTTCAGTTTCTATGGTTACAGTTGTTAAATTCAATCTTTCTACTCTAACGTTCTGTAACGGAAATTTGTTCCTTCACAGCCTGGCTTTGGTAGTGAATACGTGTAACATGTATGTACATATTAAATATATCATTATTTCTCTGATATTTATTTTCAAACTTTAAACTATTTTTTATTTATTTTACTATTAAGCATAAAACTATTAAATTTTATAACTATGACACTTCATTGAATAATGACAACTTATATATTTGATATGTATAATATTTAAAATATTCTCTTGATTTTCTTTATAGTTTTTGTATTGTTTTTAACTGAACCTGGTGTAGAAGGGCCTGGCCCTAACATCACCATGGTTGTTAGGTGTATAAATAAATAAATAAATATCAAGCCAAAATTTTTTATCAGGTGTTAACTGATCCTTTAGAGGTTTATTAAGGTCGTTGTAGCGGAAGGGGAAGACTGCCAGATTAGTGTGGCCTACAGATCTGGGCAATTATGGCTACTTTTTTTTTTACCCTGCTTAGGAGTGGTTAACCACACAGGGTCCTGGTGTTGACGATATAAACTTACTGGACTCGATTAAGGCTCTGAGCTTGATTATGGATCTTGAATTTGCTGCATTGGTGGACTTCTGTGGAGGGAAAATCTGCTGCTGTGTTTCTTATTTGTTTGTGGGTTGACAGCCCCAAGTGAATAGATTCACAGGATATGTTTATCAGCTGGTGGATAATCCTGAGCAGAGGTCATCGCAGGCACCTGAACTCTTGCTTCTAATTGGTATCTTTAAATTCCACATTGGAGGAAGTCTTCCAGTGTAGTTGACTTCAGCCTTTAGATGTGGGGGAATGGGTCTTTGCCCCATGTCTGCGATTAGGGGGCTGTTTGATATTGTCGGCATTCCCTCTCTCAATAAACATAGTTTCTTTAAACATCCCACTAACCATTTTCTCTCCATAGGTAGTTGGAATGTGAGGACTCTGCAAAGAGCTTTTTCTCTTGATGTCCTCACACAAGAATTCCACCATTATAATTTAGATATTCTCGGCTTGCAAGAGACCAGATGAACCTATAAAGGTGAGATTCTTATAAATAATCGTAAATTTCCCTTTTCAGGGAGGGACGACAATAAGCATCACCAAGGCGTGGGTCTGCTTCTCAGCAGACACGCTAGTGATGCTCTTCTAGGATATGAGTGCATTAATGAAAGGTTTCTTACAGCAAAATTTCAGACAAGCGTTAAAGACTTGAATGTTATCTGCTGTTATGACCCCACTGTGGATGCCGATGAGGATGAGAAGGATAGGTTTTATGAACAACTTCAGGATATTTTGAATTCTTCCAAGAAAGGAGATATTACCCTTGTTCTAGGTGCCAAATTCACTGCCAAAATCAATGCCAAAATTGGTACTGACTCCGACCTTTAGGGAGGGGTGATAGGCCCTTTTGGTATTGGTAGCTGCAATGGCAATGGGCAACGTCTCCTATAGGTAAGTAAACTCAATGGTTTCAGAATAATTAACACTTATTACAAACACCGCGATATACATAAGTACACATGGGGTTTCACCTGATGGGCTGCATAAGAATATGACTGATTCTATGTTAATTAACAACAAATGGGCGAGTTCTGTTGGGAATACCAGGGCATATAGGGGGGCTGAAATTGGATCTGACCATTACCTTGTTAAAAGTGTCTTGCAACTTAAACTTAAAAAGTGTTGTGCTAGGGTTAAAAAATTTACCTTTAATACTGAAGCTCTGAAAGACCCAGTTATAGCCAAAGCTTACCATGATAGGTTACTTAGTCATTATGACAGTCATGGTTTGCCTACTACTGAAGTTGAGGAAGAATGGGGCCGTATTAAACGGGCATTTTTGGAAACTAACAGTACTCTTTTAGGAAAAAAGGAGCAGAGGAAGCAGAATTATTTGAGTGATAAGGCATTTGAGCTTATTTCAGAAAGAAAGAACTGCAGGAATGTCCTTAATCAATACCCTACTAGTCCTAATAGAAAGGATTACAGAGAACGTAATAAACGTGTAAAAGATCAGTTAGCTGCTAATAAGAATCTTTGGCTTGATGGTTTGGCTGACAAAGCCGAGAAAGCAGTTAGACAGCACAACAGCAGAGAGCTGTACCAGATAGTTAATGTTTTGTGTAGTAGAAAACGGACAGGTATACTGGGATTGAAGGATAAACAAGGTAAGGTTATAGAAGGTGAGGATTCTGTCAGGGCTAGGTGGGCTGAGCATTTCAGTGATGTTGTCATGCAGTACTTTGTAAGTAATGATGAGGTTAGGCAAAGGAGTCGGCAACCTCCTTTAAGCAGCATATTGTGCAGATAGCGACTCCGTTGGTTAGACCATGTTGCCCGTATGAATAATTATAGATTACCGAATAGGGTTATGAATAATGTGTCTAAAGACCTCAGATGTGTCTAAAGACCTAGGATGCAGTAATCAATGTCAAACAGGACCTTTTTAGAACGGTGTGCAGTGGACAGATGCAGCAGATAAAGCTCAGGACAGATATGCTTGTAGAACTAAATTGTGCGGTCTATTTGTACCTCCTTGCCCAAGACTTCTTGATGATGATGAAGCCTTCTGTGAGTCTAGTAGGGTGTTGATTCATATTAATCCTGCACTTCCTTATTTCAGAAATAAGTTCCATAGCCTTATCACTCAAATATTTTTTTTAATCTGTTCCTTTCACCCAAAGGAGTATTGTTGGTTTCAAGAAAAGCCTGTTTAAACTGATCTCATTCTTTCTCAACTTCAGCATTAAGGAAACCACGATTGTCATAATGACTAATGAGCGTATCATGGTATGCTTTGACTATATCTGGATCTTTCAGACATTCAGTGTTAAATCTAATTTTCTTAATCTTAGAACAACATTTCGTAAGCTTCAGCTACAAGACACTTTTGACCAGATAATGGTCATAACCAATTCCGGCTCCCCTGTATGATCTGGTATTCCTAACTGAACTAGCCCATTTGTTATTAATTAAAATATAATCTATCATATTCCTGTGCAATGCATGAGGTGAAACCCATGTATATTTATAAATGTCCCGTTGTTTGTAAACCTCACTTTTCTGTTGTAGTATGTGTTAGTTATTCGTGAACCATTAAGTTTACTCACCTGTAGAAGCATTGGAAATACCAATGCCAAAGGAACCTAAAACTCCTGCCAAAAGATTAGAGTCAGTACCAATTATAGCATTAAGGTCACCTAGCACAATAGAAATATCTCCTTTCTTTACAGAATTCAAAATATCCTGAAGCTGGCTGTAAAACATATCTTTCTCGTTCTTATCAGAGTCCTCTGTGGGAGCATAACAACAGATGATATTCAAGTCTTTCATTTTTATTTTAAATTTTGCTGTAAGAAATCTTTCATTGATGCAGTCATGTTCTAGAAGAGTATCACTGGCCCACCAGTGCAGCAAGTTCAGGATCCATAATCAAGCTCAAATCCATAAACCAGTCCAATCTAGTGGATGTAAAAGGTCAGCACCAGGACCCTGTAAAGTTGACCACTCCTTAGCAGGGTTGAAAAAAAGGAAAAAGTGGCCATAGATCACCAGATCAGTAGACCACACTGAACTGGCAGCCCTCACCTTCCGTTCCCTTCCAAAGGAGAATATCTCTTTTGAAAGGTACTAACGGCCTGCACCATGTGAATGTGGGGTTGGATATTAGGTGCTATACCTGGTCTGTTCTGTGCATCATCACTGGGAATTGGCACACAGCTCTCCTTCCAGTTTATGCCTAGCTACCATTTACAGACCAACAGCAGCTCCTGGTCTCAAAAAGTCTGTGCCCAGATTCTCTTGCTGGCGATTCTGCACAGTTCCAATTGAAACTGCATGCAATGTAGCAGATAGACACTGTTTTTTCCCATGAACTGGACCATCCCAACTGGTGATTGCCTGAAAATTTTGTATGCATGGATAAAAATGTTCATCCCGTCTTTTTTAGTGTAAATCCATGACTTCCTTACAATACTGATTTATTTTCTCGAAATCTTGCTCAAGGTGGAAAGGCAATTGAGGAATTTCTTGCAAAAACCCATTTGTCAATACTTTCATAAATTTAAGCAAAAACCCTGAAATGCTGGAATCTGTACCCTTGTTATGAAAACTTAAAGTTATTTCCGAAAAAAATGCATTTTGCACAGTTTAGGAGCTATTGACAAACCACAAGTTAAGAAAAACTCCCATTACCAACAAATGGATTTTTCTTTCTCTTGAAAACTATTTCATCCGAAAAGTGAGGTTTGTTTTGTAAAAACCCTCAATTTTTTCATTTGTTAAATACCTAAGTATTCGTAAACTTACTTTCACATTCAAAAACCAGAAAGAAAAGAGATGAAATCTGGAAGAAAGACGCGATCTAGATGATGCCCTTAAAGAGATCCTTCGCAAATGTCGTCGAATCTTATGCACGGTTACCATCCGAGACAAAGATGATTTGCTCTCACGGAGCCAGAGCTTGAGACTTGCTGTAATACATCAAAGAGGACGTAATTCCTCCTTTGGTAGCAGTTGTCAGAGTCTAGACACTCCTGCAGACAAAGGAAAGTAACAATCCGGAACACCTGGATCGACGAAACAGAATTCTCGCCTCAAATCGATCATAAAGAGGTCATTTTTATGAAGGAGAGAAAACGTCGTAGGAAGAAATGAAATTAATTATCCTTAACTTATAAAGAAAATCAGATGCAAATTTATGCAAAACATATTTCTTACTTAACTCCAAAAAATCAGAACCTTCTTTTAGTTATTATAAATAAGATCACTGATGATTAATTTTAAATATTTCGGAGAATTTTTCAAATTGGATTTTTTACTCATTCCGTTTGTTAAATACCTAAAGGAGTCTTTTTACCTAAGAATGTGCAGTTTTTTCCACACAATGGACTAAATGACCGAGTCACAATAACCCCAATACCTCGGATAAAGTTGGTGAAGGGGATCCACTCGCAGTTGTTAAGAGATACATGGAAACCTCCTTGTCAAGGCCACTCCTGATCCTCCTTAGGTATGGTCGTGGTTCAGTAGGTATTGGATGCAAAATGTGAGTCAGAATTTATCAATCTGTAAGATAAAAATGCCTGATGGTCAAATCAAGCAGTAAATCTGCAGTAAATCAAGCAGTAATCAAGCAGTAAATCAAACACGGTGTGGTGAAGGGATGTCAGGGAGCTGGGCTTATCACAGCAAACCTCTCTCATGAGCATGTTGAGTCATGACAGGTTATCACTGCAGTGCGCCAGGAACGTCAGTTGTGTTAGCACTTGTGTGCTGCTTTCGTAGAAAATGTCGCTCTTTGAGCAACGTGGAAACGTGAAATTTTATTCTTATTTTTATCCCAAGCGTTGTGTACAGTCGCTCAAAAAAGTATCCGAACGCTACGGTTGATTGCAGAATTCAAAAAAAAATATATGGCAACGAATTTTTTAGAGATTAGTGACTGGCAACCTTCGTGTCACGTGTCACATGACACGAAGTATCCGAAAAAGTATCCGAACGCTACGGTTGATTGCAGAATTCAGAAAAAATATATGGCAACGAATTTTTTAGAAATTAGTGACTGGCAACCTTCGTGCCACGTGACACGTGGCACGAAGGTTGCCAGTCACTTTCTGGTTTTTGAATGTGAAAGTAAGTTTACCTTCGTGCCACGTGACACGTGACACGAAGGTTGCCAGTCACTAATTTCTAAAAAATTCGTTGCCATATATTTTTTCTGAATTCTGCAATCAACCGTAGCGTTCGGATACTTTTTTGAGCGACTGTACGTCCGCCTTGTCACCGTGTGATTTTTGAATGTTCTCCAAATTGAAACAAACCATGAAAGGAAAGAGATTTGCCGCCATCGAAGCAATCAAATCCCGCACAAGACATACAGCTATCTGAACCCTATTTCAAAAGAGGAGTTTCAGAAATGTTTCAGCAAATGGCACGATTGGTGGAACAAATACGTTCGGGAGGTTACTTTGAAGGGAATTACCGTATTTTAACGTGTATAAGGAACCCCCTGATTTTTCATCAAAGTTTGAGGAATTGAGTAATTTGTTAATATCTATAATACTATCCATGTATAAGAAACCTCCCTATTTTCGGGACACAATTTTTGGCAAAAAAGGGTTCCTTATACACGTTAAAATACGGTAATCACGTGAGCTTCTGTTGTTAATAAAAATAATTTATTATTCCATCATTCAACAAACGTTTTGACGTTGATTTATTTAATACATAAGTTTACTTTTTTCCCCGACTCCGTTCCAGTTGCTAAATTTCTCAGTGTTGTCCTCCTTAGTTAGGGTCCTTATTTAAAAGGTATTAGATACAAAATGAGAGTCTGAATTTGTCACTTTACATAATAGAAGTAGAGTTCCTGTCTGTCGAATCAAGTAGTAAACCTGTTTGATACAAGATCGCAGTGATTGACCACGATGTTAAAATTTGTGCTTTTCATACGTTAGGTGATGTCAGATTAGGGTTTTAGTTCCCTTTTTTTGCGTTGAAATTTTGTCCATTAGATTAGTTTAGGTTAGAATATGTAGGTTAAAATATCCTTCACAATTTTTAAGTTTCACTCTTTTGCGTCTGTTAAATTGAGCGTATCCAAATCGGTCAGCTTCATCATTAAGTGTTTCTATAAGAAAATATGCCCGTTATCAATACATATATCGTTATAGTGTTAAACATGTACGACAGCAAATTCTTGAGTGTTATGCCAAAGCTGAAAAGTACTTTATAACTTTGATATTTCAATGGGGAAGAGCAAATATATTTGAGAAAATTCAGCATTTCCTCCCGGAATGGCACTTTCATAGGTACATATGCATTCCTCATTATCAAATACTCGAAACCCACACTCATGAGCCAGGCCATAATGCCCATTCCTGTCTCTACGAGTAGACGCGTCCCACAGCACGTAGTAGTGACGTCACCGACCAGTGTGGAATATATATTTCGTCAGTATGAAACCCGTGCAATAAGGAAAGGGAAGCACTTGTCGGAGTTTTGGAAGGATTACCGAAGAGAGGATGACGAGATCTCAAGAACTGCAGGTATTGTTGGCTGCAGTTGCCGCGACCCACTTATCGTCTACCCAGTTGTCGTAGACCTACCCTTGCTAGCATTCTCGAAAGGGAAGGGGCCACGATCATTCGCTCCCTTTTGGATCCAGTACTGTCATCAAGCAAAAAGTGAGGAAGGCAAAAGGAGAAACAAAATTAAGAGGATCAAGTATGATCCCAGGTTCGAGTCCCACCTTTGCCAGCGTTGAGATTTATCTCCCTAAACTCTCACCTTGCCTTGATCAGAAAGGAGACATCGATGGAGTTAGAAAGCTGCCGTCCATCGGAATGCGACGTAAAGCCGTGGTTCCCTCTCCGAGAGAGCCATACACTCTGCACGTTACAGAATACGCTGGCTGGCATTGACGGGGAGTGTGCGACGTAAAGCCGTGGTTCCCTGTCCGAGAGAGCCAAACCCTCTGCACGTTACAGAATACGCTGGCTGGCATTGACGGGGAGTCTTCTATCTGTCTCCTAACAGCTGTCCGTGGGTTCCTACTCACAACCTTTTCTGAGTCCTTCCGGTCCTTGTGATCTGTCCATTTAGCTTAGTGTGTGGAAATAAATGCCACTCAGAGGTAAACAATCGAGCAGGAGCTGCATGCTTGTATCTATAATAACATTACATTAATATTGAAATTTTATGGTACGACCTCACAACTGCGTCGGACGGAAGAAATGGGTGGAAATTGTCTCACCAGGTATGGCATCAGTCTCGGATTTGGGTTGGGTTGTTTTACCTCTGAGCGGCACTTTTTTGCACACCATGGGCTAAATGGCCAGGTCACATGGACCCCGAAGGCTCAGAGAAGGTTAGGGGAGGGGACCCACTGGAACAGCTGTTGGGAGACAGATGGTAGTCTCCCGTCAAGGCCATCCAGCGTGTTCTTTAACGTGCACAGGGTATGGCTTTCCTGCACACGGGGCCACGGCTTAACGTCCCATCCGACGGACGGCGGCCTTTCCAAGCCCATCGGTGTCCCCTACTGACCGTGGGCAGGGCGGGGAATTTTGCGGAGATAAATCTCAACCCTGACCAGCTGGGACTCGAACCTGGGAACTACAGATTACGAGCCTGGCGCGCTACCGACTGAGCCACCCCCGCCCCATCAGTCTCGGAACTTGATACATCCAGTTTCGAGTCTTCATTATTCCTGCATTGTGAATTTCTCCGTTTATTTTTACACTTTTTTCGTTGACTAAGGAGAGTTAGGTGACTGGAAGATAGCACATGTACAGCAGAGCCACAGCACACTTTAAGGGACACGCTGGATGGCTTTGACGGGAAATTTCCAAACCGCTATCTACAGAATCACCTTCGCATGCCTAACTCTGAGATCTTGGGATCATGTGACCTTGTCATTTAAATTATTGCTTCAGAAGTAAAACAATCCAGCTATATTATGTAAATGAATTATGTATATCATAGATCGTTACATCATAAAATGAAGTACCAGGTACAATAGCACCCATAACCTTCTTCATCTGGAAATATGCCTAATCGACATCAGTTTGAAAAAACAAACAAAAGTAAACCACACAATGGTGGGCCCCAAAGGGCAAAAGAACATAAAACAAAGAGTAGTAATGATGCACAAGAGACCTAAAATGGATAACTTTCTTTAGCGAAAGCCATCATCTTAGGCCTCTTGTATCCGTTAAGGACTTCATGATCGTAGTCCAGAAGGCAGGATATAATCTCGTGCGGGTTTCTCTGCACTGACTCGTAGAAACCTCGCGAGACAAACTTAAGATATGTGTAAATATGATCAATGCCCAGATCTTTATGCAATTGTCTATTGGTTTACAAACCAGGGGGCATTGACCACACATCGCAGGATTTCATTCCGCAAGAAAATGAATTATGTAACTTAATGATTTTCAATAATAATCATTTAGTATTAAAAGAATTACGGAAGCTGAAGCATTGAACAGCAAATGATGTCATTACAGTTCCCAGAAACGTTTCTTCGAAATTAATGAAAACTAAAAGAATCTCCAAAATGCTTTTATTTCAGTAAACGATTTAATAGAATCATATTAATCTATTCAGTAAACGATTTAATAGAATCATATTAATCTATTCAGTAAACAATTTAATAGAATCATATTAATTTATTCAGTAAACGATTTAATAGAATCATATTAATCTATTCAGTAAACGATTTAATAGAATCATATCAATTTATTCAGTAAACGATTTAATAGAATCATATTAATTTATTCAGTAAACGATTTAATATTTTGTTTAACTTTTGTGAAAAATTCTGACGACACAATGCAGTTAAATATTTAATATTTAAATATTTAGATTTATTGATATTTTTAATTTACCTTCAGTCAGATATTAAATTTATTTAAGAAATTACACAGATTTTGGCTCACTTTCCTATTGATGTAATCATGGAACATTCGTACTTTAAAATTTGATCACTAGTACAGATAGATTTCCCCGTCTATTTCATTAAATGCTGGATGAAATATTTTCTTCGCCATAGCATTATACATTCTGCATTTGTAAAATGATTAGATTGAAACACATCGGTCGGCCGAAGTTTGCATGTCTTGTTCCAGCGACATTAAAGAATCAATTTGTGTGTGAAATAAAGGATTGCTTTACAAGAGAAGCATTTTTCATTCTAGAAAACAGAACTATTAGTAGAATCGAAATCACTTACTACCAGCGTAAGAGTTGAAGGATTTTGACCTCCATTAAGCCCATTTATACGCCTTTACCAGAGAAAGACCCGATTTGAGGCTTTGAGTGCATTCCGAATAAAGCCACGAAATGGTCATTGGCAGACTGAAAACCAAAGGAAGATTAATGGGACTTAAAACGTCGCCAGTTAGTCTATATACAAAGGTTTATATTCAAATCCCTTTCGTGATTCTTATCGGAATTTTGCGCACGCTGTGAGATATCATCAATCAAGAGGCAACAAAGACTTATAAGCCTTTTTTGAAAAGTCTGCGGCAAATTTTCCTCACGTTTTGGAGATCAATGTTCTTTTAAGTTACAGTACTAATAGAACCAATTTTGTTTCTCTGATGCGTCTGTAAATTACTGCATTTGTTAAAGCGAGACCATGAATTAATTAATCATGCTTTAATTATGTTGCAATTTTATCTTCCTATTCCATTCTCGAAAGGTTTTGCATTTGGTGATTTATAAACTAAAGAAAAATCAAAAGTTCAGCGAAGAGATGATAAAAAATCGGATTTTCTGTTCAACAATGATTGTACAACTTTAAAGGAAAGTAAAAAAAAACAATGGAAAGAAACGAAAACTTGTCTAGACCAATATCAGATCTAGGATGTGAGTAGGGGGATGAAAGGTGTCATCCCTTTAGAAATTAAATCATCGTAATGAAGGAACACAACAATGGTATATATATATATATTTGACATACAAGGTGTTTCAAAAGTAATTTTTCAACTTTGAGAGCATGTATATTAAATTATTAAATTCTTATTATTAACTGATTTAATAATAACATATTATTATCAAATGATAGATACAAATAAAATACATAGAAATGTAGCCAAGCACATCAAGTTTCGGAGGGACGGGGGTGGCTCAGTCGGAAGCGCGCCAGGCTCTTAATCTGTAGTTCCCAGGTTCGAGTCCCAGCTGGGTCAGCGTTGAAATTTATCTCCGCAAAATTCCCCGCCCTGCCCACAATCAGTAGAGGACACCGATGGGCTTGAAAAGGCGCCGTCCATCGGATGGGACGTTAAGCCGTGGCCCAGTGTGCGGGAAAGCCATACCCTGTGAACGTTAAAGAACACGCTGGATGGCCTTGACGGAAGGCTACCACCTATCTCCCAACAGCTGTTTCAGTGGGTCTCCTCCCCAACCTTCTCTGAGCTTTCGGGGTCCATGTGACCTGGCCGTTTAGCCCATGGTGTGCGAAAAAGTGCCGCTCAGAGATAAAACAATCCAAATCAGTTTCGTCACATGTACCACAGTTCTACAAATTGGAAGGTAGGCCCAGTGGATTCGATACATGGCCACCTCGATCCCCCGATTTAAGTCCACTAGACTTTCTCTTATGGGAATTTGTTAAGGATAAAGTTTGCTTTCCACCTTTACCTGAAAATGTTGATGACTTACGGCGAAGGAGAAATCCGTCATTGGTGGGATATTCGTCGTGCTACATTTGAAACTCACATCACACTGTCGCTCTGACGCTCTGATACGTCGCACAAAATGTGACGTGTTTGGCTACACTTCTAGCTACAGTCGCAAACATTTAACGCAAAAATGGATTAGGCAAAATATCGGTTAACGCGAAGCTCAAATTCTCTCGATAGCACTCTAAATCTCTAACACATAAAAAAATCGCTTAACATGGGAAATTTTTCTTCGAATCCGACGAATAAAATTCTAT
The DNA here is from genome assembly GCA_038380435.1 of Ryuthela nishihirai. Lineage (NCBI taxonomy): Eukaryota > Metazoa > Arthropoda > Arachnida > Araneae > Heptathelidae > Ryuthela > Ryuthela nishihirai. The sequence goes on from JAWZYU010000009.1 coordinate 18,950,781, forward strand.
TCCATCTTCCACGGATAACATGAAATTTCTAGAGAATCGACAAACATATTCCAACCACTGTTTAATTACTTTTGAACAGTTTCAAATTTCTTTTTAATCAGTTATTTATCATCCGCTGTAAATACACCAGTGTGTTTTAGACTCGACACCTGGGAAGCATTTTAATAATTTTGTCAACCGACATGGGCGCCTGCAGGGGAGGGAGAAAGAATGTAGTTGTAGTCCCGCAAAAAATTATGAAAAAATTAATCTATGTTGATTAATATCAGCTTTATGAAAAATGATTTTTTGCCTCAGCCAAATGAAATTTTAATTTTCAAAAATTTTCCTTTTTTTTTCATAAGCATATCATATATTTTAAAAATTTAATGTGCAATTAATTTAACTGACAATACTGATATTCCTATATATAATATACAAATTAAAAATTATCTGAAGTATTCAGAAAAAATAGAGCTCAACAATTATTTTAAAGTTCAGAGTTCTGTTAAACATCATTTTAGATGTCAACTTGATCAAAATGTATGTTCATTGCTAAAAATTAAAACGTCTAGAAAGAATTTTTGCAAAATATTAAGATTGAGAACTGGTACTGCAAAGTTGAACAGCTACTTGTACAAGATAAAGAAATCAGATAGCGCAAATTGTATTTACTGTAACTGTGAAGAAACTATTTCACATATTTTATTGAACTGTTCACATTATGACAAAGAACGTAAAATCTCAACTAGGAATAAATCAGTTTACTTTACATGACATGTGGAATTTTTCAGTAGATGACGTCAGAAATGCAAGCTACAACTTTCTTTCCTGTTGGCGACTTCTTTGTTTAACAGGATATAACCGGATTTCCCCTCAACAATGGGAAAGCTCGACCAATCAGATTTCAGTTTCTATGGTTACAGTTATTAAATTCAATCTTTCTACTCTAACGTTCTGTAACGGAAATTTGTTCCTTCACAGCTTGGCTTTGGTAGTGAATACGTGTAATATGTATGCACATATTAAATATATCATTATTAGTCAGAGCTTTATTTTCAACCCTTTGAACTATTATTTATTTATTTTATTATTAAGCATAAAACTATTAAAATTTATAACTATGACACTTCATTGAATAATGAAAACTTATATATTTAATATGTATAATATTTAAAATATTATTTTGTTTTTCTTTATACTTTTTGTATTGTTTTTAACTGAACCTGGTGTAGAAGGGCCTGGCCCTAACATCACATGGTTGTTAGGTGTATAAATAAATAAATGAAACGGCTTTTTTACCTGCATTTTTAATAGTAAATTTCCCTTTTCCCCATTTTGCTTTCGGCTCGTTATATTACGGTGTGATGCTCGTTGCATTACGGTGTAATGTTCATTGTATTACGGTGTGATGTTCTTTGCATTATGGTGTGATGCTCGTTGTACTACAGTGTGATGTTCGTTTGCATTTGTGGTGTGGTGCTCGTTGTATTATGGTGTGATGCTCGTTGTATTATGGTGTGATGCTCGTTTTATTATAGTGTGATGCTCGTTGTATTATGGTGTGATATATACACGTTTGCTGTATTCGCAATTACACTCATTAATGAACTACTCGATATAAATATTTCTGTCTTCATTATTTTTTCCTTTGCTTTCCCCTCCTCTACCCCACCCCACCCTGAAAAGCATAGGTCTTCGCGTTGAATCTGCTTAGCAAAAATCTGGAGGGAGGGGGCGATAAGAGTCACAAAACTAACATTTAGTGCAGTGAAGATCAAAATTTACATCTTTAAAGTGAACCCCGGGGTGTACCGTTCAGCTGAGTTTTTTTAATAAGAAAATTTACTACACATGCCCATTCTCAACATTGTGAAGCCGATTTCTAGAAGTTATTTTTGCAAAGTTCAGGAATAAAAGCAACTGTTCACATGCACAAGGAATCAAAATGTTGTATTTTTTCAAAGGTAAAACTGAATTTACCAACAAATTTTATTTTGTAAGAATCAGACTCTTCACTCACCTTTGTTGTGATCGGTGTTTCACTACTTCTACTCCGAATCGTATTGGCCCATTTATTATTTACATTCAGATTTTATTATTTACATTCAGATTTCTAAATTTCTATTTGTGTCGAATATTATTAAATAATGCTTTAATATCTTATGCGTTAAAATGCTTTTTTTGGTTGGTAGAGGGAAATTTACATAATTTAGTTGTTGGGTTGTTTTACCTCTGAGCGGCACTTTTTTGCACATCATGGGCTAAATGGCCTGGTCACAAGGACCCCCGAACACCTAGAGAAGGTTGGGGGAGGGGACTCGCTGGACAGCTCTTAGGAGACAGATGTTAACCTCCCATCAAAGCCATCCAGCGTGTTCTTTAAAGTGCAGGGTATGACTCTGCTTTTCACGGAGCCACGGCTTAACGTCCCATCCGACGGACGACGGCCTTCCCAAGCCCATTGGTGTCCCCTATTGACCGAGGACACCAATGGATCGAGGACTCAACGCTGACCCAGTTGGGACTCGAACCAGGGAACTGCAGATTACGAGCCTGGCGCGCTACCGACTGAGCCGCCCAAACATAATTTAGTGTAGATATATTTAGATAAATATTTTCCCAAACTTCACCTACTTGGGGTTAGTTGAAAATCAGTTAATTCTAAATTGTAATAAATCGCTAACCTCCAACACTATATAGATCGAGAGCTAGAAAACATTTATTTCAAAAGTTGCATTATAGAAGAAACGTTATATAAACGATATAAATGGTTTCAGGCATCACATTTTTCCGAATATAAGAAAAATCTCTTTCACATAGTGAAATAGCTCAAAATATCCATCCGAGTTAATCAAATATGTCCTCGTACTTAGTGATCTGTATGAAAGGCTCTGTGTTGGGTTGTTTTACCTCTGAGCGGCACTTTTTTACGCACAATGATCAAAATGGCCTGGTGTTCGGGGTCCTGGACAGATGGAAGCCTTCCCTCGAAGTCATCTAGCATGTTCTTTAACGTGCACAGAATATGGCTCTCCCATACACGGAACCACGACTTAACGTTCCATCCGAGGAACGGCTGTCTTTACAATTCCATCGGTGTCCCTTATTGACCGAGGGCATGGCAGAAGTTTTGTGGAGATAAATCTCAAGACTTGCCCAGCTGGGATTCGAACCTGGGAACTGCAGATTACGAGCTTGGCGCGTTACCAACTGAGTCATCCTCGCCCCATGTAAAAGGCTGTTCCCACAATTAACTTCGGAGAGGTATCACTTGCAGGGAACAAATGATGTGATTATAAGACATATTAATTCATCAGTAAAACATAAGGCTTGGAAAAGCCACAGTCTCGGATGGGACTTTAAACCGTGGCTTGTGCACCGTAAGTCATACTCTGTGCACTTTAAAGATGAATGACCTTGAGGGAGGTTTCCATCTGTCTCCTAACAGCCGTCCAGTGTATCCCCTTCGCAGCCTTCTCTGATCCCGCGTGACCTAGCCATTTAGTCCATTGTGTGCCAAAAACGTGTTGCTCAGAGGTTTGGTTGGTTGGTTGGTTGTTTTACCTCTGAGCGGCACTTTTTTGCACACCATGGGCTAAATGGTCAGGTCACAAGGACCCCGAAGGCTCAGACAAGGTTGGGGGAGGGGACCCACTGGAACAGCTGTTGGGAGACAGATGGTAGCCTCCCGTCAAGGCCATCCAGCGTGTTCTTTAACGTGCACAGGGCATGGCTCTCCCGCACACGGGGCCACGGCTTAACGTCCCATCCGACGGACGGCGGCCTTTCCAAGCTCATCGGTGTCCCCTACTGACCGTGGGCAGGGCGGGGAATGCTCAGAGGTAAAAGCAACCAACCGTATCAACAACCCTTTGTATTTTTTTTTTCTCTAGACAGTGTAGAAGTATCAATAAATTCTTCCGTTGCAAGATTATGATTAAAGCTTTCCTAAGTTCTGTTAAATGAAAAACTTTGATGTCTTTTCTTCATCTCGTTGGCAATTTATTATTTGTACCAAGGTGACATTGGACATCTCAAAATCTGGAAGTGTCCGCTGGCTATTCCTTTTCGAAACAACGTTAACCAAATTCGTATCTCTTGAACGAGATTCTTCGCCATAGGAAGAGGCGCCTCGTCTCTTCAATTCAAAAAGGTCCCCACGGCTGAAAAGTACGAAGTGCCACTTTCACAGTCTCGCAAACCTAAGAAGGGAGCGAGCGTCAGTTCCCCGAACGAATGCGTTCAATAAAACTCCAATTGCAGCGCTTTAAGGAAAATACGTTGCGCATTAGGCCAGCGCAGTTGGAGAGAAAATGCGCTGGTTGAGATGCGCCCTGACGTGGGAATGTTTAGAAATGCACTCCGGACGATCGGAGAGGAAAACTATCTCTGTGTTCCGAAAGAGAAACGGCGCTTTCGGAAGATGGAGGAGAGAAAATACTTCTTCTTCCGTCTCTTTGGGTTCAAGTTTGACAACAGTAACTGAACAAAAAGTAGTTATTGTCTCCGCTTCAAGTTGAAGTGCTCTCTACGGATTTGGCGGTTTTCTTGAATGAAGCAGAAAATTCAAAATTGTTTCTGTATTCATAGAATGCGTTTTTTCAAAAGACCAAAAAGGGTAAATTGTCAGTTGCTCCTGAAGCAAATGTTTCTTTCCCAGAAGATAAAATTTCTTAATTGAGTGGTTTTGCGTTTACTGTTCATTGAGAGACGCGAAGATTAACGAAAAAAAAAAAAAATACTTTTCAATGTTCGCTATGAACGAAATGTAGTGCATTGAAATGGGCATCTGCTGGCGAGGCCGTTTTGTCTGGAGGTTAATATGTTTAATTCAGAACCATAGGCAAAAAAATAATATGAGGAAAAATTCCGGGCGTTACACAATGACAATGCTTAGTGTTATTCCAGTTTTTTATGCTAATTGATTTGAAACCATAATAGTTACAAAATTGTGATTGGTTCCCAAATTTTCCAATGTACACTGCTCTGTTAAATTGTAGACGAAATTTCATTTATGTTATTGGGAAATCCAGATTAGAAGAACTTTTCTCAATCGAAAAATTGAAGATATAAAGGACGACTTCATTTTTATTATTCATTTAACATTCAAAGAGCTATAATGTTTAGCATTAGCGTTCCTTTTTTGTTTCATTTGCTACATGCATAGAGGGCAGAGAATAATTCTCAAAGCCACTTGTAGTTTAGCCTTCTCACACAAGTACAGTCGCTCAAAAAATTACCCGAACGCTATGGTTGCATACAAAATTCAAAAAAATATCTGGCAACGATTTTTTTAGAAATTAATGATCTGGCAACCTTCGTGTACTGTACACGAAGATTGCCAGATCACTAATTTCTAAAAAAATCGTTGCTAGTTGTTATTTTTTTAATTTTGTATACAACCATAGCGTTCGGATACTTTTTTGACCGACTGTACACATCATACTAAGTCAGTCCAGATGCTAACGTAAATTGTTCTGACTGAGTGAGAGGGGGATTATGAATCCCCAAGTGTAAGAATATTTTTTTTCATCTCTTTTGATTTAAACTGATATTTTTTCTTGTGCATAAACAAAGACAGTGATAATTACCTGCTGTCAGTGGCCGAGTGGTTAGCGCGCTTGTCTAGTGATGGCCCACGCTAAGGTATGGATGTTTGTGATGTTTTTTCTGCTGAGATCCTGCCATCCTCACAGACCTTCTACTGTGGCGTATAAACTGATAGGCTTCTGTCAGACCTCTGTAGCAAGCAGCTGCTTGATTGAGGGTGTTTTTATTATTTAAAAATCAACCAATGCATTTGCAAATCAATAATATCAAGAAAAATAAAAAGTTGATTCCTTTTTCAATTACTAACATTTAGTAATCTAAGTAATAAATTTTTTAATAAAATGCGCCAAAAACAATAATTTAGATTTTTTTTAGCTCGTTTGAAGGAGAAAAGAGCTAATATTTCAGTTTGTGTCGGGGATTCTTCTAGTTATTCAATATTCTTTTTAAAGGTAAATTAAAAGTTCTTTTTGGGATTGGCTAGGCATGGATGAAATACTCGGGTTCGCACTTTCAGAATTTTCCAAAGTTTTAGTTGCACACTGTAATGGCGAGAAATATGTTAAATTTCAAAATTTGAACGACTATTGCGAATTACAGTATTAATGCTAGAAAATTAAAAATTGTAACCTTGGAGTGTGACGGTCATGGATTTCCATTGTCAATAATTTTCCTCCCTTACCTCCAGGGTTTGGAACAATTGTTTCTAAGTTGGACAAGTACAGTCGCTCAAAAAAATATCCGAACACTATGGTTGATTTACAGATTCGGAAAAATATCTGACAACGATTTTTTTTTAGAAATTAGTGATCTTGCAACCTTTGTGTACGTACACAATTGCCAGATCACTAATTTCTAAAAATATCGTTGCCAGATATTTTTTCTGCATTCTGTAATCAACCGTAGTGTTCGGATACTTTTTTGAGCGACTGTACAAATAAAATATGATATACTAATATTTATCTGAAAAATAAACTGAATTTCTCAAAGATGTGAATCTACGATCTCCTGATAACATGCCAGTTGTTTTACCAACTGAACTATCACCGTTAATAATTTTCAATCTCTCTGCTATAGTTCAGTTAGTAGAACAACTGCATGTTATCAGGAGGTCGAGGATTCACATCCAGCGTGAGGTTGGGCTGTTTTACCTCTGAGCGGCACTTTTTTGCGCACAATGGGCTAAATGGCCAGGTCACAAGGACCCCGAAGGTTCAGAGAACCACTGGAACAGCTGTTAGGAGACAGATGTTTCCCGTCAAAGGCCATCCAGTGTGTTCTTTAACGTGCGCATGGTATGGCTCTCCCATCGGCTAACGTCCCATCCAACGGACTGCTGCCTTTCCAAGCCCATCGGTGTCCTCTAATGACCGTGGGTAGGGCGGGGAGTTTCGCGGAGATAAATATCAACACTGACCCAGCTGGGACTCGAACCTGGGAACTGCATATTATGAGCCTGGCGCGCTACCGACTGAGCCTCCCCCTTCCCTCCAGCGTGCGGAGAAACTCATTTTTTTAGCTAATTACATTGAGATGTCAGTTTATTAGGCACACCTACCTAATAAAGTGACATCTAGTAGCGTGTTGCGCCTCCTTTGGTCTTCAGAACAGTACGAATTCTTCGGAGCATGGAACTTATAAGATGCTGAATGCGTTGTGCAGGAATGTTGTACTATGTGGAAATGATTGTGTCGAGCAGTTACTGCAAATTGAACGGCGACACAGTCTCCCTGCGAACAGCCCTTGCCATTTCATCCAACAGATACTCCATAAGTTTTAGATCTGGGGGTTAATGAAGCAACGAAAACCACTTGGCATGTTCCAGGAACCATTCAATGATGTTACGTGCCTTGTGAGCAAGTACATTATTATGCTGAACGTGTCCACCCGAGTGAGAATAAACTCTAGCCATGAAGGGTTGTTGTTGTTGTTGTTTTTACCTCTGAGCGGCACTTTTTTGCACACCATGGGCTAAATGGCCAGGTCACAAGGACCCCGAAGCTAGCCATGAAGGGATGAACTTGGTCAGCAACGATGTTTAAATACGCTGTGGGGTTCAGATGTCCTTTGGTCGGTATCAGGAGCCTAATGCGCATTAGGAAAACTGTCCCTATACCATCACCACCTTTGGTCGGTATCAGGAGCCTAATGCGCATTAGGAAAACTGTCTCTATACCATCACTACCTTTGGTCGGTATCAGGAGCCTAATGCGCATTAGGAAAACTGTCCCTATACCATCACCACCTTTGGTCGGTATCAGGAGCCTAATGCGCATTAGGAAAACTGTCCCTATATACCATCACCACCTTTGGTCGGTATCAGGAGCCTAATGCGCATTAGGAAAACTGTCCCTATACCATCACCACCTCTGATCGGTATCAGGAGCCTAATGCGCATTAGGAAAACTGTCCCTATACCATCACCACCTTTGATCGGTATCAGGAGCCTAATGCGCATTAGGAAAACTGTCCCTATACCATCACCACCTTTGATCGGTATCAGGAGCCTAATGCGCATTAAGAAAACTGTCCCTATACCATCACCTAACCTTTGATCGGTATCAGGAGCCTAATGCGCATTAGGAAAACTGTCCCTATACCATCACCACCTTTGGTCGGTATCAGGAGCCTAATGCGCATTAGGAAAACTGTCCCTATACCATCACCACCTTTGATCGGTATCAGGAGCCTAATGCGCATTAGGAAAACTGTCCCTATACCATCACCACCTTTGATCGGTATCAGGAGCCTAATGCGCATTAAGAAAACTGTCCCTATACCATCACCTAACCTTTGATCGGTATCAGGAGCCTAATGCGCATTAGGAAAACTGTCCCTATACCATCACCACCAACCTGTAGTATTAACACCAGACAAGATGACTCCGTGGTCTCATGTTGTTTGCTACAAATTCTTTCCATCAGCATGATGCAAAAGGAACTTTGCATCATGCTGACATCTTCCAGTCCTCAACGACCCAGTGTCGATGCTCCTGCTCCCACTGGAAACGCTCTTTTGTGTTCTTCGCTGATAACCTCAGCACTCGACTTGATCGGTGGCTGTTGTAGCCCATTCGCGACAAGTCCGATACTTGGTGCCTTCGGAGATGTCCTTCTGCACGCCAATGTTTAATTCTGATGTGATTTGTCTGGTTATAGCTCTCCTGTTCGCACCTTTGATCCCTCTGACCTACAAACTGTTTTCAACAACAGGATCGCTAATCACTGCTAATTGTTTTCTTTCCGCACCATTCTTGGTAAATACTTGAATCCATTGTGCGTCAAAAACCGAGAAGGGAGGCCGTTTGCGAGAGGCTAGAACGGGCATCCTAGAATCAACTATCAGGCATGGCCAACATACGGCCCGCGGGCCGGATCCGGCCCGCGTAATGAATTTATGTGGCCCGCGAACAATTTTTCAATATTAGCATATAGCTTCTAGTAATTAATCGAATGAATTCTCGATACTTCTATATTGTTTAAAAAACATTCCGTTATAAAGAAAATCTTATTATTATCAAAAATTATTATCAAGATTGAATGATTTGCATTTGGAGGCTGTGTTAAGAATAGCTACTACAAGTATAGAACCAGATATTAAAAAAATAATAAGCGATGCAAACCGCCTCACACGTCGCATTAGTTATTATGTTAATTTGTTGTATTGATTTACCTAAAATTATTCATAAACAAATTTCATAATAAAATTTTGTTTACTTAAAGAAATAAGTGTTTTGTTTAACATTTTTCAATTTTAATATTTCGTCCGGCCCGTGAAAATATTTTTTTTTCCAATCCGGCCCGCGGGCAAAAACAGTTGGCCATGCCTGAGTTAGATGATCTGCTTAATTTATTGCCGTCACCGCAGTCACGGGATGTATTACATGTTGGTATGAACCATTCTTGTAACAAAAGGTAGTGTACAGTTGCTCAAAAAAGTATCCAAACACTATGGTTGATTACAGAATTCAGAAAAAATATCTGGCAACGATTTTTTTAGAAATTAGTCATCTGGCAACCTTCGTGTCACGTGATTACAGAATTCAGGAAAAATATCTGGAGCGTGTACAGCAACTGTACACGCTCCAGTTACCTTTCACAGCAAACTGGAGAGTGTGCAGTTACTGCACACACTCCAGTTTGCTGTGAACGGTAACTGCACACGCTCAATATTTCCGTGAGTGAGCCCACACGATCTAGTATCAGAATAATATGACCACCTACAGTCGCTCAAAAAAGTATCCGAACACTATGGTTGATTACAGAATTCAGAAACAATATCTGGCAACGATTTTTTTTTAGAAATTAGTGATCTGGGAACTTTTGTGTTACGTAACACGAAGGTTGCCAGATCACTAATTTCTAAAAAAGAAATCATTGCCAGATATTGTTTCTGAATTCTGTAATCAACCATAGTGTCGGATACTTTTTTGAGCGACTGTACTACTGAATAGTACGATTCGCATTTTTGAAATTCTGAGGTTGTTTGAATTTCCATCATTAGAGGCTCTAAATTAAGAAAATGGGAATTTGAAGTGAATATTGCAAGCGATTTATTTATGGTAGAAATTTCAAAATTTCGTTGTTGTTAAAGTGTCAAGAGATATTTACACTGACAGCAACAATTTAATAATTTATCCCTTTACATCACAAGGGGCTGGAAAAACGCAACAGTTTCATTTTAAAGGATAAATGAGAAATTTTTTATGTTGTATAAGTATTAATGAAATGTTACCATTTGCATTTTCCCTTATCCTCCATTAGTCTGAATTACCAAGTTTAAAGGTCGCAAAATTCAAAAAACTAAAAACTTCATTCTCTTTAAAAATGAATGTCCCATATTCGCCAGAAACAGTTTGTGTTCTTTTTGGATTTTTTTTACATTTGTCATAACAGGATACGTGTTTGTTTTTTTTTACTTCCTTCTCAGGCAATTTCGTCTGCCAGCCAATATACGATTTCGTTTTTGTAGGAGAAACACATCGAGCTTCGTCTGCAATTGGGAAGATTAAGAGTTCGTTCACATCATTTCGCAGACGAAAAAAATAAGGTCTGAAGTACAAGCATTTTAGTTTTTATCTGTGACAAAATTAAACTGCTGCCAAAAGAACAGGATGTGGAAATTGGTCTCTGTCTACAACCAAGAGAGAGGTAGAATTAGGAGGCAGGTGATTCTGGGATAAAAAAAAGAGAACTGTATCGAAGTTCACCAACAACTTAACGAACTAGAAGAGCTACCCAAGTTGGCGCTATCTCGTCGACTTAGTGTTTTCTTTTTGTTCTGTGGAGCTCAGACTACTTCATCATCTTCACTTTTCATCAACTAAAGAATACGGATTGCGTCCGTGCTCGGTGTGGAGACATTAACCACCAGAATATTTTTTTAACCAAGTTGATTAATAAAAAAGGTTCTTCATAATACATACTAGCAACAAAAGCGACTTGAATTGTTAGGAGAAGGGAAAGCGTCTCTTCTTTCGACTGCTGACTTTAATCCCCAGAGCGAATTGCGATGTCTTCAAATGTATCTTGCATTTCTCTGGGTTAGGTGATTACCTCGGATCCTGATTAGGTGTCACTAGAAGCTTCTTAACTAATTAGCTTTGATGTAATCATTTCAGTTACCATGGAATGCAAACGACTGTAATAATTAAGGAAAAATCAATGTCTAGCCGGTAAGAGAGGACTCAGGAAAGTTAGAAGTTAGAGCCTAATGCAAAATCTGTGATTTCAAATTATCTTAAGATGATGGTTTAAGAAAAATGTGAGATTGATAACACTATAAGCTGCCTAATTAAGTTGGATATAAAGCAATCAGTTTCTGAAAATTCAGGGGAAATGCAGTGGTATTCCCTTTCGTAACGAATTTTTCGAAAATGATCAATTTATTAGTGCTGATCGCCTGTTTGACTACTATTTGAAAGAGTATTGGGATATTGATAAAATCAGAGTAATTTGAAATCTGTTGTGTTCTTTATTGAGATTGTGTTGTATTCTAATTTGCATCATATGCAACTAGAGAGCAGGGTACGGTTCCCTGTTCCCCATCCAAGATCCCTTCTACCCATCGCCATTTTCATAGTTGGTCGAGTCATATAGCCAGCCGATTCAGTGAACATAACAGCTGCAGACGTAACTGTAAACAAGCCAACAAATAAGCAAGCTGCTAGTAAATATGGGCCTAAGAAGAGATAAGAGGTCCAAATTAACGAAACCAGCGCAATAGCAGTGTAAATATAGCGAACCTCTTGATTATTTATGTTATTTATACACCTAACAACCATGGTGATGTTAGGGCCAGGCCCTTCTACACCAGGTTCAGTTAAAAACAATACAAAAAGTATAAAGAAAAATAAAAGAATATTTATAATATGTTTATAATATGTATATTTATAATGTATATTTATAATATATATATTTATAATATGTAATCAACGTTATTAGAAGAAAATAGTGAAATTTTAGAAGTCAGTCTTTGGTGGATCTACCTTTACGGAAGCCGTGTATGAAATACAGTATAATGGAACAACATATCACTGGATGTGAGATGATAAATTGGGAACGAGTACGTAGTGAAAATAATGGCGTCAAGCACATGCTTGAGAGCCTGAACGTAGTGCGTGTTTTATGGTTTCCAAAATGAGTCACCATTAGCACTGAAGAGGGAACAGAGAACTAGCCTATATACCCCGCTTTCAATCATTTGGAAAAGAGAGTATCAAAGCAGGCACAGGTGCACGAAAAAACTGTGACTCATTGGCCTGATATACTCCGGGAAATGGACAAACGACAGAGGAGACAAAAACGAAATGCATTTAATGCGAGGTTGTCATTTGGTGAGCATCTGATAATACGAGCAGACGGTAGCTTGGGTTGGGTTGTTTTACCTCTGAGCGACACTTTTTTGCACACCATGGGCTAAATGGCCAGGTCACAAGGACCCCGAAGGCTCAGAGAAGGTTGGGGCAGGGGACCCACTGAAAGAGCTGTTGGGAGACAGATGATAGTCTCCCGTTAAGGCCATCCAGCGTGTTCTTTAACGTGCACAGGGTATGGCTCTCCCACACACGGGGCCACGGCTTAACGTCCCATCCGACGGACGGCGGCCTTTCCAAGCCCATCGGTGTCCCCTACTGACCGTGGGCAGGACGGGGAATTTTTGCGGACAGACGGTAGCGTTTAGCCACCGGGGAATGCGTCTCCAATATTAGCGAGCAGAAATTAAGACTCGCCCTCATCTGCGCGGAAGGCAGAAACTGTAAATCCTTAGTTGTGCTGCCTCATTTCCCGAGTCGGTCGAGTTAACAAAATAGGGTAAGCTAGCAGTGTGCAAATCATCTATTGGTCGTCATTATTTTGAAATAATTTCGTTATTTGATATAAAACTGATTTTCACAGAAAGGAAACTGAACTAAGTGAGTGCGTATTTAAGTAATTTCAATAAAGAGTAATTCCTTTCTCGTTCACACATGTGTATTTTAAAATAAATATTTTTAAAATAAATATTTTATATCATCAATCTAAAACAGCTAAATAGATCAAGGGTTTGCTCATAATGACATTCTGTTTATATCTTTGTATTTTGTCGTTATATATAGTATGAATGGGGTCAATAAATTCAAATCGAATAGATGTTGGACTTCAAAATGTACAGTCGCTCAAAAAAGTATCCGAACACTATGGTTGATTACAGAATTCAGAAAAAATATCTGGCAACGATTTTTTTTGGAAATTAGTGATCTGGCGAAGGTTGCCAGATCACTAATTTCCAAAAAAAATCGTTGCCAGATATTTTTTCTGAATTCTGTAATCAACCATAGTGTTCGGATACTTTTTTGAGCGACTGTACTTTTAGTTTTAGTGTCCGTTAAAGAAAATGATAACGGAATATTTCATATTTTGAAACGTTATCAAATATTACTTAGTCAAAGTAACCTTTGAGATGTTAAAAGTAAAATTTCGACATATTCAAAGAAATCAACGTTCAGAACGAATTCAGCTTCTATGTCAGCTTTCTTTTTCTCTAATACTCCGCATCTCTGTTCTTTTCAATTACATTTCAGTTAGGCTTCAGACCATTGGATGCTCATTTTTCCCCATCGGTTTTCATTTCAGTACGAAACATTGATTAGTTTAGAACAATGCTGATATATTGAGGTCAGTACAAACCACATCTTCCTCCTAGCAAAGAGAAGGATTCAATTAAGATGCATTTACTGGTCTTTTTTTTATTGCCTACCCACTTAAACTAAATTGCTGTGATTTAATTACAAAACATTCGTTCCTTGAAACCTATCACTTAAAAAAAGATTTGCAATACAAAGAAGACTTGGAATTTTCAAACTATTCACTTAATTAACTTATGCATTGTTGAGCTAAATTTCGTGATATTTTTGTTCGTGCTATTTTTTGAAAAGTTAATTTTTTTTTCCAAAAAAATAAAGGAAAGTTGTTCAAACCAATCTTAAAAACAGCGTTACTAATTTAAATGATATTATTAGAATAAAGAGAAAAAAATACTAAAAAATAATGAAAATAAATTTAAATATCTTTTGCATTTAAGTCTGTCTGAATTCGATATATTTGGAGCAGCGTTGGTCATGTAATATCGTTATTTTAAAGAAACATACAGGATGTATCATAAATTTCTTATCAGAAAAAATGTTTAGTTTTTAGTTAGAGAAACACTTCTGACTTGGAAGGACAGACGTCCATCGGATAGGAGGTTAAGACGTGGTCCTCTCATTTATTGGGGGATGGTCATGAAGGACCCGCCCCCCATGGAGGAAAACTCGTGCTCCGTCGTCAAGACAATACACGAGCGGCATGAGAAACCTGGAAATAGAAGATTAAGGTTTTTCTCAGGGGAGACCAGTAGGGGCTTGAAGTATTGGGGGCTTAAAGGGGGTGCGGAGCGCAGCCCGGCTATAAAATTACGGAAAATAAGTAGAAGAGCGAAAGCAGCTCCGGTCTCAATGGAGTGAGTCCCTGAGCCGGCAGACGAGCCAGCCCATGTACAGTCGCTCAAAAAAGTATCCGAACACTATGGTTGATTGCAAAATTCAGAAAAAATATCTGGCATTGATTTTTTTAGAAATTAGTCATCTGGCAACCTTCGTATCACGTGACACTAAGGTTGCCAGATCACTAATTTCTAAAAAAAACGTTGCCAGATATTTTTCCTGAATTTTGTAATCAACCGTAGTGTTCGGATACTTTTTTGAGCGACTGAAGGTGGTCATATTATTTTGATACTAGATCGTGTGGGCTCACTCACGGAAATATTGAGCGTGTGCAGTTGCTGTACGCGCTCCAGATATTTTTCCTGAATTCTGTAATCACGTGACACGAAGGTTTGCCAGATGACTAATTTGGAAAAAAATCAATGCCAGATATTTTTTCTGAATTTTGCAGTCAACCATAGTGTTAGGATACTTTTTTGAGCGACTGTACCTCAGGTGCTCCCTGACTTGGGCTCTCCTGATGGACACTGTGACTGCCCGCCTGCTACCTTTCTGATAGCTTTAAGACGTGGTCCTTGTGAAGGAGAGTGCACGTTAAAAACATGCTGGATGGTCTTGATGGGAAACTTCCATCTGCCTTAATAGGTGTCCAGTGGATCCTCCTCTCCAACCTTCTCTGAGCCCTTGGGGTCCTTGTGACTTTGTCATTTAGCCCATTGTTTGCAAAAACGTGCCTCTCAGAGGTAACACAACATACTATTTGTGCATATTTTCAACTTGCTATCTTTGCACCCTGAATATCTTGATTATTAATTTGAATTTATTTTTTCCTAGATTGTAGGGGTGGGGGTGGCTCAGTCGGTAGCGCGCCAGGCTCGTAATCTGTAGTTCCCAGGTTCGAGTCCCAGCTGGGTCAGCGTTGAGATTTATCTCCGCAAAATTCCCCGCCCTGCCCACGGTCAGTAGGGGACACCGATGGATTTGCAAAGGCCGCCCTCCGTCGGATGGGACGTTAAGCCGTGGCCCCGTGTGCGGGCGAACCATACCCTGTGCACGTTAAAGAACACGCTGGATGGCCTTGACGGGAGGCTACCATCTGTCTCCCAACAGCTGTTCCAGTGGGTCCACTCCCCCAACCTTCTCTGAGCCTTCGGGGTCCATGTGACCTGGCCATTTAGCCCATGGTGTGCAAAAAATTGCCGCTCAGAGGTAAAACAACCCAACCTAGATTGTAGAGTAGCGATATATTAAACCTATTATGCATTTAATAACCACAGTAAAGTTAGCTATCCATTGAAAAGCTGAAACCATCAGCAATTTATACAAGGTTCTGGTTGACATTACATTACAGAAACAACATACACCAGAGAATTCCCTCGCCACGCATAATTCGTCTGAGGTTTCCCATTAGTTGCGAGCCTTTTACACGAGTAATAAATACTCCCAATTAATTAATTTCCCCTCATTTCCCGAATTTGTCCAAGTCATAACAACGCATTAATTTCATCTTGTTCTTCTTCGTGCTACGAGCAGCATCGCATCATTCAATTCCAGGCGTTCCTTGCTTCCCGAGATTAAATTTACTCCCGAAATAATCTTTCTCCGTCATTAGCTTCTGAGATGCCAAAATGGGTCTAACCCAGATGCGGAACAGAGTTGCTGTTATCTTTATTAGTAGAACTGGGTGGAAATGGAAGATGGTATTTTCTGCGTGCAAAGGAACCAATTCTCATTGATTTAGCCAAAGAAATGCTTCGACTTCTTTGTTCTTTTTACTGTTATCTTTGATTCCATTAATATGACTCTCTCATTTTACAGGAAAGTCTTTAAACAGCTGCCACAGAAGGAGACAATACAAATGGAAAGAGAACATTAGAGATATTTGAAGATAAAAAAAAATATATTATTAACAATCAGAAGGAATCTTAAACTTGGAAGTTGGCAACTAATGGTTTTTTTGCAGAAATAATTTGGAAATATTTGCTCACTTTGCCATCCAATGTGTACCAGAATCACGTAGCATACGGGCATTAAGTAAAAGAGTTTACGACTGGTAAGAAGACTAAGATTTAAATATCTGTCGTTCCAGAAAAAAAAAAGCAATTCCTGTTGCAAAAAAAAACGCTCTTTGTGGACGAGCTTAGTTTTGGGTGCTGTTAGAAAGACAGTTTCTTAGAAAAGCTCCGTAATGGCTATTAGAGATATATCTTTGACTAAATCGACACTCAATATCGAGAATGTTTTTTCTTAGTAAAATTGCAACTAGACCATTGATTTGCTTGGCTGGCAACTGGATGATTTACCATATATATTAGCGGAGTAAGCCGACCCTTAATGATCAAATCTCAAATACGCAAAACCTGTATGATTCATAGATAAGCTGAACAGATAACTCTAGACAATAAGAGGGGCGGGGGTGGCTCAGTTGGTAGCGCGCCAGGCTCGTAATCTGTAGTTCCCAGGTTCGAGTCCCAGCTGGGTCAGCGTTGAGATTTATCTGCGCAAAATTCCCCGCCCTGCCCACGGTCAGTAGGGGACACCGATGGGCTTGGAAAGGCCGCCGTCCGTCGGATGGGACGTTAAGCCGTGGCCCCGTATGCGGGAGAGCCATACCCTGTGCACGTTAAAGAACACGCTGGATGGCCTTGACGGGAGGCTACCATCTGTCTCCCAACAGCTGTTCCAGTGGGTCCTCTCCCCCAACCTTCTCTGAGCCTTCGGGGTCCATGTGACCTGGCCATTTAGCCCATGGTGTGCAAAAAAGTGCCGCTCAGAGGTAAAACAACCCAACTAGACAATAAGAGACACGCGTGAGTTCTCTTCGCGTTTATTAATTTTATTTATTTTTCGAAGCTACTGAAAGTTATTCAATCATTAAACTTGCAAATAAGCGTTGAAATATTAAATGAAGAGGAAGAAGCTAGTCTCGGAAATGTCTAAATTTTGTTTCCGTATCAGATCCCTCAAAGAGTGGATGAAATTCTTAATCCGTTATGGCGGGAAAGTTTTCGTGAAGTCAGCACCTTTTGTGAATTGTAGGCCTCGGAATCGCTGTTTTCGCCTTCATCGGAATCGCTGTTTTCAAAAATGAAGTCGTTTTCGAAACTATTTCTGGTGTTATTAATGCAACGCTTTCTAAATGATTTTTATGACCATTTCCCGTGGAATGGACCCACGCATCTTTCACCAATGTCACAATAAGGTCGATTTCTGGTTTCATAAACTGCCGCCATTCGCGAGTTTCACAATGTCTGAGCACATCCATTCAAACCACGTCTTGCGCAGAGGCGGGGATTAGTTCATTCGGTAGAGCACCAGGCTCTTAATCTTCAGTTCCCAGATTCTAGTCTCAACCGTGATAACGTTGAGATTTATATCCGATAACCCCCTCCCTGCCTCGGTGAGAAAGGGACACCGTCGGGATTGGGAAAGTCGTCATCCGTCGGATGGAACGTTAAGCCGTGGCACTGTGTGAACGTTAAAGAACACTCTGGATTCCTTAACGAGAGGTTTCCATCTGTCTTCTAACAGCCATCCAGTGGGTTCCCTCCCTCAACCTTCTCTGAGTCTTCGGATCTTTGTGATAGGGCCATTTAGCCCATTGTGTGCAAAAAAAGTGCCGCTCAGAGCTAAAACCACCCAAACCAACCCAAATATCGAAGTAATGTTTACAGAGGATTTTCCAGATTATAGTTTTATATTTATAATTAACTTTATTATCGTGTTTTATTACTGCCATTTTCTGTATTGTTTATAACAACACTGTACGTCCAAGGTTTCCCAACCTTCCTAAAATGAGTGCTTTTCCTCTTATAAATCCGATATTTTGGTGTAATCAGATCCACTCTTTTCACCGTAAATCTTGATGAATCGCGTTGCTACTGATTAAGCAAGAGATTTTAATTGACTAATCCCGTTTTAGCTATGAAATCGGGACTTAACGTTCAGCATTCCACGCTTGAAAATGTTATTACCCTGTAGATTTCAAGGAAAGGGTATGGCCTTTGAAATCCTTTCTTTAACCTCTATAGCGCTAAAATTCCTCTATGGCCATAAAAATTAACATTTAGAGAAAATCTCGGTTTTTCGCCACGAATTCAAAATTTTAAAAAAGAGCCCAATTTAAATTAAGTGTTGCAAGGAAATATGTAGGTTAAATATTATTAGAATGAAAACAACGTTTATCGTTAGTGCAGTGAGTTGATCATTAGATGTTAGTAAGATTAGGGTTGATACAATTTTTGATCTATTTGGCGACTTCACGAGAGAGAGAATGATAAAAAGTAACGTTCACTGTGATGAATGTTGATTTTGGGTTGTTTTACCTCTGAGCGGCACTTTTTTGCACACCATGGGCTAAATGGCCAGGTCACATGGACCCCGAAGGCTCAGAGAAGGTTGGGGGAGGGGACCCACTGGAACAGCTGTTGGGAGATAGATGGTAGCCTCCCGTCAAGGCCATCCAGCGTGTTCTTTAACGTGCACAGGGTATGGCTCTCCCGCACACGGGGCAACGGCTTAACGTCCCATCCGACGGACGGCAGCCTTTCCAAGCCCATCGGTGTCCGCTACTGACCGTGGGCAGGGCGGGGAATTTTGCGGAGATAAATCTCAACGCTGACCCAGCTGGGACTCGACCCTGGGAACTACAGATTACGAGCCTGGCGCGCTACCGACTGAGCCACCCCCGCCCTCAATGATGAATATTGATAATCTATTACATGTTGCAGACCTGAAGTAACTAACTGAAACCTTAAAGATTTTATTCAGTCTTAAAATTCGGTGCAGACTGAGGATTAGCGGAGAAATATCAATTCAGGCGCAGGTAAGACTTCAGCCTGAGAAGAACAGATCACGAGCAATCTCTGTTCCATTCAGTAACCGTGTTTGCTTCATTAAAGTATTGCCAAACAGGTAGCAAATTTTAGCCATTTATTAGTGCTGAGAATCATTTTCGAAAATCAAGGATTTACTCTCAATCTCCAAATAAATATTGACTAAATTATTTCTTTGATGCTATGTTTTGAAAGTAGAAGACTAGGTAACATTTAGAAATGGTCGTTAAATGTTTTAAATGCACGAAATCTTTTTAAAGTTGAAGAAAATTACAACCACGATCTAAAAAGGTTTCTTCGTCTAAAATTGGAAATGCTTTGGATTTAACTAAAACACTAAAAGTCTTAAAAGTTGTTCTTACAGGAAGCTGCTTAGTGATGCTGAAAACGCCTCACTGCTCTCCATCAAAGAATCCATTAAACACATCTTTTCTGGAAGTTTCCTCGTTTTATCCACGGTTCACAACTGTATCCTTTCAACACGGCAGAGAAAATACCTCTGGGCATTTCGGTTGACATTATTTGGCTGACCTAGCTGACCGTCGGCATTAGAGTTTCGGAAACGAAGCACATTCCCCGAACTGTCGACACGTTCCGAACAAGTTGAGCTCATTTTTTCTCCTCTCTCATCCAGAGAGAAGTCTGGGGAGATAGAATTCCTTGGATAATAGAACGACGGAAAATTTTCCGCAGGAAAGCTGAATTTAAGCAAAATTCCAACAGCGGAACACGACCTTTTGGGCGAAACAAACAAGCAAAATGGCGATGTAACAATTTTATCTGCTGTCATGAAACTATCCCACTGACAGCATAAGAGCGGAGGCAGCTGACTCGCTGCGACAAAGGCAGCGGTGGATGCATTCGATTGGCTCTTCACCGGGGAAAGTCGGCAGACCTCGTCCTTTGGAATAAGGGACATGGGACGTGTATGCATTTCAAAGCCCGAGGAATGAGGCGAGGCCTACATTTCTATAGAGCTCGTTTGAAGGACCGAAAGCTTTAAGAGCACACTGAGCAGAGTCGATGGAAAGATTAAAAAAAAAAACTTCTTATTTGATGTTTTTTTTTATTCTTTTGCTACAATGATAGTGGTTTGGTTTCATTCCCAAACATTTAAATGAATGACTTGAAAAGGGCTAAAACTAAGTATTGCTTTATTTGTCCGACTTCCTTCTTTGAAATGAATTCGTTTTTTACAGATGAGATTAAAAGATTCCGTTGTTTGTATTTCATCTTGAAATGAATTAATTTTTTTTATTTAGATATCGGTGAATGGACTCGCATTATGTTCTTGATGTGTCAGTTAACACTCCAAGGTAAAACTATAAATCTGGTATCGTAATGCCGTAAAATCCCGTAAAATTTGGAATGGTTTTAAAATTTGCTAACTTTTGAAGAGCAACTGCAAGATGAAAAATACAAACACAGACAAATACATGGCCGGATATAGGGGGTTGCCAAGCGAGTCATATCCTCCACCTTTGATCCCCCCCGGTTAATCTTTCTCTAGATTTGGGCTTTAACAGATATACACTGACTGACAATAAAATAAAATAGAGAACCTCCAAGTTAAATAAATGGGAAGTGAACTTCGATGCTTTATAACTTCTGGAATAAGCTCTTTGTGTCAAAATATAGCTCAAATTAAAGAACTGTGGAAGTTGGAATCAGTGTCGGTCGCTGGAAATGCCTTCTGGAAATGATTCTTTGACTCTCTTTCTTGGCAAATGGAGGGCGGTCGACAGGGAACCACCTTGACGTGGTAGGGGTGCTTGTGGCCCAGTGCGGTCAAAGGCTCTGCTGACCGGTTTGGGCTCCAGTTGGACAGAGCTAAGACTATTTGAGGTCGAAGGACTTGCTGACCGGTTTGGAGCCCGGTTTGGCAGTCTAAGATCTCCATCAGGTGCTCAGTGGAGCAAGTTCAGGGCCCTGCTGAACGACTTGGTACCTCTAATAGGCTAGGGCGGGGAACAGATTGAATTTAGGTTTTGACCGATGGATGAACTTTCCTTCTATAGGACTGCTCGCCATAGGGTAGTCGGGGATGAGCTGTCTCTATATATGGTAGAGTCTTGCTCCCGACCGTAGTTAGCGGCGAAAAGGGCATTTCCCGTTTATGCTGGCAGTACTTTCAGGCGGAACCGGTGGGTCTTGTTTACATATATCTCCCCCCCCCCTTCACTGGGACCTGAGACCGTCACTGGTTGAAATATTTAACAAAATCAATACCAGTATTTACAATTAAACTCGGAAGTTAAAACTTAAAAAATTAGCATTTTTTTTCTCATTATTTAAAAATGTAAGTATATATTTCAAAAGTTTCCTCAATTTATATGCTTTCAATATTCGCCAGTTTTGGATGTTTCTTATGATACATTAAAAATTTTCAACATTCCAACTTGCATAATTTTATAAATACGGGCTGAATATTGTCAATGTTCAGGATTAGTTTACAGTGGATGCAGAGCCTCAATTTGTCTTGAGTAACACTAGACCAGTGATTCCCAACCTTTTCTGGACCATCGCCCCCTTTAGAAGAGAACAAAAATTTCAACGCCCCCCTAGTCCATAATAGTTAATTTTATATGAAATATTAAAATATTGTTGCATATTATCTGTACCTAATTTTTCTGTTTATTTATCTATTAAAAATCATAAAGCAAAAATTAATAAAACGACAACCAAATGTACAATAAAATTGTTTATTAAAATTTCAAAAATAAACACAGAATCAATAAGAAATAAAAAATAATGAGATAAACACAAAATTAATAATAAATAAAAAAATTAATGAGATGGTTGAGGCTGGTGGAGTGTTAACAATTTGTTAATGTCGGGTTCCAATTTCGTTAACATCAATCGCAGATCGCCACGTTCAGTGATGTGTAGTCTGTTCCTCTTCTTTGACAGTAAATTAGCTACTGCACTGAATCCACGCTCAGCCATATAGGACGAAGGAAATGCGATTAAAAACTTCTGTACTATTGCCCACAATCCAGGGTAGAGAACTGGTACTGATTTTTGAAGCCAGAACTCTTGGTATCCATGTTTGAATTTTACTTTGAGTACTTCGTTAGTCGTGAGTTCTAAGAGTTCCTCTTCCAAATTTGATGATTCTTCAGTATCTGTGTTTGCGAAAGGATCTAAAACCCAACTCGGTATATTCATGTTTAAAATATCTTGGAAACGCTCAGTAAAATGAACATGAAGAATTTCCAAGTGTTGGCAGTAAGTAAGTAAATCTTCCGGTTTTGCAGAGACTGCTGATAATGTGGGAAAGTGGTTGTATTCACCTCTACCTAGATTTCGTTTGAATAGAAGAAGTTTTCCCGCAAAAGCAGCTATGACGTTTTTTGTTTTAATTAAATTCAACTCATCACCTTGAAATTGTAAATTAACTTGATTAAATATTTTAAACAGGTCTGTCAAATAAGCGATGTCATTTTTTGACGTAATCAGGTTTTCGCGCAATTTTTCGTCTCTCTCTTCAAGAAAGTCCAGTACTGAGTCAAATAGATTGAAAAAACGATTCAGACAAACACCTTTAGAGAACCAACGTATTTCTGTGTGCAGCAGCAAGCGATTGTAATCTTCATCATTTTCATTACAAAGCTTACCAAATAATCGGTCATTCAATGAATTGCTTCTTATCTTATTGATTACTTTAATAACGTAATGGAGCGACGTATGCAGACGTTCATTCAAATTTTTTGCAACCAAATGCTGACGATGAATAATACAATTTACAGCGAGTACATTTGGTACTGCTTGTTTCAAATGCGCTATGAAACCCTTATGACGCCCTGTCATTGCTGGAGCACCATCAGTAGCAGCAGACAAAATATTGCAAATAAGAATTTCTTTCTCTTGAAAAAACTTTTGCATGGTATTAAATATAGATTCTCCCTTTGTATCAGATTCCAAATTTTTAGCAAATAATAACTCTTCATGAATCTTTCTTCTTTTATAAATCGTACGTATGATAAGAGTAGAGCTTCGTTATTTGGTAGAGTTGATTCATCAAGTTGAATGGAAAATTTGCAAGTCTTTAAGTAATCACATAATGATATTTCAACGTCTTTTGCCATTTCATCTATTCTTTGCACTGAATTATTACTGAGAGGAATTTTTTGATGATATCTGACGGTGTCTTATGATGAAGAACAGTTTTTAATATCTCTTTGACTGCCAGCAAAATTATTTCCTCGCCAATTGTGTGTGGTTTTCCTGCTTTTGCGATTAACAATGAAACGTTATATGAGGCTCTTAGTCCATCATCATCTTGTTTAGAAGACGACGCAAAAAGGTTTGACATAGTTGGCTGTTTTAAATATTGCTTTTCCAGTTCTTGAAAATAGGATAAATCTTTGTTCTTCTTATCAGCATGCATTTTATTTAAATGCTCTTGTAGCCTAGAAGGTTTCATAGCTTCATTTGGAAAAACTTTTCGGCAAATTAAACACAGGTAAATGATTGGTTTGTAGGAGAGTACGTAAATCCATATTTCAAATACTCAATACTGTACTGCCGGCATTTCTTTTTAGATGTAGATTCAGACATTTTCAAATACAAATTAACTTCTCAACAGATTTATAGATAGTTATAAAAATAATGTTTATGATGACTTCTAACACTTATCACTCACGACTATTTATCACGGCGAAGCTCATAAAAATAATAAAACATTCCTAGAGCTATCGCTTTTATAGATTTGATTTTGTGCACGCATTAACTTGTATGTTTGCGATGCCGGCGCACTTGCTCCGTAAACAAGTCATTTCAAGCTCCCATATTCTTGTCGAAACATGTTGAATTGCATGAACCGCGTGTTTGCCTACCAACTTGCAAGGACTTGTCACCGTCAATCTATTCTAAACTAAAACAAATTAGGTATAGGTATATCTAATGCTAATTTAAAAATGCTTATTAACACGATAACAATAAGATAATTTACATAGCTAGATAAAATATTTATTCATGAAAACAGTTATTTTCAAAGTATATTATTATATTAAAAAAATTATAAAAAAATATTAAATATAATAAATTTATTATTATTATATTATTATTGCATCAAGGTTGATTTGCCTATCGGGACGGACACACATGTCCAACATAATAAGCCTGATATAGTAGTGCATGTTAAGGTGTTGAATGAGATTACAATTATTGAAGTAGGAATAACATATCAGGATAACCTGCAGACAGTAGAGGTTGAAAAGAAGAGGAAGTATGATCTGCTGGCTAATGAGTTGAGCCTAATTGACAAGTGTAATGTTAATATTATACCTTATGTTCTGACGTGGGATGGTATTGTAACTACGTACCATAAAGCATACTCAAAGCGACTTGGAGTGGGAAAACATATTGGAGCTTATATCCAATCTGTGATCTTGAAGAGAACTTTTGAGAGCATCTCAGTCGACTTCAGACGTACCAGTACGCTAGTAGGCGGTAGCAGGGAACTTATTGTCCATGCTGCAGTTGAAAAGCTGTACATGACGGGTGAGGTAGTGGATGACCAGAATCACCAGGAAGACACCACAGAATAGAAGAGATAAAAAGGTTGTCACAGAAAATTCCATTAAATTTATTTATTTATTTGACCGCCCCTCTTGACTGCCTCAACGCTCCCCATTTGCCTCTGGATCCGCTATCGCCCCCATGGAAGGCTCCAGCGCCCACTGGGGGGCGGTATCGCCCCCGTTGGGAATCTATGCACTAGACGTTGCAGACCTTCAATTTGTCTTGAGTAACACTAGAATTGCACAGTCTCAATTTATCTTGAGTAGCACTAGAAGTTGCAGCCTCAGTTTTTCTTGAATAACACTAGATGTTGAGGAGCTTCAATTTGTCTTGAGTAACACTAGACGTTGCACATCCTCAATTTATCTTGAGTAACACTAGAAGTTGCAAAGCTTCAATTTATCGTGAGTAATAATAGAAGTTGCAGAGCTTCAAATTATCGTGAGTAATAATAGAAGTTGCAGAGCTTCAATTTGTCTTGAATAATAATAGAAGTTTCAGAGCTTCAATTAATCTTGATTAACACTAGAAGTTGCAGAGCTTCAATTTATCTTGAGTAACACTAGAAGTTGCAGAGCTTCAATTTGAGCAACACTAGAAGTTACAGATCTTCAGAGGAGCTCATGCATCCGAAGATGATTCCATGATTTTATGTCATTACCGTCGTTATATTCATATTCTCTTTCATATCTGTTCACAGAAAAAAGTCAAGAAAAAGGTTCTGAAATTTTCTAAACTGCACCTTTTCGGAAACTACTACTCTAAGGGCTTAAAATTCTAATTATTTTGCATGAATTATTTATATGAGATATTTTAAGATTTTTTATAGGTCTGTATGGTATACTCCAAGAGATTAATATAAGTCAATATTATTGAGACTTCAATTCAATATTCAATTATTGAGACTTCAATATTCAATTATTGAGACTTCAATTCAATATTCAATATTTATTATTGAGACTTCAATTCAATGTTAAAAGTAATATTGACTAAGTCAATATTACTTTCAATATGTGTGTGGCGAAATTATTATGAGTACTGTGTCGTGGGTGAAATACCATGAAATAAGTCAATATATGTAAAATTCTTAAAGCATAAGTATACTACGTCACTACGAAGTCCTATAAAATCGTAAAGACATGACGGAGAGCAAAGTTAAGTGCGACATTGGTAAAAAGGCTGATCTGACTGACGTCGAAATGGGAATCAGCTTAGAGAGATGACCGCAGTTGCATTTCAAAAACATTTCAACGAGAACTATGCGTAGATAATTAAAAAGTTTGAAATTTGAGAAGTATAGCATGATACACACGACGAAGTATTAGATAAGTGTTCATCATCCACGTCGACATGTGGTCCGAATAGTTCCACATAATCATATACATTTGGGGTATTCATAGATTTAATAAATGGGCCTAGACTGAAGCCTATGTCCAAAAGTCCATAATAGATGTATAAAGATTTCTTTTAATTGTAGCTATCCATTTCGAAGGAAAAACTTCAGAAAATTTCCTTCATACCTGAAATTGACTGCATTGGTCCTAGCTAATGTTCTCATAACAGCTTCACAAGTGCCAAATAAACTAAAATTATCGACAGTAAACTGATTTAATCTTTCTTTTTTTGTAAGAAAAAAAAAACTGTTGTAAAATGCACATTCTTTTTCCGAGTTTTCTCAAGTTTAACCCGAATATTTAATCTGTTGTTCGGGGGAGGGGGGTAGAAATCAGGTGAAAACAGGAAAAAGTCTTTACTCTATGAATATGCAAAGGAGATTCTAGTGCATTAGAGAATCGTTGTTTGCATAACTTTCGCTTGTAACTTCGCAGCGAAAGAGTGAGACTGAAAGAAACATTGACACAATTCGGAAGCAAAAGAAATCTGCATAAGACTAAAAAGACAAGAACGGCGATTGTAAACGACACCGAGGAACTTGTTTGCAGCGCGGGAAACGAAAAGCGTTGCGCGGAAGTGTGATGGATTGAGCGTGTAAACTGTCCTCTCAGTGGATGATGGATGAGGCGGGCTGGTTGACGACCAAAAAAAGCTCTCCGGGTAAAATTTTTGATTCACGTTAGATTATTTGAAAAGTACGCGAGAGAATATTTCTTCTGTTTTATTTGCGCTCGGGCATGGAGGTTGGTTTAACTGCATTGAACGAAGACGTGAGGGGAAATGCAAGCGAAATTGAAAATGCCTTGTGCTGAGATTTCGCATGAGGCTGGTGGGGAGGCCTGCGCGGATGTTTGGATATTGGTTCTGAACCTATCACTAGGTGTTTTGAATCTCAGTGCGATGATCCATCAAATGCAGAGTTTAGAGCTAAACCTTGTAAGCCCTTTGCTGCAAATAAAGGCAAAGGATGCTTTGTTACACACACTACCATAAACAGGTAAGAGAAAAGTTTTTTCGTACTGTTTTTTTTTGAGGCGTTGCTTGTTGGGGTAAGGAAAATTCCAATAACATGGAAGTTAAAACGAAATCGAAGTACGGAAAGTTGCAAAGTATTTTTGTAGCGAAAGTTATAAAATGCAAGCTTAGGTTTTGTTTTTGAAGACTCGTCTTCAAGATAGAGTTTAATTGGACAAGGTGAAATGAAAGGACTAAGTATTTGCCTCCAGTCCTCCTCGTTCCCTCTCTCTGCACCATCTTAACCAACTAGCTTTTAAATCAGATATTTATGTGTGTGTTGTTTTCTTTTCCAGTGAATTTGAATAAAGTATTTTCTCCTTTTCATAACACACTTCTTTATTGGGTTGTTTTATCACTGAGCGTCACTTTTCTATTCACGGTGTCTAAATGGCCAGGCCACAAGGATTCCAAGGGATCAGAGGAGGTTGGGGAAGGGGATCCAGCGAACAGCCGTTGAGACAGATGAAAGCCTCCTGTCAAGGCATCCAGCATGTTCTTTAAAGTGAACAGAGTATAGCTCCTATACTGTGGGCTTTTAGGAAAGGCTTGAAATATGAGAAAAACTTTCCTTAAAGAATAATTCCCCGATACACCTGGGACGACGAAGGGCTCACCGATTGGAGAACACTCTTCCAGAACATTCACAGGATGTGTTGAAGCCATTTCATCAAAGACGTCAAGGGGGGGGGGGACGCCCTAAATAATGCATCCCAAGTGAGTTGAACATTGCAAGAAAAACACATGTAGAAGGAGTTAAAACAATAACGAGGTGTGGGAAACAAGGGAGACAAATTGCGAATAAATTATCTTGATGGGACGAAAAGGGACGAAAAGTTATGAAGAGACAAGATTTTAAAATGCAAAAGATGCTGCAACGTTCTACGTGATCGGGACAAGAAGTATGCTAATGAGTAATATGATCATATGTCTCAGTGACGCCATAATTCTTCCAAAGCTCGTTTTCAATCATCGCGATGATTGATCATCATACTCTGTGAACAGCAACACGCCTCGTCACAGTAACTGCTCTGTACCTTGAAGCTAATGAGTAAAGAAAACCATTGAGCTATTTTTGCAAACTCTGTTACACCTTTCATTAGAGACAATGGATCTGTCTTAATTTCTTTTTTTCGTCGTGTAATGTGTACAAGAAAATCAGAAAAAAGAAACCGCATTTATGAGCTTAATGACACACAGTTGCTGCAAACGCCATCAACTGCTGATTAATTACGTGAATTGGATGAGATTTAACTTGTTAATGAATGCATTAATGAGAGTCAAGAAAAAAGTCAAACGTCGGATTGAAACTAATTTCCGAGTTGCGCTGGGATTTGTCGTCGCTTTGTGTTCCAGTGATTTGTTTCCCTCCATTTGGTCTAGCGAGGCACTTGCCAGTTTCTCGGTGGTGAAATCCAGTAATTGGCTGCCATACTTTCCTCACTTGTTTCGTATCGGTCATTGGTTTTTCTGTCACATGCGCGGAACATTACAGAAATGACATTAATATGGCCGTTCACATTAGCTGTCTCTGCTCCCTACTGGGTTTTCGGTTCGGGTTTCAGGTAAAGCCATGTCTTGTATAATTATTTTTTTTCCTTTACTATTTCTGTTAGCCGTCCCGTGGCCGAGTGGTTAGCACGCTTGGCTACTGATCTAAGGGACCTGGGTTCGAGCCCCGGATTAGGCATGGATGTGTGTGTCGTTTTTCTGCTGAAGTCCTGCCATCCTCAGATCTCCTACTATGGCATATAAACTGGCAGGCTCCTGTCAGACCTCTGTGGCAAGCAGCTGCTTGAGGGGGTATTTATTTTTTTATTATTTATTTCTGTTGTGTAGATTTTTTTCATGTTATGTCGCTGTCATTAAAAGAAACGCGTTCTTGCGCTTCTAAAATGATTTATGGTATGATGTAGAGGAGTTGTATTTTATCTAGAGAAAAGGAGAAAAGAGTGGCTCAGATTGCAGCGTGCTAAGCTCGTAAAGTGATGTTACCTGATTCGAATACCACTTGATTTGAGATTTTCTCCGCTAACATTCACTCTACTCTCGGTGAGAAAGAATCAGAGAGGGGGGAGGGGGAGGCTTCGAAGGACATATATTGTCAGTCGGAACATGAAATATTCTAACCGAATGAGCCTCCCGCTTAAAATCTAAAGAAGCAAGCATTTTTTCTTAGCATTTATCACTTTAGTAGCCTTAAATAGCTTACGAATGGCTCTTGTAATATGTTGCACATATTTTAAGTCAATGAATTTAAGGGGTGGCTCAGTCGGTAGCGCGCCAGGCTCGTAGTTCCCAGGTTCGAGTCCCAGCTGGGTCAGCGTTGAGACTTATCTCCGCAAAACTCTCCACCCTGCCCACGATCAGTAAGGGACACCGATGGGCTTGGAAAGGCCGCCGTCCTTCGGATGGGACGTTAAGCCGTGTGTGCGGGAGAGCCATACCCTGTGCACTTTAAAGAACACTCTGGAAGGCATTGACGGAAGGCTACCATCTGTCTCCCAACAGCTGTTCCAGTGGGTCCCCAACCTTCTCTGAGCCTTCGAGGTTCATGTGAGCTGGCCATTTAGCCCATGGTGTGCAAAAAAGTGCCGCTCAGAGGTAAAACAACCCAATGAATTTAAAATTTAAAAAAATGCAAAAACATTAGTTAACCAGCAACTCTATTAGCTACGCTGTGCATATTGATTGCTTATTATTAGGTAATGTTGGTTCAGAAAGGTGAAAAAAGGGTTAGCACTACGAGATATAAATTATACTCAGAAAGTAGTAGCCAAAGAAAAAAAATGTTGCAATCTCAAAGATCGTTTTTCTCTATCCATTACTCTTCCTCTTCAATTCTCTAATCCCAACAGGAAGTCGTAAACAATAGTTGTGTAATGAGGAGAAAGCGTTTGGAAGGTTAAAGACAAGGTCATTAGAGCGGAAACAATTGCATACAGACATGTAATATCCTTAAGCAATTAAAGACACATCACAGGTTGAACTAGATCTACCCTTTCCATCTTCAAATAATGTCTATTTGAAGAGAAAAGTGCGGCATGTTTCCATGGAAGGCAAATTCTAATGCCCATATTATGATCTGTCGATTTCTTTTCTGCACTTCGATTTCATATCTCTGTTAATCGATCTTTGAGTATGCGAGCAACAATGAACAACCGAAACAATTTTTAGATACATGAGATGTCACCCAAGAGTGATTAAAGAATCGTTTTTTTTTATCTCGTCCTTATTAAAAAAGGCGAACCATTTAATAACAAAGTTAGCCTGTAATTGAAAACATCATGTAAATAGGATAGAAGAAAACTTAAAAATCTATGTTTGACCACCGTACAAACTATCGGAAGTGCCAAACTATTAAAAAGAGTTCAAGTGTTCAGGTACATTACCTATTTTGTTTTCACTAACAGAGTTATTTAAATGGCAGCGCCAGAAAAAAATTATGTAGTCTTCAGAGAATGTGTGAAAAATACGAGAAGTGAAGCAAAAGTGTTTTTATAAAAGAAATTCAAAAAGCAAAATAAATGATAGGATGAAAAATCCGCTGCATACTGTATAAATGCAAGTGTGTATATTTTGAGTGGATTTTTTTTTGCTTTTGACTATAAAAAACCCACCAACTTAAAAAAATTAAAACATACTAATGCTTGGAAAGCAATTGAGTAGCATGCATCAAAATGTATGATTAATTATAATTGCTATATTGCATCTTAATGTGGAAAAGCATAGATGCTTCTAGAAAAATAATGAAAAGAACCAAGGCTCAGAAATGTTAAAGTTGATGTAGACTGATGGAAAAAAGGAAATGTGGAATTTGTGGACGATCTTGATTTCCAATTAATATAGGATTATTATCCAGAGGAAAAACAATTCATAAAACTTCTATAAATCTAAACAAAAATAATGACTCTTGTGAATATAAATCAGTTTACCATTTTTTACAAAAACAAAGTGCGATAAACTCTAATTAGTGGGAACTTCCAAGTGATGAACACTTTTTCTCAACAGATAGAGAGAGTGCATAAATAAGCGTACAATAAAGAATTTTGACTAGTGAAAATAATACTATAATACATAATAGACACTATATAAGTTGAAGCAAATATATAATTAGTGAATTAAACTGTAAGCACTTCACATAATTTTTCTTAAAAGCACCAAGTCCAAATCTTTGCCTAGCTGGTTGAGACAAAAATATTTGGGGCGGAGGTGACTCAGTCGGTAGCGCGCCAGGCTCGTAATCTGTAGTTCCCAGGTACGAGTCCCAGCTGGGTCAGCCTTGAGATTTATCCCCGCAAAATTTCCGGACCTGCCCACGGTCAGTAGGGGACATCGATGGGCTTGGAAAGGCCGCCGTCCGTCGGATGGGATGTGTGCAGGAGAGCCATACCCTCTGCACGTTAAAGAACAATCTGGATGGCCTTGACGGGAGGCTATCATCTGTCTCCCAATAGCTGTTCCAGTGGGTCTCCTCCCCCAACCTTCTCTGAGCCTTCGGGGTCCATGTGACCTCCGGATATGCCGATCCTCTCGTGCGTCCGTAACTCTGTGTTGCCCGACACCACGTCTGCGAGTGTGCGAATACTCTCTGACCATCGACGCCACTGCCAATACCTCTCGTCCAACGCGGTTGCAATTTTACGAAAAGACCAAACTGCTTCTAGAAAACCCACTATACGACCTAGCTCAAACTCCGCTAACTGAACAAATGTTGCACCTGCATCGTGCAGGCATGGTAGCTTCTTCAAAGAGCACTGAACAACACGACACAAGAAGAATAACTTCTTTCTTCACGCCCTAGTCCTTAAATACGCGCTGCGTACATTTGCATGCTGTCGTCCTCAATGACGTCATTATTTCACCCAATGACTTTCAATCTTGGATCACGGTTTCTGCTGCCCCTAACTTTATATAGACATTTCTACAGGAATTCATTCGGGGTGTTCTTTTTTCAATTTCCGTCAGTGTGTATATATATATAAAACTGATCAGTAACTCAGGATAGCAGAATTGTTACGAGTTCGATTTCATGCTCCTTTAAACATTAAGAATTTTCATTTTCCTTGTGAGACTTGTTATTATAAACTTACTACCATTAAAGAAGACGCTTTGCCCTTAATAATATTTGATGCATATTAAAAGAATCCATCAAAGATGATGTTATAAGAAAATCCACTGTTTCTTATCGATAAAAATAAACTTGCCTCTTTCATCCGATTGTTTAATAATAGGATGCTGTAACTGTATTCCATGCAATGTAACATATTGAAACTAAAAAAGAATAAAATTTTATGTGGAATACTGTTACGAAACTTTTAAATTACATATAAGAAAACAATGCAAAAGTTTTTCTATAGATGCCGAATGTAAATAAAGAATTATGGTGTTTTACATATCATAAATTTTTCAAATGAATCGCTCTTAGTATTCCGAACTGAAATGGAATGAAAACAATGAAACCCATTACCTGAAGCGAGTCTTTTGACAGAAGATCTGGATGTTGACTGCGGTCTTGAGATGGTTTTATCTTGATGATGAAGACCAATGTTTGCTTTTACATCTACAGAATGAATAACTGATTCCAGTTTATCTTCTGGAAAAGAAAAAAGATAAAATTTTATAATGAGGGTAGCGTATAAACAATCGGTAATCGTACATGTTTTAAAATTTATTTACAACTTTCAGAAAATAAAGTTGTAGAGAAGAAATCAATTGCTTTCTCGTCTGCATGATTATCTCCATTTTTATTTTTGAATGGTTTGCTCATGCTATGAAAAACGATAATGATAGTTTCGAAAAACATTTTTGGGTTTAATTATTCAGACTTTTGGAAAGAGAAATATTTTTAGCGATAAAAGTTTTGTGAAGATTGTGTTCAAGTGAAAAGCTTGTTAAAAAACCCAGAAAGAGAAGAAATTTTCGTTTTCATGGATTGCTTAGCTTTATATTTTTGAAGAACAATAGGAAGGGCATGGTTAGCTCAGTCGGAAATGGGTCAGCCTCATAATCTACAGTTCTCAGGTTCGAATCACTACAGTGCCTGCATTTTATAGCCGGTAACTCCAGCCTTGTATGGTCATCTGCATTTGGGGCGGGGGGTGGCTCAGTCGGTAGCGCGTCAGACTCGTAATCTGTTATTCCCAGGTTCGAGTCCCAGCTGGGTCAGCGTTGAGATTTATCTCCACAAAATTCCCCGCCCTGCCCACGGTCAGTAGGGGACACCGATGGGCTTGGAAAGGCCGCCGTCCGTCGGATGGGACGTTAAGCCGTGACCCCGTGTGCGGGAGAGAGCCATACCCTGGGCACGTTAAAGAACACGCTGGATGGCCTTGACGGGAGGCTACCATCTGTCTCCCAACAGCTGTTCCAGTGGGTCCCCTCTCGCAACCTTCTCTGAGCCTTCGGGGTCCATGTGACCTGGCCATTTAGCCCATGGTGTGCAAAAAAGTGCCGATCAGAGATAAAACAACCCAACCCAATCCCGCCTTGCCCTCGGCGATAAGGGTAGCACCGATGGGCTTGCAAAGGCTGCCGTCCGTCGGATGGGATGTTAAGCCGAGTCCTCCCGCGCAGGACATTCATTCCTGAGCATTCCTTCCCGTCAAGGACATCCAGGGTGTCAAAGAACACCCTGGATGTCCTTGACGGGAGGCTACCATATGTCTCCTAACATCTATTCAGTGAGTCCTCTTCCCCAACCTTCTCTGAGTCCTTGGGGGTCTTTGTAACCTGTCATTTCGCTCGCTGTGTGCATAAAAAGTTCCGCTCAGAGGTAAAACAAGCCAAAGAAGAGAATATCTTTTTCTGAAAATGGCAACAGTGCTATAGGCATTGTCTTGTGCCAGGGCATCTAAGGGCATTGGGGTTGATTCAATCGCAACGCCCTGATTCGTAACCTAATGCTCCGAGGTTCTAGTCGTCACTGTGCCTCGGTTGATATTTTTTCCGCCATGCTTGCTCTTCGATTGGTGAGGAAGGGGACATCTATGTGCTTGAAAAGGACTCCGTCCATTGGTTGAAACGTTAAGCTGTGTCCCCGTGAACCGCGTGAAACTTATGGAAAATCCTCATACGTCTTTCCTAGAGGCTTCATTCTATTAACAGCTATTCTATGAATCCTCTACACATTCTGAGTCTTGTGTTCATTGTGATAGGGCCATTTGGTTGTGTGCATAAAAGTGCCTCCATAAGAAAAACAAAACGGAAGGTTTTTATTTCTTTTATTGAAATTAGTTTTAAACAACCAGTAATAAAGGAGGCGGGGGTGGCTTATAATCTGTAGTTTCCAGTTTGAGATCCTATTTGGGTCAGCGTTGAGATTTATCACCGCAAAACTCCCCGCCCTACCCTCGGCCTGTAGGGGACACCGATGGGCTTGGAAACGCAGCCGTCTGTCGGATGGGACTTTAAGCCGTGGTCCCGTGAGAGGGAGAGCCATACCCTTTACACGTTAAAGAACACGCTGGACGGCCTTGACGAGAGGCTAGCATCTGCCTCCCAACAACTGTCCAGTGGGTCCCCTCCTCCTAAACTTCTTTGAGCCTTCGGGGTCCTTGTGACCTGGCCATTTAGTCCATTGTGCGAAAAAACAAGAAACCCATTGAGTTCCGCTCAGAGGTAAAGCAACCCAACCCAGTAATAAAGGGTTCAAATTGATAGAAAGTGTGTGGAATTTAAACGTGCCATTTTTGTAAAAAATTTAACGAGGAGTTGCAAATAATAGGAACTCATGATGATAATAGGAACTCATGATGATAATAGGAACTCATGATGGTTAACGTTAAAAGAGTGGAAAGTATTTTCATTAAATTGGAATTATAAGGCTTGCCGATCTTTGAAGAGAGGCGTTAAATATTTTGGTTCGAATTTCTGAATCAGCATAATTAATTCTTAAAGTATTTCATCTGACACTTCCTTTTTAAAAAAGGAAGAAATAACATTAAGGAGCACCTTTACTGCTGTTGCATTTAAATTCACTCACCATTTTATTTTTCAAGCTCCTATTGCTCTGCTTTATGTAAGTCAATTTATATTCGCTAAGATCATGATCATTTTTTCACTCTTTTATGCTAAATTGGTTAAGTTCCCTGCACAACGAAACAAAGAACCTATAATTTAGAAACCACAGATTCATTATTTAAATGCAAGATGAAACAGCAGAAGAAAAATGAAAGTGTTGAGAAATAATCTCGCGTTGAAACTTTACCGCCTTAATTGCAGAAAACTCCGAGTTCGCAATAACAAAATTAAATATGTGATGATTCACAACCAAAGGAAAAAAGGTAATAGTTACTTTGTTACAGCTGCATGAATTAATGAAAAGGAAGGTTTTTTTTTTTAATATTGCCTAAGTCATGCTGATGAAGTAACGGTTGTTGTTAATATAGGCCAAAAAAACCTTTTCTGCTATTTCGAATATCAGAAGATATTGACTCTCACATGGAAGTTAAGGGCGCAAAACTGCTTCTCACCAACACTGGAGAAGTTGTTGGGTTGTTTTACCTCTGAGCGGCACTTTTTTGCACACCATGGGCTAAATGGCCAGGTCACATGGACCCCGAAGGCTCAGAGAAGGTTGGGGGTTGGGTTGGGTTGGGTTGTTTTACCTCTGAGCGGCACTTTTTTGCACACCATGGGCTAAATGGCCAGGTCACATGGACCCCGAAGGCTCAGAGAAGGTTGGGGGTTGGGTTGGGTTGTTTTACCTCTGAGCGGCACTTTTTTGCACACCATGGGCTAAATGGCCAGGTCACATGAACCCCGAAGGCTCAGAGAAGGTTGGGGGAGGGGACCCACTGGGACAGCTGTTGGGAAACAGATGGTAGCCTCCCGTCAAGGCCATCCAGCGTGTTCTTTAACGTGCACAGGGTATGGCTCTCCTACACTCGGGGCCACGGCTTAACGTCCCATCCGACGGACGGCGGCCTTTCCAAGCCCATCGGTGTCCCTTACTGACCGTGGGCAGGGCGGGGAATTTTGCGGAGATAAATCTCAACGCTGACCCAGCTGGGAGTCGAACCTGCGAACTACAGATTACGAGCCTGGCGCGCTACCGACTGAGCCACCCCCGCCCCGAAGGTTGGGGGAGGGGACCCACTGGAACAGCTGTTGGGAGACAGATGGTAGCCTCCCGTCAAGGCCATCCAGCGTGTTCTTTAAAGTGCACAGGGTATGGCTCTCCCGCACACGGGGCTTAACGTCCTATCCGACGGACGGCGGCCTTTCCAAGCCCATCGGTGTCCCCTACTGACCGTGGGCAGGGCGGGGAATTTTGCGGAGATAAATCTCAACGCTGATCCAGCTGGGACACTGGAGGAGGGGAGGGGGTAGTCAGTCAGTCACAGATTCGAGTCCCACTTCGTACAGTGCTGAGATTTATCTCCGCTAATCCCCACCACACTCTGCCCTCTGTCAAAACGGGAACAACTATCGGTTTGGAAAGGCCGCGGTCCGTCAGTTTGGAAGTTAAGCCGTGGCTCCGTGTGCGGAAGAGTCATGCCCTGTGAACGTTAAGGAATATGCAAGATGGCCTTGACGGAAGGCTACCATCTGCCTCTTAACAGCTGTCCAGTGGCTCCCCCTTCCACAACATTCTCTGAGCCTTTGAAGTCTTTGTGACCTGGTCATTTACCACATTGTATGCAAAAAAGTGCCGCTCAGAAGTAAAAACACCCAACTCACAAACACTGTGAAGGGATGGATTTTGCTCAGTTTATAGGAGACTTGTGAATCTGACCTTTCTAAGTTCAAAGTCCTCACAGTGTGTGAGTTAAAATTTTCTTCTCAAGGAAAAGCCGCTATCCGTCAGGGTTGGGTTGTTTTACCTCTGAGCGGCACTTTTTTGCACACCATGGGCTAAATGGCCAGGCCACATGGACCCCGAAGGCTCAGAGAAGGTTGGGGGAGGGGACCCACTGGAACAGCTGTTGGGAGACAGATGGTAGCCTCCCGTCAAGGCCATCCAGCGTGTTCTTTAACGTGCACAGGGTATGGCTCTCCCGCACACGGGGCCACGGCTTAACGTCCCATCCGACGGACGGCGGCCTTTCCAAGCCCAGCGGTGTCCCCTACTGACCGTGGGCAGGGCGGGGAAATTTTGCGGAGATAAATCTCAACGCTATCCGTCAGGAAGAGTAAACATATGAAATAGCTGAAAAATTTTAGTTTTGCCGTTGGGTTGTTTTACCTCTGAGCGGCACTTTTTTGCACACCATGGGTTAAATGGCCAGGTCACATGGACCCCGAAGGCTCAGAGAAGGTTGGGGGAGGGGACCCACTGGAACAGCTGTTGGGAGACAGATGGTAGCCTCCCGTCAAGGCCATCCAGCGTGTTCTTTAACGTGCACAGGGTATGGCTCTCCCGCACACGGGGCCACGGCTTAACGTCCCATCCGACGGACGGCGGCCTTTCCAAGCCCATCGGTGTCCCCTACTGACCGTGGGCAGGGCGGGGAATTTTGCGGAGATAAATCTCAACGCTGACCCAGCTGGGACTCGAACCTGGGAACTACAGATTACGAGCCTGGCGCGCTACCGACTGAGCCACCCCGCCCCATTTTGCCGTATGTGGGAAGGGATTTGGTTGTTTTACCTCTGAGCGAACATTTTGCACACAATGGGCTAAATGCCTAGGCCACAAGGACCTCGAGGACTAAGAGAAGGTTGGTGGAGGGGACCCACTGGACAGCTATTAGAAAAAAAAATTTGATTTCCAGAATTGTTCCCAAAATAAATAAATAATGTAATTGTCCCAAAGAGAATTGAAAAAAACAATTTTGTGTATGGCCTTGATCCTGGGAGGCTAACACCCCAGGAGTTAAGGCTATCAAGCGTGTTCTTTAACGTATACAGAACATGGCTGTCTCGCATACGGCACCTCAGTTTTACGTCCCATCCGACGGATGGCAGCTTTTCCAAGTCCGTTGGTGTCCTTTTCTGACCGAGGGCAGGACTTTTGCGGAGATATATCTCAACGCTAGCCCAGTTAGAACTCAAAAAATGGGAATTACAGGTTTCGAGCCTAGCACTCTACAGCCTGTGCCCCCCCAACCACGTCGCAAGTTGGAATCTTTTCAGCTTATTATTTCATGAAACCTATGCCTATAGGACATCTCCTGTAATACTTTACTGTTGAATCAATAAACGTATGTATATATACAGGATGAATCTGAAAAAGTGGGCAAAACTTTACGGGGTGGTAGAACGCAGCTATACGAGCAATATTCGTCATAGAAAGTATGGGCGGAACGCAAACGGCGAGCCGCTAGGTGGCGTTGGAAATGGTATAAAAGGGTCGGTCCTCGCACCCAACGGCATTTCTACCGTGGATTGCCGAGAGATGGCTGGTTATACTAACCACGAAATGGCTCTTTTGAGCATGTACCTCAATTACATTCCTGTTAATAAAATGTTTTCTGAAGTATCTCCTCTCCTTCTTGTGTTCATTCTTTAAATGTGACAGTGGAAATCTACCTTTTAACTTCTCACCACTTGCGTTCCGACCATACATTCTATGACGAATATTGCTCGTATAGCTGCGTTCTACCACCCCGTAAAGTTTGCCCACTTTTTCAGATTCACCCTGTATATTGCACCATTTTTCAAGAATATTTTTTAAAAAAGTTCTCTAAAACATTGGAGAAAATTTTTGCTCACTTCCCCAGCCTCTCCTTAATTTTATTCTAGGTCTTTGCTTGGTTACAACAATCTATAAACTGCCCTATGTCGTCATGCTGTAACCATACGAAGATGGCATTCAGATTGTTAAAGCAAGTTCTTTTATTTATGAATCCCTCGTGCAGTCAATACATGAAAGATGTGCTCGCGTCTGTAAGCTGCTTAGGAGTTCTCTTGAATTGAAATTCAGTTCTTCGTCGGTTTAGCCAACGGAATATATTTACAAAATGTTCCGTGCTGTAAAGTGTGTGGTATGTGCTTCCTCCTCAATCAGACATCCTCTCGGTCCTTTGATCCTAAAGACGATAGCGCAGTTCATGGAAGAGAGCTTCTACGCTTCGGAAAAATCAAAGCGTGCAAAAGGATAATAATGGCGAAACATTCAAATTGCAATCCATTTACCGATCCTTTCAATACATGGAGAGTTTTAATATTTCAAGGATTATTATTAATAACTGATTGTAAACTGAAAGCAAATGTTCACCAGATCGAAAAGCAATGTGTAAAATCTTTGGGGTCATTCTTAACTTGTTAGGTTGGGTTGTTTTACCTCTGAGCGGCACTTTTTTGCACACCATGGGCTAAATGGCCAGGTCACATGGACCCCGAAGGCTCAGAGAAGGTTGGGGGAGGGGACCCACTGGAACAGCTGTTGGGAGACAGATGGTAGTCTCCCGTCAAGGCCATCCAGCGTGTTCTTTAACGTGCACAGGGTATGGCACTCCCGCGCACGGATCCACGGCTTAACGTCCCATCCGACGGACGGCGGCCTTTCCAAGCCCATCGGTGTCCCCTACTGACCGTGGGCAGGGCGGGGAATTTTGCGGAGATAAATCTCAACGCTGACCCAGCTGGGACTCGAACCTGGGAACTACAGATTACGAGCCTGGCGCGCTACCCACTGAGTCACCCCCCGCCCCCTTACTTGTTGAATAAAGACTTTCAATAAGATTAGTTCCTCGGTAGAATATGCAAACACTTTTTAATATGAAATGAAATCCAGCCACACTTTTAACATTTGGCAGGGTTAGGCAAATGAAGTTCCCTTTTTGCACTTCATCGTAATTATTTTTGGTTAGGTAAAAGGCATTTCTTTTTTCATCGTAACTATTCTTATTTAGGTAAAAAGGCGTATTTCAGTATAAATATTATTCGAAGGGCAAAAGGTTTACTTCATTTGGCAGTATAAATCTAACTGTTCTTATTCAAGCAAAAATCATTTACTTCATTATTCTAACTATTCTTGTTTAGTCGAAAAAAAACTTTCGAACAGTTCTTCATTGTAACTATTCTGTTTTAGACAAAAAATATTCTCTTCATCTTAAGTACTCTTGCTTATACGAAATCTTTTCTTGATTGTAACGCTTCTCGTTTGCTAAAATGGCTCTCCTTTTTTTAGCTTTCTTGTATACACAAAAGTTACAAATTTAATATATAGGTAACTTAATATATAGCTAACTTTATATGGGACCGTCCCATGGCCGAGTGGTTAGCGCGCTTGGCTACTAATCTACGGGACCTGGGTTCGAGCCCCGGGTGGGATGTTCGTGTCGTTTTTCTGCTGAAGGCCTGCCATCCTCTCAGACCTTCTACTATGGCATATAAACTGACAGGCTCCTGTCAGACCTCTGTGGCAAGCAGCTGCTTGAGGGGGTATTTAATTTTATTTAACTTTATATATAGGTACTTAATAGATAATTTAATACATAGTAAAAAAATTTAATATATATAATTTATATATGAAGAAAATATATATTAATTACATTTTCTTTATTATTTCTATCTATTCTTGTTCATCTAAAAAGCAGTTTTTTATCAGCGTAAATGAAATTGTTTCTGATTTCATTTTCTCTATTTGACATGGTGATGGTCTTAAATGAAACTCAACACTTATATTTATTATTTTGACTTGGTCTGTAAAAGCAAATCACCGACGGTTATGAAAGTCTACAGAGGGGCGGGGGTGGCTCAGTCAGTAGCGCGCCAGGCTCGTAATCTGTAGTTCCCAGGTTCGAGTCCCAGCTGGGTCAGCTTTGAGATTTATCTCCGCAAAATTCCCCGCCCTGCCCACGGTCAGTAGGGGACACCGATGGGCTTGGAAAGGTCGCCGTCCGTCGGATGGGACGTTAAGCCGTGGCCCCGTGTGCGGAAGAGCCATACCCTGTGCACGTTAAAGAACACGCTGGATGGCCTTGACGGGAGACTACCATCTGTCTCCCAACAGCTGTTCCAGTGGGTCCCCTCCCCCAACCTACTCTGAGCCCTCGGAGTCCTTGTGGCCTGGCCATTTAGCCCATGGTGTGCAAAAAAGTGCCGCTCAGAGGTAAAACAATCCAATCCAATGAAAGTCTACAGAAATAAAGTTGATCATTTTAAATAAATTACTGAAACTCTCCAGACACTCTGAAAGAGTTCGTTTCGCTGTAAAGCAACTTTTT
Source organism: Ryuthela nishihirai (assembly GCA_038380435.1). Taxonomy (NCBI): domain Eukaryota; kingdom Metazoa; phylum Arthropoda; class Arachnida; order Araneae; family Heptathelidae; genus Ryuthela; species Ryuthela nishihirai. The sequence goes on from JAWZYU010000009.1 coordinate 18,992,162, forward strand.
TACTACAAATGCTGATAAGTTTTGTCTCTATTACCTTTCTTTCATCGCTGCATATTGGTCCTCTGAACATTTTCGTGATTCTCTTGCAATGTTATTGAATAAGTGAAAGAAAGGTTAGCTTGAAACTTAGGTTGCAGAAACGTTAATTGGCTCTATAACTCTCTTCGAAAAATGGCTTCCATGAAGCATATTTTGAATAAAAATCGTTTCAAACTGGTTATCGTTTCGAGCAAAAAACTTATAAGAATGGTCAAATTATATCAATTTAAATTATGATTTAATCAAATCCAATACGTCCATAAAACTATTTAAATCCTTTAGTCTTAGAACTAATTTAACGATTTTATTATTTCTATATTATTATCGTTTTATTATTCGAATTATTTTTTGTTCCATTATAAAGTATTTTAGTGACTCGAAATATGGCTTCTAAATATTCCAGCTAACATAACTCTTGAGCAAAATATTGTTGAATATCAAAAGTAGGATTAATTTGATTGCTATCTTTAACTTTAATAACATTTTTCCATAAAAAAAAACTTCTTTAAGAAATTACTGATCCCTGAGTCTGATTTCCTATTGACATAAAATGGTTCTGTTCATATCAGCGAGAAATCAATCTCAGCTGTCGGCGTTCTTGGAATTTTTGACCCCTATATGACCTTGAAGCGACAGCTTATCAGAAAATTCTTAACGTTTCTAAGCTCTCCGCTTCAAAATACTCCTATGAACTAAATCTCGCCTTTGTAGCACACGTAGATCGAAATTTGACCTCTGACCTAGAGAGAGACTCGTCAGATCAAACATTTCGTAATGCTTACTACAAACAGAAATATCCCGTCACCAATTTTCAGGCCCATAGCACACATAGATCAAAATTTGACCTCTGACCTCGATGGACTCCTTGAATACAGAATTAATTAACATATTTGAGATCTACGACTTGAAATACCCCTAAAAGTCTATTTCCTAGCTCTATAGCATAGATAGATCGAAATTTGACCTACGACCTCGAAGGACCCGCCAGATCAATAATTTCGTAACATTTTTGAAATCTGCAACCCGAAACACTCCTAGACATCAATTTTCACTTGTAGATCAAAATTTGGTCTCTACGTGACATCTATTTGACTAAAAAACACACGTCGGAGGTCAAATTTTGGAACTTTATTGTCAGATCTAAGGTCCGGATTACACCCAGGTGCAAATTTTCGGAACTCTACGACTTCAGCATCACAGTTAGAAATAGCGTTATCCTTTGTCACTGGAGCGGGGGTGGCTCAGTCGGTAGCGCGCCAGGCTCGTAATCTGTAGTCCAGCTGGGTCAGCGTTGAGATTTATCTCCGCAAAATTCACCGTCCTGCCCACGGTCACTAGGGGACACCGATGGGCCTGGAAAGGCCGCCGTCCGTCGGATGGGACGTTAAACCGTGGCCCCGTGTGTGGGAGAGCCATACCCTGTGCACGTTAAAGAACACGCTGGATGGCCTTGACGGGGGGCTACCATCTGTCTCCCAACAGCTGTTCCAGTGGGTCCCCTCTCCCAACCTTCTCTGAGCCTTCGGGGTCCATGTGACCTGGCCATTTAGCCCACGGTGTGCAAAAAATGTGCCATTTAGCCCATGGTGTGCATTTAACCCATGGTGTGCCGCTCAGAGGTAAAACAACCCAACCGAATCCTTTGTCACTATCTCACTCACTAACAATCAGCGGTATATATTAACTAAATCTACTATATTACAATTCACAATGAGAATCATCACTGGAATTGAAATAAATTTTATCCGCATGTTACAAGAATACACAAATTGACATGCGGATAAAATTTATTTTAATTCCAGTGATGATTCTCTTTGTGAAGACAAAATGGTTCGTAAAGTCTTAATCATAATCGTTGCGGCTACTCTTTTGTCACATTTCTAAGAAGGGCAGTCAGCTGTGATTGATAGAAGAGCATGAAATTGAAAGCCTCCAAACCACCATTCAGGTACTGATGAAGAACGGTTAGAGCTTAAAAAGTTCTCAGCACATCATTCACTAGTACTATAGGTTCAGAGCTTTTCATCAAGTTTCTTCCACTTGCTACATCCAGTCAGCATCCCTCAGTATACCTCGACAAGCTTGCTCCTAATCATCCCATTGTGAGTAGCGTCTTATCTGGAATTACATCTATTGGCAGCATCTTTTGGACTCTGTGCGAAAGGTCGCCGTCCGTCGGATGGGACGTTAAGCCGTGGCCCCGTGTGCGGGAGAGCCATACCCTGTGCACGTTAAAGAACACGCTGGATGGCCTTGACGGGAGGCTACCATCTGTCTCCCAACAGCTGTTCCAGTGGGTCCCCGGGTCCCCTCCACCAACCCTCTCTGAGCCTTTGGGGTCATGTGACCTGGCCATTTAGTCCATTGTGTGCAAAAAAGTGCCGCTCAGAGGTAAAACAACCCAACTCGAAGCTTGTTTCAGTTTTTATCTCGACATGCCAGTCACGGGATGCGCAGTCACGGGATGTATTAGATGTTGGAATGAACCATTCATGTGACAAAAGGTAGTGTACAGTCGCTCAAAAAAGTATCCGAACACTATGGTTGATTACAGAATTCAGAAAAAATATCTGGCAACGATTTTTTTAGAAATTAGTGATCTGGCAACCTTCGTGTCACGTGATTACAGAATTCAGGAAAAATATCTGGAGCGTGTACAGCAAGTGTACACGCTCCAGTTACCGTTCCAGATATTTTTCCTGAATTCTGTAATCACGTGACAGCAAGTGTACACGCTCCAGTTACCGTTCCAGATATTTTTCCTGAATTCTGTAATCACGTGACACGAAGGTTGCCAGATCACTAATTTCTAAAAAAAATCGTTGCCAGATATTTTTTCTTAATTATGTAATCAACCATAGTTTTCGGATACTTTTTTGAGCGACTGTACTTCTAAGCAGCATTTTTTGAACACGATAGGCTAAACGTACAGGTGATAGAAGGACACCAAGGGCTCAGAGAAGTTTGGGAAGGAGACATACTGGACGGCAGTTAGAAGACAGATGGTAGCCTACGTCAAGGCCATTCAACTTGTTCTTTAACGTGCACATGGTATAGCTCTCCCGCACATGATGGCACGGCTAAGCTTCCTATCCGAGGGACGGTGGCCCTTCCTAGCCCATTAGTGTCCTCTTTTTCACAAAGGACAGGGAGGGGGGTTAACAGAGATAAATCTCCCAGTTGGGACTCGAACCTGGGAACTGCAGATTACGAGCCTGGTGCACTATCAATTGACCAACCTCGGCCCCTGTTCATGGGAAAATGCGTAAAAAAATCTATTTTGATAATTCAATATTCAATTTTTGTAAAGCTAATAATTTTTTGTGTTCTACTTTTCTAAAACTTTTAGCTCCTTCTAGAGGAAACAAAAATATTTTAATCTCAGGTCTTTGAAAATTAAAAATGAATAGATAAAAATTTTTGGGACACGTAGACATTTAAAAAACTGTTTCTTGATCAATGCGTGTTATATTAAACGTCCTTTTGTATATTTTTTTAATATTGAGTGAAATAATGAAGCAATTTTGCTACTAATATTCTGAACTGAAAACAGCAGTTGAATTGAAATTTTCCACATTTTTGGACCGAAAAATCATCCTATGTTGAAACATCGTTTATCAGAAAAGTAAAACTCAGTTGCCCATTAGACAATGAATTCAACTCTATACACTACTCAGTTTTGAAATTTCCCCCCTACGTGTGCTCGCCCAACGAGTGCTCGCCCCAAGCTCAAAATAAGTGGGTGACAGAGAACATTGTAAACAAGAAATGATTACGTTTGTGTATCAGAACAGCAGCATTCACATAAGAAAATGCGGTATACATCAATAAGAAGTATGGTCTTCATGAACAGTGATACAAATGTAAAAAGTCGTGGTAACGAGTCAAAAAAAGTGGCAAATCTCATCCTGGTGAGTATTGAGCCACGTTTCATATGCACCTGTGCGGTGATAATAATAATATAATATGTTTTATATGCACCTGGGCGGTGATAATAATAATATAATATGTTTTATATGCACCTGGGCGGTGATAATAATAATATAATATGTTTTATATGCGCCTGTGCGATAATAATAATAATAATAATAATCATAAGAAGTATGGTCTTCATGAACAGTGATACAAATGTAAAAAGTCGTGGTAACGAGTCAAAAAAAGTGGCAAATCTCATCCTGGTGAGTATTGAGCCACGTTTCATATGCACCTGTGCGGTGATAATAATAATATAATATGTTTTATATGCACCTGGGCGGTGATAATAATAATATAATATGTTTTATATGCACCTGGGCGGTGATAATAATAATATAATATGTTTTATATGCGCCTGTGCGATAATAATAATAATAATAATAATAATCATAAGAAGTATGGTCTTCATGAACAGTGATACAAATGTAAAAAGTCGTGGTAACGAGTCAAAAAAAGTGGCAAATCTCATCCTGGTGAGTATTGAGCCACGTTTCATATGCACCTGTGCGGTGATAATAATAATATAATATGTTTTATATGCACCTGGGCGGTGATAATAATAATATAATATGTTTTATATGCACCTGGGCGGTGATAATAATAATATAATATGTTTTATATGCACCTGTGCGATAATAATAATAATAATAATAATCATAAGAAGTATGGTCTTCATGAACAGTGATACAAATGTAAAAAGTCGTGGTAACGAGTCAAAAAAAGTGACAAATCTCATCCTGGTGAGTATTGAGCCACGTTTCATATGCACCTGTGCGGTGATAATAATAATATAATATGTTTTATATGCACCTGGGCGGTGATAATAATAATATAATATGTTTTATATGCACCTGGGCGGTGATAATAATAATATAATATGTTTTATATGCACCTGTGCGATAATAATAATAATAATAATAATCATAAGAAGTATGGTCTTCATGAACAGTGATACAAATGTAAAAAGTCGTGGTAACGAGTCAAAAAAAGTGGCAAATCTCATCCTGGTGAGTATTGAGCCACGTTTCATATGCACCTGTGCGGTGATAATAATAATATAATATGTTTTATATGCACCTGGGCGGTGATAATAATAATATAATATGTTTTATATGCGCCTGTGCGATAATAATAATAATAATAATAATAATAATCATAAGAAGTATGGTCTTCATGAACAGTGATACAAATGTAAAAAGTCGTGGTAACGAGTCAAAAAAAGTGGCAAATCTCATCCTGGTGAGTATTGAGCCACGTTTCATATGCACCTGTGCGGTGATAATAATAATATAATATGTTTTATATGCACCTGGGCGGTGATAATAATAATATAATATGTTTTATATGCACCTGTGCGATAATAATAATAATAATAATAATAATCATAAGAAGTATGGTCTTCATGAACAGTGATACAAATGTAAAAAGTCGTGGTAACGAGTCAAAAAAAGTGGCAAATCTCATCCTGGTGAGTATTGAGCCACGTTTCATATGCACCTGTGCGGTGATAATAATAATATAATATGTTTTATATGCACCTGGGCGGTGATAATAATAATATAATATGTTTTATATGCACCTGGGCGGTGATAATAATAATATAATATGTTTTATATGCACCTGTGCGATAATAATAATAATAATAATAATCATAAGAAGTATGGTCTTCATGAACAGTGATACAAATGTAAAAAGTCGTGGTAACGAGTCAAAAAAAGTGGCAAATCTCATCCTGGTGAGTATTGAGCCACGTTTCATATGCACCTGTGCGGTGATAATAATAATATAATATGTTTTATATGCACCTGGGCGGTGATAATAATAATATAATATGTTTTTTATGCACCTGGGCGGTGATAATAATAATATAATATGTTTTATATGCACCTGTGCGATAATAATAATAATAATAATAATAATAATAATAATAATAATAATAATAATAATAATAATAATAATAATAATAATAATAATAATAATAATAATAATCATAAGAAGTATGGTCTTCATGAACAGTGATACAAATGTAAAAAGTCGTGGTAACGAGTCAAAAAAAGTGGCAAATCTCATCCTGGTGAGTATTGAGCCACGTTTCATATGCACCTGTGCGGTGATAATAATAATATAATATGTTTTATATGCACCTGGGCGGTGATAATAATAATATAATATGCTTTATATGCACCTGGGCGGTGATAATAATAATATAATATGTTTTATATGCACCTGTGCGATAATAATAATAATAATAATAATCATAAGAAGTATGGTCTTCATGAACAGTGATACAAATGTAAAAAGTCGTGGTAACGAGTCAAAAAAAGTGGCAAATCTCATCCTGGTGAGTATTGAGCCACGTTTCATATGCACCTGTGCGGTGATAATAATAATATAATATGTTTTATATGCACCTGGGCGGTGATAATAATAATATAATATGTTTTATATGCACCTGTGCGATAATAATAATAATAATAATAATAATAATAATAATAATAATAATCATAAGAAGTATGGTCTTCATGAACAGTGATACAAATGTAAAAAGTCGTGGTAACGAGTCAAAAAAAGTGGCAAATCTCATCCTGGTGAGTATTGAGCCACGTTTCATATGCACCTGTGCGGTGATAATAATAATATAATATGTTTTATATGCACCTGGGCGGTGATAATAATAATATAATATGTTTTATATGCACCTGGGCGGTGATAATAATAATATAATATGTTTTATATGCACCTGTGCGATAATAATAATAATAATAATAATCATAAGAAGTATGGTCTTCATGAACAGTGATACAAATGTAAAAAGTCGTGGTAACGAGTCAAAAAAAGTGGCAAATCTCATCCTGGTGAGTATTGAGCCACGTTTCATATGCACCTGTGCGGTGATAATAATAATATAATATGTTTTATATGCACCTGGGCGGTGATAATAATAATATAATATGTTTTATATGCACCTGTGCGATAATAATAATAATAATAATAATCATAAGAAGTATGGTCTTCATGAACAGTGATACAAATGTAAAAAGTCGTGGTAACGAGTCAAAAAAAGTGGCAAATCTCATCCTGGTGAGTATTGAGCCACGTTTCATATGCACCTGTGCGGTGATAATAATAATATAATATGTTTTATATGCACCTGGGCGGTGATAATAATAATATAATATGTTTTATATGCACCTGGGCGGTGATAATAATAATATAATATGTTTTATATGCACCTGTGCGATAATAATAATAATAATAATAATAATAATAATCATAAGAAGTATGGTCTTCATGAACAGTGATACAAATGTAAAAAGTCGTGGTAACGAGTCAAAAAAAGTGGCAAATCTCATCCTGGTGAGTATTGAGCCACGTTTCATATGCACCTGTGCGGTGATAATAATAATATCATATGTTTTATATGCACCTGGGCGGTGATAATAATAATATAATATGTTTTATATGCACCTGTGCGATAATAATAATAATAATCAATAAGAAGTATGGTCTCCACGAACAGTGATACAAATGTAAAAAGTCGTGGTAACGAGAAAAAAAAGTGGCAAATCTCATCCTGGTGAGTATTGAGCCACGTTTCATATGCACCTGTGTGGTGATAATAATAATATAATATGTTTTATATGCACCTGGGCGGTGATAATAATAATATAATATGTTTTATATGCACCTGTGCGATAATAATAATAATAATCAATAAGAAGTATGGTCTCCATGAACAGTGATACAAATGTAAAAAGTCGTGGTAACGAGAAAAAAAAGTGGCAAATCTCATCCTGGTGAGTATTGAGCCACGTTTCATATGCACCTGTGCGGTGATAATAATAATATAATATGTTTTATATGCACCTGGGCGGTGATAATAATAATATAATATGTTTTATATGCACCTGTGCGATAATAATAATAATAATAATCAATAAGAAGTATGGTCTCCACGAACAGTGATACAAATGTAAAAAGTCGTGGTAACGAGAAAAAAAAGTGACAAATCTCATCCTGGTGAGTATTGAGCCATGTTTCATATGCACCTGTGTGGTGATAATAATAATATAATATGTTTTATATGCACCTGGGCGGTGATAATAATAATATAATATGTTTTATATGCACCTGTGCGATAATAATAATAATAATAATAATCAATAAGAAGTATGGTCTCCATGAACAGTGATACAAATGTAAAAAGTCGTGGTAACGAGAAAAAAAAGTGGCAAATCTCATCCTGGTGAGTATTGAGCCACGTTTCATATGCACCTGTGCGGTGATAATAATAATATAATATGTTTTATATGCACCTGGGCGGTGATAATAATAATATAATATGTTTTATATGCACCTGTGCGATAATAATAATAATAATAATAATAATAATAATAATAATAATAATAATAATAATAATAATAATAATAATAATAATAATAATAATAATAATAATAATAATCATAAGAAGTATGGTCTCCATGAACAGTGATACAAATGTAAAAAGTCGTGGTAACGAGGAAAAAAAGTGGCAAATCTCATCCTGGTGAGTATTGAGCCACGTTTCATATGCACCTGTGCGGTGATAATAATAATATAATATGTTTTATATGCACCTGGGCGGTGATAATAATAATATAATATGTTTTATATGCACCTGTGCGATAATAATAATAATAATAATAATAATAATCATAAGAAGTATGGTCTCCATGAACAGTGATACAAATGTAAAAAGTCGTGGTAACGAGAAAAAAAAGTGGCAAATCTCATCCTGGTGAGTATTGAGCCACGTTTCATATGCACCAGTGCGGCGATAATAATAATATAATATGTTTTATATGCACCTGGGCGGTGATAATAATAATATAATATGTTTTATATGCACCTGTGCGATAATAATAATAATAATAATAATCATAAGAAGTATGGTCTCCATGAACAGTGATACAAATGTAAAAAGTCGTGGTAACGAGAAAAAAAAGTGGCAAATCTCATCCTGGTGAGTATTGAGCCACGTTTCATATGCACCTGTGCGGTGATAATAATAATATAATATGTTTTATATGCACCTGGGCGGTGATAATAATAATATAATATATTTTATATGCACCTGTGCGATAATAATAATAATAATAATAATAATAATAATAATAATAATAATAATAATAATAATAATAATAATAATAATAATAATAATAATAATAATAATAATAATAATAATCAAAAAGAAGTATGGTCTCCACGAACAGTGATACAAATGTAAAAAGTCTTGGTAACGAGAAAAAAAAGTGGCAAATCTCATCCTGGTGAGTATTGAGCCACGTTTCATATGCACCTGTGTGGTGTTAATAATAATATAATATGTTTTAAATGCACCTGTGCGATAATAATAATAATCAATAAGAAGTATGGTCTCCATGAACAGTGATACAAATGTAAAAAGTCGTGGTAACGAGTCAAAAAAAGTGGCAAATCTCATCCTGGTGAGTATTGAGCCATGTTTCATATGCACCTGTGTGGTGATAATAATAATATAATATGTTTTATATGCACCTGGGCGGTGATAATAATAATATAATATGTTTTATATGCACCTGTGCGATAATAATAATAATAATAATAATCAATAAGAAGTATGGTCTCCACGAACAGTGATACAAATGTAAAAAGTCGTGGTAACGAGAAAAAAAAGTGGCAAATCTCATCCTGGTGAGTATTGAGCCACGTTTCATATGCACCTGTGCGGTGATAATAATAATATAATATGTTTTATATGCACCTGGGCGGTGATAATAATAATATAATATGTTTTATATGCACCTGTGCGATAATAATAATAATAATAATAATCAATAAGAAGTATGGTCTCCACGAACAGTGATACAAATGTAAAAAGTCGTGGTAACGAGAAAAAAAAGTGGCAAATCTCATCCTGGTGAGTATTGAGCCACGTTTCATATGCACCTGTTCGGTGATAATAATAATATAATATGTTTTATATGCACCTGGGCGGTGATAATAATAATATAATATGTTTTATATGCACCTGTGCGATAATAATAATAATAATAATAATAATAATAATCAATAAGAAGTATGGTCTCCATGAACAGTGATACAAATGTAAAAAGTCGTGGTAACGAGTCAAAAAAAGTGGCAAATCTCATCCTGGTGAGTATTGAGCCATGTTTCATATGCACCTGTGTGGTGATAATAATAATATAATATGTTTTATATGCACCTGGGCGGTGATAATAATAATATAATATGTTTTATATGCATCTGTGCGATAATAATAATAATAATCAATAATAAGTATGGTCTCCACGAACAGTGATACAAATGTAAAAAGTCGTGGTAACGAGAAAAAAAAGTGGCAAATCTCATACTGGTGAGTATTGAGCCATGTTTCATATGCACCTGTGTGGTGATAATAATAATATAATATGTTTTAAATGCACCTGTGCGATAATAATAATAATCAATAAGAAGTATGGTCTCCATGAACAGTGATACAAATGTAAAAAGTCGTGGTAACGAGTCAAAAAAAGTGGCAAATCTCATCCTGGTGAGTATTGAGCCATGTTTCATATGCACCTGTGCGGTGAGCTGAGCAAGTGTGGCAGGGGATTGAAAGGTGTCTGTCATATCCCCAAAGTGTTCGATGAGCAACGTTCAAGCCAGGAAGCATATTCACATCCTGTGGGCACTGTCGAGTAATGAGAGCAGTATATTGGTGGGCATTGTCCTGATGAAAAATAGAGTTTGGGATGGATCACAGAAATGGCAAAAGCACTACTTCCAGAATGGTTTCGACATTCATATCTTGCTGTCAACGTGCCATCGGGAACGACCAGACGTAAGCGGCTATTGCAACTAATGTCTGAAGCTGACACGAGACCAATGTGGCTCCTTGCACCACTACTGATGCAGACGACGATGGGAAGGCGTCAGAGGTAGATGAGTTAACGGACGACGCGAATTCAATCCCGATTCCAGCAATTGTCTTCTTCAATTGCACAGACAAGGATGGCGTTACGATATTGATAATCTGTCGCTAGTCGGCAGATCCGTCGATCATTCCCTTTCGGACCTTATGATGACGATGAGTCTTAGCGAAGTGTCCAGACACCTTCCTGAACCCATTGTTGCCAACAGCGTCCAACCACTCAGCATCCAGACCCACACGAAAGGTGATTTGGTGTATTGATCATCCAGCTTCCGACAACGCAATGATCTTAACCCTTTCAAACTCCGTCAGCTGTACAATCGTTCAAAAAAATATCCGAACACTCTGGTTGATTACAGAATTTGGAAAAAATATCTGAGAACGATTTTTTTTTAGAAATTAGTGATCTGGCAATCTTCGTGTCACGTGACACGTTCTGTCCTCCTGTTATAGGAGGTGTTGGTTCAGGTCAGTCCACCATTCTTTCTAGGTGGGGCAATTTCAATGACGAGCATTGTATGAATGGAAACCTACAGTCGTTCAAAAAATATCCGAACCCTATGGTTGATTACAGAATTCAGAAAAAATATCTGCCAACGATTTTTTTTTGGAAATTAGTGATCTGGCAACCTTTGTGTTACAGAATTCAGAAAAAATATCTGGCAACGATTTTCTTTAGAAATTAGTGATCTGGCAACCTTCGTATCACGTGACACGAAGGTTGCCAGACACTAATTTCAACTATATGGTTTCTGAAACCATTAGGTTTTAATTAGTAATCTGGCAACCTTTCTGTCACGTGACACGAAGGTTGCCAGATCACTAATTTCTAAGAAAATCGTTGCCAAATATTTTTTCTGAATTCTGTAATCAACCATAGGGTTCGGATATTTTTTTGAGCGACTGTACCTTCACCGGCTCTGTAACGCTCACAACCATGACTCATACATATACATTAAGCATTAAATTACTTTATGAGATGCATTTTATGCTTTATCGTCTCATTATGCCTGAACTATTCGAAAAATTATAAGAAGGAAAAAATTTCGTTTTGCATCGTTTACTTCAATCCATAAAAGAGAAATCCTTAGAGAGCTATAAAAATATGGTGATCTTAACATCACCTTTTCTAATTTAGTCATGAAGCAACAACATTAAGCAATTTCGCTTTGAAGAAGGTCGTCAGAAGTTGTTAAAGTGTGCATTAAGTAATTTCGTTTGCAGCTTTAAAGTGTGCAGCGTACTTTAATAGCTCATAAATATCATTAATAAATAAAATGAACTGGAAGCTTCTTGGAAAACAGAGAACTGGAAAGAGAAAGAAGTTCCCAATGGGTTTAAATCATCTCTCTGGCGAAACTACGGAATTTCGCCCTCCAAATTTGCGGGGAAAGAGAGGAAAAGACGTCGGTCCAAATTCAGATGCGTGATCTTACTTTTGTCACTTCCGTCTATTCCCTTAATGATGCTCCAACTTCCTAGAGTTTCAGCGAAAAAGATTTCGTTTTGTGTGCAGGAGAGCACGCTTAGCAGAGATTGAAGCAGAGCTCGCTATCAGTGTTCAGACATCTGTAAGTCGAGAGCAGAGAGACAGCTTCTCGGATCCGCTGCTCAGCCCACGTGTAACGGAGCCGCCTCCCGGGAGAAGAATGAAAGCATCCGGGAAGTTGTTTCTACATAAATATGAACTTTCGGACAACGTTTCCGTGCGTTGAGGAAAAAAAACGAAACCCAACATATTGCTATGCACGAATAAAGCAAGGCTGTGATGTTTGCATTCACAGATGTTGGGGATCCGGAATCACTGAAGCGCAAAAGACGAAAAGAAAGGATGTCAGGAGGAGGATGTTGCTCCTGATGAAGGGATGGAAGAAGCTGACTGCTCTTTCTGGCGGCGTCGCATGATGGTTTGTCGCTCTTTCCCTTTTACGCTTCTTTTGTGAAACGGAGGTTAATGTTTTCATATCATCAGTTGAATTCGAAAAGAACTCTCACAAGTTTTAAACTACCTTGTCATTGTGATAACAAGTGCAAGTGCGTGGATGTGACGACAATGTTCTGCATCAAAATAGGAAGGAAAGTTGCTCAGAGACAGGTGAACAGGAACTGGTAATGGAAGCAATATTACAGTGACTTACTGGAATCCAAAGCGAAATAAAATTGCGTTTGATTTTTTTGTCTATTGAAAATATCTGACTCACCCTTTCTCTTTTAGCTCATTTTGTAAAAAGCGAGCTAATGCTTTGACTATGTCGTCTGTCTGTAGACATCGAACATTTTTGTTTTTAGAGATAAATTGAAATTCTTTGGGCGTTGGATAGGTATTGACGAATATTACGATTCGTACTTTTTAAATCTCCCTATATATAGCTACAGTTGTGGCCTCCAACGGTGGAAAATTTTTAAAATTGAAAAATTTCGAACTGGTATTGAAAGCGATCTAACTAAGTTAGAAATTTCGATTGTGAAATTTGAATATCATGAAGTTTGCATTGACAACAATGATTTACACCTTAACCCCCTCCCCAGAAGGGGTGGGAAAACGCAACTCTTTTATTTTAAAAAACAACTGTTTGTTTTTATAGATAAATTGAAAATTGTTTTTTGAGTTGCATAGTTATTGATAAACTATTACGATTCACAATTTCAGAATCTGCTAACAGCTTTAATTACGGGAGAAAGAGACGAAAAGACGTCGCTCCAAATTCAAATGCGTGACCTTACTTTTGTCATTCCATCTATTCCCTTAATGATGCTTCAACCTCCGGGATTTTCAGCGAAAAAGATTTCGTTTTGTGTGCAGGAGAGCACGCTTTGCAGAGATTGAATCAATTGCTTAGCACGTTTGGTGGCATCTCTGACCGGCACTCTTTTGCACACCATGAGCTAAATGGCCAGGTCACAAGGACCCCGAAGGCTCCGAGAAGGTTGGGGGAGGGAACCCACTGGAACAGCTTTTGGGAGACAGATGGTAGCCTCCCGTCAAGACCATCCAGCGTGTTCTTTAGCGTGCACAGAATATGGCTCTCTCCCGAACACGAGACCACGGCTTAACGTCCCATCCGACGGACGGCGGCCTTTCCAAGCCCATCGGTGTCCCCTACTGAACGGACAGGGAGTTTTGTGGAGATAAATCTCAACGATGACCCAGCTGCGACTCGTACCTGGGAATTGCAGATTACGAGCCTGGCGGGCTACCGATTGAGCCAATCCCGCTCCTGCTTAGCACGTAGAGATTGAAAAGTTGGAAATTTTCATAATTTTAAAAAAATATTACAATCCATCTATTTGGGCTAGAAATTTGATATTTAAGTGGTGGAGTGTGTTGATCAAGGGGTTTACATTGGCAGCAAAAATTTACCTCATCACCCCAGGATGGGTGGAAAAAATGTAAATATTTTTGAGAAATTATGGAAAAATTCTTTTTGAGTTGAATTTTTGGCCTGCAAATTGGCCTTGATTTACCATCGTTAGAGGCACAAAATCCAACATTTTCATTTTAAGGGATAAAAGAGATATGCTTTTGCATTTAATAAGACTAATAACATATTATTATTATTATTAGCATTTACATTTTCCAGTCACCCATCAATACGAATTATTGCTGTTAAAGGATGCAAAATGAAAAACTTAATTTTTTTTTCTGAAAACGAACATCCGATATTCGCCAGAGGGGTTTGGTATCCTTCTAGTTTACGCTCCCTTTCATTTTTTCAAGCTCATTTACAGAACTTTATATCTGTAATTTAGATTCAAAGCAGCAACTTCTTGGATTATATTGTCAAATTTCTTCATCGCCAGGACGTTCGAAAAATATTTTTTAGTTGTTTTCATATCTAAAAATTCCTCTATTTATTAAACTGAAACCTTCATTGCTACAGTTCTCTAGTATGCATCTACGGGTTGGGTTGTTTTACCTCTGAGCGGCACTTTTTTGCACACCATGGGCTAAATGGCCAGGTCACATGGACCCCGAAGTCTCAGAGAAAGTTGGGGGAGGGGACCCACTGAAACAGCTGTTGGGAGACAGGTGGCAGCCTCCCGTCAAGACCACCCAGCGTGTTCTTTAACGTGCACAGGTTATGGCTCTCCCGCACACGGGGCCACGGCTTGACATCCCATCCGACGGACGGCGGTCTTTCCAAGCCCATCGGTGTCCCCTACTGACCGTGGGCAGGGAGGGGAATTTTGCGGAGATAAATCTCAACGCTGATCCAGCTGGGACTCGAACCTGGGAACTACAGATTACGAGCCTGGCGCGCTACCGACTGAGCCACACCCGCCCCTCCATCTACGGTATATTGCAATGGAGCTTCTGACAAAATACTTCACCTTCTTATCAAGCGCCGAGTAGAAATGCCCTACGCAAAGCAGCTAAAAGATGACGTAACATATACTTTTAAAAGTGCTTATTTCAAAGTTCATATCCGTTTCCGTCTTTCTTGATCATTATCCGCTTCTGGAGAAGAAGTCTAAAACTTTTCCGTGATGTTATTAGGTGCTGCCCTATTCTAATAGATACTTCAGATGAAAAGCAAGCAGGGCGCAGTAATATAAGAGAGCTATACACCGCGTACAGTCGCCCAAAAAGTATCCGAACACTATGGTTGATTACAGAATTCAGAAAAAATAATTAAAATTTTTTAATGTATATAATGCATATGAATATATAATGCAATGAATATGGAGCGTGGGCAGTTACCGTTCACAGCAAACTGGAGCGGTTGCGGTTAACGTTCACAGCATATTGGATCGTGTGGGCTCACTCACGGAAATATTGAGCATGTGCAGTTACCGTGCACAGAGCATGTGCAGTTACCGTTCACAGAACGGTAACTGGAGCGTGTACAGTTGCTGCACAAGCTCAGGATATTTTTCCTGAATTCCGTAATCACGTGACACGAAGGTTGCCAGATCACTAATTTCTAAAAAAAATCGTTGCCAGATATTTTTTCTGAATTCTGTAATCAACCATAGCGTTCGGATACTTTTTTGAGCGACTGTAGGTGGTCATATTATTTTGATACTAGATCGTGTGGGCTCACTCACGGAAATATTGAGCGTGTGCAGTTACCGTGCAACTGGAGCGTGTGCAGTAACTGCACACGCTCCAGTTTGCTGTGAACGGTAACTGGAGCGTGTACAGTTGCTGTACACCTCCAAATATTTTTCCTGAATTCGGTAATCACGTGACACGAAGTTGCCAGATCGCTAATTCTAAAAAAAAAATCGTTCCCAGATATTTTTTCTGAATTCTGTAATCAACCATAGTGTTCGGATACTTTTTTGAGCGACTTTACCAAAAACAACAGCAAACAAGAAGCAAACTGCAAAGACGTTCTGGTCTGTTCCATTTCGATCCAATGACTTGGCCCTAGAGGCAGAATTGCTCAAGATCCTGTCCTGTTTTAAATAGACATTTTTTGTGTTTGCTTAAACAATTGATAGCGATCAAGGAAGAATAAATCTGTCGAAAACTCTAGATAACTCCCGGTGTCGAATTCGAATCTCAACTGTGCACGGATTGTGATTTCTCTCCGTCAACGATGAAAAAGGTGACGCCGATGGACTTGAAAAAGCCACCCCCCCCCCCTCAATTCGAACGTTAAACCATGGTCTGTATTATGCATGAGAGGTCATACCTGTGTACGTTAGGGCGGGGGTGGCTCAGTCGGTAGCGCGCCAGGCTCGTAATCTGTAGTTCCCAGGTTCGAGTCCCAGCTGGGTCAGCGTTGAGATATATCTCCGCAAAATTCCCCGCCCTGCCCCACGGTCAGTAGGGGACACCGATGGGCTTGGAAAGGCCGCCGTCCGTCGGATGGGACGTTAAGCCGTGGCCCTGTGTGCGGGAGAGCCATATTCTGTTCACGCTAAAGAACACGCTGGATGGCCTTGACGGGAGGCTACCATCTGCCTCCCAACAGCTGTTCCAGTGGGTCCCCTCCCCCAACCTTCTCTGAGCCTTCGGGGTCCATGTGACCTGGCCATTTAGCCCATGGTGTGCAAAAAAGTGCCGCTCAGAGGTAAAACAACCCAATCCTGTGTACGTTAAAGAACATGTTGGATGGCCTTGAAGGGAGACTTCCACCTGTCTCCTAACAGCTGTCCAGTGTGTATATTTCCCTTTGAGCCTTTGGAGTCCTTGTGACCTGGCCAGCCCATTAGGGGCAAGTAAAGCGCCGCTCAGAGGTAAAACGAGAGTTACAGATTTCGTGAATTAGACATCACCTCAGTCTTCTGTGTTATAAATAACGGGTTCCGAAAAGTGAAACCCTCTGGCATTTATTCAGAAAGCATGAAATGACCGCGATGATATCTGTCCTGCTTGAGTTATGAAGTAACCTGGAAAAAATTGCAGCACTTCTGTGTGTCCTCTCGCTGAATAGATCTCTTTTCGAACTAGCCACGAGGACACAGCATGAATGTTTTATCGTAAAATCCCCGAAGCCCTGCACTGAAAGGGTAAACTGTAGTAACAAACAAAACCAGGAATTGAGTCTTTTAGTGACTCGGGAAAATCATAAGGGAAGACAAATTTCTCGAATGCATTTTCAGTTTTGACATTTGCGACGCAAAACAAACGGTTTCCGAATGCCCTGACATCGGAAGAAAGTGTTTCCACAGAAGAGGAGGAGAGTGATTCAGTTAAAGAATGTTTTAAAGCTTTATATTGTGGACGCTGGGAGAAATTGGACTTATTGTGAAGTGTAGTGGAGAATCATTTCAGATTCGAAATTTTGCAGAATAATGTCTTAAGAAATAAAATCTCCTCTGCATACTCTCTGATACCGGAAGTGGCAAGAGCGATGCTGAAATTTCAAGCGCCAACAAATGCAGGTTTTAAAACGTTTCAAGTGCAGATTTCAAGTGCTCAAAAGTGCAGAAATGTTACAAAAATCTTAAAAGTTGAAGTTTTTATAGCCCGTTTTCACTTGGATGAGAATTTATTCTTTGTTAACATTTTCGATACTGACGTTTTACTAGATTGCATCAGCAGCAGGTTAGCTGCTGCTGATGCAATCTAGAACAACGAATAAATTCTTATCCGAGTAAAAATCTGTATGGCGAAATAAAACGTCAAAACGTATTTCTAAACTTACAACAGAAGCATTTATGAAAGAAATTTACGATTCTTGCAAAAGCTGATATAAAGTAACTCGAAATATGTTTCCATCAAAAGAAATAAGTTTTATTTATAACCAGAATCTCACTCTTAAAAAAATTCTGATGTAATGAATATGTGTATTTGTGTGCGGGTGGGGGTGGGATGGGAGGGGGGTAGAATATTTTACCCCAGAAAACGAAAGAACTTCGTTTTGGTCCAGTCTAGTCACCTGACCCTTGCCTAAAGTGCTTTTTCTAGTTCAGGACTTTCTCATAAAAATACTTGCTTTGACTTCAGAAGTATAGAAAGTCGCAGTTAGCTTGGATTGTTTTACCTCTGAGCGGCATTTTTTTTTTGCACACATTGGACTAAATGACCAGTTCACAAGGATCCCAAGGGTTCAGAGAAGACTGGGGGAAGCAAACCCCCTAGATAGCTATTACGAGACAGATGGAATCTCATCAAGGCCATCCAGCTTGTTCTTCAACGTATACAGTGTACGTCCCATCCGACTGGTGGAGGCATTCCCGGGCTCATTGGTGTTCCTTTCTGATTGGAGCTAGGGCAAGGGTTTAGCGGAGATAAATCTCAACACTGGAACAGTTGGGACTCGATCCTGGGAACTGAAGATTAGAAGCTGTCGCACTACCAACTGAGTCACCTCCGGTCCCTAGAAATTCACAGTAGTGATGCAATTAGGAGTATATGCAATTATAAGCAAACACATGCCTCCTTCCGGACAGGGAACATACTGTTTACGTACAGTGTCCATAGATATCTACCAGGGGGGGGGGGGGGTTCGGGCACACCCACCCCGCACCCGGAACACCTTAATGTTTCAAAAAAGAAAATCTTCATCTGGTTTGGTCAATTTCGTTTAGCTTGTTATCTTGTTTAAAGATAAAGATCATCAAAATTGACTGTATCTTTGTAGAAGCCTGGTTTATAACTACAGCGAAAACACTTGTTGTTTTTTGTCTCATTTTTTTTAAGTTTGTAATTTTTAAATAAAGTTTATTTGTTAATTTAAAAAATTAAGTTTAGTTAAGTTTTAGTTTCTTCAGTTTGCTTGACGAATAAAAATAATGTCCTTATGATTGAGTGTTCAATAAATGTTCGCCGTTAAGAAAATGAAAAACAGAATTCTCTAAGTGTACACTTGAATGAAATGTACAGTCGCTCAAAAATAATATCTGAACACTAAGGTTGATTACAGAATTCGGAAAAAATATCTGGCAACGATTTTTTTAGAAATTAGTGATCTGGCAACCTTCGTGTCACGTGATTACAGAATTCAGGAAAAATATCTGGAGCGTGTACAGTTGCTGTGCACGCTCCAGTTACCGTTCACAGCAAACTGGAGCGTGTGCAGTTACTGCACACGCACCAGTTTGCTGTGAACGGTAACTGCACACGCTCAATATTTCCGTGAGTGAGCCCACACGATCTAGTATCAAAATAATATGACCACCTACAGTCGCTCAAAAAAGTATCCGAACACTACGGTTGATTACAGAATTCAGAAAAAATATCTGGCAACGATTTTTTTAGAAATTAGTGATCTGGCAACCTTTGTGTACGTACACAAAGGTTGCAAGATCACTAATTCTAAAAAAATAATCGTTGTCAGATATTTTTTCCGAATCTGTAAATCAACCGAAGTGTTCGGATATTTTTTTGAGCGACTGTACCACGCACATCTATGCCAGTGACTCCCCCAATTAAGCAAAAGGGCGATTCTGTCCACATCCTTTCGCAAGGTTAGCAATGAAGATATCAGTTTTTGGGATGTCTTTTCCTGCTGAAATGGTCAAGGTCCAATTACGTGCTGTTTAAAATTACCGGGAATTTAGTAACTTTTGTACAGGAGGTATATATTTTGCTAGAATTTATCATAACCTAGACATCCTCAAGTATTTCAGCAGTCACTACACAACTAAACACAGAATATTATAATAGAGGAGCATTCATAAGAATCAAGAATAAGAAAGTGTCATAAAATCCATCAGCCATATTCTGGGTTGGGTTGGGTTCTTTTACCTCTGAGCGGCACTTTTTTGCACACCATGGGCTAAATGGCCAGGTCATAAGGACCCCGAAGGCTCAGAGAAGGTTGGGGAGGGGACCCACTGGAACAGCTGTTGGGAGACAGATGGTAGCCTCCCGTCAAGGCCATCCAGCATGTTCTTTAACGTGCACAGGGTATGGCTCTCCCGCACACGGGGCCACGGCTTAACGTCCCATCCGACGGACGGCGGCCTTTCCAAGCCCATCGGTGTTCCCTATTGACCGTGGGCAAGGCGTGGAATTTTGCGGAGATAAATCTCAACGCTGACCCAGCTGGGACTCGAACCTGGGAACTACAGATTACGATCCTGGCGCCCATATTCTGGACTTGTGAACTCAGACCTTATTGTTGCAAGGACGTGGCATCCCAATATAAACTATTATTTTTGCTAACTTCCTTTTTCAACGGATTTGGAAATATCAACATCGAACGGATGAGACGCTAAGCCGTGGTTCTGAGTAGAGGAGAGTAAAAGATTAAAAACTCGCTGAATGATCTTGACAGGGTGCGTCCGCTTGCTCCTGAAAGCCGATCAGTGGATTTTTATTCCAACCTATTTTCTATTACTGGGGGTTCTTGTCACCTTGCCTACTAGCTCATCGTGCAAGAGTAAAAAAGCGAAATGTCTGAAATTGAACATTATTGCTTTATTGTACGAAAATAAATTCTACTCAAAGACGTTTTTCGTTTTTCACTTGATTTTTCTTTTGTTGCATATATTTCCCTTTTCGCAAAAAAACACAGAAAAGAATCTCTTTTACTTTTGTCACAAATGATAAAAGATATCAAATTTCTAATTACGTAAAAAGATATATAGATAAATGATCAGAAAAGATAACTTATAACCAAGCCACAAAATAAGAAAAACTCTGTAAAAACTGAATTTATTTCAAAGCTGGATAAAGCTTCTTTGACACTATTGTTGGTTCCTTTAAGTGAAATTCTGTTCTTTTAACTTGATCTGACATTATTCTCTGAGTGAAGGAAAAATCGCTTTTTCTAATACCATATCTAACCATAATTTACAACTCATTGTCTCACCCATGAAGTGGAAACAAATCTCATCTGTGTATGCTGGGATCTAATGGTAAGAAGACTTTAGCATCACCAAAGAACAGAAATGAGAACGGAATGGAACAGTGGAATGAACAACTACAAGAGAAGAGGGGCAACAGCCGAAATCAACAAAACTGGAGAGTGGTGGGAGACCACGAGAGGGATACAGCAGGTGCCACTTGAGAAAGCTCTTTTCGATGGGAAGCTTAGATAGTCCGCTTTAATGAGATTGAAGGGGAAAGTACAAATCATCAATCTTGGTTTAAGGGAAGATACTGCAAGAACTGTCAAGAGGGAACAGTAAGCAGGAACTCTCGTGGAAGAAACGGAGAGCTGTAGAGGAGATGAGTGGGTGTAAGTGCATGGAAGAATTCACTCCTGAATGACTTTTGGAGAGTCTTCTTGGTAACGAAATATTCGCAACAGAGTCTCAATGTCAGTCAAAATTTGCTTCAAAGGCACAACATTGAAAAGAAGTTTCAGCAACTTTAGTTGATATAAATTGCGTTCTTTTTCTGGAGTGAAAATGTAGGAGTAAAAGAGTTTTAGAAGCGCTGGCTCGCGAACCTAGACCGGAAATGAATGGTTAGTTCGTTGTTTGAGGTTTTATGGCAAATGAAGGCATTTGTAGGATAGGAGATTATTAGTGACAGATCTGAAAAGGTTTCTTTTCAGTATGAAAAATATCAAGACTCAAACGTCATCAGGAAATCTTGCAAATGGTTTGGACACAAAATTCTCTTTCGGTAGAAACCGAAATGTTAAACATTGTTAAGTTAGCTTTAACTTTTTAAAACAACTGTTATATTTTATACAATGTACTAATTAAGTTAGTCACAGAGACCTAACTGAAGACAACTCCTTATATTATACTTGAATATATTAAAGTATAATACAAATTCCCCAGGTGTTTAATTTTAAGAATACTTTTATTATTTCCTATATCACTCATATTTTACCTTGTTGAGCAACCTTAAAAATGGGAATAGGAGTTAATAGTCTTTCACCCCTTTTAATGTATATATGGAATGCCTCTCCTGCATACTAAAATATCTCAAAATATTGGCAATATATAGCGAAGATAAAAGAATGTTAAATTTGAAACACTGATTAATTCATATTTGTATTAGTGCATTCATATATGCATAATATAAATTAATTCATGCACACATAATATATATATACACTGTATGGAATTGATGTTTGATTAAGAACCAGTATTTCTAGAATGAATAGTGTTTACTATTTGAAAATGAAGAGTTTGAAAAAAGTTCGGTCCACTCCACAAGCAATGACGTTGTGCTTTGGCCTTCTGGATTGCCTGATCTCTCGCCAACCAACCACGTCTGGGACCTGATGAGACTTCAATCGCAGCCATACCTCAACCAGCGGTATCTGCAGCTGAACTGCGATACCACTTATAAGTCGCATGATCTAGGATCTCTCCGAAACCATTCAACGTCTAATTGACCATGTGATGACCTGTATAAATTCCCGTGGGATCAGAACTTGAAAGTCGCCACTCTTCTCTTCCACGACTACGTTTTGCTGGAGGACGACTTAAAGATTGATTTCTGCGAGGACGGAGTGATAATACTTTTTCCATT
The DNA here is from genome assembly GCA_038380435.1 of Ryuthela nishihirai. Lineage (NCBI taxonomy): Eukaryota > Metazoa > Arthropoda > Arachnida > Araneae > Heptathelidae > Ryuthela > Ryuthela nishihirai. The sequence continues at coordinate 19,014,964 of JAWZYU010000009.1, forward strand.
AGACTTTCCTCCTTTTCACTTTTTTTAAGAATTTATTTTTATTCTTTTTTTTCTACCCTCTTCTTAGCGAAAGAAATAAGACTGCAAACTTAACGGAAGATGAAATGACAAACCAGGATACTAGATATTTTCTAACATCCACCTCAAAAATATGTGAAAAATGGCTATCTTTTTGGGAAACAAGTGGTGCCATCTATTTATTGATTCATCCCTCAAGAAAGGGGCACAAGAAACATTGAACATAATTATTGAAATGAATTTGAATGGCATATCATTGGATAACTAAGACCGAATTCTGGCTCTGAATCATTGAATTTTGGAAGTATAATATATTAGTTTTCGGTGGTAAAGAATCACAGGATGTGTCCTATAGACATGGAACTCATGAAATAATAAGCTGAAAAAATTGGTTTTGCCATGAGAGGGATTCGACCCCACGTCTCCTGGAAACATGCCAGTTATGCTAACCACTACACCATCAATAGCATAAACTGAGAAAAGGTTAGCCATTGATGGTGTAGTGGTTAGCATAATTGGCATGTTTCCAGGAGACGTGGGTTCGAATCCCACTCATGGCAAAACCTATTTTTGTCAGCTTATTATTTATTAGTTTTCATTTTAAACTAGTATATTTGTAAAACGAGTGTGCTGATACTCATTTTGTCCATGGTGGCGTCACCTGTAAAGGAAATTCGTCTACCCATAATTCCTCAAGCAATCGACCGATCAGTTCCGAATTCGGTGCGCTGATCTCACTTAGTTCTAGCCATGTAATATTTAAAGAAGTAGTTCTCAACCTTTTATGCTTCAACCCTGCCCTGGAAATGTGTATGTAACTGGCGCACCCCTTGCATAGATAGATAAAACTATAGTTATAGTATAACAATGGGGATAAAATAAAACATATATATATATATTCATTAAATTTTGTATTCGTAAATTACATATATCGTTAAACACAAAAAGTGATATAAACAATTTAACAAATCTTATAAAATTATAAACATTTTACTGCGTAATCAGTGAAATGGACTTGTTACTAGATCTAGCGAATTTTGAGCTCTCACGACGTACCCCAAAAACTTTTACCGCGTGCACCACATTGAGAACCCCTAATTTAGAGCATCGTAGCTGCGGTTGAACCCGCCGCAAGAGTCCAAAATTTCTGCGGGAGCTGCCGTCGTCTACCTTATAAATGGAGAACCGATAGTAAGAGAGTAAATGTAGTAGTACGTTATTGCTCCACCAAGTTATCAATAGAAAAACGTTCAAGGTCAACTTTTGTTGGTAGAACCTAGCCTAATTTTCTAGGTGGAAACCCTGGCAGTGTACTAAGTTACGGTGAGATGAAGATATAGACAAAGTTTGGTGCTCTTAGCTTTGAACGTTTAAGAGGAGATGTCGAACAAAAACAGACACAGAGACTCATACACAGACAAACAGACTTTCTATTATATATAGAATTACACGTTGTCTTTGCTGCTAAAGTCCATTTTATCCCAGCTGCTTTAATTGCCAGAATCAGTTATGACATAACATCGCAACAACATTATTATAACCATATATTTTTCATGTATATTGTTAACGTACTGAAATAATGATACTATGCACACTAAGATTATTCTTTTTCCAAACGAAACTACATAAAAATAAAAAGAAAAATATTCCTTTCAATTAGCTATAACTGCGGAATAAGCTCGATTCAACTTATTCTAATGAAATAAATCATCTAACTGATAAAAGTCTTTCATGCTTAGCTCAATTTAGAAAAAGAAACAAACTAAAAATACTTAAGCTTTTCAAATGCGACCTTTGCTGTAATGTGAATAAATGTGTTTGTTGTTTGATCGCTTCATTTGTTTTTGACTTATTATTTTCTTCTTGTTTCTAGGTTTTAAAGATCTAAAGTTATTTGCTGATCATGGTTTCTCATTTGTCTAAAAAAAAAGTTGAGTAAAAAAGAGAAAAGAAACTGAGTACAGATATGAAAAAAACGAAATCACTTACCGTTTCAATTACATCGTCGGTTACATAAGGAAATGAACCTTAGCTATTAATAGGAGGAGAGCTCAGCAGACGTTCCCTCCATTTCTGAAGAAGGAAGTTGAATAAAAAAATAATAAAATCGTCAGATTGAACATGTTCTCGCCATTAGCGAAAGCCTCGTTTGTCTTCTGAATGTTTATAATAGATAGAAATAAAAAAAGCGCTGACAACGCAGAATCTCATCAGAAATATGTTACATCGATGCAGATCGTATGTCATCATCATTGGAAGTTTTAACTTTTGAAGAGAAGTTCAAGGAATTAAGAATACCAAAAAACGATCAGAAGAAAAAAAATGATATGACCAGAGGAAACAAACATATTGCCTGATGACATCTAATATTCTTTTGATAAAACAGCTTTTCCATTTGCAACGAAAAATGTTAATTTGGGAGGCATTTTTTTCTCTCCGAGAGGCATTTGTTTCCTCACAAGATTGCTAAAGATCATAAAGACCCCAAGGGCTTAAAAGATGGCGATCTAGTGAATAGTTGTTAGGAAAAATATGGAAGATTTCTGTTAAAGTCATTCCAAATATTTTTCATCCAAATTTTTTCAAGGTGTTATTTACCTCAGTGTTAAGCTGCCCAGAGACAGTTTTGCAGTTAATACCAAGGCAGGTTTTACATAGAATATGGTTCCCCTGCATACGATACACAAGGAACCTCCGCTTAAAGCTCTCCTGGCCAATGCAGTATTAAATATATCAATTATTCTTTTCCTCAAATTGATAAAAAAAACGTATCCAATGAATTTCTTACCGAAAGCGTAAAATGACACATAGCTGCTGAAAAACTTCATCTCTCATAAACGTTTTCACTATCGAAGTGGACCTCTCTTTCTATAATCAGTGCATGACTTTGTCGGAGAGGCAGAATTATGACTTCCCACGAGAGATTATCAAGAAGCATACGAGATACATGAATGATATTGTTGCGAATTTTAAAATGGATAGGCTTGGATTGTTTTACCTCTGAGCGGCACTTTTTTTGCACACAATGGGCTAAATGGCCAGGCCACAAGGACCCCGAAGGCTCAGAGAAGGTTCGGGGAGGGGACCCACTGGAACAGCTGTTGGGAGACAGATGGTAGCCTCCCGTCAAGGCCATCCAGCGTGTTCTTTAACGTGCACAGGGTATGGCTCTCCCACACACGGGGCCACGGCTTAACGTCCCATCCGACGGACGGTGGCCTTTCCAAGCCCATCGGTGTCCCCTACTGACCGTGGGCAGGGTGGGGGAAATTTTGCAGAAATAAATCTCAACGCTGACCCAGCTGGGACTCGAACCTGGGAACTGCAGATTACGAGCCTGGCGCGCTACCGACTGAGCCACCCCCGCCCAATGGATAGGCACTGAGCGTGAGTACTAATAACTATATTTTCAAACCAATTACAATACAATGCAAATTGTTACAAAAATATGGATGAAGTATTTTATAAACAAATGACCTACTATCATACATAAGTCATTAAACTTTTTCTGCAGAGCATACAATATCAGCTCTGTCTGTTGTACGAAAATACTACCTCTTCACTTTGTTTACCATGTCACTTGAATACCTTCAGATGTAAACAAACTCTCGTCTTGTGCCAGTTCACTAAACTTTTGTTACTAACAACAGAAAACAAACACTCGCGCACACACTAATAAATATACTAATTATTTTCACTTAACGCGCACTGAAACAGACCATCTGAACTCCTTTCAGATCTCACAAGTTTAACACACTGCACTGCTCCATTACCTTTCTCCCATTTTCATTCTTCTGAACTGTTCTAAGTTCCAATTCGTTGGCTAAATTGAATCTCACGTAGAAGCACACACGAGGGTTCAAGTAACGTTAAGTCATGAAGTCACTGTTGCTCATTCATCTGTCGTAACTATATAAACAATTGGCAGAAGTGCATTATTGGGTCCTTAACCGCCATCTTGTTTTATTTGGCCGAGGTGAAAAAAAAGTCTGAATGGTAAAAGCAGTCTGTTCCGCATCTACCTTAAGATGTGTATTGAGTATATATATATATAATTTAAAGGATATATATAAATATATATCTCAACAAAATAAGATTTTATTAACAACACTTATCGCTACAAAATGAACCCTGGTTTTGCACTTAAAAAACTCCGAAAATTAAACAATTTCATCAAAATTAGATTTTACTAACAACTCTTATCCCTAAAGAATAAACCTTCGTTCTGTACTTCAAAAAAAATCCCCAAAAATTAATATTATCATCAAAACTAGATTTCATTAACAGCTCTTATCGCTAAAGAATAACTCCTTGTACCTCACATGGGGCGGGGGTGGCTCAGTCGGTAGCGCGCCAGGCTCGTAATCTGTAGTTCCCAGGTTCGAGTCCCAGCTGGGTCAGTGTTGAGATTTATCTCCGCAAAATTCCCCGCCCTGCCCACGGTCAGTAGGGGACACCGATGGGCTTGGAAAGGCCGCCGTCCGTCGGATGGGACGTTAAGCCGTGGCCCCGTGTGCGGGAGAGCCATACCCTGTGCACGTTAAAGAACAAGCTGGATGGCCTTGACGGGAGGCTACCATCTGTCTCCCAACAGCTGTTCCAGTGGGTCCCCTCCCTCAACCTTCTCTGAGCCTTCGGGGTCCTTGTGACCTGGCCATTTAGCCCATGGTGTGCAAAAAAGTGCCGCTCAGAGGTAAAACAACAACAACAACTTGTACCTCACTGAAACAAAAAGCCCCAAAAATAAATAATCTCATCAAAAGATTTCATTAACAACGCTTATCGCTAAACAATGAAACCTCGTTTCGCTCTTAAAGAAGCCCCTAAAATAAATATCAAAAGTAAATATCCTTAATAACACTCATCGCTAAAGAATCAACTTAAGAAAAGCCCCGAAAACAATCTCATTACAGAGAACTATTCTAAACATCATATACAGTCATAACCATTGGAACATGCGGATGGATATCATATTGCAACTCAAAGTTACAGGGAAACATCCTGGAGAAAAGTACAACATGGCTGCTGAGACCCAATACTGCACCGTAGCCAAACAAATATTATGCATCAGGAGAAAAGGAAAAAGCCAATAATCGATCTTCGATTCCTCTTTCAGGGGAGAGGACGTTAATTTGGCTAAGCAGCGAGTCTTAAATTTTTCTATTATTTTTTTGTGTTCAGTTTTCATTTATAAATAAAACTTTTACTTATATGTTTACTGTGTGTGTTTCTTTATGTGTTTACACTTTGTAAGTTTTAATTATTTGCTTGTGTGCCTTGAAGTTGGAGCTTATATCCCATTTCATTGAAATACATGTCGTAATAAACCCGGCGATCGCGGATTTACTTGCAAAACATTCACTCAGTTAACTGAAGGTTATTGTACTTGTATTAACCGACTCCCACACGAACTGAGGTCCATCCAATTCACCATTAGTTATTGGGTGTCTCACCTGTCCTTAACGTCGCATCCGATGTAGATTCCAGTGCTCAGTTTTAATTATTAAATTACTATTTTATGTGTAACTTTTGCACACAAGAGAAAAAAACAGTTTGGTAATCGAACTCTGGATAATCGGGGTTCATGTTAATCAATAATTCATGTTTCATCAGAACATTGTTTCGTAATATTATTATATATTTCCCGATTCAGGCACTTTCATTATGAAGAACACATGAAATAGTTTCAATTCCTCAATATCTTCTCTCTTTAAAGGAAATCGGAATTTTTGTGCTCAACATTCCCTTTTTGAATGCATCGAAGTTTTTTAAAATCATAAATAGTTCTAATGCTACGTACACGTGCTAACTTTTGTTTTACCTTTATATCACTGTTAAAGATTTATCAGTTATGCTTCTAAGAGTCGAAAGACTTTCAATTATACTTAGCGAACATATACAGGGTGATTCAAAACTTATCGTTCAAATTTCGTGGGGAGGTAGGGAATACGTCAGGAAACCGATTTCACATAGGAAAGTATGTCCGCAAATGTATGCATGCGTATGTAGAGGGCGCTGTGTGTACCCAGCCAGTGTACAGCTCTCCCGACCACTCCTGCTGTCATCAGTGTACGAGCTGACTTACTAGTGATAAGATGAATCGTTTTACGCATCAAGAGCTAGCGGATATGCATCTCGCATATGGGGCAGCTGGCGAAAGCGGCCGCCGAGCTAGGCAAGTTTACGAAGACCGATACCCCAACAGAAGAATACCGCAGCATCAAATGTTTGCACGTGTGCATCGCAATCTGCGCGAACGTGGTTCACTGCGCACCAACATGCAGGATACGGGGAGAAGACGACTGACGCGGACTGTCAACGTCGCAGAACAAGTCCTACAGTCCATCGAAGATAATCCGAATACCAGCACACGAGCTATTGCTCAGCAGCTTGGGGTCTCTCAGTCAGCAGTGTGGCGGATACTGCACGAGGAACGTGTGCATCCTTACCATCTGCAAAGGGTGCAGTTACTGCATCCTGACGATTATCCGAAGCATGTGGAATTTGCACAATGGTTCATGCAGAAAGGTGCCATGGACCCCAGTTTTCCAGCTTCTGTCCTTTTTACAGATGAAGTTTCATTCACTCGTGAAGGTGTGTTCAATACACACAATTCACATGTGTGGGCTTACGACAACCCGCATGGTACGAGAAGTCACGCTGCGCAACATCGTTTTGCCGTAAATGTGTGGGCTGGAATCATTGGTGACTGTTTGTTGGGACCTTACTTGCTACCGCCCCGATTGGACGGTCGGAAATACCTAATATTTCTCGAGACAGTGTCACCGACTTTTCTGGGCGCTGTTCCTGCGCATATCCGCCGAGATATGTGGTATCAACATGACGGGACTCCAGCCCATAGCACAATTGTTGCGCGTGATTACCTGAACCGAACATTCGGAGCTCGATGGATCGGTAGAGGTGGACCAATCGCTTGGCCACCCAGGTCACCTGATTTATCGCCCATGGATTCTTTTTGTGGGTGGCCATGAAAGACCATGTGTACGAGACCCCCGTTGACAGTGAAATGGACCTTGTTGCACGAATAGTGGCCGCCGCAGGCATTGTCCGTGATATGCCAGGCGTTTTTGAAAAGGTTCGGCGGTCAATGCAACGGCGCTGTGAATCCTGTGTCCGTGTAAATGGTCGCAATTTTGAGCACCTACTGTGAACCTGTACTTTACCTTGTTGGAATAAAAGTCACATTCGTTACCACTTAACTGTACTGTTTCCTTGTGTTCACTTTACTTGTCCATTTTGTTCATGTAGATGACGTTTGCGGACATACTTTCCTATGTGAAATCGGTTTCCTGACGTATTCCCTACCTCCCCACGAAATTTGAACGATAAGTTTTGAATCACCCTGTATATATATATATGTTACCGCTAAAGTGCAGAAATCAGTTATTCTACAGATTATCTAGGTATTGTGCAGATTAACTAGGGTGATCCGTTAACGTGCGGAAAATTGTTTCATTTCTCAAATTACCTGGATAATCTGCACATTACCTACTAGGCACTCGTTAAAGTGAAAATAAGATCTTTGCTCGAACAACAGGAACGTTTCTGTACGCTTAAATTAACATAATGTTATTTATCTAGTGTCCGAGAGTCGAGTTGAAACCAGGGTCATCCCTCTGTCAACATGAATCAGTCGTCCGAATTATAAAAAACGCCCCCAAAATGAGCAGGCCAAGTGAGAACGAATCATTTTAGTGATTCGTTATCAAGAATGAATCACTTGACCGATTCGTTCTCACTTGGCCTCCGCTCATCCGGGGCGTTTTTTATAATGCGGACGATTGAATCACGTGACACGAAGATTCATATTCAAGAGATTCACCACTATGAGAGAAACAAACTTTTGAACTTTAACGATACGGAAGCCGTTAATGTGCACATTACCTAGGTAAAATGCGGAAAACTTCGGCACGTTAACGGAGCAAATCAGTTAATCTGCAGATTAGCTAGGTAATGTGCACATTAACGGCTTTCGAGCTTTAGCGGTAACAGATATATGAGCCAGAGAGTTAGGAGAAGGGAAAAAAACAATATGAACCTCAATTTGTGTGATTCACCGATGTTCTAACGTGTTTTACCTGTCTCTTAGATGATTTGAATAGAGGGGAGCAAAGTCAATGTTTAATCAACGGTCGCAAATGGCGAATGCAACGGTAATTCCTTATTTCTTTGACTGCATCAAAGCTCAATTACGGCAAATGAAAATTGAAACTTTCTTTCTGAAGCAGTTACGAATTGATTATGTGAACTGATAATATAATTTGGTTTAAGTCGATAGAAACGTTTAATACGTCTCGAGTTATCAGGAATCATTCTAGGCATGGATAAACTACATTTCCACTGGTTTATAAATCTTAAGAGATTCTCTGTGCTTCTTGAATTTTTGTCTCTATATTTCAATTTTCCATTCCAATTTTCGATTTAAAAAGCACTTTTTGTAGGCTCTATATTGGTTTATACAACTATCAATCATAAATTAATCAAAATGTTCTTTTATTCCTTCGATAAATTTTATTAAATTACGATATTGAACAATATCATAGAAAAAATACAGCAACTATAGAAATTTGTCGAATCTTATAATCATTTAAAATCTGATTGCTGATTTTTTGTAAAATGAACATCTAGGCAATATATTCAGACCCGCTTTTAGGCAAGGGCGAAGGAGACGCCATTCCCGGCCCGCGCTGAAGCAAAAAGTAAAAATTAATGGACAAAGAATAGAAAAAACGGAGAGAAAATATAAAAAAATAAAGAAAAACAGCATGACGAGAGAAAGGGAAACCTAATATTAAAAATAAATGGAAACAGCATCATAAGGAAAAGGGAAGCGTAATATACAAAAATAAAGGAAAACAGCATGGCGAGAAAAAGGGAAACCTAATATACAAAAAAAAGCATCATGATAAAGAAAAGGAAAACATAATATACAAAAATAAAGGAAAACGGTATGACGAGGAAAAGGAACCTAATATAGAAAAATAAAGAGAAACAGCATGATAAGGAAAAGGGAAACATAATATACAAAAAAAGGAAAACAGCATGACGAGAAAAAGGGAAAACTAATTACAGAAATGAAGAAAAACAGATGATAAGGAAAAGGGAAACATAATATGCAAAAAATAAAGGAAAATAGCAGATCGAGAAAAAGAGAAACCTAATATACAAAATAAAGGAAAACAGCATGACGAGAGAAAGGGAGACCTAATATAAAAAAAATAAAGAAAAACAACATGATAAGGGAAAGGGAAACATAATATACAAAAATAAAAGAAATCAGTATGACGAGAAAAAGGCGAAACATAATATACGAAAATAAAGAAAAACGGCATGACGGAAAAAAGGAAAATCTAATACACAAAAATAAAATAAAAAAAACAGCATGATAAGGAAAAGGGATACCTAATATGAAAAAATGAAGGGAAACAGCATGATAAAGAAAAGGGAAACATAATATACAAAAAAAAATAGCATGATAAGGAAAGGCGAAACATAATATGCAAAAATAAAGGAAAACAGCATGACGAGAAAAAGGGAAGCCTAAATTTATACCACCCCTCCGCCCCAGATTTTATAGTTCAAAGGATGAACAAGGGGGCCCGGCAAATATTTTGGCACGGTCCCCTAGTAGGTTAAGGGCGGAGCTGAATACATTCCTCTTTTCTGCAACCTTCAATTTGCTTTCTCGGTATTTTTTCCACGATAAAGTACAAACTCAGAATACCAAATTAGTTTCGAGATAAGAGCAACTGACGAAGACTAAGGATGGAATTTTAATTTCATGAAATACTTTTAGCAGACGTGTCCTGCATCTGCACATTGTTCGGTAGCAAAAAAAAATTAAATTTACTCTCTGAAAAAAAACATCAAACATCTACAAAATTTGTTACTTTCCTAAAGCACTGCTAAAAGAAGAGAATACTTTGTCTTTTAACCGTTGAAGCAAAACATTATAACTAAATATTAATGTTCCAAAAACAACACAATCTCCTTTAAAAATACAGCCACGATGAAGAATTCGATGTAGTTGTCTCCTTTCCTCTATTTAAGGAAAAAAATTAGAACTACACTATTTGATGTTTCTGTTTAAGGATAACTCAATTATAATTTTTCGTCTTGAAAAAAAAAAAAGGTTAAGAAGGCGAAAATTTTCTTTCTTTAGAGACCATCAAAATGATTGTTCCTCTGGAGCTGGAGGCCTCGAAAAAGAAAAAGAAAAAAACATTTCTGCAGTTTATAATGAAGAAAGGCGAAAAGCAGTCATAACCTGTTTCATGGTCAGATGACAGAGAGGCTAGATTTTCTGTTTACGATCTTAGAAACAGAAGTAGCAATCTTCGCTGTGGCGCACGTACCACAGTTAATGAGGAAGAGCTAGCTCCCGAGAGAAACATTGCGAAAAATCGTGCCACTTTCATTTACTAGAGGCACATTTTAAAGTAAAACCATTTATATTTCTGGCGAGAGATTTGTGAATCCAGGCATTTCGTGTGCATTTTTGGTAGAGGAGAAGAGAGATAAAGAGAAGAAAATTCTTAACATTTTAGACAGTACTGACTAAAGAAAAAGCTTATGATGGGTCTACTTTCGAGTGTTATGTGAGCGGAACCAAAGCAAAATGTTTTTTTGCTCTTAGTTCCCTTTAACATTCTTTTTGAAGAGGATTACAAGACAAAAACAAAGAGCTTGCAAATTTGAACATAGTTTCATTGTTCTGTTTACAGTTTTCTAATAATTATTTCGAATTATTATATGTCAGTTTTGTTAAGTAACTAGCAAATTCATTCGACATTGCTTGGGTCTAAAACTCTCTAAAGTAAAGAGTAGATGGTACTCCCGACTCTGAAGCTTTCATTTGGTATAAAATTCATTGCAATTGATTCGTTCCCACCCCAGTATAATTTTCTCCTCCTCTTCAGGGGAAATCTAAAACTCTCTAAAATTATAGTAGATGGCACTCCCCCACGTAATTTTGAATAACTGCTAATCCTTGGGGTCCTTATGACCTGGCCATTTAGCATATTGTTGCACAAAAGTGCTTTCAATGGGACTTCTTAAAAATTTTTCGGCATTGAGTAATTCATTTTTACTCATATGATAAGTTACTCAATACACGCTTCGAACATCTTCGTCTCTCACATCTTTGCCATTTGCAGACAAGGATTAGACATGACATTGGATGCACGTTAGTATTTCGCAATATTACGTAACATGCAAATGTGCCGAGTAACAGCTTTATTGTTGTTAAACTGAAACTAATGGAAAGTCAGGTAAAAAATGTTAATTAAAGAAGCATAGTTTTAAAATTCTAGCTTGGAGAACTAAATGCTAACAAAATGTTTTGTTATGATCGAAGTGTTCTGATTTGAAGCATAAACTTTTAGCAAGTGTTATATTTAATGCTCTCTTGAAATCGCTATTTAGAGAAATAATTACCTCAAATTCTACTTCAGAAAACTTAAGATAGGAAAATTAATTTGAGTCCGAATATTCTATTGTATAAAACAGAAACATCAATTCTGATGGGTTGATGGGGCTCAGTCGGTAGCGCGCCAGAATCACAATCTGCAGTTCCCCTGTTCGAGTCCCCCGTCCCGTTTTTCTCTTCACTAAACCCTGACTCCCATCTGTTTCATAACATCTGTCCAGTGGGGTCCCCTTCTGTGAGTCCTCTGAATACATGGGGTCCTTGTAACCTGGCCATTTCGTTCACTGTGTGCACAATGGTGCAGCTCAGAGATAAAGCAATCCATCAATTTTAACAAGGTGTGTGCATAATGCGTCGAAAACACTCAGCTATTTTATATTTTTTTCGACATACAAGTCATTGCCTTCAATGACAGGCAATAAAAAACTTGAAATTTTATGTTGCACTTCGCCAAAACCAAACTCCTTTGAAATCTATACTTCTACCAGGTTGTTTTCCTACTTTTGTTCTCATATTCCAACATAAAAAAAGGTTTTGCCGACTACCAAATCCTGAAAAGTGGTCCCTTGTGTTCTATTTAATAAGATTAAGACACACTCAGTTAATCCTTGTAAGAGCTACTCGATGTAAGTTTTAGTGGGGGAAAGACTTCAGCGATACAATCGCCATGAATCTAGTCGGAGCACTTACTGCAAGTAAAGGTACAGACATCGTTCTCTTAATGGCAGATTACCAATAAAATTGGTCTTGCAAATAAACAATTGATTTTCCTGAGTATTTCTATCATCGAATGTCTCCATTGTCTCATTCGTATGTGCAAACTGTGTTGGGTTGTTTTATGTCTCAGCGGCATTTTTTTTTGCACATTGGGCTAAATCTCCAATGTCATAAGAACCCCAAGGGCTCATTGGGGAAGAGGACTCACTGGACAGCTTCTAGGAGACGGATGGATATCCCCCGTCTAGGATATTCAGCGTGTTCTTCAACGTGCACAAAGTAGAGCTCTCCTTTCACACTAGCCAAGGCTTTATGTCCCATTCGACGGATGGGAGCCTTTTCTAAGACCATTGGTGTCCCCTACTGGCCGAGGGCAGGTCGGGAAGCTCTACGGAGATAAAGTCCAACGCTGGTCCAAGTGGGACTCAAACCTGGGAACTGTGAATTACGAATCTGGCGCAATATCGGCTGAGACAACGCCCCACAAACTGTGCAAGTTAAATTTAATAATCATTTTAACGCAAATTGTGATACTTTAGATAACTCCGATCGTAAGTGAAGGTGTCATAGATCGTAAGTGAAGGGGGCGATTTAAGCCTTAACTGGCATAGTGGTTAGGCAACTAGCGACTGTTCCAGCAAGACAAACTTTGTGTGTTGTGTTAGCTCTAACTAAGACAGTGGTCAGCAGTGACTTCGGTCGTAGTAGAGCATGTCCTTGTATGAGAAGGCCTGTATTAAGCTAGGAGTAGCTTCCAGGATTCTTCTCTGTCCTATATGTCGCAAATTAAAAAAAAAGTTGTCCACCGCGGTTAAATCATTAGGTAAAACTGAATTTTGAATAGACATTTCCTTTGAATGTCTATTTATTTAGATCAACCATGGCCAACATCTTTCGTTCACATACAAAAGCTAAAATAATCTATCGCCCACCTCGAACGTTTTTCCAACAGAGAAATCGTCGCCGAATGCGGACAAACGCGATGACATTGATGGACAAACAAAAACATAACGACAAACAGAAAAAAAAATCGAGATGTAGGTCTGGATGCGTTAAAGAACGATCACTAAACAACAAGATCTAATTCTCCGGTACTCTGAGTCATTCTGAAACACATCTTAAGAGGAAACGTTCTCTAAGTGGTTTACATTATGAATTTCCGTAACTGATTCACGCCCACGTTTAGTAATTCTTGACAACACAGCAGGAGGAATCAGGGAAAGTTCAAAATTTAACTGTTTCAGGCACAAAGTTTGGGTGTCAGCAAATACAGCTGATAGCCAACCTTTCTCTCTCGCCTGATGAAGAGGAACATTAGTTTCTGCAAACAAACTCTGAGGACATTAAATTGCATGTAAAATAGAAAATCTAGGTTTGGATAGATATTGTCAGTTTTTAGCTAGATGATGGAACAACAAGAATGCTGACTTAATTTGCGAATTCAAAATGATCGATGGCAAACTTCTTGTTCGTATTGAATTATTATTATTATGTGCACTACATAGATGATGTTCTGTCGCAATACGCAACACGAAACAGAAATCTCAGTCCTCCAGAATGATGGATGCCCCTGTCAATGAATCTCTTGACAAATTATTTCGGACAATGAACAGAAACAGTTTATGAAATCAATTATTATTAACATAATAATAATAATAATAATAATAATAATGCAAATGGATGTGGCGGTAAATAAAGTATCCAGAATGAATGACTTCTGGACAATTTTCATGACAAACCTTTGACCTTTTCTTCATACATCATCATAAAATTTCAAACTTTCGTTTCAATTGGAAGATGGGGGATTTAATAACATATTATGTTGGTAAATGTTCCTTCATTAGGATGATTCGTCATACAGGCCCGGATCTAGAAAAATATAAGGATGGGGGGGGGGGGGGACAAGCAACGCAACCGAACTGAAAAAGGGTAAAAGGGGGCCAAAACTCTGGATTCCCATTGCAGTGTAGCATTTTTGACTTCATTTTAGGTGTTCTAAAAAAAAGTTCATGGAAAAATGTATGAAATGTACACAAGTTCAATCCCGTGTCTGGAATAGAAAAATAATCGAAATGGGAGGGGGGGAGGAAGAAACGCAATCGAGCCGGGAAAATGTAAATACTGGATTTCCAATGCACTGTAACATTCCCCATCCGTTTTACAGGCCTTTAAAATATTTCTTGTAAAATGCACGAAATATAAAAAAGATAAATACCTTTTGCCTCTATTACCCTTACTAGCATTCTCTATAGTGCATCCTAGGGAGGGGGGGGGCATGGGTCGCGCACCTTAGATCCTCCCCAACCCCCCAGATCCGGCTCTGTCGTCACAATATCTTCCACTTTCTATCTTGAATTTACATTTTGCTTCTTAAAAATAGCAATTTCAGTTGATAAAGTTTTTTTATTCAAAGATGCCATTTGCAAAAAATTCAATTTTTTACTAACTTCGCAAGAGAAACAAACCATTTCTGTTTTCAAAAACTCGTTTCTTTAAAGACAGGAATAAATCTATAATCCAAAAAAATGACATAAACGTTTACGAAATCGCATTCCTCCCCCCCCCCCACGTTGTTTATAGAGGATGAAGATCAAAAACAACATAAATAAAATTTGAACAACACATTTATTGGTACTCAAGTGCGTTCTTTAACGGATAACACTCTTTCTTATTATTTCACTTTTTTTTTTCAGGGGTGAGGGCCTACCAACATTAATTCGAGCTCATTTAACTACAAACTATTAGCAGTCATTTGTGCAAATAAGTCTTTATGGTAATGGCTTTTGGGCGTAAATCGACTTCAGGCAATGCCCAATCACGTTAACCAAATACTTTATTAGATTAAGATCATCACTTTCTTCGGAACCTAAGGAAATATACTAATTGATGACTTGGGGGAAAACCTTCCCGAAGTGTCTTTACGAAGGTGGCAACGAATAACTCTGCCAGCATTTACTTGAAAAGAAGAAAAATCTGGGCTCTTAAAAATGTGATGAAGTTGGTTTCGGCCATCGATAAATGAAACAAAAAAGTGAACGAAGGTGATAACGAGAACAGAGAATGCGAGAAGGAATGTTTGAGACATTCTTTAGTCGACGCATTAAATGGTATCAGGTGTCCTTAACATCCTTAGGCTGGGCATAAATATACAGTGCATCGACCTATGTAAATAAATTTCTCGAGGTGCTGGATGATGAGAAAATCGGAAAGAATCTGGCGAAATCCTCAGTTATTTGAGACTTTGCTCATACACTTCTTCCCTGTCAAGAGTATTCGGCAAGCTTTGCATTACTAATATTGAAGCTTTTGATGTTGCACGTAGCACAGAGAAACTTGAAAATTATCCCTCTACAAATTGGAACTAAAACTGCCAGACGTGTGACTAACAGTCAGGTTTCTAACAACAAATACTATTAATAGTATAGAACAGTAAAAAATTATTCCACCGATTTCAATGCGTCTTAAAATAAGTTAATTTCACAAGGTTTATCTAGAGCAGAGGTTCCCAAACTTTCATGCTTCACGTGCCCCCTGGAAATGTGTATGTAACTGGCGTATCGTATCGTATCACATCACGGCTCACTGAGAGGTCCGATCTCCGGCTTTCTCAATCCTCCAATAGTAATTCGGAAATTTTTTAATGATATGGAAAAGGTGAAAAGCATCTCAAATATAATTCAAAGTAAATTATATTAATAAAAATATAAATTAATTTAAAAGTGTTAAAAAATCTATTAAGTTTATATTGTTTATATTTTTTTCCATAAATCAAGATCAAGAAGAAAACGTCCTACAAGTTTAAATACATTTTTTCTAATTTCTAAGTTTGGATGATTTAAAATATTTGATGTTGTGAAGTCATTAATTCCAGTTAGTTTTAAATCTTTAAAAAGTTTAATTCTAGGGTTATTGCATTTTGGACAGTTAAGTAAGACATGATTAACAGATTCTAAAGTTTGGCATAAAGTGCAATTTGAAAATTAATTTTTTTAATTGTGCATAAGTATGGATTAAGTGTGGTAGCTCCAGTCCTGAGTTTAAATATGTTAACTAATAAATTTCTAGGTAGATTAAAATTAATAATATACTGAATGTTAGAAGATAAATTAAATCTAAAGTTATTTTGCATACAGCCATTAATTTTAAAATAAATATTTGTTAGATAAAATTCATGTTTATTAATTAATTTTTTAAATTGAGATAGAAATATATTGTTTGTGAAATATTTGTAAGTAAATTGAGTATAGAAATATATTGTTTGTGAAATATTTGTAAGTAAATTGAGTATAGAAATATATTGTTTGTGAAATATTTGTAAGTTTAAGGGCATTTTTTGCAAGCTCATCGGCTTTTCATTGCCTGCAATGTCACAGTGGGCAGGAATCCAGTGTAATGTAATATTATTTTTAAGATATCTAAAATTGAAATCTGTCAAAGTTATTATTTGGTAAATAAATTGTACATAATTAGTATAATATAAATCTTGGCTTAAGACATTTAATACACATTTGGAGTCAGAATAGATAACAATATTTTTATTAGTAAATGTTTGAGTGATATAAACCAGTGCCTCGATTATAGCAATAATTTCGGCTTGAGTAATAGATATTATTGAGGGAAGTCTTAGAGCTTTGGAGAATGCAGTTGAGGGAATGAAGAAAGCAGCTGACGCTGCATTAATTTCAATTTGAAGTGAGCCGTCTGTATAGATACAAACATGATTACAATATTTAATTTTGGAATAAGAATTTGAGAGTTTATTTAAAGATTCTGCAGAAAATATTTTTTTACAAAGGATGCCTGGTAGATTTTCTTGAATAGATGGTCTATGAAAACTCCAATCTGCAATGTAGTGAAAGGTCTCCCCAGAGGTGGAAATATTGAAAATAATTTTCATAAGGGGGTCATTATCTAAATTTAAATGATATTTTTTAAATATTTTAGGATTTCTAGAAAATTTTTAAGGAAAGGATGAGTTGGGATTTTTAGGTGAAGTCTTGTCAGATATTTTATTAATAGAATTTTTGTTCGGATTTGAAGTGGGGCAACCGCTGTTTCTCCAATTAAAGCAATAGTGGAAGCTCTTTTGTACAAACCGAAGGCTGATTTAAGATATTGGTTTTGAAATGTATTGAATTTTTTAAGATTATGTTCTCCAATTCCTATTGAGAATTCAAGCCCATATTCTATTTTAGATCTTATTAAATTTTTGTATAGTGATATTAAATAATTGGGTGGAGTTCCCCAGTTTGTAGCGGATAAACATCTAAAAAAGTTTAATAATTTACATCCTTTGCTGTATTGTAGAGTGAGATGAGCTTTCCAATTAAGTCATGAGTCTAGATTAATTCCCAAATATTTAAATGAAATAACTTGTGTAATTTGCTGATTATCAATGTATAGTTTAATTTGTGGTGGAGTTGATTTAAATTTAATAAAAGGTAGACAAACTGTTTTGTCTAAATTAACTGTTAGATGCCAAGTTTTGCAATAATCTAAGATTTTGTCAATTTGAATTTGTAATCTATTTTCTAGTTTTAGAATATTTTTGTCACAACTCCAAATGACAATGTCGTCAGCAAATGTAGCAAATTTAATTTTTGGGTCATGATTATTAAAAAGATCAGCTAAATAGATATTGAAGAGAATAGGACTCAGTATTGAACCCTGTGTCATTTCAATTTGAGCAGAAAAATTACTATTAATTTTAACTTGAAAAAATTTTTGTTAAAACAAATGTAAAAATTGAAGGATATTCCCATTAAGATTTAGATTTATTAATTTATAGAGGAGGCCATTTTTGCCAAACTGAGTCAAATGCCAGTGATAGATAAAAAAAAAACAGCAACTAAGGTGTGATTTTTACTTTTTGTAATATGAATGTCAGTAACTAGTGATGAAACACATTCTTTTGAGGATTTACCTCTCCTGAATCCAAAAAAATTAGAAGGTAATAAATTATTGCTTTCAATGAATCAATTCAATCTTCTAAAAATAAGTTTTTCAAAAAGCTTTAGAAAGTTAGATAATAATGAAATTGTGATTTTAGAAGAAAAATTATATAAAATTTTGACCATGAAAGAGGGAAATTATGATTTTTTCCAAATAAAATTAAAAATGTACAAAAGTTTATTTTTCCAAACATTTGGGAGGTTTAAAAAAATTTTGTTTAATATTTTATCTGTTCCGGGAGTTGCTTTTGGATTCAGTCTATAAATTGCATTATTAAGCTCCTCAATTGAAAATTTTGCATTCATAATAGGTAATCCTGAAGAAAAATTTAAAATAGATCTATCAACTAGCTTTTCAATTTTTTTTTCTTTGGGCGTGAGTAAGATTTTTTTTTTTGCAATTTTTAATTTTGAGCCCATAAAGAATGTTGTTTGAGACATTGTGAGATTTTTATCTAGAGCAATTTCTGCTAGAGGAATGGATTGTTGAGAGGCATTCGTCATATTTTTGAATACTTTCCACATATTAGATAATGAAGTATTTGGATTCAATAAGCTTGCAAAGGTTCTCCAATTTTCTCAATACAATTCCTTTAGTTTCATCTTACCAGTGCTTTTATTTTTTTTAAATGATTAATATCCTTAAAATCTCCTGTTCTTTTAGATTTATTTTCTGTTTTTTTCCGAATGGTGGTAATTTTATTCATATACCAAATATTCTTGTGTATTTTAGGATTTTTATTAATAATTTCTATAAAACAAGTTTTTGTTAAATTTTCAAGATGGTTGAGAAAAATATTGTAATTGATGGTATCAGGATTAGGAGAATTTTCAATGAGGATATTGTGAAATTGATACCAGTCGTTTAATTTGATGAATTTTTTTATCATGATTTTGCAATTTTGAAGAAATTAAGATCGGATGATGGTCACTGCCTCTAGTATCTGGGAGGAGTGACCATGAAAATTTGTTATAAAGAACAGGGGAGCAAAATACTAAATCAATTATGATCTTTCATTATTAATGTTTTCATGTGTACATTGTTTATCATTTAGGATAATAAATTCATTTTTCACAATAAAATTATTAAGATGCGTGCCTGCACGATTAATATGGTAAGAATTCCAAGCAAAGTGATGGGAGTTAAAATCTCCCACAAAGAAACGTGGTGGAGAAACTTGTAAAAGAATACTTGAGTAAATAGCTTCATTAATGATTTTACAAGGGTTGTAAATATTAATTAAGGTAAACTTAATATTTTTGAATAAAATTTCAAGAGCTAGGATATCCAGTTCAGAATTATTAGGTTTAATCGGTTTAATTTTATGCTTTAAACTTTTTTTGACATAAAAACCGACACCTTTAGATCTTTCAGTAATAAAACTAGAATAATAAATGTAAGAAGAAATTTTGACATGTTTTTTGGTAGTTAATTCTCGTAGAGCTACCACACTTAGTTTTTTATACTTACCAAGTAGGACAATTTCTTCTTTTTTGGAAATAACACCTCGACAATTCCATTGCAGGAACACAAAGTCATTAGCAGAATTATAATTTGAAATTCATTAAGATATCCCCCAACACAGAATATTCATCTTCATTTTGGCAGATGAATTTGCACAAATGAAGGATCAAGTCAATAACAAGGTTTACTGAAATATTTTCCTTTTTAATGTTTTCCTCAATGCTATTTGGAGACTAGAATTTTTTTAGGTTTTTCTATATGTAGAAATCTTTTAGCAACCTGAGCGTAAGAGTCTTGAAGGTCATTACTGGTAGATGGTGGCATGTCCATTACGCTTTTTCCGTTAGTAGAATTTGCTGTAATTGAGTTTGAAGAGGTGGCTTTAATGTTCTTCAGTCTAACATTTTCTCTTGCTGGGGTTGATGACTTTGAAGCAGAATCTTGAGTCTTTTTTATTTCCTTTTCATTCAGAGAAGAAGATTGGACCTTTTCGTTGCAGGAGTGAATGTCAATAATTTTTTTTTGTCTTGGGATTTTCGTTCTCCTTGTCGGTCAAATGTGTGATGATATTGGAATCTGCATTTAATTCTAGTAATGCTTGTTTATAGGCAGCATTCCATGTACACTCATGTCTATCTTATATTCTTTTTGCCCGACAGGCAATTCGTTTGACTGGGCAAGCAAAGTATGTTGAGGGGTGGTCCCCAGAACAATTAGGACAACAGAGAATTTTGGAGTAACAATTTTTGTAGTAATGTTGACCAGAACATCTTTTATATCTAAGCTTTCCCCGACAAACTGAGCCAAGATGACCAAAGCGATTGCATCTTAGACAAAGTGCAGGCGGAAAGAAGTATGGTTTGACACGAACTCTGGAAAGTCCAATGAAAACACATTTAGGAAGTGTGTCAGCATCGATTTTAAAGACGACATTGTCAATGGTATTTTTGGCAATGACAGAGTCCTTGTTGTTAGGAGTGAACCGGTTCATTCTTCTTACTGAGAATATGTTATATTTTTCAAGTTCTTGAAGTAAAAAATCACCAGAAAATTTAGTATTCACACCTTCCAGAATGCCTAATAAGAAATCATTCTGTGGGAATCTATAAGACACTTTTGTTGTTAGAATTTCAGTAATATTCATTAATTTTTGTAGATCACTCTCCGAATCAGGAAAAATAATTAGGTCGCCTTTTTTTGTGAAGTGACCTTTCATTTCTTTTTTGAATTGATTAAAAAAATCAGTGACTTTGGAGTCATCTAAATCACTTAGTTTGGAGTGGTTATTATAAAAGATTATTGGGGTAACATTTTCTTCTTCTTGTAAATTACTGTTGTTGTCACATTCAATAGAGTTTTCTTCTTCTTCTGAAGAAAGTTCTGAATTTTCAACATTTGTTTGTTTTTCTTTAGAATTAAATTCTTTATCATTGTTATGTTTGGTTTTCTGTTTTTTTTCCTTTTTTTAGTTTGAGAAGATCTTGAAAAATATCATTATTGACTGCAATATTATTTATGTCAGAAGACAAGCTTCTATGTAGACTTGAGAGTTCCATCTTTTTTTAAGTGTTTTTCTAATTTGTTTGTTTGACCTTTGTCGCTTGATTTATTTAATTGGAATGCCATCTGTTATCTTAAATTTGACATTGTTTTTTTTTCCTTTAGCCATTTAGGCAGAAGACATCCAAGCCCGAGAATTGAATGAAAAAAGAATCTCCACTCAAGAATTAATGAAGCTTGAAAAAGAAATCACACAATTTAACTTTGGCACATCCGATTACATCAAATTCCAGAATCGGAATCCGTATGTAACTGCCGTACCCCTTGTATAGGTAGATAAAACTATAGTTATGGTATAACAATGGGAATAAAATAAAACATATATATACACATTAAATTTTGTATTCATAAATTGCATTTATCGATAAACACAAAAGACACAAAGAATTTAATAAATCTTATAAAATTATAAACATTTTACTGAGCAATCAATGAAATGGTTGCGCTTGTTTACGCTTGCACAGTTCATCAATGGTTGGGGTTATCTTGCTAAGGTAGAATCGCAAGTCATTTTCAACATCCAGCCTGTTCTTATATTTATTTTGTAAAGCAGTTAAAGATGAAAAACCAGTTTCACATAAATAAATTGTTGTGAAAGGTAACAAATATTTGACTGCAATTCTTAACAAAGTCGGATATTCCTTCTCCACTCCAATCCAAAAACTAATCAATGACTTTATGGAATGAATGCTTTTTAAACTATTGTCACAAGATATCTCAATCAACTCTTCTTTATTGGACAATGGAAGATCTAGCGACTTTTGATGTCACACGGAGTACCCCAAACATTTTTACCACATACCCCACGTTGAGAACCCCTAATCTAGAGGAAAGCTAGGTATCTAGATGATATACACTATAGGAAAACAAATTGCGACAATCGGGAGTATTAATGCCATTTTATTGAAACGCAGACAGCTGTTAGGATACAATGAGATGTGCAATTGATTATATTAACAAAAAAATATGGAAAATCACCATTTTACCCACCCGGTAAAGTGGTATAATTAGTATGATGTTGAACCGCCCCGCGCATCAGTGTATTCATGAACATGGCGGGGATGGCTATCGTACAGCTCTATAATGTTGTCCTTAGGGAAAGAACGCCGAATAGCGCGAAGTCGCTGTTCGATTTCAGCGGCAATGGTTGGTGCACCTCTTGTCTGTTGTTGGAGCTGTCTGTCCATCATGTCCCGGACGTGTTCAATAGGTGAAAGGTCAAGCGAGGGTGCTGGCCATGGTAGTACCTGAACGTTTTGCTCGTGTAGATACTGCAGACTAATGTGCGCTGTGTGGGGACGGGCGTTGTCTTGCTGGTAAAAGGATCTGTGCTGCTGAACAAATGGGACAGCCACTGGATGCAAAATGTTGGTAACATATCGTTGGGCAGTTAGAGATGCCCTTATGATGACAATTCTGACCGAGATGTCCGACTAATGGCACCCCACACCAAAACACCAGGTGCTAGAGCTGTGTGACGATGTCCCACGCACTGGGTGGCGTATCTTTCCCCTGACGGTAGACAACGGCGAACATGTTGTTTACCGTCGTGCTGACAAAGACAAAAGCGAGATTCGTTACTAAACACCGTTCCAGTTCTGTCTGAGGTGAGACCACTGAAGACGTGCTTGCATGTGAGGACAAACGCAGTGCCTGACCATTGGCTCGAAATGAAAACTGTAAAAGCCTGTTGTTTACCATCAGCCTGGTAGGTATTCGATATGTTACCTGTTGCGAATCTGTCACGCAATGCCGTGCGCCGCAAATGGCGGTCCAATCGCTCCATGGTCATATATCGCCTTCCTGATCCTTGTCGGCATGTTCCTTCTTGAACCCAATGGCGCCATATATGTACGATGGTGCTGGGATTGCGGTCAAGACTGACCACATCTCTGTACGACAAACAAGCTTCTCTAAGGCCGATGATTCTTCCACGTTCAAAGTCTGTTGATTGTTGGAACGGCTGTCGACGTCTGCGAAGGGCATCATAGAACAATTGCCACAACGTTTTGTCAACCAGGGAGCTTTGATTGCCTTTATCTGTGTTTGACTGCTCCACACCTGTGACGTCAGCTGCGCCTATCCAATCATTGCGATCGTCCTGCAAACATAATCATTTCTATGCATTTCCATATACTACCATCTCCCTAAATTTCGTCACATTTGCATCACTTCTTGCAAGTGTTGCATTTTTTATTTCCTGTAGTGTATATCTGAATCTTCACCGTTATTCGACATTTAGTTGGAATATCAACAGCATCAAACTCGCATGAAAGATAACGAATTCCCCATTGGGAATGTCTTTCTCACTCAGAAGAGCAACATTTGTCTGCGAAATATTTCTGAAGAGAAATAGTGGTATCCTTTGTTTGGTGACTTTTCCCTAAATAGTCCTTAAGTTGAAATCAGAATTTAGGGAATTAAATTCTAATGCTATCAAATTCTCTAATACGATATAAATCTTTTATGCAGTTGAAGAATATCGCGAAATAAAGATTCGGAAATGTAAATAAATAAATAAAGAATGACCTAATAAATTTATCGATGTTAGTTTCAACCCGAAATGAAAGTAATCACTCTTGATTTCACATCGATTTCAATTTTAGAGGAAAAATTATCATGAGTCGAATGGGATACGAACCCACAATCTCCTGATAACATAGCAAGTGCTCTGACCGCTAAGCTAGAGGCCGCTGACCAAGACTTTCTCTAATTGATATGAACCTTCTTATCAGCAGTTGAGCACCTGACATGTTATCAGGAGGTCGTGGGTTCGTATCCCATTCGGTTCAAGATAGTTTTTCCTCTAAATTTAAAATCGACGTGAAACTAAGAGTGATGACTCCCATTTCCAAACAAAGAATGTATATTTTTATTGTTGACTCTTGATTCTGAACATGCATGATGGCTTCTGAAAATAGAAACCGGATGGACATCTTTCCCAACACGCGGTAAATAATATCCAACTTGATAATACGCTAGTATTGATAAAATCATCATCGAAACTTTATCACCGAAACGTAAAATCGATTCCCACCCAAAATAAGAAATGCTATTCGCATTACTACAATGATAATAAATGTTCTCTCCTACTATCGTAAAACAACCTTCAAACTTCTAAGGTCATTTGCAGTCAACAGCTGAGAGCATTAAAAGGAATGATCCCATCAGGTCTTAACTGATGATTCTGGAGCTAACTGGTTGCCTAGCAACCGATGACGCAATCCTAAGCTAAGGTTTTTCATCTTTATGAAGTTTTGATTTTTATGTTTCCAGTTCCAATTTCTCCGCAAATATTAATTCAAACGAAATACTTTAAATAAAATATGAGTTAAACAGATTTGCATTGCATAAATGTGAACACAAACAACACGAAAGTGGATCCCCTATCAATTAAAATTTTCGAATAACTAATAAAGTCTGTATGATATTTCTTTCAAGCATAACATCTTCAACAAGTCTGTGCACTTGATAGATTCATTTCCCTGAAATATCAAGAGAATACAAAATTGCACAGAGAAGAACTCACTCGTTCCTTTCCTCTGCTTGATATTGTCAAGGGACCAGAGCTTATTCGAACTAAAATTACAGAAGTCCACTTGAAAGGAAAAGGAAAAAAAAAAAGAATTCTTTATTCAAACGGTTTTTATTGACTGCGCCATGCTGAAATTGCTTAAAGCGCTGTGGGTGATTCCAAGGAGTGCAATGCTCACTTCTTCGGGATGGATAATATTGCTCCTCGGGAATCTAATGCTTTCGATTTTTCTGAGGATGTTCTGCCACTTGTTTCTTACGAGTCTTACAAACATTTGTTTTTCTTCTCTTACAGACAGAATCGTGTTACACATTCGTAATAGAGAAAAGTTTGAACCACAGAGGCAAATTTGTAATATAGATTCCAGCAAAAGATTGTCTTACTCTTGAATCACTGAACGTAGTTTGCAAGTAAAAGTAAGATTTTTATGTTAAATACAAAAAAATTTGTAATACTCTTATTAGTAAATTATTAGTAATATTTGTAATACTCTTATTAACCCAAGAGCATCTGAGCTCATGTAGGTTAACATACATAATATTTGATTGCACAATTTTGGCAACATTGACACTCAACTTTACATAATGAAAAAAAAGATATATACAAAAACAATAAATAATTTATAAAAACGAATTAAAACTTTTTACTTTAACACTGAAAACAGGATATAATACCATTAGCACATCATTGCTACTTTTTTTGTCCTTGTAGCCCCTTTGAGGTTTATGTTTTTTAACTTTTTGTTTATTGTCAATAAGGCACTATTTTAGACTTCGAGATATAAGCCCTAGGCTTGGAGCTCAAAACATTAATTCAAGATATCAGATATCATGCTGTTTTTTCAATTTGTGTTTTATAATTGATTCCCACTCAGAGGAAATTACTACCATTTCGAAAAGTTAAATTTATTTAAAATCTGCACTGAGCTAAGGGGCTATAGAACATTGAATGCAACATGCATAAAAAATTCAGCCTATTTTCTCCCATGATAGAAAATATAATTTTTAAACACTTGACATTTTGTTTATTCGATAAGTTTTGTTTCTGTAATAAAGAAATGTATTTATTGGACTTCTGCTTCCAAAGCGATCGTACATTTCCACCATACGATCTATAACGCGGAGACGGCATCTTCTCTCTTCTTCCTACTTCTCGCAATAATTTTTCCATCCATTACTATTTTCTATCTTTTTTCCTTCCTCCCTCCTTCCGCTTCACATCCTTTCCTCGCGTCCATTCTTCTTTCCATCACTCACCTTTCCTATTTCCTTTCCTTCTTACCTTCCTTTTTTACTATCACGCTTCGTTAATCTATTCGCCAATGTGTAAAAATGTACCAAGACGACACGGCCAAACCAACGACATCTATCCTCTTCATAAGTTGTTCCCTATAAAGACGGTATATGTCTTCTTAGTATAATTTCATCACTATTCCAATAATTAAACCACCCAATAAACAAGATGCTGTGTACATATTTGGAATCCATATCAAGAAACATTATGTTGTCTTGCTTACAAAGAATAAAAGTCTCACTACGATAGGAAACTTTAAAGAAGACCAAACTGTTCTTAAAGCTAAATTTAGCCTTTAGGTTATATGCCTATTTTTCCATTCGCCCTATGGTAAATTAAAAGTTTCAAAACAATTGTTAAACCCTTGTTTACTTCATGTCCCATATCCTCTGCATGTGACACACAACTCCCAAGGTAACTAAACTGAACATCTCGATCCAAAGTCCAGCCATTCAAACACACTGAATTAAATCGCTTTAAAATAAATTTGGTTTACGCTATAGAGATAAGTTAGATAGATAGATAGATAATTTCTATTTCAGATAATGTTTAACAACATACAAAAACTTTTGAGGTCTCACAAGAGTAGGCTCGTTCGTGAGATCTCCATACAGAAACAATTTAAATTGAAAACATCAGTAGTCACATTGAATATAATACACAAAAAATGAAAACAACTCAAAACAAACTCAAAACAAATTCTAGTAATCCAGAAGTGTGAAAGTCAGAAAGAAAGAAACATTCAATATCTATGTTACATATAAACAGTTCTAGTAATTTAATGCAAAAAAAAGTTTCCACATCATCCAGTTTCAAAATGTAGTTCTTGAGAACTTTAGAAAACAAATGATAATTCGTGATACTTTTCATGCTGACCAGGGGAGAGGAAAGGAATTTCGGGGCTAAGTATAAATAATAGTGCCTAAAAATTTATTTATGTAATGCAGGAATTTCATAATTTATGTTTTTATCTCGTCTTAATTGATAATTATTGAACTACAATTTAGATAACACGAATACATTCCTATTAAAATAACTGAAAGTTTCTTACACGAGTCCCTTCAGTTTCCAGTCTGACTTTGAAAAATCAGTCAGTAGATTCAAACAATTTGAGTGAACGTAACACGAATATTTTGGAAAGAAACTTTCTCCTCCATTCCCCTTCCGCTTCTTTATCCTTCCTACAGCATTGGAGAAATTCTGATGCACCTGAATGTTTTTTCCCCTAAAAATTAAAACATTCAACACGGTAACTTTTAATCATCTTAATGCAGCAAAGTAGCGCGATTTCAGAGTGGGATGAGCAATTGGAAACGTGAGATGAGAAAAAAGATAAATCCGGAGACCGTCGAGAGTGTTTAATTACCTTGATGTCAAGGTCGATGGAAGAAGAGCAAGAGCATCGCAAAGGAAGTGATGGATGAGAGAATGCTTTGTCGCTCAGCAAGATCTAATTCCCCGATGGCCGTGCTGTTTGATCTTGGTGGTAGCTCCAGTCAAACATTGCGATCCTGACTGCCTCGTAAACGAATACGTCAGGTTTTCTTCTTCTTTTAGTAAAAAAATGCGTTGAATAAATGATTGCTGAAAAATACTGTGAACTTGATTAGTAAAAGAATCCTGTATTATGTTGTTTTTTTTTTAACGGAACCATGCTATGATTTAATCTTGCATTAGTTTTCCTTTACCTGGCCATCAATTTTTTATTATTTTATATAGGTCGATTGTTAATTGTACACTACCTTGTCAAAATATTAGAGAATGGGAATGTAGTTTCGAAATTCGATATCTTCTAAAATATTCATTTAGTGGAAAAATGTGATTGATCATAATCAAATCTATTTAAATCTTGATTTTCAACAATATGTTTTCAGTATTTAGAGTTACTGACGCTTGAATATTTAACAAATTATCGTGGTTTACAAAAATCATGCATAACTGTTCAATACTGAAGTAATCATTACGCGAATTTCTAAAATATATATATATTTTTAATTGGTTTGAAAAAACACTTTTCAAGCTTTAAATAATTTTTGAGGTAAAGTTCTTATGACGCATTATTGCTGAGAAATATTCCATCTCCTATAACTCTCTAAATACTGAATAAATAATGCTGAAATTCAAAGATTTAAATACATTCGATTATGATCTTTAATTCATCCTCAGACATTTTTCCATTAAATGCATATTTTAGGAGTTATACACAACTTCGAAGTTCGATTCTTACTGACATAACATTGATATTCTCTAAATTTTGGCAAGTCAGTGCCATCTTTCGTTGCAGTTGTACCAAAACCTCCTACAACAGAAGGCAATTGTACCAAATTTTTGATGTCACTAAATATTCCTACTATTTAGACAATTCTTATATTTTTTATTCTAATATTATTACTGGTGAACTCTTGTGCTAATCTTTATACTAATGTTTGTCTATAAATATATTTTATTTAGGAAGAAAATTATTCGTATTTATTTTCAAATATAATAATGCTAATTAATACAAATAAATTTTTTTCTAAATAATATATATTTATAGATAAACATTGGTATAAAGATTAGCACAGAATCCACCAGTAATAATATTAAAATAAAAAATATAAGAATTATCTATGTAGTAGGACTATTTAGTGACGTCAAAAATTTGTACAGTCGCTCAAAAAAGTATCCGAACACTATGGTTGATTACAAAATTCAGAAAAAACATCTGGCAACGATTTTTTAGAAATTAGTGATCTGGCAACCTTCGTGTCACGTGACACGAAGGTTGCCAGATCACTAATTTCTAAAAAATCGTTGCCAGATATTTTTTCTGAATTTTGTAATCAACCATAGTGTTCGGATATTTTTTTGAGCGACTGTACCATTGGCCTTCTGTTTTAGGAGGTGTTGGTTGTACACTTTCTCGTACCGTGAAAATGAAGTAGGAAAGACGAAAATATCTGAGAGAAGATGCACATCAGAAATAGAGATAGAGAATTAGAAAATGTTTAATAAAATAATATGAAATATCTAACTCGTACCTCCCACAGCCCATTTGTGTGTTCTTCTACCTTTTGTCGTGTTCATTTGTCACAGACGTATTATCAAATTCATTTATTCGCATCGTGTGTTGAAAGATTGCAGGCTACAAAACTTAATTATGCAAGTTTAATTTGGAAAATAATGAAGACTTTTACATTGGAAACTCACAAGGAAAGAAAAATGACATTTCTGCTCTATCCGTTACACACGTAGTTGCAATTATATCTGTGATTTAAATTCATTTGTTCATCTTGCTTAAAGGTTTAATTATCTGGAAGACTCATTCACCAGTGAGAAGAGGATGTAAAAGAATGCTAATGAGGTGAGAAAGTAAGTTGGCCGTTCCCTGACAGAGGGGGGAAGAGAAGCTTATCGGAAGGAATCCTCTATTAAGAGAAAGCATTAACGACCTGTGATCAGTGTGAAGAAGATTGATGAAGCCTTGGCAGCAGGTAGAGCCGAACAGTGACGCTCGAAGTCTCTGTACCAGCTGAAGGAAGTGTACGAATGAAAAACGTGAAAAAAGGCTCTTTAAATTATCCAGTAGTTACGAGGTCTGTTAATTTCACTAAGTAAGAACAAAGAAAATAGAGCGAGACGTTTAGAACTACTCTTAGAATTATGGGTTGTAAAAAAACTATTATTTCGATCTGCAAAATAAAAAAAATGCTTAATTATTCGTTGTTTTTTTATTAGAATGATTGAATCGAGTTCGAATTTTACAAATGAGTAATGAAGCATTCGTCATTTATCCGTTGTCATAGATAATAATAATATGGACACGTTTTAAATCCTGAATTTGTATTCTTTTTTTCGTTAGGCAGTAAAACTTTATCCAACATGTTCAACTTTGAAGGGAGCTCTGCATATTCAATTTATTTCATTTCTTGACTGACTTTCAGGAAAAATGAAAAGTGAGAGTCAGAGAAAAAATAAAACTTTTTTTTGAGATATTTTCGGTCTTCATAATGCTTCTGATGCCCCCCCCCCCCCAACCGCATAGCTTTGCCACGCTAAGTAAATCCTTAGGAGTTGCTAACATCATTTATGAAATTCTGAAATTCATTTCATGAAATGTTTTGTGTATTGAACCCGTTTTAATGTTAAAATTTGCTATTCTAAAATTCTTTATTTCCATTCTGAATAATAGCTCACTACGATATTTTATGACAACAGAAAACTTGTCCATGCATAATTTTCGATATAATTATAAAACACATTAATATCATTAAATTCACCTATAGGTAACGAAGGCTGATAAGATATTAAACTCATTATCCATTTTGTAGCAGCGTGTAGTGTTAAACATCTTTTCTTTCGTTTTTTTTTTAATATTCTAGTCACAGTACTTTTCGCGTTTGAAAAATAAATGCAGAACAAATTAAAAGGGCTGGGGGGGGGGGGGGGTGCTCAGTAGGAAGCGCACCAGCAAGTGTCGAGATTTATCTTCGCCAAACTCTCCACTTTGCTCTCGACTAAGGGACACCGATGGGCTTGGATTTGGGTTGGGTTGTTTTACCTCTGAGCGGCACTTTTTTGCACACCATGGGCTAAATGGCCAGGTCACATGGACCCCGAAGGCTCAGAGAAGATTGGGGGAGGGGACCCACTGGAACAGCTGTTGGGAAATAGATGGTAGCCTCCCGTCAAGGCCATCCAGCGTGTTCTTTAACGTGCACAGGGTATGGCTCTCCCACACACGGGGCCACGGCTTAACGTCCCATCCGACAGACGGCGGTCTTTCCAAGCCCATCGGTGTCCCCTACTGACCGTGGGCAGGGCGGGGAATTTTGCGCGGAGATAAATCTCAACGCTGACCCAGCTGGGACTCGAACCTGGGAACTACAGATTACGAGCCTGGCGCGCTACCGACTGGGCCACCCCCGCCCCAATGGGCTTGGAAAGACCACCGTCCATTGGATGGGAAATTAAGCCGTTTGGACCGTGTACTTTAAAGAACACGCTGGATGGCCTTAACGGGAGGCTACTATCTGTGTCCTAACAGCCGTCCAGTAGGTCGCTCCACCCCCCCTCTCCAAGCTTCTCTGAGCACTTGGGATCCTTGTGACCTGGCCATTTAGCCCATCGTGTGCAAAAAATGCTGCTCAGATGCAAAACAACCCAAAAAATGTAAAATATAAATAAATATTTAGTAACTTACGATTATTTTATTCAATATTTCATTTTCTTAGAGAAATCACACAAAAATAGGCTGTTCAACACCACTCTCTGAAAACTGAAAATTTTTATAGCTAACCAGCAGAAAAGATGGTTTTAACTCTAAAATCATACTTTTGAATCTTCCTCCTGAAAAAATAACTTATTTCGTTTTGCCTTTTTTTCCATCCCTTTCCTCGACCAAAATTCTGCACACCTTCCCTTTCTTTACCCCATTTTAGGATCTTTAACTTTGTTTGCTCCTCAGAATCCTTAAACACTTTTATTGACTGAGAAGTAGGCATCAGTTCATGCTTCATCAATTTCGTATGTATGAAAGGCATGGATTCATGTGCTCAGGGTGCCACGTGAACGTTATCAGTTAAATGCAACCAACTAAATAACAATGTCAGTTTCTGCTCGACGATCTTAGTTTTCTTCGCACGGCAAACCCGAGAGAAATGGTCTGCAATAAAATTGTCGTGGTGGTCAGATTCCAATTCCAATTGGTATCCAGAATCTAAAAATAAATCCGAAAAAAATTGCTCAGCTTTCACTGTTGATAGTTACGTTGACATCACTATAGATGTCTCTAGTACCGTGCGCGTGCTTCCTTTATCTCTCTTTCGCTCTGGCTGGTGAAACATAGCCATGTGAAACAGTTATTTGATGTGACAGATGAGATGTTCGACTAGAAGGTCAACGACCTCAACACGAATCCCGTTGGATTTAGAGAGGGAGTTTGTAGTAAAAACTTCAAGTGCCTATCTGTAACAAAACTCGATTTGGAAACCTGGAACCGCAGTTCGCCATTTCCAATTTTAAATTTTCGACAGACTGCACATTATTTTCAAATAAATTTCAGATAATTAATTTCTAACAAAATACAGAAAACACACATACTAATTGTAACATGTAATAAATGATACAAAAACCATAAAAAGTTATTTTAATACTTTAAGTTTAACGGAATATTCTCTAAGAGTTAATGATTCAAGATTTTGATTGCCAAAAAGATGTTGAACTTTTTCTTCCACGATTTAAGCCACATCACTGCTAGATTAAACTCTACGAATTGACATGTATCTAGGGAAATGTAATTTGTTTCAACTGACACTAATTAATGTTGAGGCTTATTCATCTTACCATTTAAATTATGAAGCACCATAAAAATTTATGAATCTTTTTAACAGATTTCTAGTTAGAGAAATTCTTCTCTTTTTAATAAAAGGAAATAATCACGTGAACCAAAATTATATTCGTAAATCAAAAAGCGCCAAGCGAATTATAATTTAATAGGAGCTGAATAAATTCTGAATTAATTAAATCTACAGAGTTCCCTAGTAATTAATTCTCTAATTTCTGGGGACTGTAATTTTCTGACTTAACTCTTTCATGTTTTAACCGTCGTGTTTTGCCAACTTTTTATTTTGACCCTGTAGGATACTTATGGGTGATTTTTTGGGTTGTTTTATCTCTGAGCGACACTTTTTTGCACACCATGGGCTAAATGGCCAGGTCACAAGGTCCCCGAAGGCTCAGAGATGGTTGGGGAAGGGGACCCACTGGAACAGCTGTTGGGAGACAGATGGTAGTCTCCCGTCAAGGCCATCCAGAGTGTTATTTAACGTGCACATGGTATGGCTCTCCCGTACACGGGGCCACGGCTTAATGTCCCATCCGACGGACGGCGGTCTTTCCAAGAACCATCGCTGTCCCCTACTGGCCGTGGGCAGGGCGGGAAATTTTGCGGAGATAAATCTCAACGCTGACCCAGGTGGGACTCGAACCTGGGAACTACAGATTACGAGCTTGGCGCGCTACCGACTGAGCCACCCCCAAATGGGAGATCTAACTGTAGTGCAATTTGTATTAATATCAAAGTGTTAAATATTATTCTCTCTTTTACCAAAATTTTTCCCACATGAGAACATGAACATTAAATCCGTTCAGTGGATTCTCCTATTCAGCTTTTGGGATCTTTGCCGTCTGTCCATTTCGACTGTTGTCCGTGCGCCACTCGGGGTCACCTAGCCTGACCTAGATCTGCATCTGAAGTATAGTAGCTACGCTTGGTTCGTAATTAGCTCTTGAGGTACAGTCGCTCAAAAAAGTATCCGAACACTATGGTTGATTACAGAATTCAGAAAAAATATCTGGCAACGATTCTGTTAGAAATTAGTGATCTGGCAACCTTCGTGTCACGTGATTACAGAATTCAGGAAAAATATCTGGAGCGTGTACAGCAACTGTACACGCTCCAGTTATCGTTCACAGCAAACTGGAGCGTGTGCAGTTACTGCACACGCTCCAGTTTGCTGTGAACGGTAACTGCACACGCTCAATATTTCCGTGAGTGAGCCCACACGATCTAGGTCTTTGTGAGCTCACACGATCCAATGTGCTGTGAACATTAACCGCAACCGCTCCAGTTTGCTGTGAACGGTAACTGCACACGCTCCATATTCATTGTATTATATATTCATACGCATTATACATATTAAAAAATATCCGAACACTATGGTTGAACACTATAGTGTTCGGATATTTTTTTTGAGCGACTGTATCAAAAAGTAAGTTGCCCTAAACGCCATCTGTCGCCTTAGTAAGGAAACTGGAGCGTGTGCAGTTACTGCACATGCTCCAGTTTGCTGTGAACGGTAACTGCACACCCTCAATATTTCCGTGAGTGAGCCCACACGATCTAGGTCTTTGTGAGCTCACACGATCCAATGTGCTGTGAACATTAACCGCAACCGCTCCAGTTTGCTGTGAACGGTAACTGCACACGCTCCATATTCATTGCATTATATATTCATACGCATTATATATATTTAAAAATATCCGAACACTATGGTTGATTACAGAATTCAGAAAAAATATCTGGCAACGATTTTTTTAGAAATTAGTGATCTGGCAACCTTCGTGTCACGTGATTACAGAATTCAGGAAAAATATCTGGAGCGTGTACAGCAACTGTACACGCTCCAGTTACCGTTCACAGCAAACTGGAGCGTGTGCAGTTACTGCACACGCTCCAGTTTGCTGTGAACGGTAACTGCACACGCTCAATATTTCCGTGAGTGAGCCCACACGATCTAGTATCAAAATATTATGACCACCTACAGTCGCTCAAAAAAGTATCCGAACACTATGGTTGACTACAGAATTCATAAAAAATATCGTTGCCAGATATCTTTTATGAATTCTGTATTCGACCATAGTGTTCGGATACTTTTTTGAGCGACTGTACACTATATTAAATGAAAAAACGTCAAAGCAAAATGATTGGTTGTAAATGAAAATACGTTCCGAAACATCTGCTCTTAAATCTCAAAATAGCTGTCTTACTTTAGTAAGTATACTCCCACCCCCCAATGCCATAATTCCCTTTTTTTTCCCCTTTACAACTCTCTTCGCTCTACTACTTTACTTACGGTAAAGCATTGGAACGAATTAAGCACAAACTGAATTTAGTAAAGCAAAAATAGTTCACTCCATAATACTTCTCCCGACTAAATGGTAAACCAGTGTTAACACCAAAATTGCTACGACGTTGAAATTATAGCGGGAATGTTGAGGAAACTGATTTTTGGCGAAACACCCTGAAACTTGACGACGTTAACCGGGGATCTACTACATCGTTGTTTTCAATAAAAGAGTAAAACATTTTACAGAAAAAAAAACTTTTGACGCCTATAAGTCTTTCCGAATCTAAACAAACCATTATTAAATGCAACTTTTATTTAAAGAATTAAACTTTCGAGAATTAAAGTTTTATAAAATATTTAAGGCTCCAATGTTTTTCAGATGCGCTTTCTTAACAAATTCCTAAATTGTCTTAAGACGAAAGATTTTATTCATATTTACATATTTAATGTTTCTTGCATTGTATTTGCTGCAAGGTCAATTCTCCTACAGGTTGCAGAATCACACACATCTCTTTTATGTTCACAGAGTCATGAAAAGAGCACAATCTCCAATATAATTTTCTTCAACGGTTTCGTTGGATTAATTTAAATTTCAATGTCAATATTTCAATACAAAATTACTCCAATACATTTTGTATCAGGTTTAATTCTTACATTGAACAGTTAGATTTTGCAGTTAGACAAGCTAAATTTCTTAAACCGTAAAACTCCAAATAAGATTTATGTTCTTATATATGACTGTCTTAAACTTTCACTTACGTAAGATTCCTTAAAATAAGCAGAATGTTTAACAAATATTTTATCTTGAATTTATTCATTATTATCAATTCCTTTCAAATGTCTTAATTTCAAGCTTTTTCTGCTTAAGGTACAAATGAAAGAATAATTTTTAGTTAGATGAAATAATATTTATTCTGTAACAGAAATTTAAAAAAATAAAAAAGTTTCTCGCGAAATATTCTTTTCTGGAAATAGATTAAAATCAAGTCCACAGCTGAGTATATTTCGCTGACAATATCCCACCATAATTAGAAGCCGAACAACGTTTACTTTGACATCAAAAGATTTAAAATTCAATTATTGTGACTCTTTATTTTTCTTATTAACCCTTTTACGACTAAGGGAAACATTTTTCCCCATTTTAAAACTGGTGATTGTCGTATTTAATTATAACCTTATCTGCATTTTTTATACAGAATGTCAAAATAGAACGTATGCCGAACGCAATTACGTAAACGGGAACGTTTAGTCCATGTCCATCTTTGCAATAATGTTGCATCTGTGCAATGTCCATCTTTGCCTCACTACCAAAAGAAATTGCTTCGCAGAATATCATAATTAGCACATCATTTTGTATAGTAATTTTATTTCATAATTTTGTATTATTTTAGATAACATTTTGTTCTAATAAACCAATAAATAAAGACATTGCATAATAAGCCTAACTATAATTTGTGTTACCATTATAGTCCTTTGGGAAAAATATTTCCCATAAAATTCCAAAAAAACTACACATTGTTATGTATTTTTCTTATGATTTTTATTTAATTTACGTCTAAACAAACTAAAATAAACAGTTACATACTAATATTTACTCTTAGAAACCTTATGGTCCTGAAAGTGTTAACTATCCAAGCTTTGATTTTTAGTAAGAATCAGACAACAACTGCGATGCCCTAAAGAAAAAAAAAATTTCCAAAGAGGTGTTGATCCTGAGCTTTCCATTATCTTTTACAGACAAAAGGTTCGTTAGATTACCGACCTCTTAACCGATAACGTCATCTTCTTATCATGAACTGGTGAAATCGGGTCAAATATATAAAAAGGAAACGGCAGCTCTTATCTTAAAGAATATGGAATTTCAGATTTTACTACTTCAACAATTTAATTTGGTCCCTTTAAAAAGAACTCAGAAAACTACAAAGTTTATTCCCTCCTCTCTGGGGGCGGGGGTGGCTCAGTCGGTAGCGCGCCAGGCTCGTAATCTGCAGTTCCGAGGTTCGAGTCTCAGCTGGGTCAGCGTTGAGATTTATCTCCGCAAAATTCCCCGCCCTGCCCACGGTCAGTAGGGGACACCGATGGGCTTGGAAAGGCCGCCGTCCGTCGGATGGGACGTTAAGCCGTGGCCCCGTGTGCGAGAGAGGCATACCCTGTGCACGTTAAAGAACACGTTGGATGGCCTTGACGGGAGGCTACCATCTGTCTCCCAACAGCTGTTCCAGTGGGTCCCCTCCCCCAACTTTCTCTGAGCCTTCGGGGTCCATGTGACCTGGCCATTTAGCCCATGGTGTGCAAAAAAGTGCAGCTCAGAGGTAAAACAACCCAATCCCTCCTCTTTGACTTCATTATCTCAACTCCTCTGTGGAACAAAATTTAAAAAATGACAAAAGAAAAAAAAAAAAGGAAAAATATACATATATATTTAAAAAAAAGAAAGAAAAATTAATGTTTAATCCACTTTTTAAATCTTACTGATTTTTGTTTTTTCTTGTTCTCTTTTAAATATTTTTGAAATAGCCTGAGTAAGGATTTCTCATTTATGTTGTAACGTAAAATGATTGAATGAATCTCAGCTCCGGTCAATTGCTCAACAATAGAAGAGGTTCTTTTTCTTTCAAAAAAAAAAACGAACTGAAAAAATAATTAGAGGTTATAACTTTTATTTTTTATTTTACCCTTTGTAATATTAAATGTGACATTTTAATTTACTTTACATGTTAATTTATATATAATAAAAGAAACCCCACCGAATCTCGATGGGGAAAAATTTAAGACTGTAAATGGCGAACTAAAGAAAATGGGGGGAAACTGGGTTCTAGGCTTCGAAATCGGGTTCTATTATAGGTGGCGACTTGGAGCGTTAACGCAACAAATTTCAAGTTGAAAATCAATTGGATTATTAACCCCCCCCCTCCCCCAACATTCCAAATCAAGTGGGATAATAAAAGCTTGTTAAGATTGAACTCTATACAGGGCCGAATTAAATCCTTGAAGGTTCTTGTAGACCCCAGATCCTTGTTTCGTGGGCTCTTTGAAGGATGCATTTTTATGGGTATATCGATGGGTAGATGGGCGATCAAACTTATCTTGAATTATTTTTCTCCGATAGCGAAAAAGATATGTAACAGGCATTAACAGCTAATTCGATCAATCTTTATTCAAAAAACGATCTTTGTTATAGTTTGCATCTTGCAAAGAAAAAAAATCGAAACGTTTTTTCTGTAAGCACAATACCTGCTGTGCCTTTTGGAAAATACGGCCCTCGTTCTATCATAGGGAAATACTTTAATTCTGAACTCAATATTTGATGGTAAGGGAATTCAATGACAAAAATTTAAAATTCGAAATAGCGAACTAAAGAAAATGGAGAAAAGGAAAGTGGTTACAGGCTTCGGAATCACATTCTTAGGACTTGAAGTTTTAATGCAAAAAAATTGCCTTTGAAAATCGACGGGCACTATGATTTGTTGATACTTAACAAGCTTTTATTATTATTATTATATATTTATTGTTGATACTTAACAAGCTTTTATTATCTCCCTCACCAACAAATGAAGTGGGAATAAGGTTGGGTTGTTTTACCTCTGAACGGCACTTTTTTGCAACCATGGTCTAAAATGGCCAGGACACATGGACCCCGAAGGCTCAGAGAAGGTTGGAGGAGGGGACACACTGGAACAGCTGTTGGGACACAGATGGTTGCCTCCCGTTAAGGCCCTCCAGCGTGTTCTTTAACGTGCACAGGTTATGGCTCTCCCGCACACGGTACCACGGCTTAACGTCCCATCCGACGGACGGCGGTCTTTCCAAGCCCATCGGTGTCCCCTACTGACCGTGGGCAGGGCGGGGAATTTTGCGGAGATAAATCTCAACGCTGACCCAGCTGGGACTCGAACCTGGGAACTACAGATTACGAGCCTGGCGCGCTACCGATTGAGCCACCCCCGCCCCTGGGAATAAAGTGTTTTTTTTTTAAACTCCAACTAGGGTTCTAGCATAAGATAGAAACTTTCATATTTAAAGCAACACAGGGTGTCGAGGGAAAAACCTTCAGAGGAATTTGGGACCAGGTAGTAAAATATTTCTATAGTTATAAGGGGGTAGGTGGTGTTGAATAGAAAATTTCAATATTTAAACATTTAAAACGGGGGAGGGGTTGATCGAAGTTTTGAACCTCCTCCTCCCATTATAGATAGGAACCTGATACTTTAAAGCAACACGAAGTGGTACAGGGCAAACCGGTACACAAAATTTAATTGGGGAATTACTGGGGCTTAAATTTGTTTAAATATAGACATAAATCTCTTTTAACAATTTGTGCAGTATAAAGCTCTCACTAACATCCACGCGTTGGAGATCTGCCAAGAGTTACATGCGCATGTCCATGCATTGTCGATTGATGACTTGATGCACATACTTCTTTTATTTATATTAGACATTTTCTGTTAGTGACGTAGAAGCCTGTAAATAGTTCTGATGAATGTGTGGAACTAATGCGTAAAACTGCAAAAAAATCATCGCGAGGTTTAACCTGTTTAATAATTCACCTGTTTAATAATTCACCTTAAAAATACTCGTTTCAGTTGTTTAGCGGCCAGGCCGTAAACTGATTGCTTCTAAGTTATGTTTGCGGTTTCAAGTTTATCTCTGATAATTGCCATCTTACTCTCGGTGAGAAACTGGGCATCGATGGTATTGGAAAGATCGTCGTCTGTCGCATGGAGCGTTAAACTGTGGTTCCGTGTGCGGGAGAGATGTAATAGGATGAGCAAGTTAAAGAATGGGTTACATGGCTTCATGTGAGACCCCTAACAGCTACCTAATCGATCCCCTATCTAGCTCTGAGCCTTGGAGCCACTCAGATAAAAAAAAAAGCAACAACTGATACAAAACTACTTTTAATCCAATGGATGGAGAGGGGGGCGGGTTATTGAAATATTTGTTGATGAAATCCGTCTCTGGAAGCCTTGATACTCTATCCTCATAGAGGTTACGGGTTGGGTTGTTTTACTTAGGGCATTTACTTACTAGGCACTTTTTTGCAGACCATGGGCTAAATGGCCAGGTCATAAGGACCCCCATGGCTCAGAGAAGGTTGGGGAGGGGACCCACTAAAACAGTTGTTGGGAGATTATAGCCTCCCGTCAAGTACATCCAGCGTGTTCTTTAATGTGCAGAGGATATGGCTCTCCCGAACGCGGGCCACGGCTTAACGTCCCATCCGATGGACTGCGGCCTTTCCAAGTCCATCAATGTCCCCTACTGACCGTGTCAAGCAGGGCGGGGAATGAACTGCAGTGGATAGCTATTGGCCGGCTCGAAGCACATACATGGAGGTCGTACATAAGGTCCAGGACAATGGTGGTACATCATTGGGCTTCCATGAACAATGGAGGTACACCATTTGGTTTCCATGACATGTTCATCGGCATGTCATGAAAATCATGCTGATGTTGTGAATCATCATGTCATGAAGCAGGTCAAAGTCAGTCAGACGTGGTACGATGGCTGAATGTGAGTCCTTCTGTGGTCTATAGGCTGTGGAATCAATTTCTTAACATGGATTTAGCATCTCGGAGGTTTGGCCAAGGAAGGGTGAGAGTTACGACAGCTGTACAACACCAGTATCTGCGATTAACAGCACGAAGGATCAGGACGTCTGCTCCTTCTCAGCTACGATCCTTCCTTGCAGCAGCCACTGGGAGGGTTGTATCATCTTTTACTGTGGGTAGGAAACTTCATGAGGGAGGTCTGTACGTTAGAAGGCCAGTATTTGTGTACCCCTCACGTACGTCACAGGAGAGAGCGGTTGAATTGGGCACGCATGTTAACTGGACAGAAGAGCAATGGAGATCCGTACTCTTCACAGATGAGTCCAGATATTGCTTGCAGAGTGATTTCGGACATTGTTCGATATGGAGAGAACGATGTACCCGCTATCATCCCAGTTTCATCCATCAGAGAGACAGTTACGGCAGAGGTAGCGTGTGTGTTTGGGGTGGCATTTCCTTAGATGGACGCACAGACCTCAATGTGTTGACGGTGGGAACCTCAATGCTCAAAGGTAAAGAGACGACATCCTGGACACCTAAGTATGTCCTTACGCTGCTGCAATAAGTGAAACATTCATCTCACAAGACGATAACGCTCGTCCACACAGAGCTCGACTAGTGGAACAATAGCTTCAAGAGGAGACCATTATGCGCATGGAGTGGCTATCTCAATCTCCCGACTAAAATCCGATTGAGCATGTATGGGATGCTCTAGGTAGACCTGTTGCTGCCATCAACCCATCACCTGAAACAAAGGAGGAGCTTATTACTGCTTTAAAGGAACAATGGTCGTTACTCCCTACTGAGCTGATTCACAACATCATAAACAGCACGGAACATCTCTGTCGTGCCTGCA
Organism: Ryuthela nishihirai; assembly: GCA_038380435.1. Lineage (NCBI taxonomy): Eukaryota > Metazoa > Arthropoda > Arachnida > Araneae > Heptathelidae > Ryuthela > Ryuthela nishihirai. Next base: position 19,055,969 of record JAWZYU010000009.1, read on the forward strand.
TTGCTGTAAGGGGCGACAACACTCCTTATTAAAGAACTTTGCCTATTGAATTCTGATACCTCATTTTTGGACAAGTTCCTGTAAGTGTTATTTTTTGACGAAAAATGTTTCTAATGTAAAATATTTTATGCCATTCTGAAACTAGCATTAAAATTCATGTTTCCATCAAATTTCATTAAAATCATTCATATAGCTTTTTGTTTATCATAATTTTTCTGAATTTTCCTTAATTTATGGAAACCAGTGTTTGAACCTAATATGCACAATTTGTGACCCAGAATATGTCCACTTGTATTCCACTTCTTGCCATGCGCGCTTCAACATATCTCTTGTTACTTACTCAGTTGCTTCCCTTGTGATGCAATGATTCAGGCCTTGAATTTTGCTTATGCAAACATAATTTTTTACAAAACCACACAAGAAAAATCATAAAGGGGTGTGAAATCAGGGTTCCTTGGAACCCATAGATTTGGATCACCCGTGCCAATCCATTTGTCAGGAAATATTGCTCTGAGATCTTCCGTAACATCTCTTGAGAAATGTGGTAGTGAGGCATCTTGTCTGGTGGCCACCCATGGAACTGTTGTTCAGGGATAGATACATGAGAATATAGAAGTACAGCATTCCGTCTGATGCCTTTTGTGTATTTGGGGACAGTGCTTCCCAAAACTCCCACCATTTATTCACGGACACCTTGTATTAAGGGTGGGTGGGGTGTCTCTGCCAGTAGCCCACCAGGCTCATAATCTGCCACTCCAAGTTCGAGTTGCACCTGAGTCAGCATTGAGATTTATCTCTTCTTTCCCCTGTCCTCAGTCAGTTCGGGAAAAAGGGCTTCGGGCTTGAAAAGTCAGCCGTCCATTGAATGGAATGTTAGGCAGTGTCCCCGTGTGCTGGAGATCCATACCCTGCGCACGCTAAAGATCACACTGAATGGCCTTGAGGGGAAGCTACCATCTATATACTAATAGTTGTCCAGTGGGTCCCCCTACCTTTAACTTCTCTGAGCCCTTAGGGCCCTTATGACCTGCCATTTAGTCCATTGTGTGCAAAAAAAGCGCCACGTAGAGGTACTTTTTGGGTTGTTGGGTTGTTTTACCTCTGAGAGGCACTTTTTTGCACACCATGGGCTAAATGGCCAAGTCACAAGGACCCCGAAGGCTCAGAGAAGGTTAGGGGAGGGAACCCACTGGAACAACTGTTGGGAGACAGATGGTAGCCTCCCGTCATGGTCATCCAGCGTGTTCTTTAACGTGCACAGGGTATGGTTCTCCCGCACACGGAGCCACTGCTTAACGTCCCATCCGACGGACGGCGGCCTTTCCAAGCCCATCAGTGTCCCCTACTGACCGTGGGCAGGGCGGGGAGTTTTGCGGAGATAAATCTAAACGCTGACCCAGTTGGGACTCGAACTGGGAACTGCAGATTACGAGGCAGGCGCGCTACCGACTGAGCCCCCCCCCCCCCGCCCCAAGTCTGTGAGGAATACAGCATAGTATATGGTGATGTTTATGTATATTTACTTTGCATATAATACTTAGCAATTTGAATTTATTTGTTGGATCATCATCATCATCATCTTCAAGCAGCCATGGGCTACGGAGGTCCAACCAGACCGTGCAATTTAGTTCTCCAAGCAAGTCTATCCTGAGCTACATCTACTGCATCTGGCCACTGCACACCAATTCTAACAAGGTCCTGTTTGACATTGTCTGCCCACCGCATCCTAGGTCTCCCCTTCTTTCTGAGGCCTTTAGGCACACTGTTCATAACCCTATTCGCCAATCTATAATTATTCATACGGGCAACATGGCCAAACCAACGGAGTCTCTCTCTGCACAATATGCTGCTTAAAGGAGGTTGCAAACTCCTTTGCCTAACCTCATCATTAGTTACAAAGTTGAACCACCTAATGCCCAAGATAGTGCGTAAGCATCTAGTTTCCTGTTATCTTGTTTACAAAGTGTCCACGTTTCACTACCATAACTAACTCTAGAAAGAACCAAACTATTATACAGTCTAATTCTAGTCTTTAGGTGTATACGCCTATTTATCCACACTCTCCATAGATTCTTAAAAGTCCCGGCAGCAATCCCTATTCGTCTATTAATCTCATGCCGCACATCACCATTATCTGTTACATAGCTATTATGCATTTTGATTCATGTCTATTATTTACTGCAATGTTCCTATCTCAGACAAAGACAGGAATTGGCTTAGTTGATAGCTCTCTAGGTGCGCCACCTGAGATAGTCAGATTTAAGTCGACACAATGCTTTCATTGAGATTTTCTCAGCTGACCACTCATCTCTTCTTGGTGAGAAAGAAATCACCGAAGGGTGTGGAAAGGTCGCCACCGTCATCAGATACAGAGTTGAACCTTGACCCCGTTTACAGTAAGTTCTAAATTGGAAATAAGCATAAGTTCAAGATGTGTTCTTATTGCGTACGGGTGCCATTATTTCGCTTAATGTCATTGAGCAAAACAATGATTTCTGGTGGAGGCCTCAGTGGACTATAGCAAAAAGATATTTAATTTTCAGAGTTCTATTTCCTTATATACCAGCGAATAAACAGTTTTATTGAAACTCATAATGATCAGATAATTTCCTCTTATGCGTTTTATGATTATTTAAAGCACTTTAAGATGCGAAATAATTCTCAGTTATTTCTCTCATTAACAGCTCCATTTTAACTACACGAAATGCATTTGTCCCTGTATGTCGCGTTCAACGTACGAGAGAATAGACTGTATTAAAATTGCCAGAAGCATCATCACCGAACAAAAGATGACAGACCTTAACTGTTTCGAGGTGCTTTGCCAATTAAAATTATTAAATTATAGAGAACCTATGAAATGGGTTATGATTGAGTTCCATGTTTGTCCTCTCTTGCATCCGACATCGGATTAACAGAGGCTCAAGAAGATTACGTCCGATTTCTCGACACAACATTCACCCTGCAGGTGGAATTACGTTCCTCTCTTGCATCCCTCTTTGGTGATGCATTGGGAGGCCCGAGAGCAAAACACATCACTGCACTCGATGTCGATTGAAATCGCTGCAGGCGGAAATGAACTTTTACCGAAGAGAGTTTCTTTCAAGTTTTCCTCCTTAACGAAGGTGGCCATGTTTGATTGTATTTGTGCAAGTTCAGTTTTCGTTTGAAGACTCAAATAATATTTGAAACTATTTACAGAGATACACACCACCATTATAATTTAGATATTCTCGGCTTGCAAGAGACCAGATGGACTGATAAAGGTCAGATTCTTAAAAATAATCTTAAATTTCTCTTTTCAGGGAGGGACGACAATAAGCATCACCAAGGCGTGGGTCTGCTTCTCAGCAGACACGCTAGTGATGCTCTTCTAGGATATGAGTGCATTAATGAAAGGTTTCTTACAGCAAAATTTCAGACAAGCGTTAAAGACCTGAATGTTATCTGCTGTTATGCCCCCACTGAGGATGCCGATGTGGATGAGAAGGATAGGTTTTATGAACAACTTCAGGATATTTTGAATTCTGTCAAGAAAGGAGATATTATCCTTGTTCTTGGTGACTTCAATGCCAAAGTTGGTACTGACTCTGACCTTTGGGGAGGAGTAATAGGCCCTTTTGGTATTGGTAGCTGCAATGGCAATGGGCAACGTCTCCTACAGGTAAGTAAACTCAATGGTTTCAGAATAACTAACACATATTACAAACACCGCGACATACATAAGTACACATGGGTTTCACCCGATGGACTGCATAAGAATATGATTGATTATATATTAATTAACAGCAAATAGGCTAGTTCTGTTAGGAATACCAGGTCATATAGGGGAGCTGAAATTGGATCTGACCATTATCTTGTTAAAGGTGTCTTGCAACTTAAGCTTAAAAAGTGTTGTGCTAGGGTTAAAAAATTTGCTTTTAATACTGAAGCTCTGAAAGACCCAGTTATAGCCAAAGCTTACCATGATAGGTTACTAAGTCATTATGACAGTCATGCTATGCTTACTACTGAAGTTGAGGAAGAATGGGATCATTTTAAACAGGCTTTTATGGACACTAACAGTACTCTTTTAGGAAACAAGGAGCAGAAGAGCCAGAATTATCTGAGTGATAAGGCACTTGAGCTTATTTCGGAAAGAAAGAACTGCAGGAATGTCCTTAATCAATACCCTACTAGTACTAATAGAAAGCATTACAGAGAACTTAATAAAAGTGTAAAAGATCAGTTAGCTGCTGATAAGAATCTTTGGCTTGATGGTTTGGCTGACAAAGCCGAGGAAGCAGTTAGACAGCACAACAGCAGAGAGCTGTACCAGATAGTTAATGTTTTGTGTGGTAGAAAACGGACAGGTATACAGGGATTGAAGGATAAACAAGGTAAGGTTATAGAAGGTGAGGATTCTGTCATGGCTAGGTGGGCTGAGCATTTCAGTGATATTCTAAACAATGCGGTTAGTTCTATTCCCATTGTTTGCAATGATGATAGATGCATTGGTGGCTTTAATGTTGGCCCTATAACACAATCTGAAGTTATTTTGACTATTTCTAAACTTAAACTTCATAAATCCCCAGGAGTAGATGAAATTACTACAGAAATGCTTAGAGCTGGAGATGTTTCGGTTACCACTTGGATGACTGAAATTCTGAATATCTTTTATGATAAAGGCATGGTTCCTAAGGATTTTACCAGAGCTATTGTTATCCCTATTTTCAAAAAAGGTGATCGCAGTTCTTGTGATAACTATAGGGGTATCAGCCTACTCTCTGTTCCAGGTAAAGTTCTTTCCATGATTGTGCTTAATAGAATTAAGAATCTGGTTGACAGTCAATTGCGTGATGAGCAATGTGGATTCAGAAGTGGTAGGGGATGTGTGGATCAGATATTTTCACTTAGGCAGATTCTTGAGAAATGTTTAGAGTTTCAGAAACCTTTGGTTGCTAGCTTTGTTGATTTCAAAAAGGCTTTCGACTATGTTGATCGTCATAATTTGTGGTTGATTGTGAAATCATATGGTATACCAGACAAGTTAGTAAACATAATGAAAGCTCTCTATAATAACACTGAGTCGTGTGTGAGAGTTGGTAAGGCTTGTAGCAATTGGTTCAGCATTACTTCTGGTGTTCGACAAGGGTGCATTTTGTCTCCTTTTCTCTTTAGTTTGGTTATTGATTATGTTATGCCAAATTCACTTCAAGGGAAAGATTTTGGCCTTAAATGGGCTGGAGATACGAAATTTTCTGATTTAGATTATGCTGATGATTTAGCCCTTTTGGCAAATGATGTTGATGAGATGAACTCTTTCATTCGAGCTGTTGATGAGACTGCTAGTAGAGTAAGTTTGGTTATAAACAGAGAGAAAACTAAAGTGATGAAAATTGGTCAGGCAGGCTGTGATTCAGTTAATCTGAATGGTTGCAGTCTTGAGCAGGTGTCACAGTTTAATTTTTTTGGGAGTTATGTAACAGATAATGGTGATGTGCGGCATGAGATTAACAGACGAATAGGGATTGCTGCCGGGACTTTTAAGAATCTATGGAGATTGTGGAGAAATAGGCGTATACACCTAAAGACTAAAATTAGGCTGTATAATAGTTTGGTTCTTTCTAGGGTTAGTTATGGTAGTGAAACTTGGACACTTTGTAAACTAGATAACAGGAAACTAGATGCATTTGATTCCAGATGCTTACGCAGTATCTTGAGCATTAGGTGGTTCAACATTGTAACTAATGATGAGGTTAGGCAAAGGAGTTTGCAACCTCCTTTAAGCAGCATATTGTGCAGAGAGAGACTCCGTTGGTTTGGCCATGTTGCCCGTATGAATAATTATAGATTGGCGAATAGGGTTATGAACAGTGTGCCTAAAGGCCTCAGAAAGAAGGGGAGACCTAGGATGCGGTGGGCAGACAATGTCAAACAAGACCTTGTTAGAATTGGTGTGCAGTGGCCAGATGCAGTAGATGTAGTTCAGGTTAGACTTGCTTGGAGAACTAAATTGCACTGTCTGGTTGGACCTCCGTAGCCCATGGCTGCTTGAGGATGATGATGATGATGATGATGATTTACATTTTCATAACTTAAATGTAGTGGTAAATAACATTACTCTGTTGAGAATACTAAGGTTATGCTATTTCGTAATCAATTGTTAGCTTTATTTTACTTCTCAGTGCTATTAACTTACCAAAATCGCCACCATCTGCTGATTTTGCGTGGAAACGAATTTATCCTTCCGCATTATTGAACTAGAAATCGTTTTCTATTAGGCCCTGATATAAACCAAAATAGGGGAGGCGGAGTTTGCAAAGTATAGAAATCGCGAGCCACAAAAAAGTAAAGGAGGTGGGGGGGGGGCGGGTAAGAGCCTGGATTTCCTTTGCAGTATAACAATTTCCCTTCCGTTTTACAGGCTTTTAAAGAAATCCTCAAAAAAATGAAAAATATACTCAAGTTTAATGACTTCTTGCATGTATTATCTTTACTAGCATTCTCAAAAGGTGGGGGGGGCTTTGCCCCCTCATCTATCATCTGGATTCGGAAGTGGTTTCTGTTATAACTAGATTCAAACGTTCAACGCAAGAAGAGTTGGGACCGAGGGACCAAGAATTTGAGTAGTTATAATGTTGGATCCAAAGGAGTTGGGGTGGGGGTGGGAGTTATAGCCCCCCATTCTTGACAGCTTGAATTAAATGTAATTTCAAAAGAAGTCTCCAAAAAATCAAAAGTTTTGCAGTATTCGTCTGTACGGCCATTTTAAAACTGTTGGCGCCACTTAAAAATAGCCTGACGGGACATCAGATTCTCTCCGTACACGGCGGATATTTCTCGATGGATTTTTTGATCCGTACAATTCAAGTTTATCGCCCATAAAAACGAAATATTCCGCGGACTTCTAATTTGGAATAACAATCTGGTTGACGCGTCATCATTCACGAAAAATAGGAACGCACTATATACGTTCGCATGTTGCAACTGTCATTGTGTGGTGGTTTTACTACGTCACACAAGGGGCGAGGGTGGCTCAGTCGGTAGCGCGTCAGGCTCGTAATCTGCAGTTTCCAGGTTCGAGTTTCAGCTGAGTCAGCGTTGAGATTTATCTCCGCAAAATTCCCTGCCCTGTTTACAGTCAGTAGGGGACACCGATGGACTTGGAAAGGCCGCCGTCCATCGGATGGACGTTAAGCTATGGCCCTCTTGCGGGAGAGCCATACCCTGTGCACATTAAAGAACACGCTGGATGTCCTTGACGGGAGGCATTAATATCTCTCCCAACAGCTGGTTCAGCGGGTCCTCTCCGCCAACCTTCTCTGAGCCCTAGGGGTCCTTTGACTTGACCACTTAGCCCATAGTGTGCAAAAAAGTGCTGCTCAGACGTAAAGCAAACCAACTACGTCACGGGTTGGGTTGTTTTACCTCTGAGCGGCACCTCTTTTGTACACCATGGACTAAATGACCAGGCCACAAGGACCCCGAAGGCTCAGGGAAGGTTGGGGGAAGGGACCCACTGAAACAGCTGTTGGGAGAGAGATCATAGCCTCCCGTCAAGCGTGTTCTTTAATGTGCATAGGACATGGCTCTCACGAACGCGGACCAAGGCTTAACGTCCCATCCGACGGACGGTGGCATTTCCAAGCCCATCGGTGTCCCCTACTGACCGTGGGAAGGGCGGAAAGTTTTGCGGAGATAAGTCTCAACGCTGACCCAGCAGGGACTCGAACCTGGGAATTACAAATTACGAGACTGGCGCGCTACCGACTGAGCCACCCTCGCCCCAACTACGTCATGCATCCCTCCTAAGCACAAATCTTGTTTCCTTACTAAGGCGACAGATGGCGTTTAGGGCAACTTACTTTTTGATACAGTCGCTCAAAAAAATATCCGAACACTATAGTGTTCAACCATAGTGTTCGGATATTTTTTAATATATATAATGCGTATGAATATATAATACAATGAATATGGAGCGTGTGCAGTTACCGTTCACAGCAAACTGGAACGGTTTCGGTTAATGTTCACAGCACATTGGATCGTGTGAGCTGACAAAGACCTAGATCGTGTGGGCTCACTCACGGATATATTGAGCGTGTGCAGTTACCGTTCACAGCAAACTGGAGCGTGTGCAGTAACTGCACACGCTCCAGTTTGCTGTGAACTGGAAACTGGGTGCAGCAAACTGGAACGTGTGCAGTAACTGCACACGCTCCAGTTTGCTGTGAACGGTAACTGGAGCGTGTACAGTTGCTGTACACGCTCCAGATATTTTTCCTGAATTCTGTAATCACATGACACGAAGGTTGCCAGATCATTAATTTCTAAAAAAATCGTTGCCAGATATTTTTTCTGAATTCTGTAATCAACCTTAGTGTTTGGATACTTTTTTGAGCGATTGTAGGTGGTCATATTATTTTGATACTAGATGTTGGCTCACTCACGGAAATATTGAGCGTGTGCAGTTACCGTTCACAGCAAACTGGAGCGTGTGCAGTAATTGCATACGCTCCAGTTTGCTGTGAACGGTAACTGGAGCGTGTACAGTTGCTGTACACGCTCCAGATATTTTTCCTGAATTCTGTAATCACGTGACACGAAGGTTGCCAGATCACTAATTTCTAAAAGAATCGTTGCCAGATATTTTTTTCTGAATTCTGTAATCAACCATAGTGTTCGGATATTTTTTTGAGCGAATGTACCTACTACGTGTATGCAATACCTGTAATAGCAATAAAAACACTAAAATAAACAGTACTGTAACTAAACAGAAAAACAGTTATTCTGAGTCTGAGAAGCTATCATGCATCCGTGGCTCCACGTGATTTACCAACAACAACAGGTTTCAGTCGATGCAACCGACCTGCATTAGAATAAGTTAACGCTGTGGTTCTTCCTTTACTTTAGGGTCTGGTGTAGAGCTTTCATGTTCAAAGCTCTGTGTGTTTTCAGCGAGCGACTCTCAAAAAACCAGTCTCATTAGCATTGTAGATCTGAGATAAAAAATAAGGCCTTCATTCTTAATGAGTCCATTTAAAGTTTTTTTAAGTGGCTAACTCTCTTCCTTCGCTGCAGTTCAAGATTCGCCAAATGTCATCTTATTTACTGGTAGGAAAAAAATCAGCAGATTTTCAAGAGCGAATTGTGACTTTTACTGAGCAAAAACAGATCGAACAAGTTTGGCGAGGTTGGTTGGTTGTTTTGGTTGTTTTACCTCTGAGCTGCACTTTTTTGCACACCATGGGCTAAATGGCCAGGTCACATGGACCCCGAAGGCTCAGAGAAGGTTCGGGAGGGAGCCCACTGGAACAGCTGTTGGGAGACAGATGGTAGCCTCCCGTCAAGGCCATCCAGCGTGTTCTTTAACGTGCACAGGGTATGGCTCTCCCACACACGGGGCCACGGCTTAACGTCCCATCCGACGGACGGCGGCCTTTCCAAACTCATTGGTGTCCCCTACTGACCGTGGGCAGGGCGGGGAATTTTGCGGAGGTAAATGTCAACGCTGACCCAGCTGGGACTCGAACCTGGGAACTACAGATTACGAGCCTGGCGCGCTACCGACTAGACCACCCCCGCCCCAGTTTGGCGAGGAGTGAGGGATGTTGTCCGTAAAATCGGGATCCAGAGAATCGAGTTTTTTTCTGTATTTGATTATTTTTAAATATCCACTATAGACAATATTTAAGTATATTATATATTTATTCATTTATTCAGAATGTCGAGAACAGATCGTTTTTTGTTTTTTGTTTCTTTTGAGGATCATAAAATTTATTGTAATACGCAAAAGTGAGGAAAACCTTTTCCTTTAACTTAGTGGGGCGGGGGTGGCTCAGTCGGTAGCGCGTCAGGCTCGTAATCTGCAATTCCCAGGTTCGAGTCCGAGCTCGGTCAGCGTTGAGACTTATCACCGCAAAACACTCCAACCTGCCCACGGTCAGTAGGCGACACCAATGCGCTTGGAAAGGCCGCCGTCCGTCGGATGGAACGTTAAGCCGTGGCCCCGTGTGGACGGAAGGCTACATCTGTTTCCCAACAGCTGTTCCAGTGGGTCCCCTCCCCCAACCTTCTCTGAGCATTCGGGGTCCTTGTGATCTGGCCATTTAGCCCATGGTGTGCAAAAAAGTGCCGCTCAGAGGTAAAACAACCCAAACCCAACCTTTAACTTAGAAGTTGGAAGCAGGGCACAGTTTAAAAGCGACTGATGAGAATCCTGAAGCTTCGAACCTGAGTTTCCCCCTGGTAATCACTTTTTGTGTCGGAATTTCGGCATCAGGTGAAAATTGTGTTGGGTTGTTTTACCTCTGAACACCACTTTTTTTCTTTGCCCACAATGTGCTAAATAGCCAATTCACAAGGATCCCAAGAGCTAAGGGAAGGTTGGGAGAAGGGGATACAATGGGCAGCTGTTAGGAGACAAATGGAAGCCTCCCGTCAAAGTCATTCAGCGTGTTCTTAACGTGCACAGGGTGTGGCTCTGCAATTCGCGGCTTTACTTCGTTCCAACGGATAGGTCCTTTCCGAAGCCCATCGGTGTCCCCTTTTCTGACCGAGGACAGAATGGGGGTTTCGCGGAGATAAATCTCATAGGTGGAACCTGGTTTACAGATCCGAATGTGGAAACTGGCTAACACGAGCTTGACGCTCTACCACCTGAGCCAACCCCTGTCCCATCAGACGAAAGTTGCAGCTTCATTTTGGAGTAGGTCGCAGTTTCGAGAAATCCATGTGATTTTTTTTCATTTTTTTGGCAGTGTACTGAAGCGAAACATAAAATATTCCCTCTAGAAGTAGAGGGCTAATTATTGAGGCTAATGTAAACCTCTTGACATCATACTTCACCACCATAATTTAAATTTTTTTTATCATATATAGATCGTTCACAATATTTGTAGAAAATTTTGGCATTTTCCACCGTTAGAAGGCGCTTTTAAAGCAACTCTCGAACCTTGGATAATGCAAAACTGCAAATCTTAATAGTTATAAATGCTTATGAAAGCCAAAAATAATGTTCACTTTCTCTTTGAAAAAAGATTGAATGTCTGAAAATGAGGAAACGAAAGAAATGTTTTTTTTTTAAAGAAAAGAAGCTAAAAAAATATTTAAATATTTGCTGGTGTTAAAAATTTATGAATGAATGTTCAGAAAGTTAAAGAAATGAAAAGCTTTATTATTATTTAGTTGTATTTATTAGTAACGATGAGCTGCTCCTCATTCTGTTCTGATGGCAGATCAGTCCACTAGTGATGACGTCATAAAAGACTAGTATGGCCTTCCTCTCTAGGTTGTTCTGATTGTGTAAGTTAAAGAACACACTGAATAGCCTCCACGAGGGGCTACCAATCTGTCTCCTAACAGTTGTCCAGTGAATCCACTTCTCCTACCCAATTCCGAGACCTTGGGGGTCTTTGTTACTCCATTTGGCTCATTGTGTGCACAAAAGTACAGCTCAGAAGTAAAACAGCCAACCGACCGTTAAAATTTGTGAATAAAATTATCGTTTACACTGACAAATGTTAAAAATGAAATCTTTAGATTATAATCAGTTGGCACCAATCCATGCTTCCCAATTCCTTACTTAAAGTATTTAATCAGAACAATTACATCCAAGAACTGCTGCTTTAAACATTTTCTGGTATTCTTAAGGTGACGTTCCTAGATGGATGTGTTTCGAGCCCTGACAGCTGAGTGCTTTCGTTGACCATTAACCAAAACAACTGCCTCCATTGCGACCCTCATAATTTATTCAGCCACTAGTTGGCATCACGCAAATAACGTGATTATTGCGATGTCACGTAAAGAGCACGAGTCACGCAGGCCAAGTCCACGGTCCTTGAAGAATGATCCACAATGCTTAGTAATTAGTCACTTTTGCGTGGCAGTACACATTACATTAACGTCGGAAGTTAATACGAATTTATTTTTCTCAATTCAAGTTTTCTGATTGTATTCTCAAAATGAGAAAAGTCTAGATCAATGTTTTCCCGAAAGAGCTTTTTTTCCTCAGTGAGTTTGTCTTAACAAAAGCCATGATTTCGAATTCAGAGATATCATTCTGTGACAGAGCTGTTCACGCGATTTTTGGGGAAAGTGTGCGAAAGTGTGTAACTTCAGTAAAGTCTTCGCTGATGCAATTAAGTGGATCAGAGGAATTGGCTCAGTTGACAGCGCGCCATGCTACTTCCAGGTTCGAGTCCCTACTGAGACTGAATTGAGATTTTCTCCTTCTAATGCTCTATCTGTCCTCGGTGATAAGAGGCGGGGGTGGCTCAGTCGGTAGCACGCCAGGCTCGTAATCTGTAGTTCCCAGGTTCGAGTCCCAGCTGGGTCAGCGTTGAGATTTATCGCCGCAAAATTCCCCGCCCGGCCCACGGTCAGTAGGGGACACCGATGGGCTTGGAAAGGCCGCCATTCGTCGGATGGGACGTTAAGCCGTGGCCCCGTGTGTGGGAGAGCCATACCCTGCGCACGTTAAAGAACACGCTGGATGGCCTTGACGGGAGGCTACCATCTGTCTCCCAACAGCTGTTCCAGTGGGTCCCCTCCCCCAACCTTCTCTGAGCCTTCGGGGTCCATGTGACCTGGCCATTTAGCCCATGGTGTGCAAAAAAGTGCCGCTCAGAGGTAAAACAACCGAACCCAACCTTCGGTGATAAAAGAGACACCTATAAACTTTGAAAAAGCGCAGTCCTTCGGTTGTTATATTAGGTTGTGGCACAGTGTGTAGGAAAACTATACCCTGTGCGCATCTAATAGGCAAATGACCAGGTTACAAGGACCCCAAAAACTCAGAGCTAAGCAGTGGCGAAACGTCCATAGAAGAAAGGAAAGCAATGCTTACCTTAAAATTCTCATTAAAAAAAATAAGAAACATAAATTAAATATATTTAAATGTTTTGACATAGAAGTTAAGTTTTTCACAACTTTAATTAATTTATTCAAACATAAAGTTTACGTTTATATAATTCAGTCGCTCAAGAAAGTATCCGAACACCATGGTTGATTACAGAATTCAGAAAAAATATCTGGCAACGATTTTTTTTAGAAATTAGTGAAACTAGCTGAACTTACCCGGCGCTGCCCGGGTGCCACTTTTAACCTGTACATTCTTTTCACTGCACCAAAGATAAATTTTGTAAGTAAATCCCCCCCCCCGACATTTTAGCACAGATTTTCAACAGGAAGAAATATGCCCGGTGTTGACTTGGATCGTTTTCGACGTCAGCGAGCTCTCTCATAGCTCGTGGCTTAGTTTCTGCGTAAGCTATCGAGATTTTTATTTCCGTTACCACAGATTTTGCTGCCCTATGGCTCCCGTGATATTCGTCCGCACAGTCCAAATTTGATGCACAGCGTCCCCCCTATGCACCGGTGATTGGTTTAAAAATCAGGTTCTCACTTGGCCCGTGGCATCGTTTCTACGCAAATTGTGACAGCTCATGTATCGCTTTTAATCTGCATAATTTGTTTCGTGCACTAATGGTTAGTTTTCTAAGTATCCCCCAACATTTTATGATAATTTAAACACGAAGAATTTCCCGGTGGTGCAAAAGGTCATTGCTGATTCGGCGCGCGCTCTCAGAGCTCGTGGCAAACGATTGAAATATTTTTATTTCGTTAGATTTTGGCGTTCTGTAATTCCCAACGTACTTCACCGAAATGTCCCAAATTTCGCAAGCGGGTTCCCAGTGCCCGACCCCATTTTTGGTTAGAAAATCAGGTTCCTAGCTGCAATGGAATGCCTAAATAGTGCTTTTGGAAATGTGGGAAATCTGGCAACGGCATCAGATTTGCAGTAGAGGATTTAAATGCTATTTTAACACTTTACTTTCACAGTTAGGGAGCAATAATGGCAACAGTAAATTTGACAGCGATTCTCGTTTCCCATAGGAATAGCATAGTAAATATTTTTGGTTCTAGCAAGCCCCCCTTTTGAACTTTCGACCTGAAATTTGGCACTGCAATCTGGACCACAACCAGAAACGTTCTCTGAAAATTTGGGGTGTGTACGTTGATTTCCCGATGAGTTATGGCTGCCACAGACAGACACCTTTTATTATATAGATTCTTCTTATTTTTCTTCTGTACTGTATAATTAACAGAAGCACCAGTTCACCAGGTTAGTCTCACTTCCTCGCGGTTATCGTATCTTACAGCGACAGTTACATCTTCCATATTCAACTCGCAGAATTCAATGAGCAGAAATTTCTTTCTTTGGAATCACTTTTCCCATTGCTTTAAAGCATACATATTTCCCATTAACCACTAGAGGCCGCTATAGTCGTTGCCATTGTCAGCAATGTCGCCGACTTAGAGGAATCATCGCAGGTAAGTGTAATTTTTTTCAATTATATTTTTAAAAACGAGGTGGAATTCGCCTTTATTGTCCTATGTCCAACTTTCTCATTCCAAATGACATGAATTTCGTATGTTTTGACATATTGCTGTACCGTTGAATGTATGTAAACTAAACGTAAAATGTGTCCTATCGCGTTAAAGTTAATCCCATTGACATTTGCTGAAGTGGTTTATAACTTCTTAACTACGTGTTACCAAGGTTTCTCATTACCGTAATTATAACTACTATAGGTATAATAGAAATATACAAAATATTTTGTGAATGAATAGACTTACGAATACTAATACTCCAATTCGTCGAGACTACATTCCATCAGTATACTGTGAAAAATATCGTATATTGTGATACATTTCACTCGCATCGATAGGTTGGATGTTTTTCGCTTAACTTCGTGTTTTAAAGAACAAATTAACGACGTTAAGCGGATACCTACTGTATTGCATTACATTCATATACGTGTAAATAGATGCATTAAAAATTTTGAAAAGAGAAATGTGCGAAAATTTGAAATTGGAAAGTTATGTATACACGTATTAAAAGTTTTAAAAACAAAATGTAGGCAGTGATTTAGTTCAAATTTGAAATTGGAAAGTTATGTTTTTATCTCCTTTATATCGCATCTTGTGGCATTAGAACCTGTTTGCCTTATACTTGATGTAAGAATGACTCTGTACTTTTTTGTTACTTTTCTGTACTTTTTGTAATGAACCGTTCCTGTGCTACAACATCAGGACCTTTTTTTCACCCAAATACCAAGTGCCTTGGTAATATATATATATATTTTTTCACATTTTAAATGTTATAATAGTATGAAAAGTAGTCTGATATGAAATTTAACGCAGGGATAGGTGAGAATTTATTTCATTTTTTTTTTTTACTTTTCGCGACAGTTTACTTAGTTTTTACTCTCTCAAAAATACCAAATATATCCTTTCAATTTATTTCATGCCAACGTAGGGAGCAGAAAAAAAAATACTTCAAACATTTTTAGAATATTTGCACAAATTTTCTAACGAAGATATTTAATCTTAAAAAAATACAGTTTCAGACGTAAAAAAAAATTTTTCAATCTCCGTATTTTAGGATTAGAGACGTTTAAGTTAACTAAACATAGTAAAATTAGCAATTTTAGATAAATTGTGCAAGTAGCTTCAACGTAACCTATAATTTGAGATTCAAAAAGTAAATTTTTGTTCCAACATTTTTCTTGTTTTACAACACTGTGTAGTCCTGGCTGGGTCAGCGTTGAGACTTATCTCCGCAAAACTCCCCGCCCTGTCCACGGTCAGTACGGGACACCGATGGACTTCGAAAGACCGCTGTCCGTCGAATGGGACGTTAAGCCCTGTCCCCGTGTGCGGGAGAACCATAACCTGTGCACGTTAAAGAACACGCTGGAGGGCCTTAACGGGAGGCAACCATCTGTCTCCCAACAGCTGTTCCAGTGTGTCCCCTCCCCCAACCTTCTCTGAAACTTCGGGGTCCTTATGACCTGGCCATTTAGCCCATGGTGTGCAAAAAAGTGCCGCTCAGAGGTAAAACAACCCAACCCAACGCATTCATTAAAGTTATAAGCTTGGTGCCCTTTTCACTCAGCCATTCCCCCCCCCCCTCCCGCCCAACTGCCTAAATCGAGAATCCTTGTATGAATGGGAAAGGAAAGGCTAGCATCAACAAGAATTAAACTGATTCGATGTGGTGTTGTTTTTCCTCTAAGCGGCACTTTTTTGCACACCATGGGCTAAATGGCCAGGTCACATGGACCCCGAAGGCTCAGAGAAGGTTGGGGGAGGGGACCCACTGGAACAGCTGTTGGGAGACAGATGGTAGCCTCCCGTCAAGGCCATCCAGCGTGTTCTTTAACGTGCACAGGGTATGGCTCTCCCGCACACGGGGCCACGGCTTAACGTCCCATCCGACGGACGGCGGCCTTTCCAAGCCCATCGGTGTCCCCTACTGACCGTGAGCAGGGCGGGGAATTTTGCGGAGATAAATCTCAACGCTGACCCAGCTGGGACTCGAACCTGGGAACTACAGATTACGAGCCTGGCGCGCTACCGACTGAGCCACCCCCGCCCCGTTGTTTGTTTCCGTTGTTTTTCTTCTGAGCGACACTGTTTTACACACAGTGGGCTACATGGCTGTCACAAGGACCCAAGGGGGGCGTGGGTGGCTCAGTCGGTAGCGCGCCAGGCTCGTAATCTGTAGTTCCCAGGTTCGAGTCCCAGCTGGGTCAGCGTTGAGATTTATCTCCGCAAAATTCCCCGCAGGGCGGGGAATGGGGACACCGATGGGGACACCGATGGGCTTGGAAAGGCCACCGTCCGTCGGATGGAACGTTAAGCCGTGGCCCCGTATGCGGGAGAGCCATACCCTGTGCACTTTAAAGAACACGCTGGATGGCCTTGACGGGAGGCTACCATCTGTCTCCCAACAGCTGTTCCAGTGGGTCCCCTCCCCCAACTTTCTCTGAGCCTTCGGGGTCCATGTGACCTGGCCATTTAGCCCATGGTGTGCAAAAAAGTGTCGCTCAGAGGTAAAACAACCCAACCCAAGGTCTCGGAAAAGGATTGGGAAGGGGATGCACTGGACAGCTGTTAAAAGATAAATGAAAGTCTCCCGTGAAAGGCCATCTAGAGTGTTCTCTAATTTTCGCAGGGTATAATAGCTCTCATGCACACGAAACCACGGTTTAACATCCTATCCGACGGACGGCGACCTTTCCAAGCCCATCGGTGTCCTTTTTCTCTCCTACCGCAGACTGGGGTCAAAATGATTCGCAACGCTGTCATAGTTGGGACTCGAATCTGATAAATGCAAAGCTTGGTGCGCTACCGAATGAGCCATCGCCACCTCCAAATTTAGAGGTAAAAATTTATAATATTGTATACGAGTGACTATTCAAAGTTCAAACTGTAGACTCATCGTGATTACAAGTAATTCTTCTATGTACAGATACACTTCCTAATCCGCCTCAATTTTCATCATCAGTATCAAAATTGCAGAATATTCGCTGTAACTTAAGATACTGCATTTAACATAATAATTTCCTTGATGTAAAATCGATTGCTTTAAGAGTAGGTTTCAAATCTTTAGAACGCTGTTTCGGAAAACAAAAAATAACCGAGAATTCCATTCCGCTATTTTAACGCCAGCATAATTCGTTTAGTTCGTTTCTGGTAATCGCCTTGATGTATCCTTCACCAAATAATTTGAATCTGTGGCAAATTAAAGGCACGAGAAATTAGTTATAAATTACACAAAAACAAGAGTTGCAATTTGGGCACCGTCTGGCTTGCCTATCGTTCCTTACAAATTTCCTTTTCTGAAGCGTAATTTCGTTGCTCGCCGAAAGCAACGTTTGCCGCAATAAAAATTCTCCCAGCAGCTCCGTAAATAACAACAGAGCTGCATAAACGTCAGGAATTAAAGAACAAATTGCATAGACGCTAAGAAAATGTGGCGGATGATATCGCTATGGGTATTGGAGAGCAACACTTTTCTCTTCAAATGCCATGCTAACATAAAACACGCCAACAAATTTTCTCAAACATTCCCATTCTTTTTTCTTTTCGATTGCATTTAATGATAAACAGTTTCGTTGCATTTGGACTCAAAATCCAGTTCCCTTTTCTAATCTCTTTTTCGAAACCGGCACAAAAAATTAATGAAACTACTCGTTTTGGCCTCCTTATCCAAGTCATCAAGTGAAGAGTTCCAGCTGAGTGACGCCGACAATGTTATCATTTTAAGGTCGAATGATTATTTTCTGGTAAATCGTTACAGTTTACTGTAAAAACAAAAACGATGTCTTGGCTATTAAACTCAACTTAGCTCTTCATTTGGAACTCTTACAAGTCAGCTTGGTAATCATAAGTTTACTTTTTTTTTTGAATTACCCTCTTTTAGAACCTAGAGATTTGTTTGACAGCAACAAGAACAAACTCTTGAAGGTGAAGAAAAAAAGATGTGACATTTTAAACTTCAGAAATTTAAATATTGACAATACTAAAATGTTGATACTCCATCTGGCATTTCAAGAGCAACATCACCAAATATTAAGAATGCTCCAACATTTTTTAAAATTTATAATAATTTTATCATATATAAAATTACTACAATATCTCCATATCTGGCTTCTATTTTCTAGACCAGGGTTTTTTTAATTCTTTGAGTTCTTGCACTCCTGGCAAGAACTTGCACTCCTGGCACAATGGAAGGCTCTCACCCCTTACAGCAACGTATGGAATGCTCTCACACCTTTCAGTAAATTATAGAAGGTTTTCAATCCTTGCAGCAAGGTATGGAAGGCTCTCACCCATCGCAGCAATGTATGGAATGCTCTCACCCCTTTCAGTAAATTATAGAACGCTCTCACCACTTCGCAGCAAGTTATGGAAGGCTCTAACCCCTTGCGGCAACGTATGGAATGCTCTCACCCCTTTCAGTAAATTGTAGAAGGTTCTCACCCCTTGCAGCAACAATGAAGGAAGGCTTGTGCCCCTTGCAACAATGTATGAAAAACTTGCACTCCCATCATTCGTTTAAGTTATAATTTCTTTTTTGGAAAACGGAAATTTTGGATTGATATTTGTTTGAACTGTTGGAAAATGGAATATTTTTATTATGAGTTACCTGTTGCAATACAGTTTTTTAAACTGAGGGCACGGACAAATATAAATGACTGATTTCGAAACCAGGAACATTCATTAAACTTAATAAAAAATTCAAAAAGCTTATTTCAAATATTACTCTCGCACCCCAGGTTAAGAACTCCTTTTCTCGACTACTACGGAAACTTTATAATCACGAGGGTTTATAGATGGATATAATTTTAACATTATCAGAGACCATTGGCATACCACACTGAGGGCATTCCAAGTATTTGAATACATTCGCAATATAATTCCACTCTAAATTAACACGATTCGATGAAACCTTGAAAACTTTTATTATACCCCACATTAAAGAGTGAACAAGACCGGAAGACAAAAGTCCCATTAAACGAATTTTAAATACACCCTTGTTAAGACCAAACCACAGAAGTAGTTTGTTTCGATGCAAGCCACTTAACGCGAAAAGGAAAAGACACAATTATCGAATCGCCAGCACCAGGTGCACAGAATTATTCAGTGGTAATTATTAACCAAATGGATGCAGTTGATAAATGAAAAGTGGTCAGGAGAAAACAATTATGAGATTGGCTTTTGACGAAGAGAAAAATTGGTTCTTGAGAGACAATCAACTGCTTGTTTATCTAAAGACATAATACCCAACGAAGAGTTTATCGGATTAAAATAATCTTCTAACTGAGCTGTCGCATCAGTATGGGAAGTTTGGCCGCAAAAATTTAATGTCGCATAATTAATTTCGAGGTTGCCATTATTCTGGATGGGCAAGCAACCGCGTAAAGAGCTTTCTAATCTTCTGTCACTAGGGATAAGGCTCGAGCCCAAAGAGATAAGGAGGAGGATAAATTCTGTTGTCTTTACTGAACTTGAGGAATTTCTCGGTTTGGCTACAGGCCAAATATAAAACATTGATAGCCTATTTCTATGCTCGAAGAGCCGAGAAAAGTAGAGTACACAAAATGTAATCGATATTTTTTTTCAAAGAAGTTAACTTTTTTTGGCATTTCAATGCACACCAAATTATGTCTGAAATGCATTGTCATAGCTTTTATTTTGAGGCCCAAAGTTGGAATCAAAAAAGTAATAGGACCAGTTGGATATATTTGGCGTTATTTAGAACTAAGATTAGGGAAAATAAACATCTGACCTAATTTTGTACAAATGTTAATTTGTGTGATGTGACGGACTTTCATACATATCCCGTTTAATAAATCGAATTAATTGTTGTTCATTGTTAAACGAATTTTTGCAAAATGGAGTTGTGAGTATTTCTGAGTTCATGTGCAAAACACCAAAAGCAGCATCATTAAACAAATGTCATTGAAGCTGCTCATAATCGCATCTGATTCAAAACTGCAAGAAATGGTGGCAGCGTCATTTCGAGAAGAATCAAATGAGATGATATTGGAAGTGCGAAGGATTGGGACTGAAGATATTCCTTTTAAAGCAATCCAGGGTGTTAGTTAAGGTTTTTGGAAGCGTGGCTTTGTGCTACACAAAGAGTTGGGTTGTTTTACCTCTGAGCGGCTCTTTTTTGCACACCATGGGCTAAATGGCCAGGTCACATGGACCCCGAAGGCTCAGAGAAGGTTGGGGGAGGGGACCCACTGGAACAGCTGTTGGGAGACAGATGGTAGCCTCCCGTCAAGGCCATCCAGCGTGTTCTTTAACGTGCACAGGGTATGGCTCTCCCGCACACGGCTTAACGTCCCATCCGACGGACGGCGGCCTTTCCAAGCCCATCGGTGTCCCCTACTGACCGTGGGCAGGGCGGGGAATTTTGCGGAGATAAATCTCAACGCTGACCCAGCTGGGACTCGAACCTGGGAACTACAGATTACGAGCCTGGCGCGCTACCGACTGAGCCACCCCCGCCCCCAATGATGGGATTGGGACTGAAGATATTCCTTTTAAAGCAATCCAGGGTGTTAGTTAAGGTTTTTGGAAGCGTGGCTTTGTGCTACACAAAGAATCAATCCTTAACTTATCATTTCAACTTTTGGTACTCTTTCCAAATCTATTACTGCTCCTTTTCCATCAAGGAAATAAATCTGACAAAGTGAGCAACAGTTGACAATGACGATTAATTTCAAACTGCTTCTTTTCATACTCCTTTACGAAACTATTACTGAAAGAAGGAGGCGAAACCAGATATTTTTCCTGAATTCTGTAATCACGTGACACGAAGGTTGCCAGATCACTAATTTCTAAAAACAATCGTTCCCAGATATTTTTTCTGAATTCTGTAATCACGTGACACGAAGGTTGCCAGATTGCTAATTTCTACAAAAAATCGTTGCCAGATATTTTTTATGAATTCTGTAGTCAACCATAGTGTTCGGATACTTTTTTGAGCGACTGTAGGTGGTCATATTATTTTGATACTAGATCGTGTGGGCTCACTCACGGAAATATTGAGCGTGTGCAGTTACCGTTCACAGCAAACTGGAGCGTGTGCAGTAACTGCATACGCTCCAGTTTGCTGTGAACGGTAACTGGAGCGTGTACAGTTGCTGTGCACGCTCCAGATATTTTTCCTGAATTCTGTAATCACGTGACACGAAGGTTGCCAGATCACTAATTTCTAAAAAAATCGTTGCCAGATATTTTTTCTGAATTCTGTAGTCACACATAGTGTTCGGATACTTTTTTGAGCGACTGTAAGTGGTCATATTATTTTGATACTAGATCGTGTGCGCTCACTCACGGAAATATTGATCGTGTGCAGTTACCGTTCACACCAAACTGGAGCGTGTGCAGTTACCGTTCACTGCAAACTGGAGCGTGTGCAGTAGCTGCACACGCTGCAGTTTACTGTGAACGGTAACTGGAGCGTGTACAGTTGCTGTAGACGCTCCAGATATTTTTCCTGAATTCTGTAATCACGTGACACGAAGGTTGCCAGATTACTAATTTCTAAAAACAATCGTTCCCAGATATTTTTTCTGCATTCTGTAATTAACCGTAGTGTTCGGATACTTTTTTGAGCGACTGTAGGTGGTCATATTATTTTGATACTAGATCGTGTGGGCTCACTCACGGAAATATTGAGCGTGTGCAGTTACCGTTCACAGCAAACTGGAGCGTGTGCAGTAACTGCAGTTTGCTCCAGTCGCTCCAGTTTGCTGTGAACGGTAACTGGAACGTGTACAGTTGCTGTACACGCTCCAGATATTTTTCCTAAATTATGTAATCACGTGACACGAAGGGTGCCAGATCACTAATTTCTAAAAAAAAATCGTTGCCAGATATTTTTTCTGATTTCTGTAATCAACCATAGTGTTCGGATACTTTTTTGAGTGACTGTACCAAGCTTCAGCATCACGAAAGGAGACTGCCTCTCACCTTCCACTTCGTTTATTTCTCGGGGCCGCTTCGGTAGCTTAGAAAGAATTTTTGTGTTTCTGCTGAGATATCATCTCGCTTAGAGAACTTCTCTATTTGTATTATGCTGTGAAGCTCGTGTCAGATTCCCGTGACAAGTGGGATGCTTGAATAGAAAGTTCATCTCATTTATGAGAATTGGTTATAAGGGAAAGATGAGGAGCCGAATTATTTTTTGAATTGCAACAATGTGAGGAATACATTTATATCTGGGAAATGGAATGCTTTTGTTTAGCAGAGGCCTGGGCAAACTTTTTAGATGAAGGGCGCTAAGAACATTTGAATAAAAATTGAAATGGAAGGTGGGGGGGGGGGGCGGTCGGGAAAAAAATTAAATGAAAATTGAACTGAAAGAACAGGTCGCAAAAAAATCTTAAATGAATTTGGGTTGGGTTGGGTTGTTTTACCTCTGAGCGGCACTTTTTGCACACCATGGGCTAAATGGCCAGGTCACATGGACCCCATAGGCTCAGAGAAGGTTGTGGGAGCTGACCCACTGGAACAGCTGTTGGTTGACAGATGGTAGCCTCCCGTCAAGGCCATCCAGTGTGTTCTTTAACGTGCATAGGGTATGGCTCTCCCGCACACGGAGCCACGGCTTAACGTCCCATCCGACGGACGGCGGCCTTTCCAAGCCCATCGGTGTCCCCTACTGACCGTGGGCAGGGCGGGGAATTTTGCGGAGATAAATCTCAACGCTGACCCAGCTGGGACTCGAACCTGGGAACTACAGATTTCGAGCCTGGCCCGCTACCGACTGAGCCACCCCCGCCCCATCTTAAATGGAAGGGCGGCTGCCAAAGAAATATATAATCAGTAACGTATGTATAACCAACGCAAAAGAAATCAAAAATCTAAAGTAAAACAATTGATTTTAATTAAATTATATTGTTCATTTGAAGTATATTTCGCGTCGCCGAAGTTGAACTTCTTGTCCAACTTCGTTTCTTTATATATTATTTTTTTCTTTTATAAATTTTATTAATTTTTCATCAGTAGCTTGTGGATTGCATAAAAAGAGGTTGCGAGCCTACGTAGTTTGCCCAGGCCTGATCTAACAAGTGTATTGCAGGGGGGCGGGACGTTATATGTCGTGGTTAGGGACTTTAAATTCGCGACGTAAAGCGAAACGAAATATAACGGAATATTTTCAACTGTCTAAATCAATGTTTCCCAAAGTGGGCGATACCGCCCCCTGAGGGGCGCTGGAACGATCCAGGGAGTCGGTAGAAGCCTCGGGTGCAATTGGGGGGCGGTGAAAGCATAAAAAAAGAAGGGAAGATAAGAAATGTTTGAAAAACCGTTCGTACATGTTTCATCTGTTGTGTAACATAGAGTTAAAGTCGAATGTTACTATGGTTGATTTTAATAAATAATTTTATAATTTCAAGCTTCAAGGTGTCTTATTTACAACAGCATCTTTCTTTACTATGTTGTAGGACGTAGGTAGAAATATAGATACATAAAAGAACGCAAATTTGTCACTGCATCTTTCTGTTTGTTCGCTTAAAGAAGGCAGATTGCCGGGGGGGGGGGGTGAGTAATTATTTTTCTGAAAAGGGGGCGGAGGACAAATAAGTTTGGGAACCTCTGGTCTAAATACGTGTAAATAAGCGAGATAGGAACACCAAGAGCATTAACGTCGTTTACATCACTTATAAAAGAATAATTTTGATAATATCAATACAGGTAAATACAATGACATAGAGGCAAAGTTATTAATCGTTTTCCATTTTTATATTGTATGACATTAGAAATTGTTTTATTTAGCCCTAACTGGTGTAATGGTTAGAGAACCTCACTGTTAAGCCAATGGGTATACACTTGTGTAACTGTTTGGATGTTTATGAGAAACTAACACAAGCCAAGAGCTTACAGGTTATCTCCATCTTTCGTGTTGTGTTTTTATATTATGTTTGCTAGCAACGACTCACGTATAAAACATGTTTAGTAAAGATGCTTAGAATTAAAATTTTTAAAGGATTAACTGCAAAACCTTTCTTTTATCTTAAGAAGGAAATGACTTGAGCTTGTTTAGTTTAATTGAATAAGGAGTCGGAAGAGAATTATGCGATAGATAAGACGATAGATCAGGCGGGGGATGCAGGTTGAGGGTCGACAACTGCTATCGCATCATTGATATCATCCATCACTAAAAGAGGGCGCGAGATAAGAACCAGAGGGCACTGCTAAGCCTCGAACCTGATGTTCAAATAGGCAGAGAACGCGAATTAAACCTCCAATCAAGACGCGAGAGAACAAAATGCGTCCGAGAAGCATCGCAGAGGATGCTGGTACATGATACTAAGACTGCGTTGCTGGCCGAGATTGAAATCGAAGCGTTAATCGGATTAAGCGACCGACGTGAACGACGCAAGTGTGCTAAAAATTTATCCTGATTTGTCTTCAATGTGTCCACGACATAAGTTCGAAGCAAGTATATCGTGGAGATGTATAACAGAGACCCTCCTGTATATGAAATAAATATGCATGCAGTATAATACATGCCGTTACCCAATGAATATATTACACACCAAAGAGTCAAATATTATTACTAGCGCGTGTGAAGGTCATGAAACGGTATAAAAAACACCTGACACTGAACTCTTTTAATCAGTGTTTTTCTTGTTCTTCAGATGGGAAAGACAGCGAACTTAAGTGAGTTTGATAAGGGCCAAATTGTAATGGCTAGACGACTGGGTCAGAGCATTTCAGAGACGGCAAAACTTGTGGGGGTGCTCATCGTCAGCTGTGGTTAGTACCTTCAAAAAGTGGTCTGAGGAGGGAAAAGGCACAAATCGCCAGCAAGGGTAGGCCGACCACTGCTCATCGATGATAGAGGTGAGCGAAGGATATCTCATATGGTACGAACCAACAGAACGGATACTGTGGCGCAATTTGCCTGTAATTTGAATGCTGGTGATGGGAGTAATGCGTCACAACACACAGAACTTTGAACTCTGCTGAAAACGGGGCTGCATAGCCGCAGCTCGCTCCAAGTGCCCATGCTAACCTCGGTTCACTGTCGAAAGTGGCTACAATGGGCACATGAGCATCAAAACTGAATCTTAAATTATTGGAAGAAAGTCGTCTTGTCCGATGAATCTCATTTCCTGTTGCACCATATGGATGGCCGGGAATGTGTGCGTCGTTTACCTGAGGAAGTGTTGGCACCAAGATGAGTCGTGGGACGAAAACAAGCAGGTGGATCAAGTGTAATGTTTTGGGCAATGTTCTGCTGGGAAACCCTGGGTCCAGTCATTAATGTATAGGAAACTATGACGTCTACCACACACCTAAACATCATTGCCGACCAAGTACATCCTTTTATGGCAACGGTATATCTTTCTAGTAGTGCCTTCTTTCAGCAGGATAATGCGCCTTGCCACACTGCACGGATTGTTCGAGAACGGTTCACGGAACATGAGGATGACTTCCAGGTATTGCCCTGGCCTCCAAATTCTCCAGACATCTATCCAATCGCGCATCTGTGGTTTGTATTGGAACAGCATATCCAATCTGCAGCGGCTCAACCACGTAACTTACAAGAGTTAAATGATCTGCTGGTAACATGTTGGTACCAGATACCACAAAACACCTTTAGAAATCTTGTAGCGCCCATGCGTTGCTGGGTAAGAGCTGTTTTGGCGGCACGTGGAGGATCAACATCATATTAATGGTCATAATGTTTAGTCTCTTCGGTGTATATCAATACATTTTAATCAGAATGCTCTACAATGCTGAAAAGTACTGAAGCGATTTGTAAATTTTTAATAGAATCAGTTGCAACTTCTTGCTCTTTGCAACGCAAAAACGATTTCGAAAGAAGAAGAAAAATCACGTGGTTAATATCTGGCAAGCGACGACGTGTCACGTGACACGAAGTTGCCAGATCACTAATTTCTAAAAAATATCGTTGCCAGATATTTTTTCTGAATTCTGTAATCAACCATAGTGTTCGGATACTTTTTTGAGCGACTGTACAGCCATCTGTCCACGTTTTTATTCACCTGAATATGTCTGAATAAGTCATAGAATCTGACAAATGGCATCTCTTTTAAAGCGGTCTTTGATGTTGAATGAGATGATCTGACTATAAGAAGTAAGACGTCTTCTTCTGATCTTGTAATGGAACCACTTGATCGTTGCAGCTGGCACCGTAATGACAGGAAGTTGACATTTATCATTGAGCTAGGCTCATTTAAATTAAATAGCGTTATTTGTGGAACTATAATGTAAAAGAATAAAACAAGTTACTTTTGAAAAGGACGCAAAACTTGAAAGTGGAAACTAAATACGAACTTCGTAAATGTCAAAGCTTTTAATGTGTTTTGTTTCGTATGTCTGCCTCGCAGTACAGTGCTGGATTTTGAGATTAAACGATTTATTTCTGTTACATTTGGTCAGAAATTTTCCAACAACATAGAGTGGTGCAGTTGAGCCGGAAACTCGATTTGCTGAGGATATGGTAATTTTACAGAGTTTTTAGGAGAAAGCGTCATTTTAGTGAACGTACCTTTAAATGCTGCTGCCAGTTTCTCAAAGGAGATGATCTCGCGCAATCTTTTCCAACATCCATTAGCGTTGCATCTTCTATAATGACTTACTATGGTTTGTGTTTGAGTGGCTATAAGAATTAGTGGTTGCAGATATGTTGCAGCACGAGGGAATGTCATTGCAGAAATATAAATGCATTAATAACGAATACCATTTGGTCACTATTTCCTAATAACGTCTCCATTTGGTATGATACAGACGACTAAAGCAGTGGCATTCAGTCTAAATGATTTCGAAATTTCCTTTGAAATATCCCAGCAGGCTTTTGGTATTAAATGGTGATGTTTTGGGCTTGTGGAAGAATGCCAGTGAGTATCGTCAAACAATGTCCTGAAAGGATTCTCTCCTCGTGGCAGATCACGTGGTCCAGAGGATAAGCAAGGGCATCATTGTCCAAGAGACACTGTCGGAAGCAATGACAGAACTGTTCATTGGCATTGTCGTTCGGCAAATGGCGCACTGTGCTTGATTTATAAACAGCAGGGCTAATGATTCACGCATTCACGGACATCATCCATGAAGACTACAGCTCTAACTTCGTTTTGCAGGACATAACATTTCACAGCAGAATATGGCGCTTTTGTGTGATTTCTATAATATAGAAAGGAATTAGTGGAGTCAGGCATCCTTTATTTGTTTATTTCTCTAAATGAATCTTTAAAGTCTTTGAAAAGACGGTTCATTATATTAGTCATATTTATTTTTCTACTATTGAAGATACTTTTGCTTGGGAATGATAGCCACGAAAATGAAACCCGAGACCCTGGCATCTCTAAATCTCCTGCTAAGAACAATCCTTGATGTCCAGTGTGTCACGGTCTGCTAATTCAGCTGATAACAATCAGACTTCGGCTACTTGCCTGATCAGTTAATCGTTAAACCTCAAATGTTACTCCAGTGCCTGAAGATGAGAAAGACAGTTCTTGCAATCGCAACTGAAAACATTGACATTGCATCCTAGCTCATACGAGTAACAATTCTTTAGGTTGAGTGAACATCCAACACCAAGGAAAATATTATTCTTTCTTAGTGATTCTATATGATAGAATTGAACTGAAGCCTTCAAAAAGAAAAAAGCTGTTACAAGGTACTATAGATTCCCTCCTAAAAATCGGGCGGGGGTGGCTCAGTCGGTAGCGCGCCAGGCTCGTAATCTGTAGTTCCAAGGTTCAAGACACAGCTGGGTCAGCGTTGAGATTTATCTCCGCAAAACTCCCCACCCTGCCCACGGTCAAAAGGGACACCGATGGGCTTGGTAAAGGCCGCCGTCCATCGGATGGGACGTTAAGCCGTGGCCTCGTGTATGGGAGAGCCATACCCTGCGTACGTTAAAGAACACACTGGATGGCCTTGACGGGAGGCTACCACCTGTCTCCCAACAGCTGTTCCAGTGGGTCCCTTCCCTCAAATTTCTCTGAGTCTTCGGGGTCCTTGTGACCTGACCATTTAGCCCATTGTGTGTAAAAAAGTGCCGCTCAGAAGTAAAACAACCCAACCCTCCTAAAAATAAACATAATAACATCACTAAATACAGTAATGTTCTGATTATTCAGAATCCAAGCAACAGGGCACTGTCATGCAACGCCATCTGTTGTGAAATAATTCAGATTTGTATTTACTTTTGCTCAATAGTAACCTATCTTCTCTGCTGAACAAGTAACTAGTTACACCATACAAAATCTAGTTTTGCGTGGTGCAACTCTTTACTGCAAACGTTTCGGAAACTAGTTCATGAAAAGCCTAATTTTGCAAGAAAGGAGAAAGTTTTGCAAACAGGCATACATGGTCATTACTAAAGAGAGCAACCATGAAATCCACATCTATTGCTTCTGATCCTAGATCTATATCATCAATCACTGTTCTTGATCCTATACCATCAAAACAGCTGAACTTTATGAAAATTCTTCGATTCTGTTGATGGTCCCTGGGAGATATCAGGGCCCCCAGAATACACCCAATAAATTGTTCGGTCCGAACTTTATTTTTAAGTAGCATTTAATTTTAAGTGAACTGTTTTATTTGAAGTTAATTCTACAGTGTATTAGTGGAATTTCAAGGATAGATAACAAAAATTAAGTAACCCAAACTCCTAAGATCCTCATGTGTGAGACAAGTTCAGTATATAAATTATTTTTTGCTTTATTTCCCTTTATTTTTATTTCATTATATATGTAGGTGTGTGTTCATAATTCTCTTACTTTGTATGCTGTAGTTTCTCTTTCACTGGCATGAAAAATAGTTAACAGTGCATATTAAAATTTATACATACATTACAATTGTTACAATACTGTTTACGGTATTTCTAAGAGTGTCTCAAGAAACAGGGAAATTATACTTATCCGTCATCCCGCAATCCCACAGATGCTAGATAACTGGGACTTTAGTGTATTATGGAAATGTAGAACACTTTTCGATTAGATAAATTAATGTGCTCACACAAAAAATGTAAATATTTGCAAAAAGTAATAGTCCAAAAATAATATTTTAATATTTTGTATATACAAACTATGCCAAGTCCTGAACTTGCACATATGTACTTTTTTAATGATGAACTGTACATATAGTTTTTATTTTCGCAGACTGTTTTTTACTTTTAAGTGATTTGCCATCAAAGTAATGGTTTCTCTGAGTTTTTTGCTTCGTGACGCAAATGCGGATTCTGCTAAATTACAACAGGTATTAAACTACTCACAAAAAAAGTTCTATTTAAATAATGTGACGTAAGAAGTGTGTAAGAAAAAGGTGAAACATTTTCCGTCCTGCTATCATCATCATCATTATTCATTCATCCATCATTTGTGAAGCTTTCAAGGAAGGAAACTTTTGGCTCTAAAATTACTTAGCGGCGAATTCTGTCAGCCATTAACTGATGCCTTGGCTAAAAGAGAAAAAAAAAACATATCCTACGACGACACCTGACGAAGCCTTTGACAATAAAAAAATTATTTCTTGAAATATTCCCCAGATGGAGGTAACATAGATGTGACAAAACAAATATTTCATAGATTTTTAATACAAACTTTACCTATATTTTTCCTTTGTAATCATGTCTTTGAACGGGTAAGGTAACAACTCAGACAATTGAAAAGATGATAATCAAGTGTTTGAAAAAAAATAATTATCTACAGAATTCAGCAATTCTAATCAGTTTTAATATTTTGTAAATAATGATTTAATTTTTAGTTCAAGAGATGGAGTTCAAAGTAGCTT
Organism: Ryuthela nishihirai; assembly: GCA_038380435.1. NCBI lineage: Eukaryota > Metazoa > Arthropoda > Arachnida > Araneae > Heptathelidae > Ryuthela > Ryuthela nishihirai. The sequence goes on from JAWZYU010000009.1 coordinate 19,086,092, forward strand.
GAAACTTTGTATAAGTACGATAATAAGTTTTGATAGGTCGCGGACCTATTGGTATTTGTAATTTCATTTTTTTTTACTTTTGGGATCTGGCAACAAGACTTTGTTCCACTCGTGAAATAACTGTGGACGTTGTGTTTGCTCGGGGGTGGCATCTGATTGGCCCCTAGTGTCGGAGAATTCCCAGGGTTACCTGAGTTATTGCCTCGCTTCAGCCGACTAGGGAATTCTGTTCGGGGTGATGGTGCTAATAGGACCTGTGTTCGGTCTCCTGTCTTCGAAATAATTGTTTATTATTTCCGTGTGCACAACTGTAGTCCAGCGGACACTCCGTCTTCGTTGTGTATAAATCTTCAATCAGGGTATAATCATTTTAATTCATATTAATCTGATTGTTGCCACTTTTCTTTAATATTTTGACTGTCACTTTATAATATTGAATTTATTCGAGTGGATTGGAAATATGATAACGTATTGTAATGTGAATTTATCCACCTTTATAAGTTGGTGGAAGAATTATGTTGATTCTGAAAATTTAAATAAATTTAAATCTTTTTTTTGTTATTGTTTAAACCAAATTTGCATTCTTCTATTATTAAATCCTCAACTCATCACAGCTACAGTTAGTGAGTACATGACTGTGTATTACTAGCTTCTGGGTTGTTCCTGGTTCGAACTCGAATCTTCTGAGCCACTCTTTCAGAAGTATCTGTTAGAAAGTAAATTCGTGTTTGAAGTCAGATCGACAAGTATAGATATGTAGTTCTAGATATGTTATAACTATGTATGGATGATTATTTTTGATAAACGCGGAATATAATTTTAGTTCATGTCGCATGCTTTGAAGAGGAAAAGTTGCGGGTGACAAACTGGCGTCTTTACGACAGGACCAGGTTGAGTTGAGAGGTTTTGAACTTTTGTTGAACGTCTTTTGTTGAATAATCTTTTGTTGAACGAACTTTTGTTGAATAATCTTGAACTTTTGTTGTTACGAAAATTGTAATATGACAAATCAAGTGTATAAGAAGTATATTAAAGTAAGATAATTCTGTTAGACAGTGAAAATAATCGTTTTGCATTAAAGGTATTGATTGAATTTGTTTTGTATTCATTTTGATTAAGTGGATTAGAGTTGAGGTATAGTCATTGCCAACCAATGTCAATGCTGATAAAACAATTGTAAGGAAAGGTTTCGCATCTTAAATACTAAGTTTTGTTTGTAAAATAGAAAGTAAGTTTTTGAGTACAGAACTTAGTGATAAAAATGGCACAAGCTTCGTCAACCACCACAACCGAGACATCAGACCCTCACACGATTAATATAGAAACCCAGGAAATCCCTAGTGTGAACAGTGGAAACAATAGTGCCCAAAACTCTTTTGTGAACATTGCTGGATTCATTAATTTGGTTCCGATCTACAATGGCACTGATCCTGGCGGGACAGCTGAACAATTTTTCGAAACTGTGTCAAAAGTGGCCAAAATCTCAGGATGGTCAGATCAGGTCACACTAACTGTAATAAAATCAAAATTCAGGGGAAAGGCGATGGAATTTTTAACTGAGTCTTCTGATCTCGGAAAAGAAACACAATTGGCAAATTTTCAGAAGTGTGTAATCGTTAGATTCGATACAAAAGAACCTCTCTCGGTGAGACTTCATAAGTTCACCACAGCGAAACAAACTCTTCAGGAAGATATTATAACGTACTCCACTAGATTGAAAGCTTTGGTGCATAAATATATGCCACCAAAATCAGAGGAATCACAGGAAGTGAAAACGGAATCCACAGGACAACTGTTAGGATAAAGATGGTAGCTTCTCGTCAAGGTCATCCTGCATGCACAGAGTATAGCTCTCCTGCACACTTCACTGCTTCATTACGTCCGATTGGGAAGACGGAACCTTTCCAAGCTCATCGGTGTTCCCTTCCTGACCTGGCGCAGGTTGCAGAGGTTTAGTGGAAATAAATCTCAATGCTGGTCCAAGTAGGACTCGAATCTGAGAACTGTAGATTATGAGTCCGGCGCTCAACCGATTGAGCCAACCCTCATCCCTTTGTGTTCCTCGAGTCAAGCAAAGAAAAATGAAGCTCATGTCAGCGAACGATCTTAATCACTCGGTTAAAGTTTTGTGAATGTGCTACTTTTCCCACGATGACGTGAAGCCCTTATATGCAACAGACATCACTTCAGACATTGCAGGAAATTTTTGATTGTGTGAGATTTATGATTCCGTGATTATTAGGAGTGAAAGCACATCACGAACCTTGAAGAGACGAATGAGACAAGAGCAGAGAGATATTAAGAGAAAAGAAACTACTGGTAGTCCACTGAGATAGCTTCTTTAATTAAAAAAAAAATTAGAGAAAGGAACCTAAACATTCAGAAAGAAAAGATTTTAGATCTATCATGAACTTTAAAAAATTAGAATATATTTCATTGGGGAGTAAAACTTTGAAGTTTGATCATGAGTGAGTGTGTTAAAAGACTTCGGTTAAATTTCACGATTTATTTGCAGGAGGTTTAGCCACTGCCAAGGTTTTAAGAGTGTGATTTATGATACCGTGACTTTTGACCGCTTAACTTGCGAAACACGAATTGCAGCATGTGTCTGTCTGGCACCCTTCCCACGCACCACACGTATGGCAAGATTTCTTACTTTCTGTGGTAGAAGTTCATTCACGATACTAATAGTTTTCTATAGTTGCAAAATCCAAACATTCACATTCAACATAACAGAAAATGTTTAATTCTGTGGTCTTACTTTTAAAAACTACTTAGCGGATAAAACCAGTGCAAAAAAAGTGGATAAACCGTTTTCTTGTCTTCCGTATATTTTGACTAATTTTAATTTGACGTTTGCCTCATTTCCTTAAGAAGAGAGAAGTTTCCCTCATTTCTTTAAGAAGCGAGAGATTTCTCTTATTTCCTTAAGAAGAGAGAAATTTCTCTAATTTCCTTAAGAAGAGAAAAATTTCCATCATTTCCTTAAGAAGAGAGAAATTTCTCTCATTTCCTTAAGAAGAGAGAAATTTCCCTCATTTTCTTAAGAAGAGAGAAATTTTTCTGATTTCCTTAAGAAGAGATAAATTTCTCTCATATCCTTAAGAAGAGAGAAATTTCTCTCATTTCCTTACGAAGAGAGAAATTTCTCTCATTTCCTAAAGAAAAGTTTCCCTCATCTGGAGACCGCCAATAAGAAATTCAAATCCGCTACAAATTCTTCAGTGGAACAACGAATTTTAACAAGAACTTTAAAGAGCGGACTGTAAAATCCCTCAAGTTTGATTTGTTCTGAAAACCATTTTAAATTTCTGTATAAATATTTTTAAGCTAAAATCTTTGGATGAGATGCAGAGTCATCTCAAAGAGTCTTGTAAAAATCATTCAAAGTTCTAGATGTGTTATAACTATGAATAGTTATAACACATCTCTCAACGTAAGTTTAATTTTCAACATTAGAAATCTTATTAAAACGGAGCAGAAATGGGATAATAATTTTCCTAAAAGTCTTAAAAGCTCCAGACACATTAAAATATTAAAATCATCCTAATTTCCTTTTGGTAATATTTGAATCTGCAAATTTTTACACTGCGCACGTGAAGATACTGACTAAATTTCAGTTTTCATGTTTTATCTTCAGGAATCACATTTGTGAAGTGTTCTTTATATGTTCGACTATTTGTAATATATCTACTCATTCTAGTGCAGCTGAATACTGAAACTTTAATGCATCCAATTATTTAACACTAGCATATTTATCCAGTGTTAATGAGGCCCTTAACTCAAGTTAAACTTTCGGAAATGTATAATGAATGACACTTTTCGTCGCAAGCTTTCATATGGTATATATAACTCATTACGATCGACGCGTGAAATTTTCCTCTACCTATTTAGTGGGGAGGGAAAAACGAAAGGATATATTTTGAAGTAACCCACGAAACTGGATATCCATTTAAGATATCACTCGATCGGCAATCGTTTATGAATGTTTCCTTTTTTTTTGGCAAGAGGATTAGAGGACCAAAATGTTAAGGTTGGGTTGTATTACCTCTGAGCGGCACTTTTTTGCACACCATGGGCTAAATGGCCAGGTCACATGGACCCCGAAGGCTCAGAGAAGGTTGGGGGAGGGGACCCACTGGAACAGCTGTTGGGAGACAGATGGTAGCCTCCCGTCAAGGCCATCCAGCGTGTTCTTTAACGTGCACAGGGTATGGCTCTCCCACACACGGGGCCACGGCTTAACGTCCCATCCAACGGACGGCGGCCTCTCCAAGGCCATCGGTGTCCCCTACTGACCGTGGGCAGGGCGGGGAATTTTGCGGAGATAAATCTCAACGCTGACCCAGCTGGGACTCGAACCTGGGAACTACAGATTACGAGCCTGGCGCGCTACCGACTGAGCCATCCCCGCCCCAAATGTTAGGGTGCTTTAAGGGCTATGATAAAATGAAGCTGTTTACCGAATTTGATGCTCAAATTTTAAAAAAATTTAAATTTAAAGCTTATTATATATAAGTTCTGGATCAAATAGACGGGTATACAAACTCTAAAATATACATGTTTTTTCGTAAATATGTTATGTTTTTTTTGCTTATCTTGATTGTAAAGTTTAATGAAAGTAAATAACAAAATTTGAATTTCTCGATTGTAGAATGTTATTTATCAAACTATTATTATAAATGGTTTTTAAATGACAATTTATACTACAATCGTTTTGTAGCGCATTATTCCTAAAACCGCAAGTCCTATGGTTGAAACATATCGCGTCAAATTAAACGCATAATGCAAATAATTTTACTTGTTAAACAACAGCAAAAAGACAAAAACTCATTAAATTTGTTTATCTTATGCACTTCGAAGATGCCTACGGTGCTGCAGAGAAGATGTACAAGCTTTGGATTCAAATTTTAGATCAGTGGTTCCCCAAAATTTGTTTCGATCATGACCCAAAATTCAAATGCATATTCAGCTCGCCAACGAAATAACTGTGGCACCTAGAGACCTAACTGGTTAGACTAATTACGTTTCGCGACCTTACATCAGGGGAAAGATAAGTACAACTCACGTATCTTTCCTTTAAATCAGGAAAATAAAACTTTTATAATATGTGATGGTAAAAGATCCCAAATATTTCGCCTAATTTCTGCATCGGATATTTACTATATTTCACAAAATAACCAATAACAAAAAACTAACACGCATCCAGGTTTTTTTAGAGGTACTAAATCTAAGATTTTTTTTCAATAGCTTTGAAAAAAAAACTTGGCAAGCCACGTACAATATCGTGGTCAAGATATTTCTGTTAGCAGACGGGGGAGGGTGATTTTTTTTTAATATATATACATTCGAAGCAGTTTGCGTAGAACATATTGTCTCTTTTAACCACAAAAATGTGGTTTGTCATTTGGGAAATAATATTCTCTGTGCTGGTGGCTCAGACACCAAAATTTCACAAATTGACTGATAATTTCAGCGCTTGCTGATTAACGTCTTCATGTTTGTTCTTTCGTGATTGCAATTTGAAAATAAGGTGTAGGCCATGCGCCAATTTCTAGACCATGACAAACTGCAACTGTTTTAATATCTTTTTACCCCTTTCAACTCCATGCCTGCCCACGGTCAGTAGGGGACACCGATGGGCTTGGAAAGACCGCCGTCCGTCGGATGGGACGTTAATCCGTGGCCTCGTGTGCGGGAAAGCCATACTCTGTGCGTTACAGAACGCGCTGGATGGCCTTGATGGAATATTACCATCTGCCTCCCAACAGCCGTTCCAGTCGGTCCCCTCCCACAACCTTCTCTGAACCTTTGGGTCCTTGTGACCTGGCCATTTCACATATTGTGTGCAAAAAAAAATGCATCTCAGAGGTTAAATAACCCAACCCCTAATCCGTTAACACGGCACTTTTCCAAACCCTGTGAACAGTTTTATCATTTTCTAATTTCTAGCAACCTAAGTCCCCCTCCCCCCCCCACACACACTATCACCACCACCACCACGTAATATGTACCTGTTAAAGAATATAATTATTGCCGTGTTAATTGCGAGTAATCAATTACGGCACTTTTCTTAGTGTGAAAATGAAAATGGTAATTTATTCCTAATACTGGAGAAGCCATGTTCTACTTATTTTGATTCATTTTTCGTCATAGAAAAGTAACTTTTAAAAATATTTCTGAACAGACCGCAACTTACCAAATCACCTCTCAGACATTTTTCATAAATTTCGCCGTGGAAGTGATAAACAAAAAAATGGCGAACAGATAAATTTCTCGGTGGACAGAAATAAAGATAACAATGAAGAAACTTAATGCAGCAGTCTGGACGATGTGACAAGCTGTTGCCCTCGGCCTCTGGTCGCCTTATTGGAAGCCTCATTGTAAACAGAGGCACTGAAAGAGGACAGGAAATGAGTTTTATTGTGTGTACAGCGCTGCTTATTTAGGAGATGCTTATATCCACATGTAATGAGCGCAGGAAGGGGAGGTGATTATGAGAAAATGACGTCACATATGGCTCTCTGCCAAGTGTCAGATGGAGATAACTGAGTGGAATGGAGAGCAAGTGACGACTGGCGAGTCTGCGCAGAGAAATTGATGTGGCATTTGCTGGTGGAAGAGTACCGGCATTTATGAGTGAAAGAAATCAAAATGCATTCGGTCGTTTTCTGCTAGAAAGGAATTGGCGTTAACTCAAAAGTCTAACAATAGCTGCAAATCAAACAGCGAAATGCTTATGGAGTCCAAATGGCGATTTATCAGCTCTTTCGTACTTAGAGTATTCGAAGATCGCAAACTTAAAAGAATTCGTTCTGTGTCAGTTTTTCAGTCACTTGATTAGTAGTGATGAGTGGGAGTGGACACGGGTTGTTGTTTGGGCTGTTTTACCTCTGAGCGGCACTTTTTTGCACACCATGGGCTAAATGGCCAGGTCACATGGACCCCGAAGGCTCAGAGAAGGTTGGGGGAGGGGACTCACTGGAACAGCTGTTGAGAGACAGATGGTAGCCTCCCGTCAAGGCCATCCAGCGTGTTCTTTAACGTGCACAGGGTATGGCTCTCCCGCACACGGGGCCACGGCTTAACGTCCCATCCGACGGACGGCGGCCTTTCCAAGCCCATCGGTGTGCCCTACTGATCGTGGGCAGGGCGGGGAATTTTGCGGAGATAAATCTCAACGCTGACCCAGCTGGGACTCGAACCTGGGAACTACAGATTACGAGCCTGGCGCGCTACCGACTGAGCCACCCCCGCCCCTGTGGACACGGGATAGACTAAGGGACGACTATGGGACAGCACAGTTAATGCTTCGATTTGTGTCATATATCATAAATTTATTGAAAGCTGATTGGTAGACCATTGACATATTGTCTATTCAACTGTTGACAATTGTAGAAGGGTGAACTGTGCAATCTCTTAATCTTCTGTTGGGGACGGGGTGGCTCAGTCGGTAGCGCGCCAGGCTCGTAATCTGTAGTTCCCAGGTTCGAGTCCCAGCTGGGTCAGCGTTGAGATTTATCTCCGCAAAATTCCCCGCCCTGCCCACGGTCAGTAGAGGACACCGATGGATTTGGAAAGGCCGCCGTCCGTCGGATGGGACGTTAAGCCGTGGCCCCGTGTGCGGGAGAGCCATACCCTGTGCACGTTAAAGAACACGCTGGATGGCCTTGACGGGAGGCTACCATTTGTCTCCCAACAGCTGTTCCACTGGGTCCCCTCCCACAACCTTCTCTGAGCCTTCGGGGTCCATGTGACCTGGCCATTTAGCCCATGTTTACCTCTGAGCTGCACTTTTTTGCACACCATGGTCTAAATGGCCAGGTCACATGGAACCCGAAAGCTCAGAGAAGGTTGGGGGAGGGGACCCACTGGAACAGCTGTTGGGAGACAGATGGTAGCCCCCCGTCAAGGCCATCCAGCGTGTTCTTTAACGTGCACAGGGTATGGCTCTCACACACACGGAGCCACGGTTTAACGTCCCATCCGACGGACGGCGGCCTTTCCAAGCCCATCGGTGTCCCTTACTGACCGTGGGCAGGGCGGGGAATTTTGCGGAGATAAATCTCAACGCTGACCCAGCTGGGACTCGAACCTGGGAACTACAGATTACGAGCTTATAAATTTAAATTATGATTGGATCAGAGTTCGCCCGATAACAAATTTCTCTGAATTATACCGATGCCCTAGTAGATACTAAGTAAAGCTACTGTGCAAAAAACAAGATCAAAGAGAATAAAAGTTATTCCCATAACCAAAATTCATAACAATAACAGGATTGGGTTGGGTTGTTTTACCTCTGAGCGGCACTTTTTTGCACACCATGGGCTAAATGGCCAGGTCACATGGACCCCGAAGGCTCAGAGAAGGTTGGGGGAGGGGACCCACTGGAACAGCTGTTGGGAGACAGATGGTAGCCTCCCGTCAAGGCCATCCAGCGTGTTCTTTAACGTGCACAGGGTATGGCTCTCCCGCACACGGGACCACGGCTTAACGTCCCATCCGACGGACGGCGGCCTTTCCAAGCCCATCGGTGTCCCCTACTGACCGTGGGCAGGGCGGGGAATTTTGCGGAGATAAATCTCAACGCTGACCCAGCTGGGACTCGAACCTGGGAACTACAGATTACGAGCCTGGCGCGCTACCGACTGAGCCACCCCCACCCCACAATAACAGGAGGTAACTCTTGGACGACCATATCAACATTAAGTATGTGTTGGTTATTAATGCCAACATGAATATTAAGCACGTAAGGCAGAAAATTATTTTTATCACAGCCAGATTGTGACAAGGAGTTCAGCTGTATTGTTCTAAGTAAGAGGAAAAACATAAAATAAACGTCATTCCTCGGCTGTTACCTTTGGTCTCAAGGAATTATTAGTATGGAGCCATGTTTGAAATAGCTGCAGAATAAAATCAAGAGAAAAGTCATTGGCATGATTAGATCAAAAGACAATGAACTATTTCTGGGTGAGTTAGGAAATTTCGACTAAATTTTCAAGTGAACTCTAAAATGTGTACAGCTGCTAAGTTTGTCTAATTAGGAACTAATCTCTTACAGTGCGAAATATGTGAGGAATTGATATCCATTTTGATTGAGAAGAAGCAATAATCTTCGCAATAAAGGCAGAGAAAAGCATTCGTGCAGGGGTTGTTGTGCTGTTATACTTCTGAAGACACGTTTTTTCACACAATGGACTAAATAGACAGGACACAATGGGCTAAATAGATGGGCTAAATAGACCCTGAGGGCTCATAGAAATTTGAGGGAAGGGGCCTCACTGGAGAGCCGTAGGAAACAGACGTTTGCCTCTTGTCGAGGCCATCCAGTATGTTCTTTAACACGCACAGTGTATGGGCCCTCTCCAACACGGGGAGTAACTTATTTGGGGGTTTAAAGCTCATCTTACAAAAAAAAGCATAAGTTAATTTTTTTTCAAGCACTAAAAAAACCGCTTTCTCCACATTTAATGAATTTTTACAGCGTAATATCAGACAAATTAATTTATCACTCATCTTACGCAAATTCTCCCATAGATTAACATTGATTTCCCTATACTTTAACACTGTACCAGAACGCCTAAATAAGATGCTACCACGGGGCAACAGCTTTACGTCCCATCCAACGGACGACGACCTCTTCAAGTGCATCGGTGTCCCCTACTGACAGAATGAGTGTGCTAAGTAGTAACAACGATTGAAGAGGAGAATTAGAAAAGTGCATCGAAAGAGTAGGAGCTCAAACGAACGCGAAATGAGACAGGAACGTTAGAAACTGGACATCAATGGTATTGTTCCTCAGATCTATTTACAGGTCTGCCTAATGGTCTTATTAGGTTAGATGCTTCTAAATCTATTTATACTATTAGGTGAGGGGGCGGGGTGGCTCAGTTGGTAGCGCGCCAGGCTCGTAATCTGTAGTTCCCAGGTTCGAGTCCCAGCTGGGTCAGCGTTGAGATTTATCTCCGCAAAATTCCCCGCCCTGCCCACGGTCAGTAGGGGACACCGATGGGTTTGGAAAGGCCGTCGTCCTTCGGATAGGACGTTAAGCCGTGGCCCCGTGTGCGGGAGAGCCATACCCTGTGCACGTTAAAGAACACGCTGGATGGCCTTGACGGGAGGCTACCATCTGTCTCCCAACAGCTGTTCCAGTGGGTCCCCTCCCCCAACCTTCTCTGAGCCTTCGGGGTCCATGTGACCTGGCCATTTAGCCCATGGTGTGCAAAAAAGTGCCGCTCAGAGGTAAAACAACCCAACCCAACACTATTAGGTGAAAATCAATTCACAGAAAAATAAAAGGCGGCGTCCATTCAGTACACAAATGCATTTGAGGCAAAATGATCCAATCCGTGAATTGTCATGTATTGCGATGTGAGGCTTTTCAGGTATCACCCAAAGACAGCAAAATATGGCGAGTGAGAAATGCATCGGGTTCAGTGTTAGCTTCCGAGGCAATGGAGTAGAACAGGAGCACGCTGCGTCATTTCTCTTACAGATAATACGACAGAAACTGATGGAACATTATCCTCTTCATTCCCATCCTCCCCATCACCACCACCACTAGGGCACTATCGTCTTGAGATGCTGATATCGAAGTTAATGACCACGTAGAAGAATCGATTCTGCCGGAGCACGACGTAATGAACATTGCCACTCGTTGGCAGATCTGTCAGCAGTTATCACATTCTGCATTACTACGATTCGTGCAATTGAGAAGGACCCTTCATCACTGGAACGACTGAACCTGATGGTCAATGGAGGAGGCTAAGAGACGAGAGAGTCGGACAGGCAACTTGTACTGGAAGATTCTCCGGTTCCAGATACATCTGCTTGAGTGCTGCAAAGGAATTTCATGCTAGCACTCGAAGCTCTGTATCACGTTATAGGCTGATCAAGTAACTATAAGATACGTTATGTTCAAGACGAATTTACTTAAGAAGTTGTTACTTTTTGAAAATAGCAACTTTTAAGTAGAATATCAACTTCCAAAGTAGAAATAGAAGAAATATTCAGATGATTTAATAAAGTGATTTTCTCTCACACTTTCTGTTGTAAAACTATTGAAAGGATGAACATCTTAGGTTTCGGAATTATTTGCATATATAAAAAGAGTTCGAAATAGTTCACATTTAAGAATCTGTTTTTATGTCGAAGAAAGCTTTTGGTAAACTGCCTTTTGAAGAATTTTGACTAAAAGAGATCTTGATTTATCATACAGAAGAATCTTATGTTGAAGCAGGTAACACTGATGTTTCGAACGTATGCATATTTGATTTCTTTTGGGACCTCACTGAAAATTGTTTTCCCAATTCAAATATCAGTCAGCTCAGTTGAAAATAACTCTGACTAAACTATATCTAAAATTTCTAACAAGATAATCTACTTATGTAAGCATTTATTAGTAGACGAACTGCAGCAGACGTTAGACCCTAGTCTTCTATTTCACTTGGAAAACTGTTTAATGCAAATTTCTTTCAAAATGCATCATTCTTTGGAGACGTTAATTTGATGCCTATACAAATAAAGCGTTAAATCAAAGACTTAACGCTTTATTTGTACAGGCATTAAATTATTATTATAGGATTAAAATCACAAAACACAGTGCTTTCTTCAAGAAATAACTTAGTTTGTGTACTACTAAAAAAATTGCTCTTTTCATTCGATTTGAACATCTTTTTAATCTTAGAAACAACTTAAAACTCAGGTAACACTTTGTTCGAATATACCAAAGGACTTTGTATCAGGAATTTTCAGTTTCCTTTGGGGAAACGTTTTCAAAGAACATAAAAAGAAATCTTAATACTCTTGCAATTGTCTTTACTTCTTTACAAGATTCCATACGTTTTCGGGGCGGGGGTGGCTCAGTCGGTAGCGCGCCAGGCTCGTAATCTGTAGTTCCCAGGTTCGAGTCCAAGCTGGGTCAGCGTTGAGATTTATCTCCGCAAAAATTCCCCGCCCTGCCCACGGTCAGTAGGGGACACCGATGGGCTTGGAAAGGCCGCCGTCCGTCGGATGGGACGTTAAGCCGTGGTCCCGTGTGCGGAAGAGCCATACCCTGTGCACATTAAAGAACACACTGGATGGCCTTGACGGGAGGCTACCATCTGTCTCCCAAGAGTTGTTCCAGTTTCCCTCCCCAACCTTTTCTGAGCCTTCGGGGTCCACGTGACCTGACCATTTAGCCCATGGTGTGCAAAAAAGTGCCGCTCAGAGGTAAAACAACCCAAACATCTGAATCCCAAGAATTGACTCAGTTGGTAGCGCGTCAGTGCTGAGGTTTTCTCTGCTAATCCTCTTTCTTTTCTCGGTGAGGAAGATGGCATCAATAGGCTTGTAAAGGCCGCTCTCCATTGATTATATATTGAACAGTGGTCCCGTGTACAAGGACGAGTTGTTTTACCTCTAAGTGAGACTTTGTTTCTCTCACAATAGGCTAAGTGGCCAGATCAGAAAGACTCCTAAAGTTCAGAGGAGGATGGGGATGAGGATCCACTGGGCAACTGTTAGCAGGCAGATGGAACCTACTAATAGCCATCAAGTAGATCCCCTTCCATAATCTTTTCCGAGCCCTTGTTTTCTTCTGACCTGGCCATTGAGTTAATTGCGGGTAAATGAATGCGCTCAGAGATTAATCAACCCACTAATAACCACCGTTAACAAAGAAAACACAATCTATTGTGGATTTGAGAGATCTTTGCTGCAGTGTCAATTATTCCCGTATGTAAGATTTGCGAAACACTTTGTAAACATACAGGAAACATATAAGATATAGCGTTGCATATGATGCCACAAAACAAAAATCCTTGATTTAAATTCAGTACCAAATCCAGGGCGACAGAGAATTCGTCTTGATCTCTATTTCTGTCAAGACGAAATTAGTCAAAGATATATGTCCATATATACATTAGTCTGCTTTTGCATCTCGCTCTCATCTGAAATCGACAGACATCTCTGATAACTAAATATTTTCAGCACAGCTAAATATCATAATGTAATAGACAACGTGCACTTTTGTCTAATAAGTAAATTCTCTTCTGAAAGAGTAACTCTTTCTGAAGTGAAAGTGGATTTGAACTCTAATAATGGAAATAGTCTCATGTGATGATTCCAAAATGTATCAGGTTTTAAAACGGAAACGTGATTTCTAAAAAAATGGCGAAAATGAAGCTGACTCTTGGTTGATAATGATCATTTGCTCAAGTTATAGATGGTGGCTCCATTTCATCAAATCTTTTTTATGTAAAACAAAACGGATGCGTTTCAGAGACACGTAAATTAGTTGCTTTACCTCCAAAGGTTTTTCTCTATAAAGGTTCTTCAGGGATATTCCACGGTAAATTATCTATGCGTCTACGACGAAGACCTTTCGAGAAAAATTGTGGAAACGGCAATCTTTTAAATAAAGCCATTTGTGAATGCGTCCTACGGGTTGCATTATAAAGTGTTTCCCGAGATAAACATCAACAGGAGCAGAAGCAGCGGGATGGTTAATATCGACCGCCTTATAAATTTTTTACTGTCCAAAAACTAAGTTCTTTCTGTCGCCGAACACGCAGCAGTTGTGTTGACATACGCTAAGAAATAGAAGCTGGGTAATGAATCAAGTTTCTCTGAAGACTCATCGAAGGGAAAGTGTTCTGTGGATTCTGGATCTTCTTGGCTAAAAGGAAACACGATAAGTGAAATGATTAATGACACATGGCAGATGATTTAAACGCCTTTGGGGAACCTTTTTCACACAAAGGACCGCATCATACTTCATAATACACCAATGCACACCGATATCGATTGTAATGAGGCTAAGTGATGTCGACTAGATTTTTTTTTTTTGGATTTCTTTCACGAACACGTTGATATTGATTCTATTTGTTAACGATTTATGACGAAGAGCTATTCTCTTCCCACGTTTTGCTCTATAGCAAAACACGTGTAGCAAACGTTTTAAGGAAAATAAGAGATCTCTCAACTCTAATAGGATTCTGTTTACCTGATCGGAGAGTTGAATTGATGTAAAATAGATCTCCATTTCGGTTTGCCCGATGGCTGAAGTTGTTGGAATGCAGAACGAAATGCTTGCGGCTCTTTCTGAACATTTGGAGGAGAGACACGGTGTTGATTAATTAATCGATAGCCTGAGGCATTTCCTTTTCGAATGTTGTCTGTGGTAGGTGAGAGATTAGTAAAGAGTAAACAACACAGAACATTGGAGGAGAGTAAGATGAACAGAGCAGCCGACCTCTTGCGACAAGAGATTGACAGAGCCGATGCCAGGATTAAAACAACAAAGGGGAAGTTCCAAGTTGTACTTGGTTGTCACATCGTCGATTCTGGTTGTTTAATGGTTGTTTACGAAGACTTTGATGAAACATTGAGACTCTAATGGAGTTTCGTGTGGCAGACCAGCTTCACTGGATCCAATTTCGACTATGATTAAGACGTGAATTATTTGTTTCCTGTTCAGGAACTGTTCTAGGGCTTTCTCTGTGAATCGTAAGGCTGCAGCATTTACAATAGCCTCAGGTTCAGTTAGGAAGTTTCAAACTAATATTGGGGAATTTTTAGCGAAAGGAACAGAGTTTGTTTCTTATTCTAACACTTAGAAAATTGTTTTAACGAGGAAGCATGAGCCCGGAATGTTTTACGAAATCTCTTTCTGTTCTTTTTCATTCATTTCCATTTTACATATTTGAAGTTCTTTCTAAAGTTTCATCATCAGTTGAATTTCATCTTGATATTTCAGACTTCACCAGACTATACAGGGTGAATCTGAAAAAGTGGGCAAAACTTTACGGGGTGGTAGAACGCAGCTATACGAGCAATATTCGTCATAGAAAGTATGGGCGGAACGCAAACGGCGAGCCGCTAGGTGGCGTTGGAAATGGTATAAAAGGGTCGGTCCTCGCACCCAACGGCATTTCTACCGTGGATTGCCGAGAGGATGGCTGGTTATACTAACCACGAAATGGCGGATATACACTTTGTGTACGGTGCGGCGGACGGGAATGCAAGTGAAACCGATATGGATCTAGTCGCCAGGATCGCCGTTGTTGCCGGCGATATTCGGGAAATGCCTGGTGTCTTCGCAAATGTGCGTCGGTCCCTATCCTGCAGGTGTGAAGCCTGCATTACAGCTGGCGGCAGCTCTTTTGAGCAATTTCTTTGAGCATGTACCTCAATTACATTCCTGTTAATAAAATGTTTTCTGAAGTATCTCCTCTCCTTCTTGTGTTCATTCTTTAAATGTGACAGTGGAAAACTACCTTTTAACTTCTCACCGCTTGCGTTCCGACCATACATTCTATGACGAATATTGCTCGTATAGCTGCGTTCTACCACCCCGTAAAGTTTTGCCCACTTTTTCAGATTCACCCTGTATAGTGGACCTTTCATGTAATATCTTCAATATTTGAAAATACTCTTTGATAATCTGTATATATAATTTGACTCTTTCCGTGATCAAATAATGGACGTTGAAGATGAAACTTAAACTATCCAGGGATCTGTTTAAACAGATTTTTAACTTGAGTTAAATTATTAATGATGTAAATCAATGATGTTAGCCTATGAGGCATCAGACATCCCGAGAAATATTTAAAGGTTTCATTTTCATTCCTGCCATTGAGTCTCGCGCTAAAAATTAAAACTAGCAAAATGAAATTATAAATCAAGTAAACTTAATGAAGTTCATAAATTTTAGTTTGATAAAATTTTAAAGATATATGATACTTTTAAAGAATATCTCATTATATTACTACACTTCATAGAAAGCTAATTGGAAACTTTTCGTGTTATGCCAATTGAAAGCGAAATTAGAATCTCGATATCCTGATACATTCCCCCTTTTTATGGGTTCAATCGGAGATTTGAATCACGTCTATCTCAAAAAAAGCTTGAATTTCAGCGATATTCGTTCAGTATATAAATAGTTTCAGAAACAGAAATATTTAACGGCAAAAGGTGGCAGTTACAAAAATTTATATCAAAAGCTGATCAAAATACAAATAATAATTTTTATATCACATAACTTACTGAAATATTTCTATATTTAGAAGTTTCACTAAAAATTATATCAATTTTCGTCATTTTTTGACGAACCTTTTTAAGGCTTATTGATGCTGCACATAAATATTTCAGATGTCATACCTCTTTATTACTGAAAGAATATTGCTGAAATTCAGAATTCAGATAGACTAAATTAGATTTATAATCTATATTAAATCTGAATTTGTATTAAACCCCATAGTTAGCACTCTTGGCTACTGATCTAAGGGATCTGGGTTCGAGCCTCGGGTAAGGCATGAGTATACGTGCCGTTTTCTTCTGGGGTCCTGCAATCCTCTTAGACCTACTATGGCATATTAACTGACAGTCTCCTGTCAGACCTCTGTGGCAAGCAGCTGCTTGAGGGGGTATTTTTTTTTGTTTTGAAAAGCTTATTCTTCAAGATACGGATTTTCTCATTTGGATTTTTATCTAGGAACTTCACAATTCACAAACGACTGCAGGGCAGTTAAAATTTGAACGACGCTCAGCTTGGAAGAGTGAACACACGAATCAGAAGCAATGAGTAAGCATTGCAATAAACCCAACTATAAGTCTATATTCAGTTGACTGCATAACCTTCAGACCCAAGGAGCTAATAATAAATTGTTAAAAAATTAATTTGTAATCAACTAACGCTGATACCAAACCCAACTGGTAGGAAATACACAGTCGTATCAGAATAATATGACCACCTTATATGTATGGTAGGTGGTCATATTATTCTGATACGACTGTGTATTTACTAGTGGTACTGCGCTTCCATGAACTAAACACAGTTATCATTAAAGTGTAAAACTCGTAAATATCTTGCAAAAATTGAATTGCTTCAATAAAATGTTGAACTTAATATTCGTTTGGTAATGTATAGATGTGTTACTTGCAACACTAAACTCTGTATCTGCGCTTCTACGGGGGTGGCTCAGTCGGTAGCGCGCCAGACTCGTAATCTGTAGTTCCCAGGTTCGAGTCCCAGCTGGGTCAGCGTTGAGATTTATCTCCGCAAAATTCCCCGCCCTGCCCACGGTCAGTAGGGGGCACCGATGGGCTTGGAAAGGCCCCCGTCCATCGGATGGGACGTTAAGCCGTGGCCCCGTGTGCGGGAGAGCCATACCCTGTGCACGTTAAAGAACACGCTGGATGGCCTTGACGAAAGGCTACCATCTGTCTCCCAACAGCTGTTCCAGTGGGTCCCCTCCCCCAACCTTCTCTGAGCCTTCGGGGTCCATGTGACCTGGCCATTTAGCCCATGGTGTGCAAAAAAGTGCCGCTCAGAGGTAAAACAACCCAACAACTCTGCGCTTCTACACCTTTCACGGCGGTTAGGTCTTAAAGGAAAGCTTCAATGTGTTCTTCCAAAAGATTGGGCTCCACTGGTTTTGCACACTTTTGTAACTAGTGTGCGCTTTCGGTTCTTCTCTCAATGAACATTTCTGAAACATTCGTTCCTTGATTTTACAACATGAAATATACTGTCATAATTTCTGTATCTTATAATTTTAGTTTAATCCGATCGTTATTTATTTTAAATTGAAATAATTTGCATATGTAATTTTCTTAAAGTTAAGAAAGAAAGGATCTCGTAAATGGCATGTTTTTAACTAAGAGCTTTTATTTATAAATAGCTGTTATTCAAATTCCATACTCTCTGGCTTGCAAGTTTCTTGTCACCCTAAAGAGACAGTTACACGGGTTTTACTGAATTGTCTATCGTATGATAATGAGAGACTAACAATATTTGAAAATGTGGAAGAACTTGGGTTGGGTTGTTTTACCTCTGAGCGGCACTTTTTTGCACACCATGGACGGCGGTCTTTCTAAGCCCATCGGTGTCCTCTACTGACCGTGGGCAGGGCGGGGAGTTTTGCGGAGATAAATCTCAACGCTGACCCAGCTGGGACTCGAACCTGGGAACTACAGATTACGAGCCTGGCGCGCTACCGATTGAGTCACCCCCGCCCCAGGAAGAACTTGGAGTTGAGGAATGGACTCTTAGCAATCTATTAGGAAAGAAAGTATCCTCAAGTAGAGAATTCTGCTACAATGAGATAATTAAATATCAATATGCAACTTATCAATCAATAGAATTTGAATTACAGAAAGGTTTCAGAACTTTAGGACTTTCTACCAATGAAAATATCATTATTCATATTTGACGGCTGGAGAAGTATTTCCGATTAGTTCTGGTTGCTTTTAATTTCTTGTGTGTATTGAATTGTTTGCAAGTGATCTTCAAATGTTTTTATAGTTAATTTAAACACAGCAGCCTTTTTTTAATCTTGAACTTCTAGTTGTTCATGTTGATATCATATACTCTTTGAGTATATGATAGTAGAGCTCTAGTTTGAGCTCTTCTATAGTTTCCGCCCACGTTCCTATTGCGAAATATGAATTGCACAAAATTTGTACCTGTCGAAGCAATGTCGTTAAATCATCTGCAACCTAAGCACAACTGTTTATGAAAGGTATAACCAAAACTGCAAGAAATATTTGCATAAAATTCTTACCCACGGATAAACGATTTTCATTTTTGCGCTCTTAAGGGACCTGGGTTCGAGCCCCGGGTAAGGCATGGCTGTGTGTGTAGTTTTTCTGCTGAGGGCCTGCCATCCTCTCAGACCTTCTACTATAGCATATAAACTGACAGGCTCCTGTCAGACCTCTATGGCAAGCAGCTGCTTGAGGGGGTATTTATTTTTTTTTATTATCATCATTGTCTACTTCTTCGTTCCGTGGCCATCTGAACCTAACGTTACCTTTTCCACAAATCTTTCAATTTCAACTTTTTCATATCTGATTGTCTCTGTTCTCGTAAAAATCTTATTGTCCCAGTCTTCTCGGTAATTTCCAGCGTCTGAGACTTTCCCTGAAATATAAAACCTCTTCAGGACTCTTGGTAATATGAACTTTAATTCAGCATAGGGTCCGAAAGCAAAAAAATGACATTTTTTCCCAATAAAAACTGAAAACGTCATTGAAGTTTCATTCGAAAAACATGGCCGTAATAAAATCTGAAAATGAAATAAAAGCTGAAAACTACACTGAAGATTTTATTCGAAAAATGGCAATGCAGTCATCTCTCCACTATTTGAAATGAGGATTAAGGAGTTATAGTACTGACATAATAAAGTTTCAAGATTGGAAGCAGAAGCAGTAAGATGTGAAGTTGTATTCGAGATTCTGAGATAATAAGCAGTATAACTACGAGTGTTTTAGAAATATCAAACGTTGCTAAGATAATCAATGACCCAATCATCGAGAAAAAAAAAAGAATTCATTGAGTATATGAATAGGAAACCAGACCCAAAGGAAGCTCCTTTGAGTGGCACTTTTATTTATGAAAATCCAAACGTCTATACGATTATTTTAGGCAGGCATCATCCAAGTTGTATTCAACATCTAAATCCTTTCAAGTTCATAAGTGCCTTGCATAATGTCAATATTGTAGGGAAAACGCAAATGACGACGTTTAATTAACACGAAGAGAGGCATTGCAATTAAGAAAGAAACGGAAGATGACATAGAGAAGTTTATAGAAATCTCCAGAAGGAGCAGAGGTTCATAACATAACAAACTTCTTTGAGGAAGCTAAAAATGTTCTCTAAGATCCATACTTAAAGATTAAAATGATAAATAAATGAATAAATGTAGTAAGTATTTGCCCAAGTCTGTTATATGAGACTCCCATTAAACCAACGTATCACAGATACGATTCAGCATCTCAGTTGACATTTTTGTATTTTCTATTGTCGGCGCTATAAGACAAATGTAACAAGGGAAAAATTAGCACTCTAATAACTTCATCTTTTCAAATTGTTATCATGCTAAACGGATTATAAAAGTTTGCTATGAATCTAAGCACAACAAAGATCGTTGGATAATCAAAATTTTCGAGTTACTTTCTTAATGATAACATCAGCAACTGGAAAGGAAATCATAGGATTAACAAACACAAATTTTTTGATTCGTTGCTGAAGTAGCATCACCAGCCCGTAGACGTTTCTTCAAAACAACTTTTTGAATTTCATTTCAGAGAGATTTCGTGAAGATTTCTTCTAAACTTCGTTTCACGTTAAGTGGAGTGTAAGAAGTATAAAACTATATTATGCTATATCAAATGTATTTAGAGCCACTAGCATTTTTCACCAAGCATATGGGAATTAATTCTTTTTTTCTAACATTTCCTATTAAAGTTAGTTAAGATCAACAAAGAGAACGTTCATTTCTTGACTCTTTGAAGAGTGTTTGTCACGTCATCTCTTCTGTCTGGCTTGCAACTTAAACCATCACCCCCATAGTAACTTTCATCACCAATTCCTCTTCATATTCACACGAATACGAAAGGTGAATCGGATATGCAGTGAAAATCCAGCCTTTGGCTATTGGATGTAAAGACAAGAAACGAACCTTCGCTCACGGCTTGCGGAAAAGATTCAAGAAACTAATCTGTGAGCCCCGATGCGCATCGGCAAACATCATTATGGCAGTTGGTAAATATTCCTGCTTCCAAATATCGAGTGTTGTCGAGGCCACACGATGACTGAGAGGAAAAGTGCGGGCAAATAGAGCGTGGCCCTCACGGCGTGAGATGTCATCGAGGCCGTCGGTTGCCTTCGGATTGCGACGGACGAGATGTCTTGTTACGGATAATTGGCTTGGTTAAGGTGTCGTGTGGTCGTGGGGATTGTACACTAATGTAAGGTGCCTTGTCAGACATCCAGGAAAGAGAGGAAAGAGATAATGGCCCAAGAGAATTGTGAGATGAAGACGGTAATGACATCTTTGCATGTAAATGACATTAGGTAATTACGAAAGGGAAGACAGTCTCTGATCACTGCTCTCTTGAAGATTGGGAATGATGTTGCAAGAGGATGTTTATTTAAACAGAGAGCAAAACAGATGGAATTTTTCGGCTTAGAAATTAATGATCTAACAAGAATAACATTAAAGTTAGTGATAGTGCAGAGAAGATTTGCGATAAAAGAGAAATTAAAATGGTTTTATTCATTTACTCATCAAGATGTTAAGCTTTTCTTTATTGTCATCATGTTACAGCTGCTATATAGGCCTGATTTTAGAATGTTAATGAAATAGTTTATTAACCGAATACTGTTAATAAAGATGGCTTTTTGCAGAACGTAGCCAAGGCGAAAAATAATAGAAAACGATAACTTGTTCCTCGGCAGTGTCGGATTTAGAAGATAATTTAGAGAGGGGGAGGGTTGAGTTGTTGTTGTTTTACCTCTGAGCGGCACTTTTTTGCACACCATGGGCCAAATGGCCAGGCCACATGGACCCCGAAAAGGTTGGGGGAGGGGACCCACTGGAACAGCTGTTGGGAGACAGATGGTAGCCTCCCGTCAAGGCCATCCAGCGTGTTCTTTAACGTGCACAGGGTATGGCTCTCCCGCACACGGAGCCACGGCTTAACGTCCCATCCGACGGACGGCGGCCTTTTCCAAGCCCATCGGTGTCCCCTACTAACCGTGGGCAGGGCGGGGAATTTTGCGGAGATAAATCTCAACGCTGACCCAGCTGGGACTCGAACCTGGGAACTACAGATTACGAGCCTGGCGCGCTACCGACTGAGCCACCCCCGCCCCAAGGGTTAGCGGAGATAAATCTCAAAGAGAACACTCGAACTTGGGGGGGGGGGAATCAGTGACTCCAAGTTCGAGTGTCCTCTCTTTCAATCTTCAAGAGAGCAATGATCAGAGATTGTCTTCCCTTTCGTAATTACCTGATGCCATTTACATGCAAAGATGTCATCACCGACTTCGTCTCACAATTCTCTTGGGCCATTGAGATTTATCTCCGCTAACCCTAGTTCTGTCCTCGAGTAAAGGACAGCGATGGACCTATAAAAACCACCGTTTGTTGGACTGGACGTTAAACCCGTGGTTCTGTGTTCAAGAGCGCTATAACCCGTGCAACGTTAAGGACAAGCGCGATGGCTTTGGCAGAAAACTTTCAATTGTTTCCTAACACGTATACAGTGGATTCCCCATCCCCTGGGGCGGAGGTGGCTCAGTCGGTAGCGCGCCAGGCTCGTAATCTGTAGTTCCCAGGTTCGAGTCCCAGCTGGGTCAGCGTTGAGATTTATCTCCACAAAATTTCCCCGCCCTGCCCACGGTCAGTAGTGGACACCGATGGGCTTGGAAAGGCCGCCGTCCGTCGGATGGGACGTTAAGCCGTGGCCCCGTGTGTGGTATATCCATACCCTGTGCACGTTAAAGAACACGCTGGATGACTTTGACGGGAGGCTACCATCTGTCTCCCAACAGCTGTTCCACTGGGTCCCCTCCCCCAACCTTCTCTGAGCCTTCGGGGTCCATGTGACCTGGCAATTTAGCCCATGGTGTGCAAAAAAAATTGCCGCTCAGAGGTAAAACAACCCCCCCCTATCCCCCCCCCCTTAAGCAGCTGCTTGCCACAGAAGTCTGACAGGAACCTGCCAGTTTATTATGGTTCAGACGAAAATTGTGCCACAACACTGCGCTCAGATGTAAAGCAATCTAACCTTGCTATGATATTTAAAAATAACGGGACAGAACTATTACTATAAAATATGATATAATAAGTGAAATAATTTGTTTCAAGTATTTGATCTATGTGGAATTGATGAAGTTGACAAATATCATAAACGAAAACATGGTTGACCTGGGATAAGATTTTTTCTGGGTATTTAATATAAACACCCACATATACTACCCCCCCCCCCCCCCCACCACAAAAAAAAAGAAAGAAAAAAGAAAAAAAGTAACAAATCAGAAGCAAACTAGCATTTTCTTTATGCCTAAGTCCGACTCTGAACGAACTTAAAACACTTTCAATTTTCAGCATGACTTTTTTTACTTTGATTTCTACCCAAAGGATAATTCCTTTCACATCATTACTAAAAACGCAAAGAAATAATAAAGTTTCACTTATGGTTCAGTTGTAGTCCGAATAGCATTACCAAGGATATTCTGTTTCTCCAAATAAAGGATTTTATTGCGAGAAATAAAAAGCGCTGTTTCTTCTTCTGAGGTAAAAACATTGATTGATGCATCAATGTTCTGTAATTTTATTTTTTCGGTTTCACTGAATCACAATGTTGCGAATAGTATAGTCGCTCAAAAAAGTATTCGAACACTATGGTTGATTACAGAATTCAGAAAAAATATCTGGGAACGATTTTTTTTAGAAATTAGTGATCTGACAACCTTCGTGTCACATGATTACAAAATTCAGGAAAAATATCTGGAGCGTGTACAGCAACTGTACACGCTCCAGTTACCGTTCACAGCAAACTGGAGCATGTGCAGTTACTACACACGCTCCAGTTTGCTGTGAACGGTAACTGCACACGCTCAATATTTCCGTGAGTGAGCCCACACGATCTAGTATCAAAATAATATGACCACCTACAGTCGCTCAAAAAAGTATTCGAACACTACGGTTGATTACAGAATGCAGAAAAAATATCTGGCAACGTTTTTTTTTAGAAATTAGTGATCTGGCAACCTTTGTGTACGTACACAAAGGTTGCAAGATCACTAATTTCTAAAAAAAAAAAATCGTTGTCACATATTTTTCCGAATCTGTAAATCAACCATAGTGTTCGGATGTTTTTTTGAGCGACTGTACCATGCACATCTATGCCAGTGACTCCACCAATTAATCAAAGGGGCGATTCTGTCCACATCCTTTCGCAAGATTAGCAATGAAGATATCAGTTTTTGGGATGTCTTTTCCTGCTGAAATGGTCAACCTACAGTCGTTCAAAAAAGTATTCGAACACTATGGTTGATTACAGAATTCAGAAAAAAATATCTGGGAATAATTTTTTTTTTTATAAATTAGTGATCTGACAACCTTCGTGTCACGTGACTTCTTTTTACAAAAACAATTCGAAATAAAACATTTTTTAAGACATCAAGATATGTACACATATTAATTTAGAACTGTTGAAATTTGATTCCATCTTCGCGATCCAAGCTCGCAAATTCTTTTTTTAGCCTTTAGGCCAATCGTGCTTCATATAATTAAATTATTGAATAAATATAAAAGCAGTTAAATCAAAAATTCAGCATCGAAATTTCTTTTCACCAAGAATATAACATAATTAATAGATATATATGAAAATAAAGAATATAATAGAAATATAACAACCCTTTTAATCGAATTCATCAGTGCGACAAAGCTTTTCTTCGTTCCCTGGTATTTCATTCCAATTCCGTTAAATGACTTCATTGCTTCGTACAAAGCCAAGAACAGCTCAATAATCTTGTTTCCTTTTCAGCTTTATTTTGTGTGGTTTGGAGATGTTCATCCTGATGGGAATTTCATTTCCTTCAATCCGTCTTCTGCAAACATAAAAGATCCGTGCACGAAGAGGTTCGGGCATCAGATCGTTGAGTAGGAATAATTTAATGCGATAAAAGTGCGGATAAAAGCTTTTCATAGCAGAAATCAATAGCACTTTCGCTTCATGAGTAACTCAGGTGTAGCAAACATATGACTCGTCGCAAGGTTTATATCGGGCGATTCGAAGGATAAAACGCAAGTCCTTTATCTTACACTTCAGAGCAGATTTGGAACGAGGTCTGATTTTTATGAAATATGCATTCGCCACTCCCATCCTCCCCCCCGCCTCCCGTGCTGCATTTGACGATGTGGTTCCTGGTTATTGTTGTTGATAGTGTCTCAAGTAGACATTTGTTTCGATATAAGATTTTTTTAGATGATTCAGTAGCTTTGAGTTTGATTTACCTCTTAGGAGCACTTTTGTTTACACAATGGTCTAAATCAATGCTTCTCAACAATTTGTTTGCTCATGGTCTCCTTCTGCGTTTCATGTAACTCCCTGAACGCCCCCCCCCCCCTCCCCACCATGGACGCTGTTAGTTGGGAGAAAATGTACTTTGCCATCTGTACTCTTTGTTTATAACCTATATTTTATATCGTCCGTTTTCTAATAATTGGTACTTCATTTCTAAGTTGAAAATAAAATTCATAAAGACATAGGATTGGATTGTTTTATCTCTGAGCGGCACTTTTTTGCACACCATGGGCTAAATGGCCAGGTCACATGGACCCCGAAGGCTCAGAGAAGGTTGGGGGAGGGGACCCACTGGAACAGCTGTTGGGAGACAGATGGTAGCCTCCCGTCAAAGTCATCCAGCGTGTTCTTTAACGTGCACAGGGTATGGATCTCCCACACATGGGGCCACGGCTTAACGTCCCATCCGACGGACGGCGGCCTTTTCAAGCCCATCGGTGTCCCCTACTGACCGGAAATTTTGTGGAGATAAATCTCAACGCTGACCCAGCTGGGACTCGAAACTGGGAACTACAGATTACGAGCCTGGCGCGCTACCGACTGAGCCACCCCCGCCCCCTTAAAGACATAAAAAAGGATTGTAGCAGCATAAGATCTGCTAACAAAAAATATTCTGATACTTGGCACTTTCTTCAGCGTGATCCTTGTGGTTAATGCAAACTTGAAAATTTTTTAATAGGTGGCTACAGCATTGTTAATGACAAACGACTATCTCCTCTCTTCACTATATCCAGGTTGTTACGAGCTTTTTAACAAGTTTATTTTTTAGTAACGGCTTTATTTTTACGTGTACAAAAAAAAAATGAAAAAATAATACAATGTTCCGGAAGCTTTGTTAAAAGTTATAAGATTTTCATGAAAATATTAAATATCATTTTTACATCTCATTCGTAATATTTTTTCTGGCAGTTAAGCTTGAGTGGCCCTCTAATATTCCGTTATTTCCATTTGATCCCCTTGAAGTATTGCGCGACCCCTGGGGGGACACATGGCCCACGTTGAGAACCACTGGTGTAAATGAACAGGTCACAAGGACCCCAAGAGTTAAATAGAAAAAAGGAATCACTGGATAGTTGTTATGAGATTAATATGCACAGTGAATGGATCTCCTTTGCAATAATACCTGACCACAGCTTAATACCCCATCTGACGGACGGTGGCCTTGTTATTTCCCCTTTTTCAACGAGGTCAGGAGGAAACTTAGAGGAGAAAACTCACAATTCAGGAGAGACTCGAACCTGGGAAGTGCAGATTACAAATCTGCGGCGTAACCGACTAAGCGGGGCGGGGGTGGCTCAGTCGGTAGCGCGCCAGGCTCGTAATCTGTAGTTCCCAGGTTCGAGTCCCAGCTGGGTCAGCGTTGAGATTTATCTCTGCAAAATTTCTCCGCCCTGCATACGGTCAATAGGGGACACCGATGGGCTTGAAAAGGCCGCCGTCCGTCGGATGGCACGTTAAGCCGTGGCTCCGTGTGCGGGAGAGCCATACCCTGTGCACGTTAAAGAACACGCTGGATGGTCTTGACGGGAGGCTACCATCTGTCTCCCAACAGCTGTTCCAGTGGGTCCCCTCCCCCAACCTTCTCTGAGCCTTCGGGGTCCTTGTGGCCTGGCCATTTAGCCCATGGTGTGCAAAAAAGTGTCGCTCAGAGGTAAAACAATCCAATCCAAAAACCGACTAAGCCAACCCCTGATCCACTAGAGTTCTTGTAGCAGAATAGGTAGTTTTTTAATACTGATGAAATGGATAAAGATTGAATTTCTCTTCACAAAGCAGAAATTTTGTTAAACAGTCAATACGATTGCGAAGTGAATCCTGATATCAGTTTCATTCCTTGCACCATTTAGATTCTGACGAAACACAATCAACCTAAAAAAAAGTTGCTTTTCCAGCAGGATGGAGCATGATATTTTCTTTGTTCAAGGTGGATTTAATAAGTTAGGAGACTAAGTCGTATATTGATGTTTTTCTTTGAACAGTCCTAGAGCACGAAACTGTTGATATTCATTTTTCTGAAGGTGATGGAACAGTCTTAAAGAAATTAATATTCTAGAGAAGGGCACTGAAGTCAATTATGTGAAATAGAGACTACTTTAGGTATCAAAGTGATAAATGGAAATAATCTTTTATACTGAAACACTTGCCGCCGCGGGTAGGGGGGGGGGGGGGGCTCAGTCGGTAGCGCGCCAAGCTCGTAATCTGCAGTTCCCAGATTCGAGTCCCAGCTAGGTCAGCGTTGAGATTTATCTCCGCAAAATTCCTCACCCTGTCCACTGTCACTAGGGCCATCGATGTGCTTGGAAAGGCCGCCTTCCGTCGGATGGGACGTTAAGCCGTGGCCCCATGTGCGGGAGAGCCATACCCTGTGCACGTTAAAGAACATGCTGGATGGCCTTGACGGGAGGCTACCATCTGTCTGCCAACAGCTCTTCCAGTGGGTCCCCTTCCCCAACCTTCTCTGAATCTTCGGAGTCCATGTGACCTGGCCATTTAGCCCATGGTGTGCAAAAAAGTGCCGCTCAGAGGTAAAACAACCCAACTCGCCACCGGTTATCGACTAAAGTGCTAAACAAGCCACAATTCTGCACCAACCTAATGCTACAGATGTGGCATTGGCTCGATCGGTAGTCTTTCAATTGTAAATTTTTCTTTTTATTAAGTATAAATTTTTCTTGAAATTATAAAAAATAAACAAAATAATTTGTTTTGACTAAATTTCAATCATTTAATACTCAGCTGATAAGCAACATTCAACATATGACATAATCTACCAAACATTTTTCAGTAAGGACAAATTATAGTTTTAATCACTTGCCACACCCCGTGAATAAGCAATTCAAATTCTAGCGTGTACATGGATTGGGTTGTTTTACCTCTGAGCGGCACTTTTTTGCACACCATGGGCTAAATGGCCAAGTCACATGGACCCCGAAGGCTCAGAGAAGGTTGGGGGTGGAGACCCACTGGAACAGCTGTTGGGAGATAGATGGTAGCCTCCCGTCAAAGCCATCCAGCGTGTTCTTTAACGTGCACAGGGTATGGCTCTCCTATACACGGGGCCACGACTTAACGTCCCATCCGACGGACGGCGGCCTTTTCAAGCCCATCGGTGTCCCCTACTGACCGTGGGCAGGGCGGGGAATTTTGCGGAGATAAATCTCAACTCTGACCCAGCTGGGACTCGAACCTGGGAACTACAGATTACGAGCCTGGCGCGCTACCGACTGAGCCACCCCCGCCCCCTCTGGCGTGTACAAGAATACAAACTGAACCACAATGAAATATTGGTTGTTGAAAACGGGAGAAGTGATTGAAATTATCAAACAATATCCGCACAAGTCAA
Source organism: Ryuthela nishihirai (assembly GCA_038380435.1). NCBI lineage: Eukaryota > Metazoa > Arthropoda > Arachnida > Araneae > Heptathelidae > Ryuthela > Ryuthela nishihirai. The sequence continues at coordinate 19,114,300 of JAWZYU010000009.1, forward strand.
GCAGAGCTATTATTTGCGTTTGAACAAAAAAATCGGAAACAACAATCCCGTAATTGGATGACACCTAATCTTCAAAGTAATCTTTTCCTTTATGAATGTTATTCCCGTTATATGGTTCATTACTTAAGTTTTGTCGCTCATAAAGGATAACTTCAAAGCCATATCGAAAGATTCATTTTGCATTTACTCCGAAAGGAAATGAGAAGCGCTAATTGGCCGTAAATTGTTGATCGTAATGTCGCTCATTAGCATCAAAAACAAAGAAAGCGAACGTCCTAACCATCCCTTATACGTAGAGCATTACGGGTAATCTAATCAGAATGTCGAATAAGGTCAATGAAAGAGTTTTATGGTTGGCGTGAATCGGAATAATTCGTCGTAATAAAGAGAGAAATAAATATTCCTTAAGCAGTTTAGGAGACAGGAGACAATGGAAATTCTAGACCGAGAAGCAATTGATGTAATAATCGTAATGTGAACCAGATATTGAGTAGAGGGCAAAGATTTTGCTAACGAGAGTTTATTTTTATTAAAGAGAGAAATGAGCAACTCACACTATTGTACTTCTCTTCATTTCACAATTCACCTCTCTCCATTTATTTGTGGGACCACAGTGTAGCTCAGTTGGTAGAGGGTCAGAAGCGTAAACAGATTCCTAAATTTCAGTCATCACTGTGTCTTTCTTTGCTCTCCACCAATCTTTGCTCTCTCCTCGGTGAGAAAGGGGACACCGGTGGGACTGGAAAAACCGCCGTCCATAGGATGGGACGCTAAACGGTCTTTCTATTTGCAGACGCTGTTCCATTACAAGTGCACGTTAAAGAATACGCTGAACAGACTTCACGGGTTGGGTTGTTTTACCTCTGAGCGGCACTTTTTTGCACACAATGGGCTAAATGGCCAGGTCACATGGACCCCGTAGGCTCAGAGAAGGTTGGGGGAGGGGACCCACTGGAACAGCTGTTGGGAGACAGATGGTAGCCTCCCGTCAAGGCCATCCAGCGTGTTCTTTAACGTGCACAGGCTATCCCGCACACGGGGCCACGGCTTAACGTCCCATACGACGGACGGCGACCTTTCCAAGCCCATCGGTGTCCCCTACTGACCGTGGGCAGGGCGGAGAATTTTGCGGAGATAAATCTCAACTCTGACCCAGCTGGGACTCGAACATGGGAATTACAGATACGAGCCTGACGCGCTACCGACTGAGCCACCCCCGCCCCCAGACTTCACGGAAGACTTCCATCTGTTTCCTAATAGCTGTCTAGTGGATTTCCTACCCTACTCAGTTCTGAGCCCTTGGGGTCCTTGTGATCCGGCCTATTGTGTGCCTAAAAGTGCTACCGAGAGTTAACCCAAATCACCTCACTATAAATAAAACGTAATTCTCTTTATTTTAATCTAACGAAGATTGAATTTCTCAGCTCTAGAAGTGATTTCCATCAACTGTTGAGAAAATAATCCGTCTCATTAACGAAATATAAATGATCATGCTTAAAAGGAGATCAATTTTTGAAGTCCATTATTTAATTCAAATTCTAAATAAATCATCCATTCGATTTAATTTTAAGACAAATCCATTTATTCAGTTGCAATTAATGCATTTGTTCTGTCTATGTAACATTCTGTGTAACGTTAGTTGTTACAGATTAAATGTTTGGTTGAAATTTTATTCCATTACAAGAATTATCATCCAATTAGAAACGAATATTTACTTCGTCTGAGACAAGATATTTAATTTCATTTGTCGAATAACATTTCTCGTTTGCTATTTGTTCTGCAGAAACTCTCGTCGAAAAAGATTCCTCGGACTTTTTTCAACAATCTTTGTCGTCACTGATAGAACAAGCTATTACTCCCATTTAGGAGCTGAAATTATATATAAATCTATCTGCAACACCTACAATGGCTGACTGCATTTTCGGTCCTGTTAATAATAAGAAATTAGAAGTAATTTCTAAAAAAAAAAACGTTGCCAGATATTTTTTCTGAATTCTGTAATCAACCATAGTGCTCGGATACTTTTTTGAGCGACTGTAGGTGGTCATATTATTTTGATACTAGATCGTGTGGGCTCACTCACGGAAATATTGAGCGTGTGCAGTTACCGTTCACAGCAAACTGGAGCGTGTGTAGTAACTGCACATGCTCCAGTTTGCTGTGAACGGTAACTGGAGCGTGTACAGTTGCTGTACACGCTCCAGATATTTTTCCTGAATTCTGTAATCACGTGACACGAAGGTTGCCAGATCACTAATTTCTAAAAATATCGTTGCCAGATATTTTTTTCTGAATTCTGTAATCAACCATAGAGTTCGGATATTTTTTGAGCGACTGTACGTTTCTGCATTTATTTTTGTTTGCTTCATGATCTGTTGATCAGTTGAAAATAGTAGAATTTTTACTTTTTTACATTTGTTAATTAAAGTAAAATTAGATATTGAGGATGCTCTTTACGAAATAAAACATCTTTAACAGATTATTTAAAACAATGTTCCTTATCTTTTTGTCCTTTTCATCCCTTTAAGTACCTAATGAAACCGGAATTCTCTCTTTCTTTCTCTTAAATGGTAAATATGGAGAAAAATCCAAATTGTGATAAAGCCTCTCAATTATTATCAAACATGATGCGATTAGTCTGTTTTCAATGCACATTGCTCGATATTTTTTCTGAATGCATTAGTTAAACTTCTGAGAGTGTGATTTGTCTAAAATATAGATCTACCAATTCAAATGCATCAGAAATATTGAAAAGTTTTGTGTGAAAATGATGAGAACAAAATATAATTGTATTATTATCCCATAAAGTTTTCTCCATATTTACCATTTAAGAGAAAGAAAGAGAGAATTCCGGTTTCATTAGGTACTTAAAGGGATGAAAAGGACAAAAAGATAAGGAACATTGTTTTAAATAATCTGTTAAAGATGTTTTATTTCGTAAAGAGCATCCTCAATATCTAATATTATTTTAATTAACAAATGTAAAAAAGTAAAAATCTGCTATTTTCAACTGATCAACAGATCATGAAGCAAGCAAAAATAAATGCAGAAACGTACAGTCGCTCAAAAAGTATCCGAACACTATGGTTGATTACAGAATTCCGAAAAAATATCTGGCAACGATTTTTTTAGAAATTAGTGATCTGGCACCCTTCGTGTCACGTGACACGTTCCGTCTAGAGAAGGCATCTGAAAGCGGCTGCCTTCGGCCCATATCCAGTCTGTCTGATATTTCTTGGATCCCAGCGAGCAAATAATTGAATCAAACAGGCCGTGCGTGTTCTTTAATTCGTTTTAATCTCTTTCGAATGGCGATATCATTGTAATTATATTTAAATTGCTGAGGTTGGCGTGACAAACATTTATTCTTATTTATCTAAAGAGTAAATTATCACCCGAAATTTTCCTCCAAATGTAATAGAATTTGCAAGTTTAATACATGTAATGTTCATCCGTTCGCTTACGAAAAGAATTAAGGACAAATGATTACTTATGTTAATAAGTGATCATTTTTCCTTACTTCTTTTTGCATTGGAATCATTAATGAAAGTGGTATCAGCTCAAAAATGAAACCCAATATCTTCGCTGCCCTACCAAAACATTAAAGGTTTTTCATGCTGTGTCAATGGGAATCTATCTTCAAGGCTCTATAACTTCTAAAATATGCATTTAATGCGAAAAAAAAACTTAAGATAAAGACAACAATGAAATCTATATAAATTTCAATTTTCAACAATATTAGTTCAGTATTTAAAGAGTTATGGAAGGTTGAATATTTTACAGTACATTATCCTGTTTAATAAAAGACTGATAATTTTCTAATATCGAAGTAATCATTATTCAAACTTCTAAAATGCGTATTTATTTTATTAAATGATTTCAAACAATATTTATTTAATTAACTTCTGAGAAAATTGTTTTGATTACATCTTTAAATATCGAATGAATATTGTTGCAAATCAATATTTAAATAGATTTGATCAGGATCTTTAATTTATCTTCAGTCACATTTTTCCATGCAATGCTTATTGTAGAAGTTATAGAGCTTTGAAGTTAGATTCCAATTGACATAAGAAGGGAATTCTCTAATATTTTGGTAGGGAGTACAGTCGTTCAAAAAAGTATCCGAACACTATAGTTGATTACAGAATTCAGAAAAAATATCTGGCAACGATTTTTTTAGAAATCATTAAATTAGAAAAAATTTTAAATCTGGCAACCTTCGTGTCACGTGACACGAAGGTTGCCAGATCACTAATTTCTAAAAAAATCGTTGCCAGATCACTAATTTCTAAAAAAATCGTTGCCAGATCACTAATTTCTAAAAAAATCGTTGCCAGATATTTTTTCTGAATTCTGTAATCAACTATAGTGTTCGGATACTTTTTTGAACGACTGTACATTGGCAAGCCGTCCTGTGTCCGAGTAGTTAACGTACTTTGCTACTGAAGGGACCTGGGTTCGAGCACCAGATAAGGCATAGATGTTTGTGTTGTTTTTCTGCTGAGGTCCCGCCGTCCTCACACAATGGCGATAAAAAACCAACAGACTCCTGTCAGACCTCTGTGGCAAGCAGCTGCTTAAGGGAATATTTATTTTTTTTAGTGTATATGCTAAGAGTGATATCCAACAAATATTTTCACACTTCCCTCAAATTCCGAGTTTTCCAATGTCAAAAGAGTCTGCTTAAAATAAAACATTTTTCGTGAATGTAAAAAAAGTTAAAATTCATAAATTTTCCTGATATGCTAATGAGTTCGAAAAGTCTGGTCTAAAGACTAAAGAGAAGATAGAATATGAAAAATGAAGTCGAAATCGATGCAAGAGCTGAAATGGTTTCTGACGCTTCTACGATCTGTACTGGATGATCTAACACCTGGAACACCATCCGAAGAGCTCTCCATCCATATGGACAATCTAAAACTACTCTTCCGCCTCCTGCCTCTCAGCTGCATTCCTCTGTTGACGGAGGAGAAGAATTTCTCTCCATACAACACTCTTTCGGAGATGGAAGGCATTCACCTCTTTCGGAGATGGAAGGCATTCATCTCTTTCGGAGATGGAAGGCATTCACCTCTTTCGGAGATGGAAGGCATTCACCCCTTTCAAAGAGTCACCGAACAGACATTTTAAAGCGACGAATGTGCAACTTGGCACTTTAGGGTAATTAAATCTAACAACTGGAATTATCACAATGCCTTGTGCTTTGAATAAGCAGTTCCTTTTCCAGCAGCTTACCCCGAAATTCGTAGACACGACTCGCATTTCGTGTGCCACACATTGCCAAGGCTAACGGTGCGTTAAACGTCGAAATAAAACAAATCATCTATATTTCTTCAAAATCTCGCAGGAATTCGTCTAGACGTCGTCTCCAACTTTGCCAACTGATGGCTTTGTCAAATGAATCGTGAATGTTAACGACTGTGTGTGTGTTGAAGTCCAGGATCTGTAATTTCCAGACTTCAGTAAAACAGAAAGAATAAACGGAAAATGTATAAGGAGATTTAAACAAGATGCAAGTATAATTTGAAGACCTCTAAATCAATGCTTCTCAAACTTTCTAATGTGACGGACAGGCATTTTTTTTTTGTGTGTGTCAGGGACATGCGTAGGATTACCAACTTGGGCGGTTTTTAAAAAAAAATACGAGTTAGAAAATTATATATTTTATATTGAGAATAATGAAACAAGATGTCGCATTCAGTTAAGAAAAACAAAACAAAACTTCTTAAAGTGGTGGTACGCGTACCATCACTTTATTAAGCACTGCTCTAAACGACAGTGAAAATTCTTTATACTGTTTTATTAAGGTCGAGAAAACATTACGACTAATTTTTGGGTTGTTTTAGCTCTGAGCGGCACTCTTTTGCACACAATGGGCTAAATGGCAGGCCACAAGGATCCCGGCTTAGAGAAAGTTGTTGGGAAGGGACTCACTGAACAGCTTTTAGGAGACAGATGGTAGCCTCCCGTCAAGACCAATCCAGGGTGTTATTCAACTTGGGCAGGATATGTCTCTTCTGTACACAGAGCAACGGCTTAGCATCAGATGGACGGAGTCCTTTCCAAGCCCATCGGTATCCTCACAGAGCAACGGCTTAGCATCAGATGGACGGAGTCCTTTCCAAGCCCATCGGTATCCTCACAGAGCAACGGCTTAGCATCAGATGGACGGAGTCCTTTCCAAGCCCATCGGTATCCTCACAGAGCAACGGCTTAGCATCAGATGAACGGAGTCCTTTCCAAGCCCATCGGTATCCTCACAGAGCAACGGCTTAGCATCAGGTGGACGGAGTCCTTTCCAATCCCATCGGTATCCTCTTTCTCACCGAGAGCAGGCAGCGGATTTAGCGGAGATTAATCTAAGCATTTATACAGTTCGGACACAACGTAGGAACTGTTGATTAGGACCCTGGCAACTTACCACTTGAGAGAACCCCGCCCCATTTCGACAATCATTAAAGCCAAATATTGATTCTATGTCTGTAGTTTTTGCCGCGAATTCTTTAGTCATAGGCCGCGAATTTTCTTGCAATGAGAAGCGGTCTTTTGCAATAAAAAGCGAAGTCTTTTGCAATAAGAAGCGAATTTTTTTGCAATCAGATGCGAATTCTTTTCCAATAAGAAGCAAATTCTTTTGCAGTGAGACGCGAATTCTTTTGCAATGGGCCGTGAATTCTTTTCCATTGAGCTGCATGCACTCATGAGCCAACAGGTTACACAACCTGATTTAGATATAACTTTGTTTTAATTTATGTTATGCTCTATTTAATATAACATAAAAATAACATAAAGAAAAAAATAAAATATATTTTTTTGTCAATCATATAATTTCATTGTCATTGTCTTTTATTTTATTCTTATTTATTTCATCACATATTCCAATTGAAGTATCAATGTCCGAACTAGCTACTTGATCAAAATTCGATTCGTAGCAAAAAAATGTCAAGGACTCTGTGCCAATGCTGCAGGGCCTCTCATTGGTCCAGAGAGGACCTTTGAAGCCCTAGGCAAAATAAATGTTAGTTATCTATATTTACGAGCATTTTTAATTTGGGAAAATTTATGTCAAAGAATCTCTCCATCAAGTTAATTAGCCTTAACTGGCATAGTGGTTAGGCAGCTAGCGACTGTTCCAGCAAGGCAAACTTTGTGTGTTGTGTTAGCTCTAACTAAGGCAGTGGTCAGCAGTGACTTCGGTCGTAGTAGGGCATGTCCTTGTATGAGAAGGCCTGTAAAAAGCTAGGAGTAGCTTCTAGGATTCTTCTCTGTATTATATGTCGCAAATAAAAAAAAATAAAAAAAGTATTTGTTCGACGCAGAGGTTCAAGAGGAGCGTGTTAGTGTGATGAGCCACAGAGAAGGTCTGGGAGAAGGTCACCAGACAGATAACACCAGAAAAGAAGCATCCATTCGTTATCCGAGGTTCGAAAGGTTAAAAACATTACATCTTTTACTAAATCATAACTTCTCGTGTTGTATTTAAAATGAAAAATTAGCAAGTATATAATTTTGAAACCCCTTTAAGCTTGAGACCCGAACCAAATGGCCCTCAAGGCCCAAATACTCTTAAAGGCCCTGGATATGTATTCGGATTTTAAATTGTTATTTGTCTTGCATTATTTCCTTCCTAGAGAGAGCCCGCCAAACGTTTGGGGGAAACATATCTTCCATCTCCATCAATGTTGCTAACTTGGCTTTTTTAGCAGCTGTCTAACTTGGAAAATGTTCAGTTTGTGTTATTTTAATAAAAAAACTAGAGTTTTCCTTTTTTATTTTTGGGTTTTTAAACCGCTTTTTAACAATGGAAATTTTGTTGTTTTTTAAACAATAAAATAACTAGCTTTTTTTTTATGCCAAGACGCTTTTTTTTTTAGAATATAAATTTTATTCATAACAGTAAAGAATACAAATACATTTACAATTTGACCCGCAAAGCTAAATAGCTTATCTGCAGGAAAGTGAATAAATTATATTAAACATAGATCATTCAGCCACAAAAATGGTGTACAGCAAATAAATCCACAAAACACAACACAAATAAAACAGCTAACTAGAAAATACCAAATAATTTTTTAATTCCATTTTAAGTCTTCTAAAAGAATCTATATTTAGTAATTCTTTTGGAATAGCATTAAATATAAGTGGTACTTGATATTCGGAGGTATGTTTCCCGTAATTATTTCGAAAATTTGGCAATTTGTAACAAACAACCTTGGTTTTGAAGTCTTGTATTTTTATTATGTTGAATTTTTAGTTTGTAAGTTTCGTCAAAAAAATTTTTAATTATTACATTATATTTATATAAATTGCTGTAGGATAAAAGATTTAAAAATTTTAATCTATCGGTAGAAGTTTTATAAATTTTTTGCAAATGAGATGGAATAATATTTTTAGCTATTATAGACTGCAGTTTTTCTATTTTATTTATGTTAGTTAAGTTAGTTGTTCCATGCACAATTATTCCATAATTTAAAATAGATTCGCATATTGCTTTATAAAATAGTACACCTGTTTCCATATTTAATACGTATTTCAATTTTTGAATTTTTATCGCCGATATTCTCAAGCTTTCACATATGTGGGATATGGGAATTCCACCTAAAATATTCATCAAAAATGATTCCTAAGTAATTTATTTTATTTACTTGCTCAACAAGTGGGCAACTGCATAATGATTCATAATTTGAAGCATCCTTTTTTCTGCAATTTATTTTATGAGTTTTGATAAAGAGGTTTTGATAAATATGAAATCCTGGTGAATGAATAATCATAAGTTTTGTTTTTTTCTCATTTAAATAGATTTTATTATGATTTAACCATCTAATAATATTATTGTAATCTGTTTGAACCTCTGAAATGCTATCATTTAAATATTTCTGACTGTTTATTAAAACAATGTCGTCAGCATATAAATAAATAGCACTATTTAATTTTGTATTGAACAAATCATTTATGTATACTAGGAACAATAAAGGACCTAAAATTGAGCCTTGGGGAATTCCACATCGTGTAATTACTTTTCTGCTGTAGCAGTTTTTTATTTTAGTAATTGTGTATCTGTCTGATAAATAATTTCTAAACCAATCTAACAATATACCGCGAATACCGTAATTTTCCAATTTATTTAGTAAAATGCTATGATCTATTGTATCGAAGGCTTTCTTTAAATCTAAGAACATAGTTACAATTTTTTCCCTATTATTCAATGATTTATTAATATTATTTTCAATTTTGGAAATTAGTTGAATTGTGTTTTTTCCTTTTTGAAAGCCAAACTGATTTTCATTAATTATGTTGTGTTTAAGTAAAAAGTTAAAAACAGTATTATAAATGTATTTTTCCATTATTTTCGAAAAAATAGGCAGAATTGTTATTGGTCGATAGTTAGGAAAATCCTCCTTAATACCACCTTTAAAATAGGTCTTAAAATATCTGTTTTGAGTTCAGTAGGTATGTTCCCAGTAAATATAATCTGATTTATGATTTTTGATATAATATTTAGTAGTGTCTCTTTATTAAATTTTATATGTTTAATGCAAACATTATCGTAACCAGGTGATTTATTGGTGTCTAATGAAGTAATTATTTCATCAGTTTGTTTTTCAGTGATTTCATGTATATAGATAGATTTCAAAACTCTTTGTATCATGGTTAGAATATAATTTATGTCGTCTTGGTGATTTGTATTTCTTATCTGTAAAATTAGTGTATTATAAATGTCATTGTAATTGTTTGCTATTTCTTCCACAGATAATTTCTTTTTGGTCATATTGTCAATTATTACATCGTCCGATGATTTTTTCTGTTTTCCTTCTAATATTTCATATATTAATTGCCAGGTAGCCTTCATATCATTTTTTTTCATTATAAGTTTATTTCTATAATAAAGTTGTTTCTGATTTCTAATCTGAATATTAACCATATTCCTTAATTTTTATAGTTATTTTTATAAGCATCACTTTTATCATTGTTTTTAAATTTAATCCAAGCTTTATCTCTTTCTTCAATTAATTCTATCAAGTTCAGTGTTATCCAATTTTTGCTATGATTTCTTTTTACCTTTCCAATTCTCCTCATATATATTCTATTTTTTCCTAAAATTCCATCATAAATGTCTTTAAATACTTTATATAGGTTTAATTCATCCATTGGGTTGTCTCTTTCTTTTTAAGCTAGGTTCATCTCATTTTCTTATGTGTGAATTGGCAACATTGCTCTACATTGTCAACTTTCGCAATTGCTGGCAGAAGTTTGGTACGAAACGTTTCATTTGTAAACTCTAACATTTCCCGCGAAAAGTCTTAACACTTAGCGTATTATCCTCACCTCTAGTGATAACTTTCGGATTGGGTTGGGTTGTTTTACCTCTGAGCGGCACTTTTTTGCACACCATGGGCTAAATGGCCAGGTCACATGGACCCCGAAAGCTCAGAGAAGGTTGGGGGAGGGGACCCACTGGAACAGCTGTTGGGAGACAGATGGTAGCCTCCCGTCAAGGCCATCCAGCGTGTTCTTTAACGTGCACATCATCATCATCATCATCATCATCAACATCCTCAAGCAGCCATGGGCTACGGAGGTCCAACCAGACCGCGCAGTTTAATTCTCCAAGCATATCTGTCCTGAGCTACATCTGCTGCATCCGGCCACTGTACACCAATTCTAACAAGGTCCTGTTTGACACTGTCTGCCCACCGCATCCTAGGTCTCCCCCTCCTTCTGAGGCCTCCAGGCACACTGTTCATAACCCTATTCGCCAATCTATAATTATCCATACGGGCAACATGGCCAAACCAGCGGAGTCTCTCTCTGCACAATATGCTGCTTAAAGGAGGTTGCAGACTCCTTTGCCTAACCTCATCATTAGTTACAAAGTTAAACCACCTAATACCCAAGATACTGCGTAAGCATCTAGAATCAAAAGCATCTAGAATCAAAAGCATCTAGTTTCCTGTTATCTTGCTTACACAGCGTCCAAGTTTCACTACCATAACTAACCCTAGAAAGAACCAAACTATTATACAGTCTAATTTTAGTCTTTAGGTGTATACGCCTATTTCTCCACAATCTCCATAGATTCTTAAAAGTCCCGGCAGCAATACCTATTCGTCTGTTAATCTCATGCCGCACATCACCAGTATCAGTTACGCAGCTCCCAAGGTAATTAAACTGTGACACCTGCTCAAGACTGCAACCATTCAGATTAACTGAATCACAACCTGCCTGACCAATTTTCATCACTTTAGTTTTCTCTCTGTTTATAACCAAACCTACTGTACTACCAGTCTCATCAACAGTTCGAATGAAAGAGTTCATCTCATCAACATCATTTGCCACAAGGGCTAAATCATCAGCATAATCTAAATCAGAAATTTTCGTATCTCCAGCCCATTTAAGGCCAAAAGCTTTCCTTTGAAGTGAATTTCGCATAACATAATCAACAACCAAACTAAAGAGAAAAGGAGACAAAATGCACCCTTGTCGAACACCAGAAGTAATGCTAAACCAATTGCTACAAGCCTTACCAACTCTCACACATGACTCAGTGTTATTATAGAGAGCTTTCATAATGCTAACTAACTTGTCTGGTATACCATATGATCTCACAATCAACCACAAATTATGACGATCAACAGAGTCGAAAGCCTTTTTGAAATCAACAAAGCTAGCAACCAAAGGTTTCTGAAACTCTAAACATTTCTCAAGAATCTGCCTAAGTGAAAATATCTGATCTACACATCCCCTACCATTTCTGAATCCACATTGCTCATCACGCAATTGCCTGTCAACCAGATTCTTAATTCTATTAAGCACAATCATGGAAAGAACTTTACCTGGAACGGAGAGTAGGCTGATACCCCTATAGTTATCACAAGAACTGCGATCACCTTTTTTGAAAATAGGGATAATAATAGCTCTGGTAAAATCTTTAGGAACCATGCCTTTATCATAAAAGTTATTCAAAATTTCAGTCATCCAAATGGTAACAGAAACATTCCCAGCTCTAAGCATTTCCGTAGTAATTTCATCCACCCCTGGGGATTTATGAAGTTTAAGTTTAGAAATAGCCAAACTAACTTCAGATTGTGTTATAGGGCCAACATTAAAGCCAACAATGCATCTATCATCATTGCAAACAATGGGAGTAGAACTAACCACATTGTTTAGAACATCACTGAAATGCTCAGCCCACCTAGACATGACAGAATCCTCAACTTCTATAACCTTGCCTTGTTTATCCTTCAATCCCTGTATACCTGTTCGTTTTCTACCACACAAAACATTAACTATCTGGTACAGCTCTCTGCTGTTGTGCTGTCTAACTGCTTCCTCAGCTTTGTCAGCAAGGCCATCAAGCCAAAGATTCTTATCAGTAGCTAACTGATTCTTTACACGTTTATTAAGTTCTTTGTAATGCTTTCTATTAGGACTAGTAGGGTACTGATTAAGGACATTCCTGCAGTTCCTTCTTTCTGAAATAAGCTCAAGTGCCTTATCACTTAAATAATTCTGCCTCCTCTGCTCCTTTTTCCCTAAAAGAGTACTGTTAGTTTCCAAAAAAGCCTGTTTAAAATGGCCCCATTCTTCCTCAACTTCAGTATTAAGCAAACCATGACTGTCATAATGACTAAGTAACCTATCATGGTAAGCTTTAGCTATAACTGGGTCTTTCAGAGCTTCAGTATTAAAGGTAAATTTTTTAACCCTAGCACAACACTTTTTAAGTTTAAGTTGCAAGACACTTTTAACAAGGTAATGGTCAGATCCAATTTCAGCTCCCCTATATGCCCTGGTATTTCTAACAGAACTAGCCCATTTGCTGTTAATTAATATATAATCAATCATATTCTTATGCAGCCCATCAGGTGAAACCCATGTGTATTTATGTATGTCACGGTGTTTGTAATATGTGTTAGTTATTCTGTAACCATTTAGTTTACTTACCTGTAGGAGACGTTTCCCATTGCCATTGCAGCTACCAATACCAAAAGGGCCTATTACTCCTCCCCAAAGGTCAGAGTCGGTACCAACTTTGGCATTGAAGTCACCAAGAACAAGGGTAATATCTCCTTTCTTGACAGAATTCAAAATATCCTGAAGTTGTCTGTAAAACCTATCCTTCTCATCCTCATCAGAATCCTCAGTGGGGGCATAACAGCAGATAACATTCAAGTGTTTAATGCTTGTCTGAAATTTTGCTGTAAGAAACCTTTCATTAATGCACTCATATCCTAGAAGAGCATCACTAGCATGTCTGCTGAGCAGCAGACCCACGCCTTGGTGATGCTTTCCATCCTCCCTCCCTGTAAAGAGAAATTTAAAGTTATTTTTAAGTATCTCACCTTTACCTATCCATCTGGTCTCTTGCAAGCCTAGAATATCTAGGTTATAGCGCTGGAATTCCTGCATGAGGACATCAAGAGAATAATCTCTATGTAATGTCCTCACGTTCCACGTTCCTGCAGAGAGAAAATGATTAGTAGGATTTTTAAAGAAATTAGGTTTATTGAGATTGGTAGGGCCAACAATATCAAACAGCCCCCTGATCGCAGGCATGGGGCAAAGACCTGTTCCTCCTCAGCTAAAGGCTGAAGACACCGATGCTGGTAGGAACTTCAGGCACCACCTTTTCAAGTGGACTTTTTCAAGAACCATATGGCCTGCCTGAGACACATTACTCCAGTTTAGGCTTGACGATGCCCAACTAGCTAAGTAAGGTTCAGGTACCTGCGATGGCCTCTGATTAGGATTATCTACCAGCTGATATAAGGTATCCCATGCCTCTGTTCACTTAGAGCTGGCAACCCAGAAGCAAACAGAAAACACAGCGGCAGACTCTCCCTCAACAGAGACCCACCAGTGCAGCAAGTCCAGGATCCATAATCAAGCTCAAATCCATAAACAAGTCCAGTCTAGTAGGTATAAATGGTCAGCACCAGGACCCTGTGAAGTTGACCACTCCTCAGCAGGGTTGAAAAAAAAGAAAAAAGTGGCCATAGATGACCAGATCAGTAGGCCATACTGAACTGGCAGCCCTCCCCTTCCGTTCCCTTCCAAAAGAGAATATCTCTTTTGAAAGGTACTAACGGCCTGCACCACGAGAAGGCGGGGTCGGACATTAGGTGCTAGACCTGGCCGGTTCTGTGCATCATCACTGGGGATTGGTACACAGCTCTCCTTCCAGTTTACGCGCTATCCCGCACACGGGGCCACGGCTTAACGTCCGATCCGACTGACGGCGGCCTTTCCAAACCCATCGGTGTCCCCTACTGACCGTGGGCAGGGCGGTGAATTTTGCGGAGATAAATCTCAACGCTGACCCAGCTGGGACTCGAACCTGGGAACTACAGATTACGAGCCTGGCGCGCTACCGACTGAGCTACCCCCGCCCCCTTTCGGAGAGGGACTTGAATCATTCCCTACGGCAGATAGGAACCGCAGCTCTTTGCCCAAATGGGACCACACAAGGGACACCCATGTACGAAATTTGGAACCAAGAGATAAGTATCTAGGAGATTAAAGAGCGCTGAAAACTGCTTGTAAGTTTCTCAACAGTTTCAAGCTCGTGCTGACGTCATGACACAGAAAAGAAACACGCGCATTCTATTCGTCTGCGGTGTCTGCTCGCCTAGAAATTCAGAATAAGGCTATTATTATATCTGATAATTTCCTTTTCTTCAGTTTCGTCTCTTAAAAACAGTGCATCTGTATCTATGCTACGGCTTTAGAGGAAATAACCTACATCGAGGCTATTGTGATGAGATCATATATTTCTGAAGGAGAGAACGTGTCTTCTAACTCAGAAGATAGATTGTGTTGTTTTACTTCTGAGCGGCACTTTTTTTGCACACCATGGGCTAATGGCCAGATCACAAGGACCCCGAAGGCTCAGAGAATTTTGGGGGAGATGATCCACTAGAACAGGTGTTGGGAGGCAGATGATCTAATGGATCGCCTCCCCAATAAGGCCATTCAGCGGTTCTTTAACGTGCACAGGGTATGGCTCTCCCGCACATGGGGCCACGGCTTAACATCCCATCCGATGGACGCCGGCCTTTCTAAGCTCATCGGTGTCCCCTACTGACCGTGAGCAGGGCGCGGAGCGTTGCGGAAATAAATATCAACGCTGGTCCAGGTGGGACTCGAACCTGGAAACTGCAGATCACGAGACTGGCGCGATACCGACTGAGCCACTTCTGTCCCACTCAGAAGATAAATTTTTGTTCAATCGAAAAATAAGTTACTAGCTAAAGAAGCGCGTATTTTCGCGTGTTTTTAAAGGTAACCCTCCCCTTATTAGATTTTGTTAATTTTATGTACTAAAAACTAAAAAAAAAGATTTGAAGTGAAAAATTTATATGGTTTACAAAATTGTAACAAAAGCTGTAGAACTGAGACGTTTCACGCGTTTCAATTTTTATATTTTACTTTAGTAAATGTTAGCGCGCTTGACTACTGATCTACGGGATCTGGGTTCGAGCCCCGGGTAAGGTATGGATGTATGTATCGTTTTTCTGCTGAGGTCCTGCCATCCTCACAGACCTTCTATTATGGCATATAAACTGACAAGCTCCTGTCAGACCTCTGTGGCAAGCAGCTGCTTGAGGGAGGTATTCATTTATTTATTTTTATAACTTAAAAACCTAAAAATCTTAACCCTAAAAAATTTATTGAAGTTTAAAAACTGGATAAAAAAACCACGACTCTGATATACATCTACAATAATAAAAAGTGTCTAAATATCTGTCTGTGGCAGCTTTTGCAAATAAAAATGTTATGTTATTGACATATTTTTTCAGTATGATAACAGGCAGTTAATGCCGATGCAGATGAGCCGGTAGCTCATCTGTAGAATATCGTGGGCTGGATTATTTTTTCTCTGAGCGGCACTTTTTTTTCACACACAATGGGCAGGTTATAAGGACCCCGAAGACTCATTGAAGGCTGGGGGAAGCGGACCCACTGGGCAGCTGTTAGGAAACAGATGGTAACCTCCGACAAGGCCACCCAGCATGTTCTTTAAGTGCATGTAGACGCTTCAAAATTTCACGTGGTGTTTCTGTAAGTCGTCCGAGTTGGAGTTCTGAAGTTCAAGTTGAAATTCTACAAGGGGGGTGGCTTTCTACAAGGGGGGTGGCTTTCAACAAGCAAAACTGCTTACCATGCTATTCCTACGAGACACGGTAATCGTTACCAATTCCATTGTTGCCATTTTCTCATAATAATGCGTAAATATGTGACTTTTGCCTGGTCCTCCTCCCCCCATTCCCCGCCCTGCCCACGGTCAGTAGGGGACACCGATGAGCTTGGAAAGGCCGCCGTCCGTCGGATGGGACGTTAAGCCGTGGCCCCGTGTTCGGGAGAGCCATACCCTGTGCACGTTAAAGAACACGCTGGATGGCCTTGACGGGAGGCTACCATCTGTCTCCCAACAGCTGTTTCAGTGGGTCTCCTCCCCCAACCTTCTCTGAGCCTTCGGGGTCCATGTGACCTGGCCATTTAGCCCATGGTGTGCAGAAAAGTGCCGCTCAGAGATAAAACAACCCAACGTTAAAGAACACGCTGGATGGCCTTGACGGGAGGCTACCATCTGTCTCCCATTAGCTGTTCCAGTGGGTCCCCTCCCCCAACCTACTCTGAGCCTTCGGGGTCCATGTGACCTGGCCATTTAGCCCATGGTGTGCAAAAAAGTGCCGCTCAGAGGTAAAACAACCCAACCCAACCCTCCTCCCTCCCTATTTCTGAAGGCAATATTATATTAAGGCGTCCCGTTGTAGTTATGAACCTGATATTTTAACCCAACACGGGGTCACAGAGGGGAAACCCCCATACGAAACCTGGAATCATTCGGTTTAGTGTCTCGCGAACCATGGAGTACTGAAATCTGTCCAAACGGAAAAAAAACTCGATAGTTAGCCTAGAAACGAAGCTATGAGAGCAACACCAGTCAATTCTTCGTTTGAAGTCTGTGTGCTAATGGGTTGTCGAGGGAATACTCACAAAACTAACTTTTTAGGGTAAAATATGAATATACTGATTGCATCTTAAAGGTGAGACCCGGGTAACTCACCAGTGGACTTGGAAAGACCTCCGTCCGTCGGAAGTGTGGCCCCGTGTGCGGAGAGAGCCCTACCCTTCTTTCTGCACGTTAAATAACTAGCTGGATAGCATTGAAGGGAGTCTATCATCTGTCTTCTAGCAGCTTCCCAGTGCAAGACCTCGTCATCTTCGTCACCTGGCCATTTAGCCCAATGCGCAAAAAAGAGCCTTTCAGAGGTAAAATGACCCAACTCGGGCAGCGCCAGGTACAGTTAAACTAGTGCATAATGATCCTTAAATAACAAAAGACTCAGTTCATCAACCAAGCTGCGGAATTTTATTCTTCAAAGTAGATCTATCCAGAGCAACACTAGATCTGGCTCTGGATCAGTAGGCGACACCATAGGCTCGAAGCTTTGATGTTCATTGTCTGAGTCCCCGCTGTGCGGTATTGAGATGTATCCCATTAACCCCCATCCTGCCCTCGGTGAGAAAGGCGACACGATACAGCTTTGAAAAGGTCTCCTTCCTCGGATGGACACGAAGGTTGCCAGATCACTAATTTCTAAAAAAATTGTTACCAGATATTTTTCTGATTTCTGTAATCAACCATAGCTTTCGGATACCTTTTTGAGCGACTGTACACATTTAAGAACACGCTAGATGGCTTTGACGGAAGATATCCATCTGTATTCTAACAACAGTCCGACGGACTCTTCCCCAACCTTCTCTGAGCTTTAGGGGTTCTTGTGACCTGGTCATGTAGTCCATTGTGTGCACAAAGTGCCGCTCAAAGGTAAAACAACACAACCTGAGCAAAAGCTGACGAGTTTGGCCCCTGAAAAACAATATTAATAATATCCTATTTGAAATTATCAATTCGTCTCATTCTTCTAATTTACCTTTATCCTCACCTCTTTAGAAATGCTATTTTTCTGCCCATTATACAAGTTTCTTACACAATTTGCAAATTCTTAAGCGATCGAGCAAAAATTCCAGTTTTCCTGTTTATTTTCAATGTTGCATATCACCTTATGAGACAACCCAGCATGCAATAGAAAATGATTTCCTTCCCAAATGTATATAATCCTGAACTTAGTAGCTCAGTTTCATGGAAATAAATTACTAAATCCTATCATTTCAATGCAGATCCCATGATGAATCTCACCACAAACGCGCCATCGTGATGCAATGACATCGCGCATCACAACACATCACTAACGCTATCAATGCCTTCAGCTGATCCTGCTGCATTATCTGTTCTCTTAATACCAGGAAATCACAGATAAATATTCTGTAGGAAGTGGAGCTACAAGGATATATTCAGAGAGAGATTTTGGTCTCTCTCTCTCAAAAATACCAAATACATGGATCGTCAAGGTTACCATGAAACCCCACACAGAGATCGTCTGGTCAACCAGATGATCCCTACGACATTATTATCTACGGAAATTAAAAGAGGATTAATGATATCTTCAACGGAGCATGCGTGTTTGTCGAATATCTCATCTTATATCTGAGCATTCTTAGGTCCGCCCGATAGCATAGAGGCCTGTGAGGGTTGGTTGGATTGTTTTACCTCTGAGCGGCACTTTTTTTGCACACCATGGGCTAAATGGTCAGGTCACATGGACCCCAAAGGCTTAGAGAAGGTTGGGGAGGGGACCCACTGGAACAACTCTTGGGAGACAGATGGTAGCCTCCCGTCAAGGCCATCCAGCGCGTTCTTTAACGTGCACAGGGTATGCCTCTCCCATACATGGAGCCACTGCTTAACGTCCCATCCGACGGACGGCGGCCTTTCCAAGCCCATCGGTGTCCCCTACTGACCGTGGGCAGGGCGGGGAGTTTTGCGGAGATAAATCTCAACGCTGACCCAGCTGGGACTCGAACCTGCAGGACTGTGAGACCATTTGATGTTGTAATTCAATTGAGCAGATGAGCAGCTCCATAAACTCGCTTTTAATACGAAGTTTGAGGATTTATATTTACCTCTGCTTTCTTTCGGGATGAATTTACGACACAATGAGGCATTGAACTCTGGACCCTCGACCATCTGTGAAAAAGAGCATCTGGCGCCTCTGCTCCTTACGGCTTGACAGTTGCTGTTGGCACCACGATAAATAGGCCTAGCCTCAGCCGGAAGGTTAAAAGAAAACAAATCATGGCCCGCCTTGTACACGTGCGCCACTCCGGACCGCAATACCTCTCGATTCCTAGCCACATCCCTTAACGCCGCAAAGCAAGATTTTTCTTCCTATTATCCATCTCTGACGACGGATCGTTACTGGCGGACGACATTCACTCTGTGGTGTCGTGTTTCTAAAAAGGTTTCGCCTTTTACATCAGATAATAATAAGCATATTATGATATAGATCTTATCTGTCTTCTTAGGTGTGTGTTCATCAGCTTTTCCAGCAGCTGCCATACACAATATTGGAAATGTTAAAGAACTTGAGTTTCCATGTTGCATAATATTAACGCTCAGTTGCATATTGCGTAGCATTGCGCTGCATGTTAACTACTCGGGGTTAGGTTGGGTTGTTTTACCTCTGAGCGGCACTTTTTTGCACACCGTGGGCTAAATGGCCAGGTCACAAGGACCCGGAAGGCTCAGAGAAGGTTGGGGGAGGGGACCCAATGGAACAGCTGTTGGGAGACAGATGGTAGCCTCCCGTCAAGGCCATCCAGCGTGTTCTTTAATGTGCACAGGGTATGGCTCTCCCGTACACGGCGCCACGGCTTAACGTCCCATCCGACGGACGGCGGCCTTTCCAAGCCAATCGGTGTCCCCTACTGACCGTGGACAGGGCGGGGAATTTTGCGGAGATAAATCTCAACGCTGACCCAGCTGGGACTCGAACCTGGGAACTACAGATTACGAGCCTGGCGCGCTACCGACTGAGCCACCCCCACCCCATTACGCGGGGTATCTGGTGTTGAAAGGAAATATGAATCTCGGGTGGTATAAGGTGGGTATAAGGTGTTGAAAGGCTTAACACGTAATGTTGTGCAATAATCGATAAATCGGTTAATATGTATTTTAAACAACGTAAATATTAAAGCTTACAAATAAAAATTTTATGTGATAGACATCTTTTCGTTATGACAGATACTTACTACACATGAACCGGTAGCTCATCTGGAGAGCATCCTGGATTGGGTTATTTTACTTATGACCTTTGCACACCTTTGCACACAAAGGACAGATCAAAGGATCCCGAAGGCTCAGAGGAGGTTGGGGGGAGGAGGGTACCCACTGGACGCTGTTAGGAGAAGATGGTAGCTTTAATTTTTTCCTATCATATTATCGCAAACTGCAGGTAGGAGGTAATGAAGAGAAAGAAATAACATTGATTGGAAGAGTCCATTTTAAAAAAAGGTCCGTTTTTGGCCAGTATGGTAGTACAAAGGTTAACGTAAACAGGATATGGTTCTTCTACATACGGAGTCCACGGCTTAACGTTCTATCCGAGGGACGGCGGCCTTTCCAAGCCCATCGTTGCCATGTACAGTCGCTCAAAAAAGTATCCAACTTCGTGTCCGTGACACGAAGTTGCCAGATCACTAATTTCTAAAAAAATTCGTTGCCAGATATTTTTTCTAAATTCTGTAATCAACCATAGTGTTCGGATACTTTTTTGAGCGACTGTACCGAATGACGGTAGGGCGACGAGTTTTTCGGAGATAAATATCAATGCCGGACCAGGTGGGACACGAGCCTGAGAACTGCAGATTACGATCCTGGCGTGCTACCGAATGAGCCACCCCTAAAGCACCCTCACAGATTATCAGTTTTTCATAGGTTCGTACTTCACCTAGAAAAAGTAAATTCTTCCGTTGGCTTAAATTTTCCCTTTGTATTGATCATTCTAAAATGTAACTCTATAGTAATAGAGGGAGAAAAAAATGTTAGCATAGTATTAAATATTAATCGCATTTCGTACTAACCGATTTTTATCAAATTTAAGCCCCAGTTTATAATGATCGTGTTAGGGAACTTCCACTGCATTCCGTTGAAATATAAAAGTTGCAATACATTCAGACACTAATGAACAAGAAGCAAAGTTAACGCTGAAAGATCATTGCTATAGAAAAACCCGATCATCTATGGCAGGGGTGGGCAATTGTTTTCGTATCCACACTGCGCATGCGTATTGACGTGGCCGTCCTAGTGAAAAATACGAGACGAATCTTCGGTCGCGCACGGGAAGGAAATCTCAGTTCAAGGCGGATTTTTCTGACTGTCTTGGCGGGCCACAAAAAACTCTTAGCGGGCCGAATGTGGCCCGCGGGCCGCTATTTGCCCACCCTGATCTATGGGATTGCGACCAGAGGAAAAGAATAAAGGCAGAATTTCATTCATGTCTAGCTGATTCCGGTTAAAGATTTATTGCAGAATATGGCACTAATTTTGATGTCGTTTCAATCGATTTCAAAGCATAAAAGCTGTACTGATCTCGCCGAACTCTCCCATTGCAAACGATGATTAGCAAGGAACAGCCGCAAGAAACTCTCATCTGCAGCAGTATGATTTTTAAAAAAACCTTATCTGGTGCTAGTACCTTGTCTACTAAAGCCACAGTCCACTCAGATAGTTACCAAAGTGGTGACGTAAAAAAAAAGAACTTCAGGGAAGCTTGATGGATTTGAAATCAATGAATAAAGTCATTGTGATTCAGTAAAGAGCTGGAACTAACAAAACGTGTGTTCTATGCCCTGAATATCCAATTTTCTATCTACGAAAGTTTAAATAAAGGCTCTTTGGTGTTTTAAAAGAGGACTCACCTCATTTGCAATGAAATCATTCAATAGGCTAAAAATAGAAGAAAAAAAGGATGTGATAAATGCACTTTGCTGCTAAGGATCAAAATTTTTTGTGTTTCTTATTCTTTAGTTAAATTAAAAACAAAGAATCGAGAATTAAAAACAGGTCTCTATGAGGAAGCACATCACTACAAAAAATGTTCTCCACAAATCGCTGGCTAGAGCAATTTGTTTTCATACACCCTAGTCATTAACAAAATCACAGACGTCAAAGACAAACTTTGTTTAATAAATAATAATCCTTTCAAGTAATGGAGTTCATCAAACAAAAACATAAAAAAGTCTCTTAAAAAAGGCCTATTGTCAGCACACACACACGTCACCGTTTTTTGGTTTCTTCGTTGTAGAGAAATGCCAAGAACTAAGAGGAATACAAATACTATATTTAAATATGTAAAGCTGCTTTTATTGTAAAGGAAAACTTCGAAGTTCTTTGTTAGTAAATGTCCTGTATTTGAACACGGGCAAAAGAAAGACTTATAGCTTACACAAAGCAAAAGTATCATAAAAGAAAGGCTTTAATCTAAGGGTTGAAAGATACAAAGAGTCGAGTTCATTTGCGTTTGCCATATTTGATATCTATGTTATGTTGCATGATGTGTTGAACTGCATCACTTTTTTGATTCTGTGCCGGCAAGAAGAACAATGATATTCTCTTTAGTATTCACGATAAGCAACCAGGTAACAAAGCTTTCTAACTTTTTTGCATAGTTGCCTGATTAAAACTATGAATAATAATTATCAAGTTGTAAAGAATGCATTAAAATAGTCTGTTATTATTATGAATAAAGGAAACTACTTTGGAAGTCTGAAGATATTTCAATGCTCAAGTGAATATGATGGACAAAAACTCATAAGGATCTTTTATGAGGTAGAGCCAGACTTTTTCCACGCATGAGAGATCTCCGAAATTGATGCTTGCCTTTCCTATTACTTCACACATTAACAAAACTTTAACAAACGTTATATTAAATGAGGGTATTACAAGAAGAATAGAATAAATCACAAAGTATTCTTCTTTAATGACAAAATTATTGATGACTCTCGCTGAATACCACGGGAATACGAATTTAAATTCATATTTAAATTTACGTTGGGTTTGTGGGAGTGATAAAAGAGGTTGGTGTAACAAGGGTTATTTTATGGAGCGAGGCAGAACCTAGGGCAGTGCTCAAGAGAGAGAAAGGGTTGGGTTGTTTTACCTCTGAGCGGCACTTTTTTGCACACCATGGGCTAAATGGCCAGGTCACATGGACCCCGAAGGCTCAGAGAAGGTTAGGGGAGGGGACCCACTGGAACAGCTATTGGGAGACAGATGGTAGCCTCCCGTCAAGGCCATCCAGCGTGTTCTTTAACGTGCACAGGGTATGACTCTCCCGCACACGGGGCCACGGCTTAACGTCCCATCCGACGGACGACGGCCTTTCCAAGCCCATCGGTGTCCCCTACTGACCGTGGGCAGGGCGGAGAATTTTGCGGAGATAAATCTCAACACTGACCCAACTGGGACTCGAACCTGGAACTACAGATTACGAGCCTGGCGCGCTACCGACTGAGCCACCCCCGCCCCAGAGAGGAAGGGACTCTACACAATCTTCCGTTAGATGTGTGGAGACCTACAGTGGAGATAGTAAACACTGTAAAGCAAGACAGTACAAATCCTCTAATACGACATTTGTTTATTATTATCCTGTTTTCCTTTCTTTAAAAATGCTCTCCATCGACTTATTATTCAAATGATTGCCCACCATTGTTCTCTTTTACTCAGCGGGATACTGCTGGTTTAAAGAATATCTTGTTTATAAATGGTCCCAAATCCCTCCCAAAATCATTATTGTAATAATGCTTAAATAACCTATTATGGTAAGATTTGGCTATTTCTAAGTTTTCCATAGCTTCAGTGGATTCCCCTCGGGGGGTTTATCTTGGTTTGACGTGCCTGCGCCGAGCTCCGGTGTCGTTTGCGCGACATTGGCGGCCATTTTGTCCGCGATCTTGATTGCCGAAAAGTTTTTCTTTCTTTTCAGGGAAATAAAGATGATTCAATTGCCTTCAACCTCTTCTGAGGATACTACTTGTTCCAAAGGTAAGACCAAGAAAAAAAAAAGAACGTCAGTGACAAGGAATTTGGAAAAGTTAAGCCTGACAGCCCAGCTCCAGCTCCAACTGATGCACACGCTCTGGGAGGGTGGGGACAACGGGGTTACAGGAGTAAACTTAGATGAGTTCCCGCCTTTGGAAAATCCAGTTTCTATGTTTAATAATGTTGATGTTCCTAATATTCAAATGTTTACAGATTCAATGGACTCCAATTAGGAGAGCCCCAGCTTTCAAGTACCTGGAGCCAAAAAGAAGAAACTCAAAGGCCATTTTTCCAATGAAAGTGTTAATTCAGATGTGGAAGGATGCAAAACCATGAATCCTTCCAGTTTTAAGAGCCCTTATAGCATTATTAGTAATGTTGATAAGTTTTACTCTGTTAATGCTATTAAACTTGCACTTGATTCATATAATATGGGGACGGGGGTGGCTCTGTCGGTAGCGCGCCAGGCTCGTAATCTGTAGTTCCCAGGTTCGAGTCCCAGCTGGGTCAGCGTTGATATTTATCTCCGCAAAATTCCCCACCCTGCCCACGGTCAGTAGGGGACACCGATGGGCTTGGAAAGTCCGTCAGATGGGACGATAAGCCGTGGCCCCGTGTGCGGGAGAGCCATACCCTGTGCACGTTAAAGAACACGCTGGATGGCCTTGACGGGAGGCTACCATCTGTCTCCCAACAGTTGTTCCAGTGGGTCCCCTCCCCCAACCTTCTCTGAGCCTTCGGGGTCCATGTGACCTGGCCATTTAGCGCATGGTGTGCAAAAAAATGCCGCTCAGAGGTAAAACAACCCAACGTTAAAGAACACGCTGGATGGCCTTGACGGGAGGCTACCATCTGTCTCCCAACAGCTGTTCCAGTGGGTCCCCTCCCCCAACCTTCTCTGAGCCTTCGGGGTCCATGTGACCTGGCCATTTAGCCCATGGTGTGCAAAAAAGTACCGCTCAGAGGTAAAACAACCCAACCCATATAATGTGAATAATGTTAAGCGCTTGACTTACGCTGTTAAAAGTGACAAGCATGGTTTCATTAGAAAAGATTCAACTAATGTTGTTTTGCAAATCAGGTCTTTTCCCCTTCCTGATAAGGTGAAAGTCGGTTTTTGTATCCACCCAGTTGAACCTTACACTAAACCTCCTGCCCAGTGTTTCAACTGTCAAAGACGTGGATATGTTAAACAAGCTTGTCACAGCAGAGTTCGCTGCAAGTTTTGTGCTGATCACCATGATTCGAAAGAATGCAGTAGAGATAAGCCACTCTTCTGTTCTAATTGTGGTGGAGAACATGTAGCAACTTTTGAGAAATGCCCTGCTGGGCAGAGGATTATCTTGCAAAAGAAAGAGAACTTGGACAGAGCTTCTAAACCAACCCCTGCTGCAAATTATCATCCATTTCAACCTCCTCCATCTCCCACTGTGGTCAAGAAACTTCCTTCTAAGCAATCAGTTTCTACTTCTCTTCCAGTGAAAAAGTCAACTCTAACTCCTGCACCAAAAATGTTTTACATGAACCCAAAGAGAAGGTTGCAAAGAGAAGAGAAGGTCCATCCAGTTGGACAAATTGCTGTCCTCCTCTTCTTCTTGCCTCGCACAACTTTTGAAGACAAATAATAAGAAACCTGCAACTGGTGGAAACTTCACAACCACTACTGAAGAGGATGTCCCTTCAACACCAGTCATTAGTGTCACTTACTCACCTAAGTTCAACTCCAAAAAAGCCAAACTCAATTACTTGAAGAGAAAGACCAAAGCAAAGAAGCGTATCAAAGCATCTTCTTCTGGACTGTCTGTCAAACCACTTTTTCTGCTTTTGAGGATCTGTTCTCATATCCTGCACAATTTCATTCACCTAAGAAGCAAAAGGGACTTGAAATCAACTTCCTGCTCCAAATGTTAGACCTGTTGCTCCAGAACTGTGATGTCTAAGTTCCAAAATGTGTTTTGTTTAAAATTGAACTGTCAGTTCTTTGCCTGTAAGAGTCACTTCTTGAAAAATCAACTGGGTGGCTATTTGCCACCAGTGTTGGCATTACAGGAAGCCTATATGAAATTCAATTAGAAATTTTCCTCATATGTTATGTATAGTGGAATTGCTAAAAAAGATAAACATAATGTCATCCCTTTAGTTAAAAAAACTTTACCTCAAATTTCCATTAACTATTCCATATGTTTTTTCATATATGTCAGTCACAGATGTGACTGTGAAATGGCAAAATAATTTTACAACCATTATAAATGTACATTTAAATCATAATGACATTCCAGACCTTGACACAGTGCTTGCTGATTTCTCCCACATAAATCAATTAGATAATTTTCCAAAGATTTATGTGGAAGACTTTAACTCCCATAATATTTTGTGTGGCAGTCCTTCCATTGACCTCAGGGGTCACATTTTTGAGCATGCTTTTGATTCTTTGAATCTCTCTCTGCTTACTGATTGCTCCCTCACATTCAACAGGCTCCTGTCGTTCACTGCCATTGATCTTACGTCGATATCCCCAACTTTAATACATTTATGTAAATGGAAAGTTCGGGATGATAAATGGTTCAGTGATCACTATCCTGTATTTCTTTTTTCTCATCAAAAATCCATCTCTAATCATTTAGATAAACCTTTTACAAACTGGGAGAAATTTTCCTCTCTGTGCCTTAAGGCAGATTTGATTTCTCCCAGTTTTCAGGGGCGGGGGTGACTCGGTCGGTAGCGAGCCAGGCTCGTAATCTGTAGTTTCCAGGTTCGAGTCCCAGCTGGGTCAGCGTTGAGATTTATCTCCGCAAAACTCCCCGCGCTGTTCACGGTCAGTAGGGGACACCGATGGGCTTGGAAAGTCCGCCGTCCGTCGGATTTGACATTAAGCCGTGCCTCCGTGTGTGTGAGAGCCATACCCTGTGCACGTTAAAGAACACGCTGGATGGCCTTGACGGGAGGCTACCATCTGTCTCCCAACAGCTGTTCCAGTGGGTCTCCTCCCCCAACCTTCTCTGGGTCTTCCGGGTCCATGTGACCTGGCCATTTAGCCCATGATGTGCAAAAAAGTGCCGCTCAGAGGTAAAACAACCCAATCCCAGTTATCAAAATTTTTCATCTCACTTAATTAAGTCTTCTTCTGAATCTAAAATAAAAAAAAAAATAAATACCCTCTCAAGCAGCTGCTTGCCACAGAGGTCTGACAGGAGCCTGTCAGTTTATATGCCAAAGTAGAAGATCTGAGAGGATGGCAACTTTTATTAAAACAATCTGTAAATGGAGCCCATAGATATTCTCCCAGAACATGCAACTAGCTTTGTTGAAAAGAGTTAAATACAAATTTTCCAGGTCAAGAAATATAACTGATGCTATTGTTAAGCATCAGGAAAATGCTAAATTAAGAAGAAAATTGCTCAAATCAATTAGAGCCAAGTGGCATAATTTTATTAAAAATCTAGATCCTAGAATTGATTCTAGGCTTATTTGGTCTACAATTAGAAATCTCAGATTACCTACTCTTCCACAACAACCATGGCAAGCATTTTTATTAAAATATCATTTTTCTCCTGAGCAAGGAGCTGAAAAATTTCTTGATAATTTTTTCTTCACCTCAAATCATTGATTCACCTTTTTATAAGGCTAATGTGCAGACCCTTATCAAAAGGTTCAACCCTTATGCAAAGTGCACTGAACCTCAGCTTAATTTGCCTTTCACCTTTCATAAAATCTCGCTGACATCAAAAAATATTAGAAAATGTACTTCACCTGGTCCTGATAAACTCACTTACAAACACATAAAACATTTCCCCCCTTCTGTATTGCTTACTCTTTTGAAGCACTTTAATTTTATCTGGACTCACCATATCTTTCCTGGAGAATGGAAAGAAATTCATGTTCTTCCTCTACTTAAACCCAACAAGCCCTCAAGTGAGATTGGGTCTTACAGACCTATCTCCTTGACTTCCGGCATTCTCAAAGTGTTCTCAAAGTGTTCCGTATAGGTTGAATTTTTTCTTGGTAAATACAATATTCTCCATGACTATCAAACAAGTTTCAGGAAATTCCATTCAACTATTGACAATCTTTGTGCCTTGGCCTCATCAGCTGAGATTCCTCTCTTTGACAAAGGCTTTTGCAATTGTGTCTTCATTGACCTCAAAGCTGCATTTGATTCTGTTTTCCATCTCTCCTTTTCAAACTCTCCAAGATTGGTTTAAATGGTCACATTTTCCATTTTTTCAAGAATTTCTTAACACCAAGAAGTGTTAGGGTCAAATTGGGTCAATATTTTTCTTCAGAAAGGCCATTACAAGTGGGAACTCCACAAGGTTCAATTTTATCTCCTGTTCTTTTCAAACTGATGAATTCAGACTGCCCATATTATATTCGAACTGGTGTCAATTCTTCAATTTTTGCTGATGATTGTGTATCTGGGCTTCTGGCCGAGACCTTTCACATATTGTTTCTAAGCTTCAGGAAACTTTGGATGTTATCTTTGATTATACTCAACACTGGGGCCTCACCATCTCAATTGAGAAATCTGCTGTTCTCCCAATTACTAGGAAACTCATCCCAAATGGGCAACCTGTTTTGTATATATATAACCAACCCAATACTGTTGTGCCTCATTTCACCTTCTTAGGCATCACTGTTGACCACAAGTTGACATGGAAGCAACATATTTTAAATTGCAAAAAGAAATTCACTGGATGGTTCAATCTTATTCAATCTCTTTCTCATTATTCAAAAGGTTCCACTAATAGAACCCTTACTACTTTTTCCAGAGCTTTCATCACTGCCAGATTTGAATATGGGCTTTGTGTGCTGAACACAGCATCTCTTACGAACTTAAAAGTTTTGGATACAATTCAAAATAAAGCTTTAAGGTGCATCATAAGGCTTAAACCTAGTATTCCAGTTTAGCTCTCCAAGCTGAAGCAGACTGTCTTCCCATCACTGTTAAGAAAAATCATTATTTTTTCAAACATTTCACAAAACTTCATGCACTTTGTCCCATTCATCCTTATGGGTGAGAGTTCTTGATGTCAGAAATAGGTCACCTACAATTAATGTGATTAGATCACATCCACTGTTTGACACAGCTCTGCATCTGGGTATTTTTAATCCCAAACTTACCACATTTTGGACAAGATTCTGTCCACAATTCATTTCACACATTCCTCATATCACCAATAGAAATAAACAGTCCACCCAGGAACTTTTGCAACATTCCTTGAATTTTTTGTCTGATACATTTGCAGTCCAAAGACATTAACATTTTCACAGATGGCTCCTTTGACAGAAATAAACAATTAGCTGCCTCAGCATTTGTTATCCCAGACCTTCATTTTGAAAAAGGACAGAAGCACTCAAGAGTATTATGCAGCACTCATGCTGAGATAATAGCTATCTATGAAACATTACAATGGATTGTTTCAAATGAGAAAATAATGTAAATATTCTTACTGAATCTAAATCTGCTATTAACTTTATTCAAACTCCTCAATTTCAATGGTTTGATAAGTTTTATCATTATCAGATTGCTAGGCTCAGTCATAATTTTTGGCAAAGGGTTTTGCCCTCAAGTTTATCTGGATCCCTTCTCATATGGGGATAACAAGTAATGAATGGCTGATTCTTTACCTGTTATCCCCACATACACTTCACTCACCTAACACTACCCATACCACTTACACTTCCATCAATTCTTTCAATAAACTTTTAAAGGAACATTCCTTTTCTCATTACAAGGACATTTGGGCTGTTAAAGCTCAGGTCAAAGACCTATTTAGGTATAAAGTTGGTCAGGATTACCACTTAATCCTTCCTCCCTTCCCAACAAGGAAGGAGCAGTCTATGATTCATAGACTCAGAGTTGGAGGGGTTAATCTCAAAAAGTATCTTTTTAGAAGTAGACTGGTTGATTCTCCAAATTGTACTTACTGTAAGGTCTCAGAGGACATTGAGCACTTCCTGCTGTCGTGTCCTAGATTTTTTCTATTTCTTAATCAACACTATTCACCTCCATTTACCTTGCCACTTATTTGTCATCCTCCTCCATTTCTGTTTAAATCCCATTTTAAGGCATTCGCCTCTTACTGGCAGATGTTTGTAGTTTCTGATTTTTATTCTGCTTTCTCCTCTCCCTTTTGATGGTTTCTTTTTCACTCGTTTTATTTTTCTTTCTAAGCATTTCTTCCAGTTTAATTTACTCCCCTCATGTTTTAAAATTTTATAAGTTTCATTACATACATTGTTACACATCTCCAGAATTTTTGCAATAAAATTCTTCTCAGAACATTTACTCATAGTTTTAATATTTACAGGCTTTGAATACAACATTCTATCCATTCTTCATAGCTGATTCTTTCATTTCATTCTGGTATTTTCTATTTTTCAGAGATTGTTTTCTTTTTATTCAATTTTTCCCACAAAAATACCTGCATGAAAACCTTTCCCTAGCATGAATATCCCCAACAAATTGCATTAATATTTTAATTTTTTACTAATTGGATTGCATTGTAACTCTTCACAGCCAGAGGCTGTTTTTGTATTAATGATTTTTTTCATCTGGTTTTTGTTCAATATTTTAACATATTAAACAGTTCATATTCTTTAATGAATTACTTTTCCTGAATACTATTACATCCAGGTTGTTACTGCATGTTCTAATTGTCTCAGGACATTATCTTTTTACGGTAAGTACTAACTGTCTACTGACTTGTTAATCTTTATTAAGCCTGTACCTTGCAAAGTTACTGCGAATTGTAATGTAATCTTTCACAGCTTTTGGCTGTTTTGCATCTTGAACTGTACAAGTATACTTTAAGGACCTATGTTTTAACTTTAAAATTGATTCAACGATTATTTATATCGTTATCATTTCAACTCTGTACTCCCTTCATGGGCCGGTCAATCGATTCCATCTTATTTACTCATTTTTAACTTTGACTTAATATTGCAGTGGCGATTGAAAATATTATTGTAAACTTTATGTTAGCACACTTTCTTAAATGGAAAAGCTTTTTAAGCTCCGATTCACTTTATCTTTATATGTTTTGAGATTTCTAATTGAAATTCTTTTGAATTTTGCAAATGTATCCCTCCAAATTCTTATTCTTGGAGTTTGTAGTCCGACTTCCGATCGGAGAGTCGCCAGACTGAATTTTCATTGGACGGCCACGGCTTAGCCGGATGTTTACATTTTGCATTGATTTTACCTCACTGTCATGTTAAACTCTTGAAATATATGTTATTGTACTTTAAAAACTGTCAGATTCTCTAGAATTCACTGTAGAGGACTCCGGGGATATGACAACTTATTTAAGGTAACTATTGTGTTCTATTTGTATTTATTCAATTTTTTTATGTTTTGAATACTTTTATTGATTTTCCAAAGGCGGAAACCTTCTGGGTCTCCCTTCAAATCCTTGCCCCTTCCATCCAGTGATATGGCCCACATGCTAACTCCCCCTAACAGGGGGGTTTACAACCGAGCCAAAAATTCCTAAATAATGATGATGATGATAGCTTCAGTGTTTAATTCTTTTAACCCTAGTGCAACATTTCTTAAACTTCACATTTAACAAGATAATGATCAGAGACAATTTCAGCTCTGCTTTAGGACCTGATGTTCTGAGAACTAGTCCATTTATTGTTATTTATTTCATAATCGATTATATTCTTGTGCAATGAGATATTCGCAAACCATTAAGTTTACTTACCTTTAGGAATCTCCCTATTGCTATTGCAACTGCCAATAGGAAAAGAAACTATCCCCTCCGGGTCCTGAATCCTAAACTTCAACATTGCTAAAAGAAAACCTTTTTTTAATCAGGAAAAGAAAAGTATCATAAAAGAAAGGATTTAATCCCAGGGTCAAGAAGGAATTACGAGTTACAAAGAGCAGAGATTATTTCCGTTTCCTATGTTTATTACCCTTAATACGATCAAAATGCTGAAATCTGGAGTAAGACAGCTTTCAAATTTCGAAGTTACGGAATTCTCAGATCATAACACAACGAATATAAATTATTGCTGCTACAGACTTTTCCGACTTAAAATCATTAAGTTCAAGGACGAATCACTTGCCTCAGTGATTATGCTCCACACCGCATCCTAGCTCTATCGACAACGATTTCTTTCAAGCATCTTGGTTCAGCTACTCAATAAATAATTTCCGTCTTCTCATCATTCCGAAACTCCTGGATGGAATTATCGAATTTTAAAACAGTGCCAGATATTAGATCGTTCTTTCATCTGACGTAGTTTTAGGTATATAATATCCCCCTCCCCGATTCACAGTGCCCCCCCTCCCCCTGACATCTCTTTCTATTGCTTCCTCCGTGATCATCCAGTACGAGATGATTGGATTAAGTCTAACTCGGACTGGAAAAGAGCGTCTTTACCGTCTGCTCGTGAATTTCATCAGAAGTCGATAAATCGCTGCCCAACGACATGATGAAGGCGGACGGCAAGAACATACGTCGGATGGAGAACCGAGACCTCCGGATCAACACATAAGAATTTAATGGACTATCTATCGATCTCTGGTGTGGGGGGTAATAGCGCTCCGGCTATGCACCATTGCTTTGACCAGAGAAGAATGATACAAAGTAGCTTAGCTTCTGGAGTTGCTGTCATTTTGAAAACGTCTTCATTGGAGAATGATTTGGGCTGTGTAGAGTGGGGAAGTTAGTGGTTATCAGCGACACACCATCACCATTGTTTGAACACATTTGCAATGTAATGGAGATGACATCAAGTCACTGAGCAATAAAGTCTATCTCGTCGTTCAGCGGTCAGAAAAAAGAGTTTAGGATATTAATGGTTTCTTTCTCATCTGATGGACATTGAGTACTTTTCTTAATTTGTTCACTTGACGCAATAACTGGATATCTTGGGTCATTGATCAAAGAGCGAATTAGCAGATACTGACAACGTGAAATTATTTTATTAGGAACAACTAAAAAGGCATACATCATCTTGAGACAAAAGAAGTAAGCATTTACATCTCTTCCAAATGTAATTCTTTATTTATCTTACGATGCACGTTATTCAATTAAAATCAATTCGTGAAATACGTGATGTAAAACTCCATTATTTTAATTGTAAAGAAGGTTACTCAGAAACAGTTCGGTCCTTAGAGGATTAAGAGACACGACTATATTTTTCTCAAACTACGTTCAGTGCAAAACATGAAGCACGTTTTGCAAGTACGATGTAAACTATTAACAAAATCTTTGCTATCAGGCCTGAATCTGGAAAAGAAATAAAAAGAGAGGGGAAAGTGATGCAATCAGGAAAACAGTAAAAGGAGGGACCAAGAGACTGGATTTCCATTCCAGTGTAACATTTTCCCCTTCGTTTTAGAGGTTTTTTAAAAATGTCTTGAAAAATGCAAGAAACATGCACAAGTTTGATAATTTTGCCCCCTCCCCCCAATTACTCTTACCAGCACTCTAAAAAGGGGTTGGACATAGTCCCCTTTCCCCCTCCCCTAGATCCGACTTTGCTCGCTATTATCATCTGCCTATTTCCGCAAAAATTCCCTGCCCTGCCCACGGTCAGTAGGGGACACCGATGGGCTTGGAAAGGCCGCGGTCCGTCGGATGGGACGTTAAGCCGTGGCCCCGTGTGCGGGAGAACCCATACCCTGTGCACGTTAAAGAACACGCTGGATGGCCTTGACGGGAGGCTACCATCTGTCTCCCAACAGCTGTTCCAGTGGGTCCCCTCCCCCAACCTTCTCTGAGCCTTCGGGGTCCATGTGACCTGGCCATTTAGCCCATGGTGTGCAAAAAAAGTGCCGCTCAGAGGTAAAACAACCCAACCCAACCCATCTGCCTATTTCCCTCGGAAGTGAATATAGCTTCAGAGCCAGCGTGTGTACATGCTGAATTTAAAACAACAACAGTTACATTTCGACGAGCATTATAGTGCCTTATTACAGCGATGCATTTGTTCTCACACTTGCTACTTCATTACTGCTCCAGTAGACTCGAAAGGACCATCGCGATCCATCTCTTCTCCACAATTTGTGGTCGATCGACATCCTTCTATCCTCTTCCTACTAACAATCCTTATTACCTTCTTGCATCCCACTTTCCATCAGCATCTCCGTCCTTTCCATCTCCACGAACGTCCTCTTCCCACCATTTGCACATGTACCACATCATCCATACCGAAGTGTCACATTCCACAGCAACCAATCCCCACTTACATAAACTCCAGCTCTAGGGTCAGCATAGAAGAGCCATTGGCAGGAAAAGAGCAGTGGGAGATGTCATGCTTTGCTGGGATACAATGACAGTGGACGATCCTCTCCTCCGTCAATCCCCGGTCATTTCCTGCCACCGTGTTTATCCTGTTACCAGCTCGCAGTGGGATATTCTTGAGTCATGTCATCCGATACAGCTCTTCCGTTACAGTGAAGAGTTACAGACTTGAATCCTCCTAGCATTGAAGGATGCTACTTGAAGAATAAATCGTCTGAGAAAAGAAACTATTAGCTCTGCAAATCGAAGTCGCAACGAGTTCTATGTAATAGGATAAATATAGCATATTTATACTATATTTATCCTATATAGCGTAGGTAAAAATCAGTTCCAAACAAGGAGAAATTATTCAAGGAAAAGAACTCAAAAATCACTATTCGAGGAAAAGAACTCAAAATTCACTATTCGAGGAAAAGAACTCAAAAATCACTATTCGAGGAAAAGAACTCAAAATCCACTATTCGAGGAAAAGAACTCAAAATTCACTATTCGAGGAAAAGAACTCAAAATTCACTATTCGAGGAAAAGAACTCAAAACTCACTATTCAATGAATAGAACTCAAAATTCACTATTCAATGAATAGAACTCAAAATTCCCTATTCAAGGAAAAGTACTCAAAAGCAGAAGGAATAACGAGTAAAATATGAAACGAATTTACTCTAGCCAATGGAATAGTCTGGGGGAGGGAGTTTATGCCCCTTGGAAGAAACTCATTTTTAAGAAAGCATTATCACATCAATTTATATTAACAAAAGCATCAAAAAAATTTCAAATTCTCCGCCCTTCCAAAAATCATGGCTACGTCAGTGATTATGACACATGGAAAATATCGTACTTAAAAATAAATATTAAAAAAATTACAAAACCAATTTTACAGTCAGTACTAACAGAAAAAAAAATCAATATTACATTTTTGAAAATAAATCTTCATCCAATCGAAAAAAATCTCTTACTGATAGTGATGAATAGCAACTTCCTTATGGAAGACATTGTATGACTTTCTGCATTAATTATTATAGAGGATTATTTTCAATGTTGATTCATTAAGCAATACAACTTTAGCAAGACTTTTTCGTATAGGATTGTAGGATTTATTTCTGAAATTGGATTATAAGCTTTGTTTTTTATTCCTCTTAGTACAGAACCTAAAAGCTTTTTTCCCCTCCATAATTTATCATTTGTTTTATTCCATGTAGTCTCCCTAAATCGAATTATACGAATAAAACCTCTAGGGAAATTTTAAGACGAGGAAATGAAACGGTTTTCTCTTATTTTTACTCTTAAGCACACAAAATTGCAGGCGAAAACTTAATGAACCAAAAAGTTTTTTTGTTGCAACGCGCTAACATAGTATCGTTATTTATTATGCCATGAGACATTAAACTCATATTGGCGTCTGCTATGCTTTATCTACTATAATCGGGTCACAGTAGATTGGGTTGGGTTGGGTTGTTTTACCTCTGAGCGGCACTTTTTTGCACACCATGGGCTAAATGGCCAGGTCACATGGACCCCGAAGGCTCAGAGAAGGTTGGGGGAGGGGACCCACTGGAACAGCTGTTGGGAGACAGATGGTAGCCTCCCGTCAAGGCCATCCAGCGTGTTCTTTAACGTGCACAGGGTGTGGCTCTCCCGCACACGGAGCCACGGCTTAACGTCCCATCCGACGGACGGCGGCCTTTCCAAGCCCATCGGTATCCCCTACTGACCGTGGGCAGGGCGGGGAATTTTGCGTAGGTCACGGTAGATTTCTAGCGATATGTAATGTTGGAGAAATATACGACAGCGACGAAAAGTTGTCCCGATGAGTTATACAAATTGAAAGCATATTAGTTTCCGAGAAAGTTATATTATGCTAAACTTCAGATCCATTTACGGATCTTTGCTCTATGAAACGTCATTTTGGGTCAATAAACTTGCTACGAAAAAATGCTACAAACTCTATTGACCGACATAATCAATAGACTACCCCGTGATGACAAAAAAAATGGAGGCTGAAATCAGCCATTTTGACGCCTGGTAAAACTCTCAGCCAAAGCAACACAGGTAAACAAACTCGCGTATAACTGAAAATGAGAGATTGGTTGTGTTGGGCGACAGATTGGGATTTTATCACTCTGCGTTACTTGGGAGAAAACGGGGGGTGATGTTACGAAATTCCAAAATGTTGCATTTCTTTCATTCATTGAGTAAAATTTCTTTCTTTTTTCGGAAGACAACCATATATTTTGTTATATATTTATAAAGGGAGACTCAAAGTGAGGCAGAAGAGAAAGAGCGTTTTGTACAGAGAGGAAAAGTTGTAAAGAGAAAGAGCGTTTTATACAGAGAGGAAAAGTTGTAAAGAGAAAGAGCGTTTTGCACAAAGAGGAAAAGTTGTAAAGAGAAAGGGCGTTTTGTACAGAGAGGAAAAGTTGTAAAGAGAAAGGGCGTTTTGTACAGAGAGGAAAAGTTATAAAGAGAAAGAGCGTTTTGTACAGAGAGGAAAAGTTGTAAAGAGAAAGAGCGTTTTGTACAGAGAGGAAAAGTTGTAAAGAGAAAGGGCGTTTTGTACAGAGAGGAAAAGTTGTAAAGAGAAAGAGCGTTTTGCACAGAGAGGAAAAATTGTAAAGAGAAAGAGCGTTTTGCACACAGAGGAAAAGTTGTAAAGAGAAAGGGCGTTTTGTACAGAGAGGAAAAGTTGTAAAGAGAAAGGGCGTTTTGAACAGAGAGGAAAAGTTATAAAGAGAAAGAGCGTTTTGTACAGAGAGGAAAAGTTGTAAAGAGAAAGGGCGTTTTGTACAGAGAGGAAAAGTTGTAAAGCGAAAGAGAATTTTGTACAGAGAGGAAAAGTTGTAAAGAGAAAGGGCGTTTTGTACAGAGAGGAAAAGTTGTAAAGAGAGAGAGCGATTTGCACAGAGAGGAAAAGTTGTAAAGAGAAAGAGCGTTTTGCACAGAGAGGAAAAGTTGTAAAGCGAAAGAGCATTTTGTACAGAGAGGAAAAGTTGTAAAGAGAAAGAGCGTTTTGTACAGAGAGGAAAAGTTGTAAAGAGAAAGGGCGTTTTGTACAGAGAGGAAAAGTTGTAAAGAGAAAGGGCGTTTTGAACAGAGAGGAAAAGTTATAAAGAGAAAGAGCGTTTTGTACAGAGAGGAAAAGTTGTAAAGAGAAAGGGCGTTTTGTACAGAGAGGAAAAGTTGTAAAGAGAAAGGGCGTTTTGTACAGAGAGGAAAAGTTGTAAAGCGAAAGAGCATTTTGTACAGAGAGGAAAAGTTGTAAAGAGAAAGGGCGTTTTGTACAGAGAGGAAAAGTTGTAAAGAGAGAGAGCGATTTGCACAGAGAGGAAAAGTTGTAAAGAGAAAGAGCGTTTTGTACAGAGAGGAAAAGTTGTAAAGCGAAAGAGCATTTTGTACAGAGAGGAAAAGTTGTAAAGAGAAAGGGCGTTTTGTACAGAGAGGAAAAGTTGCAAAGAGAGAGAGCGATTTGCACAGAGAGGAAAAGTTGTAAAGAGAAAGAGCGTTTTGCACAGAGAGGAAAAGTTGTAAAGAGAAAGAGCGTTTTGCACAGAGAGGAAAAGTTGTAAAGAGAAAGACCGTTTTGCACAGAGAGGAAAAGTTGTAAAGATAAGAGCGTTTTGCACAGAGAGGAAAAGTTCTAAAGAGAAAGAGCGTTTTGCACAGAGAGGAAAAGTTCTAAAGAGAAAGAGCGTTTTGTACAGAGAGGAAAAGTTCTAAAGAGAAAGAGCGTTTTGTACAGAGAGGAAAAGTTGTAAAGAGAAAGAGCGTTTTGCACAGAGAGGAAAAGTTGTAAAGAGAAAGAGCGTTTTGTACAGAGAGGAAAAGTTGTAAAGAGAAAGAGCGTTTTGCACAGAGAGGAAAAGTTCTAAAGAGAAAGAGCGTTTTGTACAGAGAGGAAAAGTTCTAAAGAGAAAGAGCGTTTTGTACAGAGAGGAAAAGTTGTAAAGAGAAAGAGCGTTTTGCACAGAGAGGAAAAGTTGTAAAGAGAAAGAGCGTTTTGTACAGAGAGGAAAAGTTGTAAAGAGAAAGAGCGTTTTGCACAGAGAGGAAAAGTTGTAAAGAG
Organism: Ryuthela nishihirai; assembly: GCA_038380435.1. Taxonomy (NCBI): domain Eukaryota; kingdom Metazoa; phylum Arthropoda; class Arachnida; order Araneae; family Heptathelidae; genus Ryuthela; species Ryuthela nishihirai. Next base: position 19,152,573 of record JAWZYU010000009.1, read on the forward strand.
AAAGAGCGTTTTGTACAGAGAGGAAAAGTTGTAAAGAGAAAGAGCGTTTTGCACAGAGAGGAAAAGTTATAAAGAGAAAGAGCGTTTTGTACAGACAGGAAAAGTTGTAAAGAGAAAGAGCGTTTTGCACAGAGAGGAAAAGTTGTAAAGGGAAAGAGCGTTTTGTACAGAGAGGAAAAGTTGTAAAGAGAAAGAGCGTTTTGCACAGAGAGGAAAAATTATAAAGAGAAAGAGCGTTTTGTACAGACAGGAAAAGTTGTAAAGAGAAAGAGCGTTTTGCACAGAGAGGAAAAGTTGTAAAGGGAAAGAGCGTTTTGCACACAGAGGAAAAGTTGTAAAGAGAAAGAGCGTTTTGTACAGAGAGGAAAAGTTGTAAAGAGAAAGAGCGTTTTGCACAGAGAGGAAAAGTTGTAAAGAGAAAGAGCGTTTTGCACAGAGAGGAAAAGTTATAAAGAGAAAGAGCGTTTTGTACAGACAGGAAAAGTTGTAAAGCGAAAGAGCATTTTGTACAGAGAGGCAAAGTTGTAAAGAGAAAGGGCGTTTTGTACAGAGAGGAAAAGTTGTAAAGAGAGAGAGCGATTTGCACAGAGAGGAAAAGTTGTAAAGAGAAAGAGCGTTTTGCACAGAGAGGAAAAGTTGTAAAGAGAAAGAGCGTTTTGCACAGAGAGGAAAAGTTGTAAACAGAAAGACCGTTTTGCACAGAGAGGAAAAGTTGTAAAGATAAGAGCGTTTTGCACAGAGAGGAAAAGTTGTAAAGAGAAAGAGCGTTTTGCACAGAGAGGAAAAGTTATAAAGAGAAAGAGCGTTTTGTACAGACAGGAAAAGTTGTAAAGAGAAAGAGCGTTTTGCACAGAGAGGAAAAGTTGTAAAGGGAAAGAGCGTTTTGTACAGAGAGGAAAAGTTGTAAAGAGAAAGAGCGTTTTGCACAGAGAGGAAAAATTATAAAGAGAAAGAGCGTTTTGTACAGACAGGAAAAGTTGTAAAGAGAAAGAGCGTTTTGCACAGAGAGGAAAAGTTGTAAAGGGAAAGAGCCTTTTGCACACAGAGGAAAAGTTGTAAAGAGAAAGAGCGTTTTGCACAGAGAGGAAAAGTTATAAAGAGAAAGAGCGTTTTGTACAGACAGGAAAAGTTGTAAAGAGAAAGAGCGTTTTGCACAGAGAGGAAAAGTTGTAAAGGGAAAGAGCGTTTTGTACAGAGAGGAAAAGTTGTAAAGAGAAAGAGCGTTTTGCACAGAGAGGAAAAATTATAAAGAGAAAGAGCGTTTTGTACAGACAGGAAAAGTTGTAAAGAGAAAGAGCGTTTTGCACAGAGAGGAAAAGTTGTAAAGGGAAAGAGCCTTTTGCACACAGAGGAAAAGTTGTAAAGAGAAAGAGCGTTTTGTACAGAGAGGAAAAGTTGTAAAGAGAAAGAGCGTTTTGCACAGAAAGGAAAAATTGTAAAGAGAAAGAGCGTTTTGTACAGAGAGGAAAAGTTGTAAAGAGAAAGAGCGTTTTGTACAGAGAGGAAAAATTGTAAAGAGAAAGGGCGTTTTGCACAGAGAGGAAAAGTTGTAAAGAGAAAGAGCGTTTTGCACAGAGAGGAAAAGTTGTAAAGAGAAAGAGCGTTTTGCACAGAGAAGAAAAGTTGTAAAGAGAAAGAGCGTTTTGTACAGAGAGGAAAAGTTGTAAAGAGAAAGAGCGTTTTGTACAGAGAGGAAAAGTTGTAATGAGGGACTGAGAGGGCTGTCAAAGCGATAAGTCAAGGAGAAGGCGATTAAAATTCACTTAAAACAGCGTTGCATAATTCATGGAAGATTCCTTTTATGCATTCGTAGGGAAGTACTTTCATTTTTCAGACGTAAAGAAATTCCAAATTATTTGCCCAGATTAATAATCGTAGAAAATTCCCAGAGAAAGTCAGCATCGCCAACTGACTTCCTTCCAACCCTCAGGGATAAATTCGTTTATTTCGTTAAGTTTTTGCCTACTCCGGGGTGACTCAGTTGGTAGTGCGACAGGCTCTTAATCTGTAGTTTCCAGGTTCGAGTCCCAGCTAGGTCAGCGTTGAGATTTATCTCCGCAAAATTCCCCGCCCTGCCCACGGGCAGTAGGGGACACCGATGAGCTTGGAAAGGCCGCTGTCCGTCGGATGGGACATTAAGCCGTGCCACCGCGTGCGGGAGAGCCATACCCTGTGCACGTTAAAGAACACATTGGATGGCCTTGACGGGAGGCTACCATCTGTCTCCCAACAACTGTTCCAGCTCCCAACCTTCTCTGAGACTTCGGGGTCCATGCGACCTGGCCATTTAGCCCATGATGTGCAAAAATGTGCCGCTCAGAGGTAACCCAACCATACTCCTCCCTAAATAAAAGTCATCCATATTTTTTGGGGGGATAGGATATTTATTTATCCATTTCCTTCCCCCTTCCAACCAAAATGTGTTTTTTTTCTCTCCACTCGTCAAAATCCTATGGAAGGAAAGTTCGATATCTCTTCAGTCTTGCCTTTAGTGTCGCTTTAAATTCTTCCTAATTTATGACCATCGTTTAGCAATCGGCTTTGCATATTTTCAACCTCCACTGGCTCTGAAAGAAGCCTTTTTCTCCAACGTGTATGCATTGAGGTTGCGATGAGTTTAAAACTTCGAGTCACCAGAAAAATGCTGAACTATGCAGAAAGATTTAAGACCCAGTGCTGATGACATCAGAGCCTCTCTTTCAGGTTGAATGAGCCTGGGGTTACTGTTTCCCTGGCTAATGCGTTAGAAATGAATCTCTCAGTGACAATCACAAACTTTTTAACAACTTTCTCTCCCCCCCCCCCTTCCACTTCTAATGCAGTTTGTAGTTGTTGCATTTCCTTGCACTCGTCGCTTCCTGCCCTGAGGTTGTTCCACGAGTTTTTATTCGTTTAGTTATTTAAATCCACAACGTAAGGCGGAACGGACAGACACGAAGAGAGTACATCACTCACCATCCCCATCTTTTGGGATAATTAAAGAATCGGCATTAATGTAGCACTTGTAGTGCCCTGACAGCTCTTCCGTCGTGACTTGAGGCTCTGCTGCTTGCCTCTTCCATTTGTCCACCGAATCACTCCCGTGAACGAGAACGAGCTTTATTCTCTGATGATTAAATCAATATTTATGAACCTTAAGCCCATCAGCGTGAAAAAGCGAAGGCTTACTTTGTCCTTCCTGCTCACGTGCACACAGGCTGAGTCGTCCCGTGGTTATGTTGCTTCTGATGAATAATGACTAGCTAACACAAAATACCAATACCGAAGTGTCCTCGATGTAGTCTCTTCTTTGCAAGTCTTGTTTATATCAAAATGAAAAAAAATGGAAATGGTGTCTTTTTTTCGCTTGCTCTTGTGAAAAGCTTGCGATCAAATTTTCGAGAAAGGTTGTTATATTATCGACTTTTGTTTGGCACCATGGATATCTTTTTTTTAATTTATTTAGAATTTCAAAAATCTCCCTTTAAATCGTCAGACAATTTCTCTCGACTGTTGATAAATTGTAGGGAATGTTTTTAATCCGTTTTTAAATGGGATCATAATACTTTTTTCAAATCTGAAGGAAAACGTGCAAGAAATTTAACTAAATATTTAAATTTTTAAAGCATTATTATAATTGTTATTAATTTTTGAGAGATGGAACATTTATTATCATCACTTACAATCACCTTATCTCTCGCTGCTTGTGCTATTTATCATCTCGATCATCACTTACATAATTCGTCATCTTCATCTCCGCCTACATAATTCATCGTTTTGGCTGCTACTCTCATTATTCATCGTCTAAGTCATCGCATACATATTTCGTCATCTTGAAGTTACATATCTTTCCGTTTAGGTAATTGATTATATAAATTGTCATTAAGGTCATCGCTTACATAATTCGGCATTTACATCAACTCTTATATAAATCGTCGTTTTTGTCCTATTTACATAATTCATCATCTTGATTGTAGTTTATATAATTCATCAATTTGATCATAGCTTATATAAATCTTCGTCTTGATCATCACTTGTGTTATTTGTCATCTTGGTCACCGCTTGCCTTACTCAACGTCTTGGTCATAGCTTACTTAACTCGTCGTCCTGCTCATCGCTTGCATCATTGATTGTGTCGATCGACTCTTGCATTATTCATCGTCTTGCTCGTTTCTTGCATTATTTGTCACCTTTGTCATAACCTATATATTCATCATCTTGGCATCCCCTGTATCTATCTTGTCATAACCTATATATTCATCATCTTGGTATCCCCTGTATCTATCTTGTCATAACCTATATATTCATCATCTTGGTATCCCCTGTATCTATCTTGTCATAACCTATATATTCATCATCTTGGTATCCCCTGTATCTATCTTGTCATAACCTATATATTCATCATCTTTGTATCCCCTGTATCTATCTTGTCATAACCTATATATTCATCATCTTTGTATCCCCTGTATCTATCTTGTCATAACCTATATATTCATCATCTTTGTATCCCCTGTATCTATCTTGTCATAACCTATATGTTCATCATCTTGATATCCCCTGTATCTATCTTGTCATAACCTATATATTCATCATCTTGGTATCCCTGTATTATTTACCTTGGTCATCGCCTATATATTTATAATCTTGGTCATAAACTATATATTAATCATCTTGGTCAGTCCCTGCATTATTCGCCTTGGTCATCACTTACATAATTCGTTGCCTTGGTTGCGGCTCGTTGTCCATCAGCTCCCCTTTTTCACTTCGAGCATAGCGAAAATCAGAGGAGAAAATCTTAGTGAAAAACAATGGAGGACTCAAATGCATTAACATCAGATTAAGAGCCTGATGAACTTCCTACTGAACAAATTCCCGTTCCCTTTTTATGAGTTCACTTATCACTTCATTTCGATCTAGGCTTTAAGAGAAAAAAAAATCTGTTTCAATAACTAAATGACTTTGGTTTCTAAAACTTAAATTCAGGATTTAATTTAAAAAAATCCTCCATTTTATTAATTAAAATGAAATGTTTGTTTGCAGCTGCAACACCATCATTGTATTCTTTTTTCGTTCTCTGAATGTTTTTTACCTCACTAAAGCAGATCATCAAAACGCAAAATAAACTGGGAGGATTTTGAGTACGATAGCCAAAGTAGGAATCATCTGTTGTGGAGACAAAGTAAAACACTCCGTTATTGAATCAGTGGAGAGAGAGAGCGACGAAAAACAGAAGAGAACAGCACTTCCTTTGTGCTCTTCAAATGAAAAGATTCCCTCACGTGCATCGGTGATGAGGGGGCGGGTGTGGCTCAGTCGGTAGAGCGCCAGGCTCGTAATCTGCAGTTCCCAGGTTCGAGTCCCAGCTGGGTCAGCGTTGAGATTTATCTCCGCATAACTCCCCGCCCTGCCCACGGTCAGTAGGGGACACCGATGGGCTTGGAAAGGCCGCCGTCCGTCGGATGGGACGTTAAGCCGTTGCACCGTATACGAGAGATCCATACCCTGTGCACGTTAAAGAACACACTGGATGGCCTTGACGGGAGACTACCATCTGTCTCCCAACAGCTGTTCCAGTGGGTCCCCTCCCGCAACCTTCTCTGAGCGTTCGGGGTCCATGTGACCTGGCCATTTAGCCCATGGTGTGCAAAAAAGCGCCGCTCAGAGGTAAAACAACCCAACGCATCGGTGATGACATCATCGTCAACCAAAAGACAGGATGCAGAAATGCTCTCTTCTCTGGCAGAGCGGCAACAACTGTTATGCACACGAAACAAACACTAACCACGAAAGTTAATGTTGCTTGCAGAAAAGACCATTCGATCGATGCAAAATAAATATCGGCTTTTCCTCTGAAGTTGAGTTTGTCTGCAAGGCATTAAGCAAAAGACATAAATAATACAGAACGGGAAAACTATTGAATGAACGAAGATCTGTGATTCTCTTGGATCGTTTAGAATTTCTCTTCGTTTGTTCCACGAGAATGTTTGATCGGTTTCATGGACCATCGTCATTTTAATTGATTTTTGTAAACGTTCGCCTTAAGTTCAAAGGGGTGCTTCACATACCGCTTTGACCAATAAAAATGGGAGCGGCAACCATCCAAGAAGTTTTTAAAAAATTACATTTGTCGCTTCCTACCCAGAGTTTATCCCATGATGCTTTTATTCTCTTTATTAAATCCCCTACATAAGGACTTTTGCAGTTTAAAGAGTTAATAATAATAAGTTTAGACAGTTAATAATTGACAGTTAGGAGAAAAGGGCAATGCTTTTATTCTAACTGTCAATAAATGCGACAAAATTTTGATACGAATCCAAAAGTGGAACGATCTCACGTCTCGAAATCACTCAGAATTAAATCACTGATAATCACCAAAGAAACAAAACTCATGAATAAAGTTGACAAATAAATCGAAGCAAACAAAGGATCATTTTTCACTCTTTATATTTCTAATTTCAGGGAGCTTTAACTAAGGTAGATATTAAGGAGCTAGTTACTGTTCTATCTCGCAATTTTTATGTTAGCTCTAACTGAGCCATTGATAAGGGAACCTGACTCCTGTCGTAGTGATTGTTTCCCGATATTGTATCAGAAAGGTTATGTAAGCTAATAGTCGATGCATTTTCTCGGGTCAATTAAATTAAACTCTCTAAAAGACATAGAGGTGCTAACATTATATCCCTTCGTACAGTATATTCCCTTTGAGGGTTGGATTGGGTTGCTTGACCTCTGTGCAGCACTTTTTTGGCATACCATGGGCTAAATGGTCAAGTCACATGGACTCCGAAGGCTCAGAGACGGATGGAGGAGGGGACCCACTGGAACAGCTGTTGAGAGGCAGATGGTAGCCTCCCGTCAAGGCCATCCAGCGTGTTATTTAACGTGCACAAGGTATGGCTCTCCCGCACACGGCGACACGACTTTACGTCCCATCCGACGGACGGCGGCTTTTCCAACCCCCTCGGTGTCCCCTACTGACCTTGGGCAGGGCGGGGAATTTTGCGGAGATAAATCCCAACGCTAACCCAGCTGGGACTCGAACCTGAGATCTACAGATTACGAGCCTGGCGCGCTACCGACTGAGCCCCCCTCCCCCTTTGAGGGACCTTATCATACTTCCCACATCAGAAGTTTTCGTTTGAGGTATAACGATGCACTCTGTAATCGTTTGAGCAATACCCCCTTTTTTGGAAGGTAGATATTTTTCGAGGATTTGGGTTGTTCTACTTCTGAGCAGCACTTTTTTGCGCTAAATGGGACAGGTCACAAGGACCCTAAGGACTCCGAGAAGGTTGGAGAGGGATCCACTGAACTGTTGTTAATAGGTAGATGGTAACCTACCGTCAATGCCATCCAGCGTATCACAGGGTACGGCTCTCCAGCACACGGGGATCATCCGATGGAAAGCAGCCGTTCCAAGCCCATCGGTATCCCCTTTCTCACCGAGGGCAGACCGGAGGCTAGCGGAAATAAATCTCAACGCTGACAACAATTGGGACTCGAACCTGGGAACTGTAAATTACGAGACTGGAGAGCTACCGACTGCAACAACCACCCCCACCCCTTTTCCGATAAGATGTTTGGGAAGACAACCGTTCGTTTCTCTAATTTACGATAAGAGGAACCTTCATACCGAATTTGGTGGCCTATCTTTTAACGTCTAGAAATTTCCCTGTTTAGGAGGAGCTTTTTGCTGGGAGAGAAGTGCGGAAACGAAAGTATTGTAGTCCAAACCCTTGTGATGCTTTACGATAAGAAGATGATGTGTACCAAATTTGGTGGTCTTAGCCCTTACTGTTTAGGAGACGTTTTCCCGTTTTTTGGAGGAAAGAATGTTTGGGGGTTCAATCAAACAGATAACTAACCTTCCTCCATAATCTCAAAAAACAAAATCTGATTCATCTATCTTAAGAGGTCTTCAAAAAACCTAACGAATATACAAACAGACAATTCTTTTTTTGGGTCATTAAAACAAAAATGCTGAAATCTTATCGAGATATCTTCTCATTTGATCAAAAATTCAACGCAGATCTTATCGAGTTAAGTGATCTCTTAACGATTCTTTGCGAAACGACAAATGTCACTCTCAGCTAAAGGGAAACAATTAGCTGATGTGTTTGCAATCAATGAAAACTTTCAAATTGTCTCTCATTGCATTTCTCTATTCCACAAGAACAATTATAAAGTTGCTAATAATTAAATGTTGTAAAGTACGCAGATGTTAGAGCTCTATTAACAACTTGGTAAGAATACATAAATTTCTTGTTTTAGGAGTTTTCTGCAAACAAGACTTATACAACTGGATACAGGGCAAGGTTCCCCCTGCATCCAGCAAACAACCTTATTCCAGCAAACTCTCGAGGATAATGCTAGACTTAATGAATCCATCTCATCTTTGTCTGAGTTTGATTTTATCGAAGAAAAAGTTTTTAAAACATTGTTTATTAAATTAACTGACAGGCTCCTGTCAAAGCTCTGTGGCAAGCAACTGCTTGAGGAGGTTTTTTTTTATTTATTAAATTGTATTTTAATACCTGAATATAGCCTTTATTTAATGTATGTTATACTGCTACACTACTTTCACCCTTTTTCTACTAATAACAGGTTTTTCACAAACTAAATTATCTTTCCTTTTTCGTTTTCAGCATACATTATACAGTGCGACTTACGAATTTCATTTTAAACTCGGTATTTGACCCGTTCTCCTGAAGAGGGTGCACAAATCTGACGTAAAGAGTGGAACAATATAAATGTTCCTAAGTTGGTTTCTGCTGATAAGATATTAACTAAACTCAAACTGTAGAGATATTGTCTCACATTATCTCTACTTATAATTGCTGTGAAGCTTAAATCATTTAACGTCTAAAGAAACCATGAACAAAGGCGATGGTAATTTCTAACCGTTGGCATCATTAACTACAAGCCATCGATTCTCTGTCACAGCGTCTCGTGACATTCATTCTGCAAAATATTCCTAAAGGTAAAGGCGTCTCTTTTTTTTTTATCCATTCGGTTGACGACTGCTAATTACCCTTAAACAGATGGATCGCTGCGTTAAAGTTATAGTCTCGTTACAAGCCCCGAAATTTGTCCACAGTTCCTAAGGGATGGAATTAATCATAATTAGTCAGCGTCATATTCCCTTGCCAACGGAATCGCAAGGTTCACTCGAATTCGATGAAATAAGAGGCAGAGTTGGAGGACGACTTTTCGGCTTCGAAACATCCACGATGGATGACGGCATTGTAAAACTAAATATTATCAGCATTTGGTTTTCACAGAAATTTATGAGGATAATCTGCAGAAAAGGAACTTGTTGATTAATCAGCGCAAAATATCGATATTACTTTGGCATGTCACGAAAAGCTGGAAATAGATATAAATAAAAGAAAGGTTTTAGAAATGGATACACATAACGTTTCAAGGCTTACGCAGGAGAAATTATAATGAAAATTATACATTATTAATAGTATAAGATGAATATTCAGTTAATACCCATACTATTGGAAAATGAGTTATGCCAAATGGGAGTCAGTTTCAGCGTTTTAGTAACTTCTTAGGTAAGGTTTTATAGGAAAATATGTCCCAAGATAAATTAGATATCTTAATCAAAACTTTCTGTCTCGATTTTTTTCATCAATATTCGTTCGATATTTAAAGAGTTCTAGAAACAATCCTTTAACATCTTATAAAAATAATAAAATAAATACCCCCTCAAGCAGCTACTTGCAACAGAGGTCTGACAGGAGCCTGTCAGTTTATATGCCATAGTAGAAGGTCTGAGAGGATGGCAGGACCTCAGCAGAAAAACCACATACATACCCATGCCTTACCCGGGGCTCGAACCCAGGTCCCGTAGATCACAAGCCAAGCGTGCTCACCACTCGGCCACGGGACGGCTTTAACATCTTAGTTCTTGTAAAAATTTCAAAATTTACGAAAATCGAAATAATTATCACAAACTACTAACTATTGGTTTATGGATTTTGTTAAATTCTACCATAATGATTACTGCTTTTATTATAACTTGTTCAAAATAAATTTTCAAGTCAATTATTTCAGGTGGCATTGATAATATTAAATATTTCAGCTTCCGTAATCAGTACCGAACTAAAGTTGTTGAAAATCTGAATTTCGATACATTTGACTGAGGCATTTAATTAAACTTTAGTCATATTTTTTCTATGTACAGAGACTTTCAGAGCTCGGTAACTTTTTATGTAAGAAGTTACTCAGCTCTAAACGCGAGTCGCTATTTGCATGACTTGGGTTTGTTCTTATTGAAGTGGCCCAGTAAGTGTATATTGTAACAAAAATAAGAATAATATAGGGAAAAAAGATGCTTAACAGTTACCCGGGAATGATTTCTTTGAGAAGACGAAATTCGCCCATCCAAGGGCTATTGCTCAAGAAATATAAAAATGTCTCCCAAAGTTGCAAAGATTGAAACTGAATGAATGGTGAAATTTCAGTGAACAATCTGAGTGTAGCCAGCAGGTATCAGCAGAGCAGAGGGAACGATCTTCTGAGTGTAGCCAGCAGGTAAGAGCACCTGGACGATCTAAGCAGAGCAGGGGGAACGATCTTCTGAGTGTAGCCAGCAGGTATCGGCAGAGCAGGGGGAACGATCTTCTGAGTGTAGCCAGCAGGTATCGGCAGAGCAGGGGGAACGATCTTCTGAGTGTAGCCAGCAGGTATCGGCAGAGCAGGGGGAACGATCTTCTGAGTGTAGCCAGCAGGTATCAGCAGAGCAGGGGGAACGATCTTCTGAATGTAGCCAGCAGGTATCAGCAGAGCAGGGGGAACGATCTTCTGAGTGTAGCCAGCAGGTATCAGCAGAGCAGGGAGAACGATCTTCTGAGTGTAGCCAGCAGGGGGAACGATCTTCTGAGTGTAGCCAGCAGATATCAGCAGAGCAGAGGGAACGATATTCTGAGTGTAGCCAGCAGGTATCAGCAGAGCAGGGGGAACGATCTTCTGAGTGTAGCCAGCAGATATCAGCAGAGCAGAGGGAACGATATTCTGAGTGTAGCCAGCAGGTATCAGCAGAGCAGGGGGAACGATCTTCTGAGTGTAGCCAGCAGGTATCAGCAGAGCAGGGGGAACGATCTTCTGAGTGTAGCCAGCAGGTATCAGCAGAGCAGGGGGAACGATCTTCTGAGTGTAGCCAGCAGGTATCAGCAGAGCAGGGAGAACGATCTTCTGAGTGTAGCCAGCAGGGGGAACGATCTTCTGAGTGTAGCCAGCAGGTATCAGCAGAGCAGGGGGAACGATCTTCTGAGTGTAGCTAGCAGGGGGAACGATCTTCTGAGTGTAGCCAGCAGGGGGAACGATCTTCTGAGTGTAGCCAGCAGGGGGAATGATCTTCTGAGTGTAGCCAGCAGGTATCAGCAGAGCAGGGGGAACGATCTTCTGAGTGTAGCCAGCAGGTATCAGCAGAGCAGGGGGAACGATCTTCTGAGTGTAGCCAGCAGGTATCAGCAGAGCAGGGGGGGGACGATCTTCTGAGTGTAGCCAGCAGGTATCAGCAGAGCAGGGAGAACGATCTTCTGAGTGATCTGAGTTTGACTCTTTTAGCTTTGAAGAGAATCCAATAAGTTTTGTCCAACGGAAAATTTCTAACGCATCTTATGTATGAGTTAGTGGAGTATTAAAAACACCTAGACGATCTAAACCTTCTTTCTCTATCGAGATTCAGTCTGTGGGTCTGTCTCTCCATCATTCATCATCTTTCAGATCGTCCCTTCGCCTTCTTCTTCAGCTGCCCGCCTTTGTCTTTCTTCATCTCAGCTTTAGGGAAGAAAGCATTCTAACCTCCACAACCAAGAAGACTGGCGCAAATATTTATGGGAAAGAAATAGAATATAGATAGTCTATAAAATAAATATAGAACGTATTCTGACTGGAAAATTAGGCCTTATTTGTTTTTCGGTTATTCTCTACAAGAGTGGAGAAAATAACTCCTTATTACATATTTGTGAGCAGGAAAAACTGACTAAAGAAATTTTTAAACTGAAGAAGCAAACAGTGAGAGTGAATTATGGAGATGAAAGGAAGACTGAGTTTTTATTTTCCCATCTGATTTTTTTATTGCTGAGATAAGAAAGGCAAACAGAACTGTAAAGAGATGAAAAGAATGTTGCTTGTTCTTGTGGAATTTGTATTAGAGGTCTTGAAAAAGCGATGTTACGTATGCAATATTGTTTTCCGACGCAAGTTCTCACTGTGGCTCTATGCGGACACTGCTCTAGGATGAAGCGAACGGAATTTTAATAATGAAACTGCAGACTGAGGAGTTTGCCGCAGTAAATCTATTGTTAATAAAAAATAAAGAACGAAATCTTTAAACAGATGAAAAATGCTCATTTGCAAGATATATTTTGCAAATTCGTTTTTGACAATATTTACCACTTTTCTAAATGTCCTTCTGTTTTTTTCATAATTTTATAAAACTTTTCAAAAAAAATTCCGTATATTAAGAATTGTTGATTTATGGTTTCTCACAAACCATCTGATCTGAACTAGAACATGAAACCAATTGCATCAAGATTTAGTAGCGCGCCAGGCTCGTAATCTGTAGTTCCCAGGTTCGAGTCCCAGCTGGGTCAGCGTTGAGATTTATCTCCGCAAAATTCCCCGCCCTGCCCACCGTCAGTAGGGGACACCGATGGGCTTGTAAAGGTCGCCGTCCGTCTGATGTGACGTTAAGCCGTGGCCCCGTATGCAGGAGAGCCATACCCTGTGCACGTTAAAGAACACGCTGGATGGCCTTGACGGGAGGCTACCATCTGTCTCCCAACAGCTGTTCCAGTGGGTCCCCTCCCCCAACCTTCTCTGAGCCTTCGGGGTCCATGTGACCTGGCCATTTAGCTCATGGTGTGCAAAAAAGTGCCGCTCAGAGGTAAAACAACCCAACGCATCAAGATTTACTTCCGTTATTGCATCTCTAAAACAATCTGCGAGAGACAGATTACTGAAATAATCTGATAATAAAACATGAGTAGGTTTTTCCCATTTACTAAAATATTCCACCAGACAGGAAAAGTTAAAATGTCGTTTTGTATATGGAATAAACTTTTATGATTGTTTCTTTAAATCTGTTTATAGTGTCAGACATATACGATGGGGTAAAAATAAAATTATACAAAAACTCTGCTTTTGGATCCACATATCTATAATTCGAAATATATATTATATAATGAGATTTAGAAATCTCTATGAAAACAATTAGCCCCTCAAAAAATATATTCCACATATCTTTTAGATTTCAAAGCAGAGAGACAAATTTGAGATTTCGTATAAGACTACCGGACGTCAGGGAGAGGGGAATGGATCCTAACCCCCCTCCCCTTCGGTACGTCCCTAATGCAAGAGACAGGTTATTAAAACAATCTGCAGTCATTCTCTACAAGGAACGGATTTGACTAAACAACGTCAAGGTTGAGAAGCTTCATACGATAAACCGTACGATGAAACTCCTCTGACATTGTGAGGTTCAAAGCCAGAGGTAAAAGTTGAAATGCGAGCAAGGGCCAGAATCGACTTTTAATCATATTAGGCAACTCAAATTCTCTCCTATTATAGGGCGGCGGTTGACCCAGCCGGTAAAGCGCCAGGTTCATAATGTTATGTTCCCATGTTGGAATCAGAACTGAGACTTGTGTTTAGAATTTTCTCCACTAACCCTCATTCTGACATCGGTTATTAAGGGGACACCGCTGGGCTTGGAAATACGCCCTCCGTCGGATGGGATGTTAAACTGTGGATCCGTGTGCAAGATAGTTATACCATGTGCACGATAAAGAACACATTGGATGGCCATGACGGAAGCTTCATATCTGTCTTTGAAGTTCCTACGAATTCTATCTAATACTTTTAGTTCCCAATAGCATTCAGATTTTAATTGCCTTCAAGTAATTATAATTATTTAAAAGATATTAACCTCTCGTCTGCACATGGTTGTCCAGTGGTTAGAGTTAATTTAGTTTGCTGCATGACTCGTGAGAGTCTTTTAATGACTCTCACGACTCATGCATTCTATTTTACTCTGCATTATTATTACTCATGCATTTCTACTTTACTCTGCGTTGCCAGCTAAATTCCAGTAGTAATTAGTTTACTCTGAGTTACCAGCTAAATTCCAGTAGTAATTAGTTTACTCTGCGTTACCAGCTAAATTCCAGTAGTAATTTGTTTACTCTGAGTTACCAGTTAAATTCCAGTAGTAATTAGTTTACTCTGAGTTACCAGTTAAATTCCAATAGTAATTAGTTTACTCTGCGTTACCAGCTAAATTCCAGTAGTAATTTGTTTACTCTGAGTTACCAGTTAAATTCCAGTAGTAATTAGTTTACTCTGAGTTACCAGTTAAATTCCAATAGTAATTAGTTTACTCTGCGTTACCAGCTAAATTCCAGTAGTAATTTGTTTACTCTGAGTTACCAGTTAAATTCCAGTAGTAATTAGTTTACTCTGAGTTACCAGTTAAATTCCAATAGTAATTAGTTTACTCTGCGTTACCAGCTAAATTCCAGTAGTAATTTGTTTACTCTGAGTTACCAGTTAAATTCCAGTAGTAATTAGTTTACTCTGAGTTACCAGTTAAGGTCCAATAGTAATTAGTTTACTCTGAGTTACCAGTTAAGGTCCAATAGTAATTAGTTTACTCTGAGTTACCAGTTAAATTCCAATAGTAATTAGTTTACTCTGCGTTAGCAGCTAAATTCCAGTAGTAATTTGTTTACTCTGAGTTACCAGTTAAATTCCAGTAGTAATTAGTTTACTCTGAGTTACCAGTTAAATTCCAATAGTAATTAGTTTACTCTGCGTTACCAGCTAAATTCCAGTAGTAATTTGTTTACTCTGAGTTACCAGTTAAATTCCAGTAGTAATTAGTTTACTCTGAGTTACCAGTTAAATTCCAGTAGTAATTAGTTTACTGTGAGTTACCAGCTAAATTCCAGTAGTAATTAGTTTACTCTGCGTTACCAGCTAAATTCCAGTAGTAATTTGTTTACTCTGAGTTACCAGTTAAATTCCAGTAGTAATTAGTTTACTCTGAGTTACCAGTTAAATTCCAATAGTAATTAGTTTACTCTGCGTTACCAGCTAAATTCCAGTAGTAATTTGTTTACTCTGAGTTACCAGTTAAATTCCAGTAGTAATTAGTTTACTCTGAGTTACCAGTTAAATTCCAATAGTAATTAGTTTACTCTGCGTTAGCAGCTAAATTCCAGTAGTAATTTGTTTACTCTGAGTTACCAGCTAAATTCCAGTAGTAATTAGTTTACTCTGAGTTACCAGTTAAATTCCAATAGTAATTAGTTTACTCTGCGTTACCAGCTAAATTCCAGTAGTAATTTGTTTACTCTGAGTTACCAGTTAAATTCCAATAGTAATTAGTTTACTCTGAGTTACCAGTTAAATTCCAATAGTAATTAGTCTACTCTGCGTTACCAGCTAAATTCCAGTAGTAATTTGTTTACTCTGAGTTACCAGTTAAATTACAGTAGCAATTAGTTTACTCTGCCCTACCAGCTAAACTGCAGTAGCAATTAGTTTTCTCTACGTTAACATCTAAATTCCAGTAGCAATTAGTTTACGCTGCATTACTAGCTAAATTCAAGTACTAATTTCAGACTTCCACCCCCCACACCCCTTGAAGAATTTTAATAGTGTAAACGGAGAGGAAAGAATGAAAAAAAATCATTTGTATATTATATACACTGTGTGACAGAATTATTTATGAAAACCTTTCTAATGCTCAAAGACTTTCCTCCCTCCTTTTCCACCATTGGCCGAAGGTGTTTTCGAGACCTTTGCCATTCTTCATACACTTCGGATATTGTGGCCCGGGATTTTCCTCTGAATTCCATTAGCTCCGTTATGTATGCTCCTGGCCATCATGTTCCAACGATGAGACCCCTTTCGAAATCAGTCAGATCAGCTTTTTCTCATGTCGCACTTGACTTTGCTTTCCACCATACCTTTACGGCTTTTCTAGGACTTCGTACTGAGGAACGTCAGTAAGACATTTTGCATACATTTGCGTGTTTCATGGTAATTCACGCACGATTAGTAGGTCAGGCATTTTACGTTTTGCAAAAGGGGTGTTTATTTTTTATCGCTTTTCTAAAGATCAGTAAACAGGAGAAAATCACAGCGCATCCTTTGGCAAGAATAATTTCAGAGAGAAAATAAGACATTAGAATCGCATTTTATTTCGTGCTGATTCAATCCCGTGACTTGTTACGGGATATTTTCCGATTAGATATAGGGAAATAGTGGGAAAGGGACGTGAGAATTATCTACGGCCTAGAATCATATAATCCTGTTCATGGTCTCATCAAAAGATTTGCAATAATGTCCAGAAACATTCTTTCAATTTAATTCAAATAGTTATTGTTTAAAGAATCATAAATTCAAATAATTTCCTCTGTAAAGAAATGCAATATACTACATTATGGGGTGGAAGAGATATGATTTAACCCTGTCTTAATTTCCAGAGTTACCTTTAAATATTTGTTCCTGAAGGCAAACATTATACTTGAGGCTTTCTTACGGAAAGATGTTTCACAGAATAATTTATAACGTCTGAGATATACGGTAAGATTAAATATTCACTTGTGTGCTCTTGGATGATTCCGAGGAAGAAATTGTCCCGACTAAGGAATAATTTAGAAAGAAAAATCCCCATTTTCGTGGCCTCGGCGCAGAATTGTTTTCTTATCAACACCCGAAAGAGCATCGCATCAAGACTGGAATCCTCTCCCAGATCCCTTGCTTGATAAATGACCGATCTTAGAACCAGGTTGTTGGCTCCCGAAAGAATGAATATTGTTTCAAAGACAAAAACAACAAATCAAAGAACTCTGTCATCCAACGCTAATACCTTTTCCTTTCTTCCTTTCTCTTGGTGCATGAAACAATGTCAAATGCAATCTGCCTTTCATCGTTTTGAATGCCACAAAATAAACTTTAATTTACGTGAGAGAGAGAGAGAGGCTTTATATCCCAGCAGTTCGCATTCTGCACTGGTCTCCCAGGAACTGGTTGAGGATCGTTCGCATCTGGCTTCTTGCCCTGTGGCCTTTTCATTACTTTGAAGACACACGTAGAACACTGGGCGAATTCCTCTAAGTAAATCTGACAGAAGCCAGGTTTGTGTTTCATATTACAACTTTCGATGCAGATGCCACGAAATTTGCAAAGGTATTTTCTCATTTTTCTGTTGTTACTGTCACACGAGTTTAACTCGCCGAGCTGCCGAAATCAAAATGAAAGTTTCCGCATAAATTAGGAATAATCATTTGGAATATAATTATCATCAGGAATGCAGTAATCTATTCGCCATTGCATATGCATGGTGCACACGAAAGGATATTAAATTTCTTGTGTTCGAAAATATTAGGCTTGCGAAAACGATTAAGGTTGGGTTGTTTTACCTCTGAGCGGCACTTTTTTGCACACCATGGGCTAAATGGCCAGGTCACATGGACCCCGAAGGTTCAGAGAAGGTTAGGGGAGGGTACCCACTGGAACAGCTGTTGGGAGACAGATGGTAGCCTCCCGTCAAGGCCATCCAGCGTGTTCTTTAACGTGCACAGGAGCTCTCTCGCACACGGGGCCACGGCTTAACGTCCCATCCGACGGACGGTGGCCTTTCCAAGCCCAATGGTTGGTTGGGTTGTTTTACCTCTGAGCGGCACTTTTTTGCACACCATGGGCTAAATGGCCAGGTCACATGGACCCGAAGGCTCAGAGAAGGTTGGGGGAGGGGACCCACTGGAACAGCTGTTGGGGGACAGATGGTAGCCTCCCGTCAAGGCCATCCAGCGTGTTCTTTAACGTGCACAGGGTATGGCTCTCCCGCACACGGGGCCACGGCTTAACGTCCCATCCGACGAACGGTGGCCTTTCCAAGACCAACGGTTGGTTGGGTTGGGTTGTTTTACCTCTGAGCGGCACTTTTTTGCACACCATGGGCTAAATGGCCAGGTCACATGGACCCCGAAGGCTCAGAGAAGGTTGGGGGAGGGGACCCACTGGAACAGCTGTTGGGAGACAGATGGACGGCGGCCTTTCCAAGCCCATCGGTGTCCCCTACTGACCGTGGGCAGGGCGGGGAATTTTGCGGAAATAAATCTCAACGCTGACCCAGCTGGGACTCGAACCTGGGAACTGCAGATTACGAGCCTGGCGCACTACCGACTGAGCCACCCCCGCCCCAACGATTAAGGAAAACATCGAATTTATTTAGATAATAATGACTAATAAGTGGCAGTATTAGCCAAAACTTTTCATTCTATCATCTCGTTATTCTTATTATTATTTTCGCCTTCTCTTTCATTGATGACAAAAAATAAAATTATCCCAAACTTTTTTTTTCTATTTTAGCATTGTTAAACAATCAAATATTCAGTTAATCCACAAAAAGTTACTCATTCCATCGCATCATCTTCGCCCTCCCCCCCAAAAAAAAAGCTCCTCAGAAGCCCCAGGAAATGAACTTTCAGTTTTAACATGATTGCTCATACTTATATGCAATATCGGACAGCTTCAAAAACTCAGCGTAGTTTCCTCTGCCAAAAAACGTAAACTAATTATTCCACTGTATAAATCTTTGATGTTTACTATTGGATAATAGAAAAACAGGAGGAAAAGATGGAATATTCCAACACTCTTTGGTAAATAGAGTTAAGACTGTTTCATCTACTTTTAACATATCTTTAGATTCCAACAAGATTGTTCACTTGCTCAAAACATATAGCAATTAAATGTTAAGGTCTACCAAAAATAAAAGAAAATTGCCAGCATCAACATTAATCTGCCTCATTATTCTTGCATACTTCAAAACTTACAGCAATAAATGCCAGAAATTAAACCCCCGCCTGAAGGTCACTCCAAAAGGGAAGGGGCGGGGGTGGCTCAGTCGGTAGCGCGCCAGGCTCGTAATCTGCAATTCCCAGGTTCGAATCCCAGCTGGGTCAGCGTTGAGACTTATCTCCGCAAAACTCCCCCGCCCTGCCCACGGTCAGTAGGGGACACCGATGGGCTTGGAAAGACGCCGTCCGTCGGATGGGACGTTAAGCGGTGGCCCCGTGTGCGGGAGAACCATACCCTGTGCACGTTAAAGAACACGCTGGATGGCCTTGACGGGAGGTTTACCATCCGTCTCCCAACAGCTGTTCCACTGAGTCCTCTCCCCCAACCTTCTTTGAACCTTCAGGGTCCTTGTGGCCTGGCCATTTAGCCCATGATGTGCAAAAAAGTGCCTCTCAGAGGTAAAACAACCCAACCTTCACTCAAAAGACTAAGCTACCTTATTTTGGCCTAACCGGTTATGTACTAAGCTCGGAACCCAGTATTCTTCGGTTCGAAGCCCAGGAATAATGGGGCTTTGCTAAGTGATGATATATCCTCCATTTGTCTATTTGGCCCTTGTAACGAAGGGGACATTCATCCGTAATTCACTTTATAGGTGGACCATCTGTACACGTTAAAAAACAAGCTACCTGGCCTTTAGATAAAGCTTCCACTTTACCTGAAACTTACCGATGCTCAAAATTATAAAATAATGGACGAAAGTATACTTAACTCAAAATTGCTTTCAACAAATGCCATTAAATGTCGCATGGAATATTCTTGTGACATGACTGAAAACAATTTCCTCTGTTAACAACAATTAAGATAATGACTGAATCGTATAATAAGCATCAGTTCTGCATATGAACACATGGAGTTCCCATAAAGGAAATGACAGAATAAGGGAACATGAGATGTTAATAAGGCAGATAAGGCCAAGGACATCCCCCCCCCCCGTGCTCAATTGGATTTAGGGATTCCTGGCTGGCAACACCATCCTAAAGTATCATTACTTTCAAGGACCTTGTCGACACACTAGTCTTTTCAGGATGTGTACTATCGTGTTTAAATCGCACCTGAGAAGCTGAGGAAGAAATGCAGAGAGCGCAAGAATCTCGTCTCTGTATCACTGGACAGTCAAATGACTTCCCTAAAGATGTGAAGTTCTGTGCAGCTAGTTATCATGATGTCAGCTCAGGCCATCACGGTACTGACTGACTGAACAAATCCTTCCACAACTGATGACAGGAAATTTGGGCCAAGTTGGCCTCAAATCCCTTTAAAAAAAAGCCAATGCAGTTAGACTACCGCCACCAAAATGTTCGCTTTCTCTGATGATTCAACGCCTGTAGCCAGTTGTTCGCTCCCCCCAGATGAATACAAGTCGAGAATCGGTGTTCAAACTGAAGCAGGACTCGTCTGTGAAGTATCACATTTACGAACTGGACCTCGGCAGTAAAGGCCCGACGTTAAACGAGTTCTTCCATTGAACGGGATGAAGGAGACACAAGTCTTCGTACATACAGATCTAGTTCATGCAGCCTCATTTGCACAGAATTTCCTCAAACTCTCACTGAACAAATCAGAACGAGAATTCGCGAAACAATTGTCTGTCATTTTTCAATGTCGGCTTTCTGTTAAAAATACACTGGTTTTCATAAATTAAGGAAAATCCCCAGGTTAAGTCAATGGGATGCTAACGTCAAAGCTCTATTAACTTCTAATAGAAGTTTTTTTTTTTTTGAAAAATGTGAATGCAGATAAAGATCTCAATCAAATAAATCAACATCTCGATTTTCAACAATATTCGTTCAGTATTTAATGAGTTGTTGAAGTTTGAATATTTAACAACAGCAATGCCAGTCTTGAGAAACTTATACAAAACTGAAGAATAATGAAAGAATTTTTTACACAAAGTTCTAAAATACAGACTTATTTTATTAAACACTTTGATAGAATACTTATTACTAAGTTTTAATTAACTTCTGAAGTCAATTTTTGTGGCTGGCATTGTTATCACTAAATATTCAAACTTCCATAACTCATTAAATACTGAACGAATATTGTTGAAAATCGAGATATTGATTTACTTGATTGAGACCTTTACCTGCAATCACATTTTTCAAAACAAAAACTTATTTTAGAAGTTATAGAGCTTTGACATTAGCCTCCCATTGACTTAACATAGGGATTTCCCTTAATTTATGGAAACCAGTGTCGTCCTAATCAGTTGTGGCTCTGAGACGACCTTTGTCTGGTCCACGATTAATCTGTACAATTTCTTGAAAATATCCCCAGTCTTGAGAAGACGTTTTGTACCACATTTAAAGCCCTTGATACTTTGGGATTGTTCCTAATCCATCCTACTATATCGATATCCTAAACGATATTCTAACTTAGTACGAAAAGAGAGATTTTCTTCCTAAATTATTCTTTACCCGAGCCAATTTCTTTCTCCGAATCGTCACATTCTATTCGCACACAAGTGAATATTTAATCTTACCGTATTTCTCCGACGTTATAAATTATTCTATAAAACATCTTTCCGTAAAGAAAAAACCTGAACATCAGGAACACCCATTTAAAAGTAATCCTGGAAATTAAGACAAGGTTAAATCACATCTCTTCCACCCCATTTGTAGTATATTGTATTTCTTATACTACATACTAAACTGTACACAATCACCCTGGCGTCATCTTTATGACAAGGTGAAATAATATTGCTACCCAAACTAACACGAGGCTGTCTCGAATAGAAGTGAGTTGCTACTGCAATATATTTTTTTGATAATAACCTAGATTTGCATGCTCGCAGTCGCGTCGATTAAATGTGCGTGGGTTTCTTTCTTCCGCATTTCAAAATTTTCATGTACACCGCATTTCATGACATTTTCTTATAAAATGTTCCAGATACAGTTTCGAGAGTTTTTAAGCACCAGAATAGTTAAGTGTCCGTACTTGTCCTGAGTCTTGGGGAGCGGGGATGGCTCTGTCGGTAGCGCGCCAGGCTCGTAATCTGTAGTTCCCAGGTTCGAGTCCCAGCTGGGTCAGCGTTGAGATTTATCTCCGCAAAATTCCCCGCTCTGCCCACGGTCAGTAGGGGACACCGATGGGCTTGGAAAGGCCGCCATCCGTCGGATGGGACGTTAAGCCGTGGCCCCGTGTGCGGGAGAGCCATACCCTGTGCACGTTAAAGAACACGCTGGATTGACTATATCTCCCAACAGCTGTTTCAGTGCGTCCTCTCCCCCAACCTTCTCTGAGCCTTCGGGGTCCATGTGACCTGGCCATTTAGCCCAAGGTGTGCAAAAAAGTGCCGCTCAGAGGTAAAACAACCCAACCCTGAGTCTTGGTGACTTTGTGATCTTGAGATTGTGCATGCGGCAAACCTGCTTCTCAATGTTAGAACAACTCCAAGTGGTAAAATAAATTCGTCAGAATACCTGCCACGAATGCCTGACGACTACAAACGTAACTTATAAAATGTGCATCAAAAGCATAATCTATCAGACAATATAAATATCAGTTCTATCTCTAAGATTCGAACCAGATATTTTATCATCCGTTGCTAAGTTTTATAGGTATCAGTTTTGTTTTGTACATTTTAATAGAGACAAGGATAGCTCAAAATCTGCAATCCTAAGTTTGAATTCCACTTGCTCCAGCGTTGAGTATTATTATTATTATTATTATTATTATTATTATTATTTATATTTATATTATTTATTATTATTATTATTATTATTATTTATTATCGCCACCAAACCCTCCTCCTGCCTCGGTGATCAGGAGACATTGATGGGCTTGCAAAGACCACCTCCCATCAGATGGGGCGTTAAACCCCGTGTGCGGGAGAGCTACACCCTGTGCACTTTAAAGAATACGCTGGTTGGCCTTGCCGGGAGGATACCATCTGTCTCCTAACACCGTTGCCAGTGAGTCCTCCCTGTATTTGGTAACCATTCATATTTTTTTATCGAAAAATGTTCACCTAAACTTTAGAAGCACTTTCAAACATTTCCACATCGTGAAAGTTTCCCTTTAATAATTTCCTTGAAGGCATTTTGAATTTTCTCTTAGATGCAGTCATCACTATCCGATGATGCTTCGGAATAGGTTTAAGTTATTGAGATGGAGATGAGGAAGATGCTCTTTGGGATATTGCTTTTAGGAAATCTTTAAGAACCGAGAGCTGTGGATTGAATGATTTCTATTGAGGTGTAGGAGAAAATATTTTTTTTATTAACAGAAATGGCTGTGAGGTAGTCAGTCAATCGAAAGCGATGAGACTCGTGACCCTGGTTTCCGAATTAATGCCGCAACTGAACATTTGTCTACCCTCGGCAACGAAAGCCACGCCAATGGATTTCAATAAAAGGCCGCCATCTCTTGAGATGTTAAGCCGTGACCTCACGCACAGACACTTTGAATAACCCTCTTTCGGGAAGATAAGGGTCCTATATGCCTGCCAAATAATTGTTCAGCGTGTGCTGTTTCTCATTCCAGTTCTGATATTTTAAGGGCTGTTGTGACCTTCACAATTATCCTATTGTGAAATGAAAAATCTAAACCAAATTTTATTTTGAAGAATCTTTGTTTGATGTATAAATCAGTTTCGCCATTTCGAATTAAAATTTATAACCAGGTATTTATTTCGTTTTGAGACAAAATTTTCTGTCGTGTCTTTAACCACAGAAAAAAAAACCGGACCAAAACAAGGGTTGGGTTGTTTTACCTCTGAGCCGTACTTTTTTGCACATCATGGGCTAAATGGCCAGGTCACATGGACCCCGAAGGCTCAGAGAAGGTTGGGGGAGGGGACCCACTGAAACAGCTGTTGGGAGACAGATGGTAGCCTCCCGTCAAGGCCATCCAGCGTGTTCTTTAACGTGCACAGGGTATGTCTCTCCCGCACACGGGGCCACGGCTTAACGTCCCATCCGACGTATGGCGGCCTTTCCAAGCTCATCGGTGTCCCCTACTGACCGTGGGCAAGGCGGGGAATTTTGCGGAGATAAATCTCAACGCTGACCCAGCTGGGACTCGAACCTGGGAACTACAGATTACGAGCCTGGCGCGCTACCGACTGAGCCACCCCCCGCCCCGGACCAAAAGAAATCCAGGCACATCTTTAAAATAATTCTAATAATCCATACGGAAGGTTATTTTGCAGTAACAAAATAAAGAAAACCTCTGCATTCCACCTGCTTTTTCTTCTTCAATCAATAGAAATGTTAAAATTAAAGCCATCTGCAGACCGTATCAAGTGCCGCAAGCTTCACGTAAAGCTTTCCAATTGGAAACGATTGGTCAGCATCTATGTTGCGGTCCATTGTTCATCCGCACAAATCCATGGACTGGCATGTCTCGTGCACTCCACTCGTTCTGCCAATATTCTCTGATGGCGCATTACTCATTTCGCTAAGTTCAAGAAGAAGAAGCGTCTGTTGTGTTTGGCAGTTCCTCTCAAGGTCAGCTGCCGTATCTGCAAGTCATTCTTCCTTGACCTACTCAATCGATGAGGAATTCTTCTCCTCTTTTGCTAAAACATTTCCCCGCTCTTGATGTTTTGTAATCTTTCGGAAGACGGAAAAATCCCTGCAACCCGAAGATTCATGATAACGTATTATCTCTTTCGATTGCGACTCCATTCTTCTTAAGTGCTTCGCGATAAAATCTTCGAAGAATGAAAAGTTTGAACTATTGACCTTTTTTCCCTCTTTCCTGTGATGTTTAGTAAGAGTTCTTCTGCGGAATATTGGGGCGGGGGTGGTTCAGTCGGTAGCAGCGTAATCTGTAGTTCTCAGGTTCGAGTCCCAGCTGGGTCAGCGTTGAGATTTATCTACGCAAAGTTCCCCGCCCTGCCCACGGTCAGTAGGGGACACCGATGGGCTTGGAAAGGCCGCTGTCCGTCGGATGTGACGTTAAGCCGTGGCCCCGTGTATGGGAGAGCCATACCCTGTGCACGTTAAAGAACACACTGGATGGCCTTGACGGGAGGCTACCATCTGTCTCCCAACAGCTGTTCCAGTGGGTTCCCTCCCCCAACCTTCTCTGAGCCTTCGGGGTCCATGTGACCTGGCCATAGTGTGCAAAAAAGTGCCGCTCAGAAGTAAAACAACCCAACCCAAATCTGCGGAATATAAGGATTGAAAGAAATAATCTTAGTGTTACAAAGCGAATAGGATTGTAAATGTACTTTCTTTGATTACAAAAGATGATTAATAATTCCCCAAAATGCTTACAGTCAATGTTTTAATCCAACTGATCTTCTATGTTTAGTACTTATTTCTTAAGATATAAACTGCGGTTCATTCAGAAGTCGGGCAGCACTTTTTTTGCACACAATGTGCTAAATGGCCAGGTCACAAGAAACCCAAGGTCTCATAGAGGGTTCGAAAAGAGGGTCACAGTTTGTTAGGAGACAAATAGAAGTCTTCCGTTAATGCCATACAACATACATGTTCTTTAACGTGTCTAGGGTAGGGGTTCTCAACGTGGGGTACGCGGTAATTTTTTAGGGTACGCCGTGAGAACTCAAAAGTCGCTACATCTAGTAACAAAGTCAGTGTTTTTATTCCCATTGTTATACTATAACTATAGTTTTATTTATCTATACAAGGGGTACGCCAGTTACATACACATTTCCAGGGGGTACGTGAAGAATAAAAGGTTGAGAACCACTGATATATATGTTTTATTTTACTCCCATTGTTATACTATAACTATAGTTTTATCTATCTATGCAAGGGGTACGCCAGTTACATACACATTTCCAGGGGGTACGTGAAGCATAAAAGGTTGAGAACCACTGATATATATGTTTTATTTTATTCCCATTGTTATACTATAACTATAGTTTTATCTATCTATACAAGGGGTGCGCCAGTTACATACACATTTCCAGGGGATACGTGAAGCATAAAAGGTTGAGAACCACTGATATATATGTTTTATTTTATTCCCATTGTTATACTATAACTATAGTTTTATCTATCTATACAAGGGGTACGCCAGTTACATACACATTTCCAGGAGGTACGTGAAGCATAAAAGGTTGAGAACCACTGATATATATGTTTTATTTTATTCCCATTGTTATACTATAACTATAGTTTTATCTATCTATACAAGGGGTACGCCAGTTACATACACATTATCAGGGGGTACGTGAAGCATAAAAGGTTGAGAACCACTGATATATATGTTTTATTTTATTCCCATTGTTATACTATAACTATAGTTTTATCTATCTATACAAGGGGTGCGCCAGTTACATACACATTTCCAGGGGGTACGTGAAGCATAAAAGGTTGAGAACCACTGATATATATGTTTTATTTTATTCCCATTGTTATACTATAACTATAGTTTTATCTATCTATACAAGGGGTGCGCCAGTTACATACACATTTCCAGGGGATACGTGAAGCATAAAAGGTTGAGAACCACTGATATATATGTTTTATTTTATTCCCATTGTTATACTATAACTATAGTTTTATCTATCTATACAAGGGGTACGCCAGTTACATACACATTTCCAGGAGGTACGTGAAGCATAAAAGGTTGAGAACCACTGATATATATGTTTTATTTTATTCCCATTGTTATACTATAACTATAGTTTTATCTATCTATACAAGGGGTGCGCCAGTTACATACACATTTCCAGGGGATACGTGAAGCATAAAAGGTTGAGAACCACTGATATATATGTTTTATTTTATTCCCATTGTTATACTATAACTATAGTTTTATCTATCTATACAAGGGGTACGCCAGTTACATACACATTTCCAGGGGGTACGTGAAGCATAAAAGGTTGAGAACCACTGATATATATGTTTTATTTTATTCCCATTGTTATACTATAACTATAGTTTTATCTATCTATACAAGGGGTGCGCCAGTTACATACACATTTCCAGGGGGTACGTGAAGCATAAAAGGTTGAGAACCACTGATATATATGTTTTATTTTATTCCCATTGTTATACTATAACTATAGTTTTATCTATCTATAAAGGGGTACGCCAGTTACATACACATTTCCAGGGGGTACGTGAAGCATAAAAGGTTGAGAACCACTGATATATATGTTTTATTTTATTCCCATTGTTATACTGTAACTATAGTTTTATCTATCTATAAAGGGGTATGCCAGTTACATACACATTTCCAGGGGGTACGTGAAGCATAAAAGGTTGAGAACCACTGATATATATGTTTTATTTTATTCCCATTGTTATACTATAACTAAAGTTTTATCTATCTATAAAGGGGTACGCCAGTTACATACACATTTCCAGGGGGTACGTGAAGCATAAAAGGTTGAGAACCACTGATATATATGTTTTATTTTATTCCCATTGTTATACTATAACTATAGTTTTATCTATCTATAAAGGGGTATGCCAGTTACATACACATTTCCAGGGGGTACGTGAAGCATAAAAGGTTGAGAACCACTGATATATATGTTTTATTTTATTCCCATTGTTATACTATAACTATAGTTTTATCTATCTATACAAGGGGTACGCCAGTTACATACACATTTCCAGGGGGTACGTGAAGCATAAAAGGTTGAGAACCACTGATATATATGTTTTATTTTATTCCCATTGTTATACTATAACTATAGATTTATCTATCTATACAAGGGGTACGCCAGTTACATACACATTTCCAGGGGGTACGTGAAGCATAAAAGGTTGAGAACCACTGATATATATGTTTTATTTTATTCCCATTGTTATACTATAACTATAGTTTTATCTATCTATAAAGGGGTATGCCAGTTACATACACATTTCCAGGGGGTACGTGAAGCATAAAAGGTTGAGAACCACTGATATATATGTTTTATTTTATTCCCATTGTTATACTATAACTATAGTTTTATCTATCTATACAAGGGGTACGCCAGTTACATACACATTTCCAGGGGGTACGTGAAGCATAAAAGGTTGAGAACCACTGATATATATGTTTTATTTTATTCCCATTGTTATACTATAACTATAGTTTTATCTATCTATAAAGGGGTATGCCAGTTATATACACATTTCCAGGGGGTACGTTAAGCATAAAAGGTTGAGAACCACTGATATATATGTTTTATTTTATTCCCATTGTTATACTATAACTATAGTTTTATCTATCTATACAAGGGGTACGCCAGTTACATACACATTTCCAGGGGGTACGTGAAGCATAAAAGGTTGAGAACCACTGATATATATGTTTTATTTTATTCCCATTGTTATACTATAACTATAGTTTTATCTATCTATACAAGGGGTACGCCAGTTACATACACATTTCCAGGGGGTACGTGAAGCATAAAAGGTTGAGAACCACTGATATATATGTTTTATTTTATTCCCATTGTTATACTATAACTATAGTTTTATCTATCTATAAAGGGGTACGCCAGTTACATACACATTTCCAGGGGGTACGTGAAGCATAAAAGGTTGAGAACCACTGATATATATGTTTTATTCCCATTGTTATACTGTAACTATAGATTTATCTATCTATAAAGGGGTATGCCAGTTACATACACATTTCCAGGGGGTACGTGAAGCATAAAAGGTTGAGAACCACTGATATATATGTTTTATTTTATTCCCATTGTTATACTATAACTATAGTTTTATTTATCTATACAAGGGGTACGCCAGTTACATACACATTTCCAGGGGGTACGTGAAGCATAAAAGGTTGAGAACCACTGATATATATGTTTTATTTTATTCCCATTGTTATACTATAACTATAGTTTTATCTATCTATAAAGGGGTATGCCAGTTACATACACATTTCCAGGGGGTACGTGAAGCATAAAAGGTTGAGAACCACTGATATATATGTTTTATTTTATTCCCATTGTTATACTATAACTATAGTTTTATCTATCTATACAAGGGGTACGCCAGTTACATACACATTTCCAGGGGGTACGTGAAGCATAAAAGGTTGAGAACCACTGATATATATGTTTTATTTTATTCCCATTGTTATACTATAACTATAGTTTTATCTATCTATACAAGGGGTACGCCAGTTACATACACATTTCCAGGGGGTACGTGAAGCATAAAAGGTTGAGAACCACTGATATATATGTTTTATTTTATTCCCATTGTTATACTATAACTATAGTTTTATCTATCTATACAAGGGGTACGCCAGTTACATACACATTTCCAGGGGGTACGTGAAGCATAAAAGGTTGAGAACCACTGATATATATGTTTTATTTTATTCCCATTGTTATACTATAACTATAGTTTTATCTATCTATAAAGGGGTATGCCAGTTACATACACATTTCCAGGGGGTACGTGAAGCATAAAAGGTTGAGAACCACTGATATATATGTTTTATTTTATTCCCATTGTTATACTATAACTATAGTTTTATCTATCTATACAAGGGGTACGCCAGTTACATACACATTTCCAGGGGGTACGTGAAGCATAAAAGGTTGAGAACCACTGATATATATGTTTTATTTTATTCCCATTGTTATACTATAACTATAGTTTTATCTATCTATAAAGGGGTATGCCAGTTATATACACATTTCCAGGGGGTACGTTAAGCATAAAAGGTTGAGAACCACTGATATATATGTTTTATTTTATTCCCATTGTTATACTATAACTATAGTTTTATCTATCTATACAAGGGGTACGCCAGTTACATACACATTTCCAGGGGGTACGTGAAGCATAAAAGGTTGAGAACCACTGATATATATGTTTTATTTTATTCCCATTGTTATACTATAACTATAGTTTTATCTATCTATACAAGGGGTACGCCAGTTACATACACATTTCCAGGGGGTACGTGAAGCATAAAAGGTTGAGAACCACTGATATATATGTTTTATTTTATTCCCATTGTTATACTATAACTATAGTTTTATCTATCTATAAAGGGGTACGCCAGTTACATACACATTTCCAGGGGGTACGTGAAGCATAAAAGGTTGAGAACCACTGATATATATGTTTTATTCCCATTGTTATACTGTAACTATAGATTTATCTATCTATAAAGGGGTATGCCAGTTACATACACATTTCCAGGGGGTACGTGAAGCATAAAAGGTTGAGAACCACTGATATATATGTTTTATTTTATTCCCATTGTTATACTATAACTATAGTTTTATTTATCTATACAAGGGGTACGCCAGTTACATACACATTTCCAGGGGGTACGTGAAGCATAAAAGGTTGAGAACCACTGATATATATATGTTTTATTTTATTCCCATTGTTATACTATAACTATAGTTTTATCTATCTATACAAGGGGTACGCCAGTTATATACACATTTCCAGGGGGTACGTGAAGCATAAAAGGTTGAGAACCACTGATATATATGTTTTATTTTATTCCCATTGTTATACTATAACTATAGTTTTATCTATCTATAAAGGGGTATGCCAGTTACATACACATTTCCAGGGGGTACGTGAAGCATAAAAGGTTGAGAACCACTGATATATATGTTTTATTTTATTCCCATTGTTATACTATAACTATAGTTTTATCTATCTATACAAGGGGTACGCCAGTTACATACACATTTCCAGGGGGTACGTGAAGCATAAAAGGTTGAGAACCACTGATATATATGTTTTATTTTATTCCCATTGTTATACTATAACTATAGTTTTATCTATCTATACAAGGGGTACGCCAGTTACATACACATTTCCAGGGGGTACGTGAAGCATAAAAGGTTGAGAACCACTGATATATATGTTTTATTTTATTCCCATTGTTATACTATAACTATAGTTTTATCTATCTATACAAGGGGTACGCCAGTTACATACACATTTCCAGGGGGTACGTGAAGCATAAAAGGTTGAGAACCACTGATATATATGTTTTATTTTATTCCCATTGTTATACTATAACTATAGTTTTATCTATCTATAAAGGGGTATGCCAGTTACATACACATTTCCAGGGGGTACGTGAAGCATAAAAGGTTGAGAACCACTGATATATATGTTTTATTTTATTCCCATTGTTATACTATAACTATAGTTTTATCTATCTATACAAGGGGTACGCCAGTTACATACACATTTCCAGGGGGTACGTGAAGCATAAAAGGTTAAGAACCACTGATATATATGTTTTATTTTATTCCCATTGTTATACTATAACTATAGTTTTATCTATCTATAAAGGGGTATGCCAGTTATATACACATTTCCAGGGGGTACGTTAAGCATAAAAGGTTGAGAACCACTGATATATATGTTTTATTTTATTCCCATTGTTATACTATAACTATAGTTTTATCTATCTATACAAGGGGTACGCCAGTTACATACACATTTCCAGGGGGTACGTGAAGCATAAAAGGTTGAGAACCACTGATATATATGTTTTATTTTATTCCCATTGTTATACTATAACTATAGTTTTATCTATCTATACAAGGGGTACGCCAGTTACATACACATTTCCAGGGGGTACGTGAAGCATAAAAGGTTGAGAACCACTGATATATATATTTTTTATCTTATTCCCATTGTTATACTATAACTATAGTTTTATCTATCTATAAAGGGGTACGCCAGTTATATACACATTTCCAGGGGGTACGTGAAGCACAAAAGGTTGAGAACCACTGATATATATGTTTTATTCCCATTGTTATACTGTAACTATAGATTTATCTATCTATAAAGGGGTATGCCAGTTACATACACATTTCCAGGGGGTACGTGAAGCATAAAAGGTTGAGAACCACTGATATATATGTTTTATTTTATTCCCATTGTTATACTATAACTATAGTTTTATTTATCTATACAAGGGGTACGCCAGTTACATACACATTTCCAGGGGGTACGTGAAGCATAAAAGGTTGAGAACCACTGATATATATATGTTTTATTTTATTCCCATTGTTATACTATAACTATAGTTTTATCTATCTATACAAGGGGTACGCCAGTTATATACACATTTCCAGGGGGTACGTGAAGCATAAAAGGTTGAGAACCACTGATATATATGTTTTATTTTATTCCCATTGTTATACTATAACTATAGTTTTATCTATCTATAAAGGGGTATGCCAGTTACATACACATTTCCAGGGGGTACGTGAAGCATAAAAGGTTGAGAACCACTGATATATATGTTTTATTTTATTCCCATTGTTATACTATAACTATAGTTTTATCTATCTATACAAGGGGTACGCCAGTTACATACACATTTCCAGGGGGTACGTGAAGCATAAAAGGTTGAGAACCACTGATATATATGTTTTATTTTATTCCCATTGTTATACTATAACTATAGTTTAATCTATCTATACAAGGGGTACGCCAGTTACATACACATTTCCAGGGGGTACGTGAAGCATAAAAGGTTGAGAACCACTGATATATATGTTTTATTTTATTCCCATTGTTATACTATAACTATAGTTTTATCTATCTATACAAGGGGTACGCCAGTTACATACACATTTCCAGGGGGTACGTGAAGCATAAAAGGTTGAGAACCACTGATATATATGTTTTATTTTATTCCCATTGTTATACTATAACTATAGTTTTATCTATCTATAAAGGGGTATGCCAGTTACATACACATTTCCAGGGGGTACGTGAAGCATAAAAGGTTGAGAACCACTGATATATATGTTTTATTTTATTCCCATTGTTATACTATAACTATAGTTTTATCTATCTATACAAGGGGTACGCCAGTTACATACACATTTCCAGGGGGTACGTGAAGCATAAAAGGTTGAGAACCACTGATATATATGTTTTATTTTATTCCCATTGTTATACTATAACTATAGTTTTATCTATCTATACAAGGGGTACGCCAGTTACATACACATTTCCAGGGGGTACGTGAAGCATAAAAGGTTGAGAACCTGTGATATATATGTTTTATTTTATTCCCATTGTTATACTATAACTATAGTTTTATCTATCTATACAAGGGGTACGCCAGTTACATACACATTATCAGGGGGTACGTGAAGCATAAAAGGTTGAGAACCACTGATATATATGTTTTATTTTATTCCCATTGTTATACTATAACTATAGTTTTATCTATCTATACAAGGGGTACGCCAGTTACATACACATTTCCAGGGGGTACGTGAAGCATAAAAGGTTGAGAACCACTGATATATACGTTTTATTTTATTCCCATTGTTATACTATAATTAAAGTTTTATCTATCTATACAAGGGGTACGCCAGTTACATACACATTTCCAGGGGGTACGTGAAGCATAAAAGGTTGAGAATAACTGGTCTAGGGTATAGTTCTGCCGCACTCAGGACCACCGTTTAACGTCCTCTTCATTGGACGAAGGCTTCCAAGCCCGTCTCTTTTCTCACCGAGACCAGCGTAGATATTTATTAATAATATATATCTACGCTACGAATATTTTTATTACAATTTTTTTATTCCCCCACAAAAGAAAAAACAGAAATGTAAGATGTGGGCATTATTCAGAAAACGAAAGGCTAGAAATGTAGGTTCGGTTGTTTTACCTCTGAGCGGCACTTTTTTGCACACAATGGGCTAAATAGCCAGGTCACATGGACCCCAAAGGCTCAGAGAAGGTTAGGAGAGGAGACCAACTGGAACAGCTGTTGGGAGACAGATGGTAACCTCCCTTTAAGGCCATCCAGCGTGTTTTTTAACGTGCACAGGGTATGGCTCTTCCGCACACGGGTCCACGGCTTAACGTCCCATCCGACGGACGGCGTCTTATCCAAGCCCATCGGTGTCCCCTACTGATCGTGGGCAGGGCGGAGAAGTTCTGCGGAGATAAATCTCAACGCTGACCCAGCTGGGACTCGAACCTGGGAACTGCAGATTACGAACCTGGCGCGCTACCGACTGAGCCACCCCCACCCTCACCCCTAGAAATGTAGAAAATATGTATTATCTAGAAAAGGAATGGATGCAAATGTAGAAAATGGGCACTGAACGCAGAAAAAAATGGTATCTGGTTTCTGCGTTTTGAGGTACTTTTCTCCTGTGTCTAATTTTTACGGAATTGCTCTGCTAAGAAAGACATCGCTCGGTGGTAGCCAATGGAAGTAATTATATCTGGCTTTGACACCCGTCGCTTCAATTAGATTCACTTCTTTCACTAATCTCCAGTGTAATAACGAAAGCGCCATCCAATCGCGTGTAATTAGGAAATAACGGATTGTCCTTCAGTGATGTATGGTTAAGTATAGCACAAATATAATTAGTAGCTAATTAGGCTGCAAATGAGCACTTAGTCATCAGGATAGCGTCAATTCAAACGGAAAAGAAATCGGCGTGTTTGTTCATCTTATCAGTCCTTGAAATTAAGTTGCGATCCGAAATATATGTATTAAATTGATACGAGTGGTACAGTCGCTCAAAAAAGTATCCGAACGCTATGATTGATTACAGAATTCAGAAAAAATATCTGGCAACGATTTTTTTTAGAAATTAGTGATATGGCAACCTTCGTGTCACGTGATTACAGAATTCAGGAAAAATATCTGGAGCGTGTACAGCAACTGTACACGCTCCAGTTACCGTTCACAGCAAACTGGAGCATGTGCAGTTACTACACACGCTCCAGTTTGCTGTGAACGGTAACTGCACACGCTCAATATTTCCGTGAGTGAGCCCACACGATCTAGTATCAAAATAATATGACCACCTACAGTCGCTCAAAAAAGTATCCGAACACTATGGTTGATTACAAAATTCAGAAAAAATATCTGGCAACGATTTTTTTTAAAAATTGGTGATCTGGCAACCTTCGTGTCACGTGAAGGTTGTCAGATCACTAATTTCTAAAAAAAAAATCGTTGCCAGATATTTTTTCTGAATTTTGTAATCAACCATAGTGTTCGGATACTTTTTTGAGCCACTGTACTTAGTCAATCTGTAAGTGAAAATGTGAAAAAATAATTAAAATGAACGAGGTAAACATTTACGATATTATTAAACCATTTTTTTGAAAAGTAGACAACAAGAACCGATTTTTTCTCTAAGTTGACTGTTTCCAAAGGAATTACTTGATTATTCTAATTACATTTTTGTGAATTCTGGTTCTTTATCCGAGTGGATAGTACTCTCGACTACTGGTGAAAGGGGCCCAGTTAGGTTGGGTTGTTTTACCTCTGAGCGGCACTTTTTTGCACACCATGGGCTAAATGGCCAGGTCACATGGATCCCGACGGCTCAGAGAAGGTTGGGGGAGGGGACCCACTGGAACAGCTGTTGGGAGACAGGTGGTAACCTCCCGTCAAGGCCATCCAGCTTGTTCTTTAACGTGCACAGGGTATGTCTCTCCTGCACACGGACCACGTCTTAACGTCCAATTCGGCGGACAGCGGCCTTTCCAAGCCCATCGGTGTCCCCTACTGACCGTGGGCAGGGCGGAGAATTTTGCGGAGATAAATCTCAACGCTGACCCAGCTGAGACTCGAACCTGGGAACTACCGATTACGAGCCTGGCGCGCTACCGACTGAGCCACTCCCTCCCCGGGCCCGGTTAGGATAAGGCATTAATGTTTGATTTCGTGCGTTGTGTTTCTGCTGAGAATCTGAACTTCTTTCACAGATCATCTACATGGAGTATTATACCTAAAGACCTTTCTCAGATCTATGGCAAGTATTTGCTTGAGGAATAATTTTTTTACATTTTTTTTAAGCTTTTCAATGAAACTATGTTTTTTTTAAATCCTTGGTGCCCTTCTGAACTTTTTTTTTACTTTCAGTTAATATCAAATTAGTTTATTTGCTTTAATTATGGGCTTATATTGGTTCAGTTAATAGCACACCAGGCTAATACATTAATGTCCAAAGGTTCCAGTACCTTTGAGACCTAGGTTCATATCCCATCTTGAGATTTTTTCGTAATTCTGCTTTCAGTGGGAAAGGGAACACCAAATGCCTTGGAAACGTCGAATTTTGTTTAAGCCATGGGACCATGTGCAAGAAGAGGGATACCAGGTTTTCAAATGTTAAGTAATCTACGATGGCCTTGACTAGAGGCTTCCGTCTGTCTCTTAACATCATCCAGTGGATCCTCTCCCTCATCTTTCTCTGAATGCTTAAGATACCTATGACCCGGCCATTGAGTACAGTCGCTCAAAAAAGTATCCGAACACTATGGTTGATTACAGAATTCAGAAAAAATATCTGGCAACTTCGTGTCACGTGACACGAAGGTTGCCAGATCACTAATTTCTAAAAAATCGTTGCCAGATATTTTTTCTGAATTCTGTAACTAACCATAGTGTTCGGATACTTTTTTGAGCGACTGTAGGTGATCATATTATTTTGATACTAGATCGTGTGGGCTCACTCACGGAAATATTGAGCGTGTGCAGTTACCGTTCACAGCAAACTGGAGCGTGTGCAGTAACTGCACACGCTCCAGTTGAACGGTAACTGGAGCGTGTACAGTTGCTGTACACGCACCAGATATTTTTCCTGAATTCTGTAATCACGTGACACGAAGGTTGCCAGATCACTAATTTCTAAAAATATCGTTGCCAGATATTTTTTCTAAATTCTCTAGTCAACCATAGTGTTCGGGTACTTTTTTGAGCGACTGTAGGTGGTCATATTATTTTGATACTAGATCGTGTGGGCTCACTCACGGAAATATTGAGCGTGTGCAGTTACCGTTCACAGCAAACTGGAGCGTGTGCAGTAACTGCACACACTCCAGTTTGCTGTGAACGGTAACTGGAGCGTGTACAGTTGCTGTACACGCTCCAGATATTTTTCCTGAATTCTGTAATCACGTGACACGAAAGTTGCCAGATCACTAATTTCTAAAAATATCGTTGCCAGATATTTTTTCTGAATTCTGTAGTCAACCATAGCGTTCGGAAATTTTTTTGAGCGACTGTACATTGTGTGATGGAAATACAATG
Organism: Ryuthela nishihirai; assembly: GCA_038380435.1. NCBI lineage: Eukaryota > Metazoa > Arthropoda > Arachnida > Araneae > Heptathelidae > Ryuthela > Ryuthela nishihirai. Next base: position 19,189,387 of record JAWZYU010000009.1, read on the forward strand.
CACAAGTAAAATATCCCAACCCGCTAGTTCAACAGGATCGCCTGCTATGTTTGTTTGATCACCCTACGAGCATTTTCTGCATGATAACCGAAAGCATCCTCTTCCGTCTTCAATATCCTCTGCGGAGATAAATGCCTCATCATGCCTACAAAGGACAAGGAGATAACAACTCCTCAGAGAGCAGTGAGATGTTGCACGCTCCGTTTGTCTGCTGTAAACATATCTGTTTCTCATTATTCTCCATCTGGAGGGATGAATTTCTTTTCCAATCGGAACTTCCATGCTTACGGCGACAGAGGAAAAATGAGAGCAAGGGAAAATGTTCATGTGGTTGGATATATTGGGATTTATTTTCGCTCGATTTTCATTTATGAATAGATTATGTTTTATTGTATTAATTATGACGTATCTATATTGATACGAAATTAGGGAATCTTTCGATTCTTTTTCGCAAACATTACCCCGTACAGCGTTGAAAGTTGTTTAAATTATAGACTGAAGTTTCGCAGGTACCAGGGCGGGGGTGTCTCGTAGGTAAGCGCACCAGGTAGGTTTGTATTCTGCAGTTCCCAGGTTCGAGTCCCACCTGGGATAGCTTTGATCTTTATCTCCGTAAAACTCCCCGTCCTGCCCTCGGTCAGCAGGGGCCACCAATAATCTTGGAAAGACTGCTGTCCGTCAGATGGGATGTTAAGCCGTGGCCCCGTGTGGCGGAGAGTCATACCCTGTGCAAGTTAGAGAACACACTGGATGGCCTTAATTGGAGGCTACCATCTGTCTCATAACAGCTGTCCAGTGGGTCCTTATTCTTCTCTGAGCCTTCGAGGTCTTTCTTGGGGCGGGGGTGGCTCAGTCGGTAGCGCGCCAGGTTCGTAATCTGTAGTTCCCAGGTTCGAGTCCCAGCTGGGTCAGGTTGAGATTTATCTCCGCAAAATTCCTCGCCCTGCCCACGGTCAGTAGGGGACACCGATGGTCTTGGAAAGGCCGCCGTCCGTCGGATGGGACGTTAAGCCGTGGCCCGTGTGTGGGAGATCCATACCCTGTGCACGTTAAAGAACACGCTGGATGGCCTTGACGGGAGGCTACCATCTGTCTCCCAACAGCTGTTCCAGTGGGTCCCTTCCCCCAACCTTCTCTGAGCCTTCGGGGTCCTCGTGACCTGGCCATTTAGCCCATGGTGTGCAAAAAAGTGCCGCTCAGAGGTAAAACAACCCAACTCGAGGTCTTTGCAATCGAGCCATTTAGCCCGTTATGTGCAAAAATGTGCCATTCATGGATAGCTTTCATCTTTATCTCCGACGGCATAATACGAAACGAAAAATCTTGATTGTAGTAGGATTCCACACTTTATCGATTCACTCCTTCTGTGACCTTATAATTTTCGGTGATTTTTTTTTGTAATGCGAGCGACGGATTCTCAGGAAACGAGAGTTCACGACTGTACGAATCCACGCTTTACTGATGTAACATCCTTGAACAAAAAGAGCATAGTCTTCATCTGATTTTTTTTTTTTTTCATTTTCCGGATGAGCATAGCTACATATGTGCCCGTTATGAAACCTGCTGGATGGTCTTTAAGAGAAGAATCTGCTTGCCAATCAGTTGTCCAGTGGGTCCCTTTCCCCAATTCTATCTTAAGCCTTGTCAGCTGAAAATTCAGCTGATTCTGCAGCAAACAAATTCCACAAAGGGCAAACAACACACTTTGGGGTAATTGTTACCTGGTTGCTCACACCATCTTTTGCAATAAACAAAGGATAGTCAATCAATAAAAAAAGGATTCATTTTAAAGTTATTATGCATCCAAATAGATATACTTTTCAAGTCCGTTCTTAAAAAACGAGCTGTTATTTTCGCTATGTCTTCTGCCCGTCCATAGACATTCAATGCTTTTAATAGGTGGCTGAGATATTCTGCTTGGGCTGGATATGTACAGTCGTGTCACGTGACACGAAGGTTGCCAGATCACTAATTTCTAAAAAAATCATTGCCAGATATTTTTTCTGAATTCTGTAATCAACCATAGTGTTCGGATACTTTTTTGAGCGACTGTACTAATTAAGACATTATGATTGCCATTTCCCTAACTTCCAATAGTGATAATTTACAACTTAGGGGAGTTTAAATTTGAAAAATTGGAATCGAAATTTGTTATAAGCCCAGCTCTTTAATGCTTGAAATTTGGAATTTAAGGGGTTTGCACTGACAGTAATAATTTGCCATCTTCCCGAGGAGTGAGAAAAACTCAACTTTTTAGTTTTCAAGGCAAGAACCATAAATCATTATTTAGAATCGAAACATTGGCGATTCTTCACGGCGCACGCAACTAGTGCTAGTTTAATGGATAGAACACTAGTATGAATCTGGAGAGACTGGGTTCGAGTCCTGCGCATCGGAAAAACTCATTTTTTTCCCATAAAACTCGCCGTTCGTCGGATGGGACGCTAAGCCTTGGCCCCGTGTGCGGAAGAGCCATACCCTGTGCACTTTAAAGAACACGCTGGATGGCCTTAACGGGAGACTACCATTCTGCCTCCCAACAACCGTTCCAGTGGGTCCCCTCCCCCAAACTTCTCTGAGCTTTCGGGGTGCTTGTGACCTAGCCATTTAGCCCATGGTATGCAAAAAAGTGCCGCTCAGAGGTAAATCAACCAACAAAAAATTCCCATAAAACTATTTATTACTTCTACGTCAAACAGGTACTATTGTTCGATAGTTTTTTTTTTCGCTAAGAAGTATCCATAGTTTTCACGACTAAATAATTTCATTTTTTACGGACAGAATTGTTTTTATTTTTCTCGGGATTTGAATTTCCTCGTGTTTCACTTTATAAACAAACGTGTCTCTCGCCAAGAATTCTCGTCCTCGGACAAAGCTCTTCCAGCAAACGACGTCGAGATTCAAAAGCTGCAACCGACTTGAAGCTCACAGGTCGGCATTTTTTTTTCTTTTCTGTGATCGCTTTTTGTTTGGAAACGAGAATGGGAAGATTTCGGATGTGAAGAATCGTCTGCAGCAGATTGCCGTCAAGAGGAACATATCGATTCATCGTCTGGAGCGCCTTAGGGTCCAGTTGATCTCGACTCTGAGAGCTTCCCCGACACACAAAGCCACATAATGACGTCAGCAATGACAAAAGGAGCTGAGAAGAAAGTTCGTCCTCTGGTGAGCTTTTGTTGGACTGGCACGATGTCGTCGGCGAAGTCCTTATACCACGATGGCTACTCACAGACGAGTAGCAAATTATGCACTCTGCATAGCATTCTCTTCCGACAAGAGCACGTCAGTTGCAATATTCTGCAAAGTACGGTTAACCCTCCATGAAATGGTCGAAATTTTGTTTTATGCTTTATATCAAGAGACTCGGCTTTGTATCAAGAGACTAGACTTTGTATCAAGAGACTACACTTTGTATCAAGACTATAGCATATGCCGACGGCTAATTGCGTTCTAACGGGGCTCTATTACTTTGATTGTAAGGGTCGTTAAGTTGTTGAGACTTCCCAGTTTCATCTTCTTTCCAACTGAAAGAATCTGACTCTGTACTTAGTCGTTAGTTGGTATTCAAATGCAAACAGGAAAACTTTTTCAAAAGGGGCGGGGGTGGCTCAGTCGGTAGCGCGCCAGGCTCGTAATCTGTAGTTCCCAGGTTCGAGTCCCAGCTGGGTCACCGTTGAGATTTATCTCCGCAAAATTCCCCGCCCTGCCCACGGTCAGTAGGGGACACCGATGGGTTGGAAAGGCCGCCGTCCGTCGGATGGGACGTTAAGCCGTGACCTCGTGTGCGGGAGAGCCATACCCTGTGCACGTTCAAGAACACGCTGGATTGACCATGTCTCCCAACAGCTGTTTCAGTGCGTCCTCTCCCCCAACCTTCTCTGAGCCTTCGGGGTCCATGTGACCTGGCCATTTAACCCATGGTGTGCAAAAAAGTGCCGCTCAGAGGTAAAACAACCCAACTTTTTCAAAAATATTAACTATTGAGCATTGAAAAACAAAATAAGTTTGCTGGTCGCTAACGAGTAGAAAAATCTATACGTTTTAAGCTGCCCACATGATCTGATAGAAGAGCACGCTCGCTGAGACAAAAGTCAGATCCTTTCATCACGTCATCAATTAATAATTACACAACACGATTTAAACACTAGAAGAGTATCTGGATCGTAATTTAGTAACTAGGTTGTCTTCTCACTAACAGGGCTGCCTAACCAATTAGTTTTCCAACCGTTATCTATGTTCTCTAAACACTAATCAGATTCTTTAACCAGCAGCTAACTTCTCTGAAACCTAACAAAGTCAGAAAGTCAGTATCTAGATTCTTTAACCATTTTAACCCTTATCTAGATTTCTTAATCATATGAATGTCCAGTTATTTTAAATATTTTTTAGGTTCGTTAACTAATAACTGGGTTCGCTAACCAGTAACTAGTTTCCCTAAAAAAATCTGGGCTCTACAACTACTATCTAGGTTGTTTAACCAATAATTACGCTCTGTAGGTTCTGAGATCTCTAACCTTTATATTATCTAACCCAGGCATGGCCAACATACGGCCCGCGTAATGAATTTATGTGGCCCGCGAACAATTTTTCAATATTAGCATTTAACTTCTAGTAATTAATCGAATGAATTCTCGATACTTCTATATTTTTTAAAAAAGATTCCGTTATAAAGGATTAAAACTTTTATACTCATCTGTACTCGATATGATCTGTTTGATGATTGAATGATTTACATTTGGAGGCTGTGTAAGAATAGCTACTACAAGTATAGAACCAGATATTAAAAAAATAATAAGCGATGCAAATCGCCTCAACACGTCGCATTAGTTATTATGTTAATTTGTTGTATTGATTTACTTACAATTATTCATAAACAAATTTCATAATAAAATTTTGTTTACTTAAAGAAATAAGTATTTTGCTTAACATTTTTCAATTTTAATATTTCGTCCGGCCCGTGAAAATATTTTTTTTTCCAATCCGGCCCGGGGGCAAAAAACAGTTGGCCATGCCTGATATAACCACTATCCAGGTTTTCAACTCTGAACAAGTTTTCTCTAACTCTATTCGGTTACTTCTACATGTAATGCAGACTGATACTGACTCATCATTGTTCATACAACACAGGAAATCCAATTATGGAAGGATTCCCGAAGGATTGGAGGAAAGTCTTTCCTTCTACCCATCGAGAATACCAGTAACCGAAACGACGAAGAACTCTTTAAAATATATTCATTATGAGCAGGCCAGAATCTAGAAAAAAATTAAAGGTGGCTAAGTAACCCGAGTGAAATGAGGAGGAAGGGAGAGAAGAGGGGAGGCAACATCGAGCCGAAATTAACCGGAACGCTGTTCCGTTGCAAATGTTTTCGCTCCGTTTTGGTGGTCTTTAAAAATTTTCTTGAAGAAAAGGACAGGTGCTATAATATATATATAGTTTTTAATGTATTTTCGCCCTCTTTACGGTTAAAGGCGGAGGAGTATAACCAACCATTAGATCTGGCTCTGAAAGCAACTAAACTGATACTATTTCTTTTTTATTTTCTTGCTGTTTTATAGTTTCACGGCACCTCAACCGAGAAAAGCTTCTCTCTGTCTCTCTCCAGAAGAAAATTTCCGTTAAGCTGTGGTTTCTAATCGATAACATTCCGAAAGCATTTCCATTCACTTAAAGGAATTAAGTAAATTAGTTGCTGTGACGAAGTTATAAACGCGTATGTATTAAAGCCTCGATGTCATTTCCAATATGATTCAGATCTGACATTAAGTTTCAGTCACCCTCTTCAGTTGACGCATCTAACAGGCACAACGCATTTTCAGCGTTCATCGGTACTTGAAAGCAAAGAGCACAGGTCAGCATTCTCACGGCTAAGGTTAATTCGCCATAGACTTTCATGTGATGTCTCAATTTAATGAGTTCCAGCTGGGTCAGCGTTGAGATTTATCTCCGCAAAATTTCCCGCCCTGCCCACGGTCAGTAGGGGACACCGATGGGCTTGGAAAGGCTGTCGTTCGTCGGATGGGACGTTAAGCCGTGGCCCCGTGTGCGGGAGAGCCATACCCTGTGCACGTTAAAGAACACACTGGATGGCCTTGACGGGAGGCTACCATCTGTCTCCCAACAGCTGTTCCAGTGGGTCTCCTCCCCCAACCTTCTCTGAGCCTTCGGGGTCCTTCTGACTTGGCCATTTAGCCCATGGTGTGCAAAAAAGTGCCGCTCAGAGGTAAAACAACCCAACCCAACAACTCGATTTAATGATCCTAAATGTCGCTACACACTTTAACCTTGCGAAACACCAGTGAAGAATTAATGTTTTTGTCCCTACTTGATCTTCCAGTTCCCTTCTATTATTTCATAGAAGGAAACAAAGGAACAGAAACATTATTCATTTCTAATTATTCGAAGAGAGTCAGGTGTTCATGCGATCAGAAGGATCCTCCACCGTTTTTGAATTTTGTTCCAGCTATTCGTGGCGATACAAATATGATGTTAAACACAGGAAGTGGGAGAAATGAACCGGATATAACCTTCTTTTGTTTCTTCTCATCCGGAAACGTTTTCTGATGTTTCTCCATTTCATCAATCTTCCATGCAACATCTCCTCGTCTCCATTCTCTTCTTCTTTCTCATCCGCCACATCTATCCAACATTATACGATCTCCTCTTCTTCATCTTTTTCCTTTTACTATCACCTCTATATCTTCTGATTATTTTCTTTTTGGGAAGGAGGAAGCTCAGTTGGTAGCGCGTCAGGCTCGTAATCTGTGGTACTCAGGTTCGAGTCCCAGCTGGGTCAGCGTTGAGATTTATATCCGCAAAATTCCTCCGCCTTGCCCACAGTCAGTAAGGGACACCAATGGGCTTGAAAAGACCACCGTCCGTCGGAATGAGTCCCCGTGTGTGGGAGAGCCATACCCTGTGCACGTTAAAGAACACGCTGGATGGCCTTGACAGGAGGCTACCATCTGTCTCCCAACAGCTGTTCCAGTGGGTCCCCTTCCCCAACCTTCTCTGAGCTTTCGGGATCCATGTGACCCGGCCATTTAGCCCATGTGTGCAAAAAAAGTGCCGCTCAGAGGTAAAACAACCCAACCTATTTCCTTTACTGTTTCATCTCCATTTCGCTCGAGTTTTGCACCGCTCGGAATACTTCGTCTTCATAACTAATTTTTCCCATTTTTCCAATAAAAAAAAGCTAATTTTTTTAACTGTCATCAGAGAGAAATCGAGGAGCACAATGTAACGGTCTTTCTCCTGGCTGTCAGCCGCTACCGTTATCTGAAGGCGCCGACTCTTCTGTCTGGAACAAAGGGGTTTCGAGCAAACGCGAGATCGGAAATGAGTGTACTACCGACACTGTTACTGGATAAACTTAACCGATGTTTAATTACTACAGACTATTACATCCAGCACATAACATACAAAACACTTCCTGCTTACAGGATCGGCAGTTATTGACGCCGTTTCTCGACAAAGACAATTCATTCCTTCTCTGGAGCCAAGCACACTTTTCCCACTGTCCATTTGGCTGTCACGCCGAGTCCCTCTGGTTACTTCCGCTCACGTGCCTTCTGTTAGCCACTGCCCAGCAGTCGTGATACAGCGCTTCCCACTAATACTCACCCACTGCCCACTAATACTCACCCACTGCCCACTTTGCCCGTGGACCTGATGATAAGAGGGCCGAGGCTCTCTTTACAAAGAGGTCCAGAACTCGAGGGATGTGAAAGAAGAAGAAGAAGCGCTTCCCACTGTCGCGGCTCGGGGACTGACCCCCTTAGGCACAGAATTCCTTCTAAACGCTGCTTGCAGTCCCCTTCTCCCTCTTTTTTCGAGCGACCTGCATGTTATTGTTGAGTACTCCGCAGATGGTGAACTGTTTTGCATGGCAAAAGTCATCTGATCATGACACACAAATTGAAGATTTTTCTTCCTTTTTATTTGGAAGCGTTCTTCCTTAGAACCGGAAACGGAAGCATACGAATTTCCTTATTTAGAAATAATGGAATCGTGCGAAACGATTTAAGTATCATTAGCCACAATTCTCAAAAAACTAAAGAATGCTTTTAATGCAAAGTATTTATACAGCTGAGTTGTTTTTGTTGTAAAGTTCACCTCGAAGTCAAATATCAATGAGAAGAAAGTTTTTAAATACTCGCATTTTTATACAAATTTCGATTAAAGGTCGCAAATTCGGTAATAATGCAAGCGGCATTTGTGGTTTCACTGAAAATGATATATGTGCTAGTTCTAGTGTTATTGATGCAAGTTTATATTCTAAATTTAATATATTTGTCACTTTAATTATTTCTCTGTATTCCAATTGCTATCTAAAAAAAACATATCAGAAGAGAGTGTTGATCTGTTATGGTCAAATCTAGGATTTTGTGTTTGGTACCTCTGAGCGGCACTTTTTTTCACACAATGGGCTAAATGGCCAGGTCACGTGGACCCGAAGGCTCAGAGAAGGTTGGAGGAGGGGACCCACTGGAACAGCTGTTGGGAGACAGGTGGTAGCCTCCTGTTAAGGCCATCCAGCCTGTTCTTTAACGTGCACAGGGCACTCCCGCAAACGAGGCCACGGCTTAACGTCCCATCCGACGGACGTCGGACTTTCCAAGCCCTTCGGTGTCCCCTAATGACCGTGGGCAGGGCAGGGAATATTGCGGAGATAAGTCTCAACGCTGTCCCAGTTGGGACTCGAACCTGGAAACTACAGATTACGAGCCTGGCGTACTACCGACTGAGCCACCCCACCTCTCTAATCTATGAACCCGTCACCAACCGTAATATGCACTTTTCAGACTCAAACCTTGTTTTAGAACCATATATTCGACTCTCGCCTCTCGAAAAAGGCATTTAAATAGCATAACCGATTAGATTATTTGTTTCTTCAAGTTTAACTAAATTATTAAATATGCAATATTTTTCTTCTGTTTTAGCTGAGGGGATGGAGCATTCCCTTCCTACAAATGCTACTACAGATAAAAGAAAAACTTCGGTGGGTTGATTTACCTCTGAATGATATTTTTATATAGACAATGGGCTAAATGGTCAGATCAAAAAGACTTCAAGGGCTCAGATAAGACTGGGGAAGCTGACCCACTGAGCAGCTGTTTGGAGACATAGTAAGATATATAGCGTCGATATTAAGACATAGATAGCGTCGATCTTTATCTCCGCAAACCTACGCTCCCTGCCCCTCATGGGACGGGGTGGCTCAGTCGGTAGCGCGCCAGGCTTGTAATCTGTAGTTCCCAGGTTCGAGTCCCAGCTGGGTCAGCGTTGAGATTTATCTCCGCAAAATTCCCCGCCCTGCCCACGGTCAGTAGGGGACACCGATGGGCTTGGAAAGGCCGCCGTCCGTCGGATGGGACGTTAAGCCGTGGCCCCGTGTGCGGGAGAGCCATACCCTGTGCACGTTAAAGAACACGCTGGATGGCCTTGACGGGAGACTACCATCTGTCTCCCAACAGCTGTTCCAGTGGGTTCCCTCCTCCAACCTTCTCTGAGCCTTCGGGGTCCATGTGACCTGGCCATTTAGCCCATTGTGTACAAAAAAGTGCCGCTCAGAGGTAAAACAACCCAACCCTGCCCCTCAGTCAGTAGGGGACACTGGTGGGCTTGGAAAGGTCGCCGTCCGTCGTATGGAACGTTAAACTGTGGCGCCATGTGCGGGAGAGCCATTCCCTGTGCACGTTAAAGAACACACTGGTTGGCTTTGACAGGAGGCTATCATCTGTCTCCCAACAGCTGTTCAGTGGGTCCTTTCAAGATTATCCAGCGTGTTCTTTAAAGTGCTCAGGGCATGGACCTTCTGCACACGAGATTAAGTCTTTACCTTCCATCCGCAAGGACGGCTGCCTTTCCAAGCCCATCGGTGTCCCCTTTCCTTTTCAGAGTGGGGGGTTTAGAGGAGAAAAATCTCAACGCTAACCGAGTGGGACTTGAACCTGGGAAATGCAGATTGCGAGCCTGACTCGCTACCGATTGATGGAAATGCTCTGATCCAGGCGTCTGGCCATTACAATTTGGCCTTTGTCAAACTCACTTAAGTCCGGTTCCTTTCCCATCTAAAGAACAAGAGTAACACTGATTAGCAGAGTTCAGTATCAGGTGTTATTTATACCGTTTCATGGCCTTCACACGCGCCGTCGTTTACCCATAGTTGCTTCGATTTGCATAAAGATGCGTTGGTCATAATATTTTGGCTTTTCGATGTATGTATAGGTGCAAAATAATACGAAAAAAAAGTTGTTATTTTTTAACATGAAAACTGAAGTTTGAATCCCCATTCCTCAAATCCCCGGAGGCACAGTAGCATTGCACTTGCTTCACCGGAGATATTCAACTGTTGGGATTCGGATTAATAATAATATTTCAATCATATTAATAACTGAACTATTTTAAAAACACATACTCGTCTAATAACTTAAAAAAAACTCACCGTGTAGTCTCATACGCTTAATGCGAGAAAACTAGCACGCTTACAAAAGATAATATTATTTCTCGAAATCAGCATAAAAGAAACAATAATCAGTATTTAATGTGGCCTCTTTTTTCCTTTATAGCCATCGTTACTCTTTTTGGTGTGGAGTTCAAGAGAATAACTGCCTCGATTATTGGACCATGGATACCACACGCATTGGTCTCAATTGCCTTTCTGTTGTTCTGAATTTCACTTTTCTTCTCTTATCGTTGCAAATGGTCCAGAGATTTTCTATTCTATTAATGTCTGGCGATATTCCAAAACAATCCAAGTACTTAATGCTGTTTTCAACTAAATTCCCCGCCCTGCCCACTGTCAGTAGGGGACACCGATGGGCTTGAAAAGGCCGCCGTCCGTCGGATGGGACGTTAAGCCGTGGCCCCGTTTGCGGGAGAGACATACACTGTGCACGTTAAAGAACACGCTGGATGGCCTTGACGGGAGGCTACCATCTATCTCCCAACAGCAGTTCCAGTGGGTTTCCTCCCCCAACCTTCTCTGAGCCTTCGAATGGCTTCGGGACTTCGGGACCATGGACTTCGGAGCCATGGACTTCGGGGTCCATGTGACCTGGCCATTTAGCCCATGGTGTGCAAAAAAGTGCCGCTCAGAGGTAAAACAACCCAACCCAACCTGTTTTCAACTAAAAAAACTTTCTATTTATTTTTTTCTATCGAAAAATTGCGAAATACTAAAAACTTCTTTCGTTCACGTTAATGCCTATTTTTTTATATAAAACATTATTCTGGTTTCAATGTATATATATATTAGTGTGCTTATACCCTTTTTTTATTTCTATTCAATCATAATCATCATCATCATCCTCAAGCAGCCATGGGCTACGGAGGTCCAACCAGACCGTGCAATTTAGTTCTCCAAGCAAGTCTATCCTGAGCTACATCTACTGCATCTGGCCATTGCACACCAATTCTAACAAGGTCCTGTTTGACATTGTCTGCCCACCGCATCCTAGGTCTCCCCTTCTTTCTGAGGCCTTTAGGCACACTGTTCATAACCCTATTCGCCAATCTATAATTATTCATACGGGCAACATGGCCAAACCAACGGAGTCTCTCTCTACACAATATGCTGCTTAAAGGAGGTTGCAAACTCCTTCGCCTAACCTCATCATTAGTTACAAAGTTGAACCACCTAATGCCCAAGATACTGCGTAAGCATCTGAATCAAAAGCATCTAGTTTCCTGTTTACAAAGTGTCCAAGTTTCACTACCATAACTAATCCTAGACAGAACCAAACTATTATACAGTCTAATTTTAGTCTTTAGGTGTATACGCCTATTTCTCCACAATCTCCATAGATTCTTAAAAGTCCCGACAGTAATACCTATTCGTCTGTTAATCTCATGCCGCACATCACCATTATCTGTTACATAGCTCCCAAGATAATTAAACTGTGACACCTGCTCAAGACTGCAACCATTCAGATTAACTGAATCACAGCCTGCCTGACCATTTTCATCACTTTAGTTTTCTCTCTGTTTATAACCAAACCTACTCTACTACCAGTCACATCAACAGCTCGAATGAAAGAGTTCATCTCATCAACATCATTTGCCAATAGGGCTAAATCATCAGCATAATCTAAATCAGAAATTTTCGTATCTCCAGCCCATTTAATGCCAAAATCTTTCCCTTGAAGTGAATTTCGCATAACATAATCAATAACCAAGCTAAAGAGAAAAGGAGACAAAATGCACTCTTGTCGAACACCAGAATTAATGCTAAACCAATTGCTACAAGCCTTACCAACACACGACTCAGTGTTATTATAGAGAGCTTTCATTATGTTAACTAACTTGTCTGGTATACCATATGATCTCACAATCAACCACAAATTATGACGATCAACAGAGTCGAAAGCCTTTTTGAAATCAATAAAGCTAGCAACCAAAGGTTTCTGAAACTCTAAACATTTCTCAAGAATCTGCCTAAGTGAAAATATCTGATCCACACATCCCCTACCACTTCTGAATCCACATTGCTCATCACGCAATTGACTATCAACCAGATTCTTAATTCTATTAAGCACAATCATGGAAAGAACTTTACCTGGAACAGAGAGTAGGCTGATACCCCTATAGTTATCACAAGAACTGCGATCACCTTTTTTGAAAATAGGGATAACAACAGCTCTGGTAAAATCCTTAGGAACCATGCCTTTATCATAAAAGATATTCAGAATTTCAGTCATCCAAGTGGTAACCGAAACATTCCCAGCTCTAAGCATTTCGGTAGTAATTTCATCAACCCCTGGGGATTTATGTATTTTAAGTTTAGAAACAGCTAAAATAACTTCAGATTGTGTTATAGGGCCAATATTAAAGCCACCAATGCATCTATCATCATTGCAAACAATGGGAGTAGAACTAACTACATTGTTTAGAACATCACTGAAATGCTCAGCCCACTTAGCCATGACAGAATCCTCCCCTTCTATAACCTTACCTTTTTTATCCTTCAATCCTTGTATGCCTGTCCGTTTTCTACCACACAAAACATTAACTATCTGGAACAGCTCTCTGCTGTTGTAACTGCTTCCTCGGCTTTGTCAGCCAAACCATCAAGCCAAAGATTCTTATCAGCAGCTAGCTGATCTTTTACACGTTTATTAAGTTCTCTGTAATGCTTTCTATTAGGACTAGTAGGGTATTGATTAAAGACATTCCTGCAGTTCTTTCTTTCTGAAATAAGCTCAAGTGCCTTATCACTCAGATAATTCTGTCTCTTCTGCTCCTTTTTTCCTAAAAGAGTACTGTTAGTGTCCAAAAAAGCCTGCTTAAAATGATCCCATTCTTCTTCAACTTCAGTAGTAAGCAAACCATGACTGTCATAATGACTAAGTAACCTATCATGGTAAGCTTTGGCTATAACTGGATCTTTCAGAGCTTCAGTATTAAAAGTAAATTTTTTAACCCTAGCACAACACTTTTTAAGTTTAAGTTGCAACACACTTTTAACAAGGTAATGGTCAGATCCAATTTCAGCTCCCCTATATGCCCTGGTATTCCTAACAGAACTAACCCATTTGCTGTTAATTAATATGTAATCAATCATATTCTTATGCAGCCCATCAGGTGAAACCCATGTGTATTTATGTATGTCGCGGTGTTTGTAATAAGTGTTAGTTATTCTGAATCCATTGAGTTTACTTACCTGTAGGAGACGGTGCCCATTGCCATTGCAGCTACCAATACCAAAAGGGCCTATTACTCCTCCCCAAAGGTCAGAGTCAGTACCAACTTTGGCATTGAAGTCACCAAGAACAAGGGTAATATCTCCTTTCTTGACAGAATTCAAAATATCCTGAAGTTGTTCATAAAACCTATCCTTCTCATCCTCATCGGCATCCTCAGTGGGGGCATAACAGCAGATAACATTCAAGTCTTTAACGCTTGTCTGAAATTTTGCTGTAAGAAACCTTTCATTAATGCACTCATATCCTAGAAGAGCATCACTAGCGTGTCTGCTGAGAAGCAGACCCACGCCTTGGTGATGCTTATTGTCGTCCCTCCCTGAAAAGAGAAATTTAAGATTATTTTTAAGAATCTGACCTTTATCTGTCCATCTGGTCTCTTGCAAGCCGAGAATATCTAAATTATAATGGTGGAATTCTTGTGTGAGGACATCAAGAGAAAAAGCTCTGTGCAGAGTCCTCACATTCCAACTACCTACGGAGAGAAAATGGTTAGTGGGATGTTTAAAGAAACTATGTTTATTGAGAGAGGGAATGCCGACAATATCAAACAGCCCCCTAATCGCAGACATGGGGCAAAGACCCGTTCCCCCACCACTAAAGGCTGAAGCCATCTACACTGGAAGACTTCCTCCAATGTAGAATTTGACGATGCCAATAGAAGCAAACAGTTCAGGTGCCTGCGATGACTTCTGCTCAGGATTATCCACCAGCTGATAAACATATCCTGTGAATCTATTCACTTGGGGCTGTCAACCCACAAACAAACAGAAAACACAGCGGAAGATTTTCCCTCCACAGAAGCCCACCAGTGCAGCAAAATCAGGATCCATAATCAAGCTCAGAGCCATATATCTGTCCAGTCCAGTAGGTTTATATGGTCAGCACCAGGACCCTGTGTGGTTGACCACTCCTCAGCAGGGTAGAAAAAAAGAAAAGTAGCCATAGTTGTCCAGATCAGTAGGCCACACTAATCTGGCAGCCCTCCCCTTCCGTTCCACAACAGAGTATCTCTTTTGAAAGTTACTAACGGTCCTCACCACGAGAAGGCGGGGTCGGACATTAGGTGCTAGGCCTGGCCCATTCTATGCATCATCACAGGGGATTGGTGCATAGCTCTCCTTCCAGTGACTACCTAGCTACCATTTACAGACCTTCTATTCAATAGTATATATATATTGATACAGTATGGTTTCTTATATAGTAAAATGATTTTTTTTTTAGTTGTAACATGCCAATTGTAATTTCATTACGTACGCATAAACAGTCTGTGTGCTGAAACTTTATCGTAAAAATCTAACCTGTTTTTGTTTATCTAAAATTTCATGTATCGTTTTCCTATATTTATATTTAATTAAGTTTATCTGAAACGAAATTTATTCTTCATGAGATGTTATACAATTCATTTTTTATTTTATCACTTTCATTCTGAACACCATCCAAATGAAATCATATTAAACACGTGTTCTTGATTTAAACTGTTACCTCTTATGCATCTACAAAGATAAACAAAATATTATCGCTCTATGCAATAGAAATTCTTGTTATTCCTACAAGAATTGTAGGTTAAAATGGTAATTCGGAGCGTTAAATCTTTTCCTAAACACAGTTTTAGCGTTCAGCAAAAATAAATATGTTTCTTTAACATTAATTCCAATCTACAAGGAACAATTTTATTCCGTAGCTTCTCTAAATCAGCTGCGAGCACATGATATGATTTATTCTTAACTGCATAAATATATGCAAATTTTGCCGACCAAATGGCTTAATCAATAATGTTTGTGAAAGAACCCGAAGAGAAAAAAAAAATCCTTTTAATGCGGAGCAGCAGAATTCCGAAAGTAATCGATGATCAATTTCCCATGTCGAAAACCAAAACCAAATTATGCAGAAAGATGAAAGATGATCGGTTGCATTTTTAATGTGCGTCGAGTGATTTGACAGGAGCGTGTCTAGGGAAACGAAATTTATGTCGCTTCAGGTTGTATTAACTGTAAAAGAAAGGAGAGCTCAGACGCTGTTAAAGACAAACTTTTCATTCGTTCTTGGACTAGGATTGATTGTCACGAGAAGCAGCAATTTTCGCAAGATTCGTGGCCTTCGCAATCTCAGGATCAGGACCGGATTTTGAAAAATTTTAAAGAAGGTGGGAGGGAGAGAGAGTTGGGTTGTTGGGTTGGGTTGTTTTACCTCTGAGCGGCACTTTTTTGCACACCATGGGCTAAATGGCCAGGTCACATGGACCCCGAAGGCTCAGAGAAGGTTGGGGGAAGAAACCCACTGGAACTGAGCATGGGAGACAGATGGTAGCCTCCCGTCAAGGCCATCCAGCGTGTTCTTTAACGTGCACAGGGTATGGCTCTCCCGCACACGGGGCCACGGATTAGCGTCCCATCCGAGGACGGCGGCCTTTCCAAGCCCATCGTTGTCCCCTACTGACCGTGGGCAGGGCGGTATATTTTGCGGAGATAAATCTCAACGCTGACCCAGCTGGGGCTCGAACCTGGGAACTACAGATTACGAGCCTGGCGCGCTACCGACTTTGCCACCCCCGCCCCAGGGAGGGGGAGAGAAGGGACTGAATTGAGCCAATACAAATCAGAAAGGAATCCTCGGTTGGTTGGTTTGTTTTTAATTCAGAAAGAAGTCTCCAGGACTACAATTAATGTTTCTGTCCTCTGCTCTACTAGTCTTTAAAAAGTATTCTTGCAAAATATGCACAATGTATATATGTATATACGTTTACCAGTAATACAGAGTGAGTGGCAACATTTGAGGAGACTCTGAGACTGCGCAGTTGACTCTTGGACAGTTCTCGTGGATATTCACAAGTAATTGATAGGCTTATGATAACTATCCAAGTGTCAATTGCGCAGACTCATAGTCTCGCCAGTTGCCAACCACATTTTGCCACTGATATTTACGGGTGTGGAGAGTTTGCTCAGCCGTTTGCACTCCAGACTCGCAATCTGTAGTTCCCAGGTTTGAGTCCCCACTGTGCCAGCTTTGAGATTTATCTCCGCGAGCCCCCCCCCCCCCTTCCTCAGCCCTCTGTGAGCACCAATGGGTTTGTAAAGGCCGCCGTTCCTCGGACGGGACGTTAAACCTTGGCTCTGTGTACAGGAGAGCTATTTTATACTGTTCAGTCGCTCAAAAAAGTATCCGAACACTATGGTTGATTACAGAATTCAGAAAAAATATCTGGCAACGATTTTTTTTTTAGAAATTAGTGATCTGACAACCTTCACGTGATACGAAGGCTGCCAGATCACCAATTTCTAAAAGAAATCGTTGCCAGATATTTTTTCTGAATTCTGTAATCAACCATAGTGTTCGGATACTTTTTTGAGCGACTGTAGGTGGTCATATTATTTTGATACTAGATCGTGTGGGCTCACTCACGGAAATATTGAGCGTGTGCAGTAACTGCACACGCTCCAGTTTGCTGTGAACGGTAACTGGAGCGTGTACAGTTGCTGTACACGCTCCAGATATTTTTCCTGAATTCTGTAATCACGTGACACGAAGGTTGCCAGATCACTAATTTCTAAAAAAAATCGTTGCCAGATATTTTTTCTGAATTCTGTAATCAACCATGGTGTTTGGATGCTTTTTTGAGCGATTGTACACTCATGAAGAATCCGCTGGATGGTCTTGATGGAAGAAATCCATCTGTCTCCTAGCAGCTGTCCAGTGGGTCCCCTTTCCTTGACCTTCTCTGAGACCGTTGCTCTCCAGTCTCGTAATCCGCAGAGACAAGGCTTCCCACCCCCTTGGATAATTGCCTCAAAGGTCACCTTCCAAGGTCCTTTCCTCGACCTCGCCTCGCCTGGTAGCAGTCATATTTAACCTTGGGATAGGGAGGGGGTCAGGTTGGCAACCCTTTCAAGCTTGTTGTTCGTTAATTTGAAGTGATCTGTTTCTATACCAATATATGATAAGAAGCAGAATATCTTAATCATCTTCGGCTTTTATATCGGTTATTTTGCATCGTTTTATTTCGGATCATTTATCATTGCGCATTCTTACACATATTATTATTTCATTTGCAAAAAATTAAATTCTCAGAGGATAGTCACCGAGGAATGGGGAAAAAATGTATATATATATATATGTATAAGTTATATACAAACAGCATTTGCTTTTGTAAGGAAATATCTTTTGTAAGGTTGGGGGAGGGGACCCACTGGAACAGCTGTTGGGAGTCAGATGGTAGCCTCCCGTCAAAACCATCCAGCGTGTTCTTTAACGTGCACAGGGTATGGCTCTCCCGCACACGGGGCCACGGCTTATCGTCCCATCCGAGGACGGCGGCCTTTCCAAGCCCATCGATGTCCCCTACTGATCGTGGGCAGGGCGGGGAATTTTGCGGAGATAAATCTCAAAGCTGACCCAGCTGGGGCTACTTCATTACGAACAGAGCCATGTTATTTGAATAAGGAATCGAATTCAGGGCTCAGTTACTTCTCATGTAACCCTTCTATGGAAAATTGTCACTGAGGATAAAATTCTCAATAAAATCAATCTAAATCTGATTTTAAACACAATTCGTTATATCTAAAAAGTTATGGAGCTGGAATATTCAACAGCAGCAGTGCAGTGAAAATATTTGATGGGAAAAGCAATTCAAATAAGTTGAAATGGGTGCAATGACTGTTACAATTAATTTTACTAAAAAAAATATGTATAAGTGTATTTCTAACAGTTTGCAAAGTTTTCATTTTAAATTTGCGACAATTTTTAATAGTTTTTAAAGACAAATTTAAATTGTTTTCTATACATTTTTAAATACGAACCAAATACTGCTGAAAATCGAGATTTAGGTAGATTTGATTAACTTTTTTAATTTATCATCAGCTCTTATTATTCTTCGTTTTTGGAATAAGTTGAAGGTCATAGAATAAGTACCATTTCAAGATGATCAATTCAAACCAATCCCTTTCTTACTATGATACATTTAATTGCACTTATTAAGTACAATTATGACCTCACGTCGGGCATGTAAGCAACAAACGACCATCCAGGTTTATCAAGAAAGGGCTTCGTTCTTTTAATCTTGCTTATTACGAATGTTCCATTGGTTAATGAACCGTCTTTTAAAAGATTTTCGCTGCGAAATATGTCATTATTTAACGAGATTGTCATCTTCAAAGTGAGGGTATCCACTGAAAAGGAAAACTTCTTCGTAATTGTCTCATTCGATTCATTGTCTTCTCTCCTTAAGAACAAAGAATTCTGAACGAGCTTTGTCATTAGATTAACTTGTTCGTTCTCTTCCGTTCGAATCTTGTCACACACGTTAATGACCAATAATGTTCGAATCTTCTTTTTCCTCGTTTCCTTTTAGATCCGATTAAATTTTCCTGCTTTCTTTTCGAGAATGCAGATTTTAATTTCAACATCGGACAATGCTGCGCCTTCAACGCGAACCGTGTGAAGTGCTCTAAGACATTCCAAATGCAAAGCACAAGAGAAAACGAAATGGTTCTTAAATCTAAGTAGCTTGCGGTGCAAATATTATTAGCAAAATTAAATTGCGTTACTTTGTCCTCAGTTAAGAAGAAAAAGAAAAATACATGCGTTTAAGGAGTCTTCAAATCTTAAAAACATAAAAAAAGAACATTACACTGACAAAAATTGCTTTTTTTTTGGGGGGGGGGGGAGATTTCACATTATTTAAGTAGGTGATGTTCACCATTTTGGAATGGTTTTACCAACAGATAATATCTTCTCATTTGCAAACGAATTATGTCTCTTTCAACAGTTGTCCCGATGGTAGTTTTATTTTTAACGAGCAACATAATCAATGAAGTGAATGAGGCTAAACATTTTGTAGTTCATACTATTGGTCAGTTTAAAATATGAAAATATAAAAAAAAAGAATGTCTGCCATTTAGCATTAAAATCGCTTCAACTACTCCATTGATTAACTTTATTCCCATTGGCCAATTCAGGTTCATTCCTAGAAGAATGCTTCATTGTGTCAATAGTTGATTTCCTTCTTCTTTAGACAGAAACGAAACCTTCGACGTTATCAACTTGAACTTTAAAAGGGATAGGATAAAATTAAAAGGCCAATTCTTTATAGGAAGCTCTTGAAATATAATCTCCTTAAACTTATCAGGCCAATCCGATCGTTACTCTGGAACCGCACTCGGCAAATCAGAGTCAACAATCTATTTTCCGTAATCAAAAATATTAGAAGAGCAGTTGCTGAAGGACATTGTGTTTGGCACATTTCTTTTTGTTTTGTTTTTTCACATTTGATATCCCCGATTCTTCGTCCAATTACGAATAATATACGTATTTGCAGACGGCATCAAATTCTTTTCAATGTACAATTGCACAACTAGATTTAGACTAGTTGCTTACTCGTCAGTCCTTCATTTGGGGCACAATAACAAGCAAAAAAATTACCGCTTTAGAAACAATACTCTCAATAGAGATAAGGAACTTTCTGATCTTAGAATCATGTTCGATGATATTGTGTCATTTTCTCCCCATTGTAGGAAAGTTTGCAGGAAGGCTCTTCTCACTGCCAACATGATTCTAAGAAGCTACCGGGAGTACAATAGCGCTAGGATAACCAAAGATTTCAGCAGGTATGTTAAAACTATACTTGAGTATGCCTCACCAGTATCAAGCCAACACATGGTAGCTGATATTCTGTTACTTGAAAGGTCACTAAAATGGTTCATTAAAAGATTACCAAGTTACTTCAACCTGACAAAACTAACAATGGCTCTCAAATCTCAATATATATTTATTGGAATGGAGAAGACTTGAATTGGACCTAAAGATATGATACAAAGTTATTCATGAGACAACTCACAAGACATCCAACATCATTGTTAAAAATTTCAAGTCGAGATATTACAGTACTGTGCAAATTAGTTGGGACAATAGGAAAATACAGTAACAAAGACACAACTAAAATATTTATTTGTTTAATAGTGCAGTTAATAGTGAATGTGACCCCCCCCCCCCACTTAGCTTTAATTACTTCTTTCACCCTCTCAACCATTGATGCCACTAGCTTTCCACACATCTCCTTCACTTCAGGGTCGTGGTACCGCACTTTCATGATACTTTCTATCATTTTGGTTTTCGTCGTGCAATGCATCTTAGATATGCGCGCTTTAATAATGGCCCACAAATTTTCAATGGGGGTTTAGATCGGGTGAATTTCCTGGCCACTCCAATACCTTCAAAGGCTGCTGGATAAAGAAGCTCTTATCAAGCTTAAAATTGTGGCATGGAGCCAGATCCTATTGAAATAGCCCATCGCCGTTAAGAAACAGCTTCTGCAGTGTTGGGATCATTTTCGCCTCCAGAACGCCTATGTACGTTTTGCTGTCCATCATTCCTTCAATGGGGTGAACTGTCAGTGACTCGGAAGCTGTGAAACATCCCCAAAACATGACCTTTGGTGGGTGTTTGGGGGATTGCTGGATGTGGCCGGATCGAAGAGGTTCTCCAGACGAGCGGCGGACGAAATTTGACCTGCAGCCATGCACCTCAAAGTGGGTTTCGTCGGAAATATCACTTTTTCCCAATTCTCCACAGTCTAGTCTCGATGTTTCTTTGCCCAGGATGGCCTTTTTTGCTTCATAGCGGGTGTCAAAAACTGCTTTTTGGAGGGGCATCGAGCCCGGCTGCCACATTCCAGAAGGCGACGATGTACGGTGGAAGCATCTATATTAACCCCATGAGACGCAATCTCCCTTTTGATGTCTCCACTTGTCTTGACTGGTATGATACTAATTCTTCGAATAAGACTATCATCTCTAGGGGTGGTGTTTCTTTTTCTTCCACAATGTCCTTTATGGGACGTGTCCACGGACTCTGTCTCCTTATGCAGCTTCATGATTCGTGAAACGCTGGATTTCCCGACGCCAACTGCTTTTGCTATCTGCCTAGCAGTAAGTGAAGTGTTTTCGCCTAAAGCGATTATTTTAGCTCGTTTACGAGGCGTGGTGTCCATGATATATTTAATAAAAAAAGTTTCCAATGAAAATTGTGAACTACTTACATAATCACGTCCTCAGCCTATGAAATATCAATTCCGACTAAAGTGGAAGTGTAAATAATAGCAGAGTAACACAACAGACAATTCTAGACTTGCAGATATCGCTCTACTGCAAGTCTAAACTTGCGCGTGTCCATTGCAGGGACACGCGCAAGTTTAGACTTGCAGCAGTTTAGACTCTGCAGCGGAAGGGACTTAGCGTTCCTTCGCTTTTCCCAACTAATTCGCACAGTATTGTAGAAGACATCCCATGTTCATGAATTCTAATCCCACAAGAAGAACAGCAAATACCATTCGTATCTGGGTGGGGGAGAATCTAGATCCGACAACATCAATTTTGGTGGGCAGAGTAAAATCAAATCTAGGTGGTGGGATCCATTACGAGAATCACTCAAAAATGCGCATTATTATTACAAATCAGTATTTATTCTACTTCATTGCAATTTGCATATCGTAAAAGTACATCCTTTCCACCTCTTTTTATCATAAATGCATCCTTCTCGCACCTTCCTGTGGTCAAGTGGCTAGTCTGCTTGACTACTAATCAAAGGGATCCAGGTTCGAGCCCAGAATAAGATTTCTTTCTTGTATTATTGTCCTTCCTCACAAATCTTCTCA
Organism: Ryuthela nishihirai; assembly: GCA_038380435.1. Lineage (NCBI taxonomy): Eukaryota > Metazoa > Arthropoda > Arachnida > Araneae > Heptathelidae > Ryuthela > Ryuthela nishihirai. The sequence goes on from JAWZYU010000009.1 coordinate 19,211,738, forward strand.
GCGTCGCATTGAACTGATAGGCTCCTCTCAGACCTCTGTGAAAGCAGCTACATCTTCTTCCACAAGTGGCTCTGCTGTAACCTTAATCAAACATCGCAGGTTTCAAGGATATCGTCGACACAATGTGATGTTAGTGAATTTTTGTTGAGTGAGAAGGAGATTGTTGGAAATATCACTAAAAGTGAAGAGAGGACGGAAAGATTGGATTTCCATTGCAGTATAACAATTCCCACTCCATTTTATAGGTCTTCAAACATTTCCTGAAAAATTCGTGAAATACGAGTATGCACAAGTTTAAAATTTTTTGCCTCCATTACCCTAGGTCGGGGGGGGGGGATTTTGACCTCCTCCCCTCCGAGATTCGACTCTGAACAGTGTAATAGTGATTTTCAAGTTACTATTACATATTATTAATGAGTAGGCAAACATTCGCAATGAGTTTCCGGTTTCCTCACGCTCATACCGGAAAGCCACGAACGCTTCACGAAGAAGGATCTCAGTGCAAATGGCATTGATCTCAATGTCGCCGCATACGTTATGGTGTTTCGGACAGAAATGCTTGTTGCAGTGCTTTGTAAGTATTGCCAATGCTGTTAAAAGACTGTGGGGAAATATGTGTACAAAATAAAAATCATGAGCAGAAATAAAATTCGTTTTTCCTACGGAGGGAAAAATGTTTGCATACGAAGCAGTGCGAATTCCTCTTCCTTCTGTCTCGTTGCACATTCTCATTTTCAGTCCCAAAGAGCGTTAAAGGCAGACAAACATTATTTGCCATCAGCAACGGAACAGAAATCTTTCCGCCTCAGTGACTTGGCTTCAGAGTCGACAACGTATTGCAGAGGCGACGGATATACAATGCTACGCTATTTATATCCCCCATACGAAAAGGCTGCTGCTTATAGCGAGCAGACCTGAGTGCGGATCAATAATGCATGCGGCTTCTCTTCGTGTTAGTAATAACATGTAGAAGCACGTGTTATGTTCGATGCCCCGTTTAGTTGTCGGTTAATGTTGAACCAATGCTATCTGGTATGTTAATGGGAACAGAATGCCGGATTTCTTTTTAACCTTGCTGCATCACATTCAGAAAATTGTCTCGGATGCGAACTGAAAGATTCCCTTTAATATTTTCAAATGCTTTGCAGAACTCGGTACTTTAGACATTCGGAAATTCTCAGATGAATTGATGGAAGTTAATATTCGGTAGGTCCCAGTACTGTTTCGTTTTTCGGATTTGCTGCAAGCATTAGAGGTAGAATGGGAATTAAATCTTAAGCTGACCCGAATCCTTCCGAAAGCGGAAGCAGTTCTAATGGCTCGTCTCAAAGGCTTTTTACGTTTAACATTTGGAAAGGCATTCAGAAAATGGTGAAATTTTATTTTGAGTTTAGGAAACCTTTAATAGACTGTACAGCTGAAGGAAGATCTTTCAAACTAGAGTAGCTCTTTTGTCACAGTCAGGAAGATTTGCTTTTGTTGTTTGCACCCGATGATGAAACGGTGAATCGCTAAATGCACAAAGTAACAAGATCGTTTGTTTGACAAAATAAGACTTTTGGCAAATATTATATTGACACTCAGTAGTCATTCATCGCTATCTCCAGCTGGATCAGTCGCTATCTCCAGCTGGGATTTATCTCCGCAAAATTCTCCACCCTGCCCACGGTCAGTAGGGGACACCGATGGGCTTGGGAAGGCCGCCGTCCGTCGGATGGGACGTTAAGCCGTGGCCCCGTGTACGGGAGAGCCATACCCTGTGCACGTTAAAGAACACGCTGGATGGCCTTGACGGGAGGCTACCATCTGTCTCCCAACAGCTGTTCCAGTGGGTCCCCTCCCCCAACCTTCTCTGAGCCTTCGGGGTCCATGTGACCTGGCCATTTAGCCCATGGTGTGCAAAAAAGTGCCGCTCAGAGGTAAAACAACCCAACCCAACTCATCGCTATCTTGAATACGAATGAGGAATCAGATTCAAGCCTCTGTGGTCACTCATCACCGTCTCCAATATCAATGGAGAATCAGATTCAGGACTCAATGGCTACTCTTCCCCGTCTCTAACATTGATGGGGAATCAGATTCAAGACTCAATGGCTACTCATTCCCTTCACCAAAATCGATGGGTAATCAGATTCAGGACTCTGTGCCCTAAGCTCTTTGAGACCAGTTTTACGTAAAGAGCGACAGATTATTTGGATCGGCTCAGTTGTATCACTGGCTCTCTAGAAGTCACCTCTGGGCTGACTTGCCATAGAGAAGAATTCCTCCGACACTATTCACCAGATTGGTGACACTTTTAGTTGTGCCCCTACGTTCTGGCCCAGTCCTTAGCAGTTATGTGCTTTGGTGTACTCTGTGCCAACGACATCAACAACATTGTACAGTTCTGGCATCACGACTAATCTGTGTGGCTATGGCTATCATGGCCAAGATACAATTTTGATAATTCTCTTACTCTCGATGCTCATCACTTGGCGGTATGAGCAACAATTCCGTATCACAGTCATTTCCTGTTCTTTCCCCAGCCAAGAACACACTACAAAACGTCTCCTGAATCGAACCGCCGATATGCCTCACCAACGTTCGTTCTACTGAATAACCAGTAACCCACGTGACCATTCTATGCGAAATCGTAATCATTTGCCTATCTTAGCCAGCACAATGCTCGGTTCGATTTGTATGACTCTTTTTCCTCTCCACTTCGTGGTGTTGCAATTTCCATGCTGTGCAGTAGATACGATTGAGATTTATGTACAATCGCTTAAAAAAGTATCCGAACACTATGGTTGATTGCAGAATTCAGAAAAAATGTCTGGCAACGATTTTTTTTTTAGAAATTAGTGATCTGGCAACCTTCGTGTCACGTGACCAAACTGGAGCGTGTGCAGTAACTGCACACGCTCCAGTTTGCTGTGAACGGTAACTGGAGCGTGTACAGTTGCTGCACACGCTCCAGACATTTTTCCTGAATTCCGTAATCACGTGACACGAAGGTTGCCAGATCACTAATTTCTAAAAAAAATCGTTGCCAGATATTTTTTCTGAATTCTGTAATCAACCATAGTGTTCGGATACTTTTTTGAGTGACTGTACCTTCCGGACGAGCGTCTTCAGTTACAGTTAACTGCATTTCCAATGACTAATTCTATGGTATAATGCTTAAAGGCAGTAATAGAGGATGACTGTTCGGTGGCCTGTAGGTCAGAGCACCTGACATGTTATCAGGAGGTTGTGGGTTCAGATACCACCCCGCTAATGACAATTTATCTAAGAAGTGTCCTAGGTTTATATTGAGTACAGCTATTCAATTTAGTTTTGTTAGTCTAGTTGCATGAATAATTTATCAAGTAAGTAAATATTTTCAAAGAAAAGTATGCATTTCCTGACATGGCACTTTAGAATATTTTAATTATGAATGCTTCGGCAAATAACGTCCTGGATTTCATAACGAAAACGTCTGGTTCTTTTCATTACAAGTGAATTCCCACCTGTCTCTACATTTGGCCTAAGTCCTAGACGAACACGGCGAGTATTTGAATATGCGTGGCCTGCTACATTCCACTGCAAGTCGATTCTGACCAGCATGTGGCCCTATACTTTCATTACAACAAATGATTCTGACCGGCATCTGACCCTCTACTTTCAAAACAAAATGATTCTGACCAGCATGTGGCCCTATACTTTCATCACAAAAAATGATTCTGACCGGCATGTGACCCTCTACTTTCAAAACAAAATGATTCTGACCAACAGGTGGCCCTATAATTTCATTACAAAAAATGATTCTGACCGGCATGTGACACTCTACTTTCAAAACAAAATGATTCTGACCAGCAGGTGGCCCTATAATTTCATTACACAAAATGATTCTGACCGGCATGTGACCCTCTACTTTCAAAACAAAATGATTCTGACCAGCATGTGACCCTATACTTTCATTACAAAAAATGATTCTGACCGGCATGTGACCCTCTACTTTCAAAACAAAATGATTCTGACCAGCAGGTGGCCCTATAATTTCATTACACAAAATGATTCTGACCGGCATGTGACCCTCTACTTTCAAAACAAAATGATTCTGACCAGCATGTGACCCTATACTTTCATTACAAAAAATGATTCTGACCGGCATGTGACCCTCTACTTTCAAAACAAAATGATTCTGACCAGCATGTGGCCCTATACTTTCATCACAAAAAATGATTCTGACCGGCATGTGACCCTCTACTTTCAAAACAAAATGATTCTGACCAACAGGTGGCCCTATAATTTCATTACACAAAATGATTCTGACCGGCATGTGACCCTCTACTTTCAAAACAAAATGATTCTGACCAGCATGTGACCCTATACTTTCATCACAAAAAATGATTCTGACCGGCATGTGACCCTCTACTTTCAAAACAAAATGATTCTGACCAGCAGGTGGCCCTATAATTTCATTACACAAAATGATTCTGACCGGCATGTGACCCTCTACTTTCAAAACAAAATGATTCTGACCAGCATGTGACCCTATACTTTCATTACAAAAAATGATTCTGACCGGCATGTGACCCTCTACTTTCAAAACAAAATGATTCTGACCAGCAGGTGGCCCTATAATTTCATTACACAAAATGATTCTGACCGGCATGTGACCCTCTACTTTCAAAACAAAATGATTCTGACCAGCATGTGACCCTATACTTTCATTACAAAAAATGATTCTGACCGGCATGTGACCCTCTACTTTCAAAACAAAATGATTCTGACCAGCATGTGGCCCTATACTTTCATCACAAAAAATGATTCTGACCGGCATGTGACCCTCTACTTTCAAAACAAAATGATTCTGACCAGCAGGTGGCCCTATAATTTCATTACACAAAATGATTCTGACCGGCATGTGACCCTCTACTTTCAAAACAAAATGATTCTGACCAGCATGTGACCCTATACTTTCATTACAAAAAATGATTCTGACCGGCATGTGACCCTCTACTTTCAAAACAAAATGATTCTGACCAGCATGTGGCCCTATACTTTCATCACAAAAAATGATTCTGACCGGCATGTGACCCTCTACTTTCAAAACAAAATGATTCTGACCAACAGGTGGCCCTATAATTTCATTACAAAAAATGATTCTGACCGGCATGTGACACTCTACTTTCAAAACAAAATGATTCTGACCAGCAGGTGGCCCTATAATTTCATTACACAAAATGATTCTGACCGGCATGTGACCCTCTACTTTCAAAACAAAATGATTCTGACCAGCATGTGACCCTATACTTTCATTACAAAAAATGATTCTGACCGGCATGTGACCCTCTACTTTCAAAACAAAATGATTCTGACCAGCAGGTGGCCCTATAATTTCATTACACAAAATGATTCTGACCGGCATGTGACCCTCTACTTTCAAAACAAAATGATTCTGACCAGCATGTGACCCTATACTTTCATTACAAAAAATGATTCTGACCGGCATGTGACCCTCTACTTTCAAAACAAAACGATTCTGACCAGCAGGTGGCCCTATACTTTCATTACACAAAATGATTCTGACCGGCATGTGACCCTCTACTTTCAAAACAAAATGATTCTGACCAACAGGTGGCCCTATAATTTCATTACAAAAAATGATTCTGACCGGCATGTGACCCTCTACTTTCAAAACAAAATGATTCTGACCAGCAGGTGGCCCTATACTTTCATTACAAAAAATGATTCTGACCGGCATGTGACACTCTACTTTCAAAACAAAATGATTCTGACCAGCAGGTGGCCCTATAATTTCATTACACAAAATGATTCTGACCGGCATGTGACCCTCTACTTTCAAAACAAAATGATTCTGACCAGCATGTGACCCTATACTTTCATTACAAAAAATGATTCTGACCGGCATGTGACCCTCTACTTTCAAAACAAAATGATTCTGACCAGCAGGTGGCCCTATAATTTCATTACACAAAATGATTCTGACCGGCATGTGACCCTCTACTTTCAAAACAAAATGATTCTGACCAGCATGTGACCCTATACTTTCATTACAAAAAATGATTCTGACCGGCATGTGACCCTCTACTTTCAAAACAAAACGATTCTGACCAGCAGGTGGCCCTATACTTTCATTACACAAAATGATTCTGACCGGCATGTGACCCTCTACTTTCAAAACAAAATGATTCTGACCAACAGGTGGCCCTATAATTTCATTACAAAAAATGATTCTGACCGGCATGTGACCCTCTACTTTCAAAACAAAATGATTCTGACCAACAGGTGGCCCTATACTTTCATTACAAAAAATGATTCTGACCGGCATGTGACACTCTACTTTCAAAACAAAATGATTCTGACCAGCAGGTGGCCCTATAATTTCATTACACAAAATGATTCTGACCGGCATGTGACCCTCTACTTTCAAAACAAAATGATTCTGACCAGCATGTGACCCTATACTTTCATTACAAAAAATGATTCTGACCGGCATGTGACCCTCTACTTTCAAAACAAAATGATTCTGACCAGCAGGTGGCCCTATAATTTCATTACACAAAATGATTCTGACCGGCATGTGACCCTCTACTTTCAAAACAAAATGATTCTGACCAGCATGTGACCCTATACTTTCATTACAAAAAATGATTCTGACCGGCATGTGACCCTCTACTTTCAAAACAAAACGATTCTGACCAGCAGGTGGCCCTATACTTTCATTACACAAAATGATTCTGACCGGCATGTGACCCTCTACTTTCAAAACAAAATGATTCTGACCAACAGGTGGCCCTATAATTTCATTACAAAAAATGATTCTGACCGGCATGTGACCCTCTACTTTCAAAACAAAATGATTCTGACCAGCAGGTGGCCTTCTACTCTCATTACAAAATGGATTCTGACCTGCAATTACACTTCAGTTGCACCCACGAAGGACTTTCAAAAACACGTTTATTTATCTGAATAGCGCAATTATGAGGTATTTCGGGCGATATTATTGAATTATTAATCAATCAGCTGTCAGAAGAACTTAGCGAACCAAAGATCTCAACTAAAGATATACAGAATAACAAAAACTGGATAAAACAAAATCCCAACTTAAGGATGCAAGAGGAGAAGGTAAGCAAGATGGAAAGTGTTTCAGGTACATGAGGATACATCTCAGAGTCAATCGATGGAAGTTAGAGGGAAATAGAAGAAAGCTCTCAGATAAAACACTTAATTGCTGATCTTTTGATAAGTTACGAAAAGATTCGATGAAATAGATCAATGTGGTAAGCCAGGGATCGATTCGAACTATGGCGGGCAAAGATTGGTATTCCGACCAGCGAAGCAAATCACGAATAAGAAAATTCTGATTTTTGTTTCGATAAATATGTTGTTGAATTCCCGAGAAATATGAAATGCATCGCCTGCCAAAATTATTGTGAACACTGCATCGTGCCGGAAATACTACGAAACATGCCAATATATGCAAAACTTCTTACTGATGTAAATATTCAACGTCTGACTCTGACAGACAGGAAGAGAGGTTTTTTGTCCTGAACTGCTCGGCAAAACAGAGCTGGTACAGTTCATCAGTTTACAGAGATGACCTCTAGCAGTATTTCGAAGCCCATTTCAAAGAGAACTATTATGTGCAGAGAATTGAAAACTTTAAATTTCGGAACTGTACCATGATACATACGACGAAGTATTAGATACGCGTCCTTACTAATTTGGTCAGGTAGTGTATATGTGATCATGATTTAATTCGAATGAAAATGTTTAAACAGTTTATTATCTAATTTGAATTTTTATTCCATTTCCTCTTCCATTTTTTATGCTACATGCAGCCTTTCATGAAACTTTTATATATCCTTGATATAAAAGATAATGTTAGTCTTATCCACCCTTGCCATTTGGAGGAGACGATCGAAAGACTCGAACATATCCAGAGGAAACATTTATTTTTGTTTGATGATGATGATTTTAAATGAAAAAGATTTTGTAAAATAACCATTTCGCCCACGAGCCTTTAGCCAATCGCCTATCTTGCCGACCGTTAAAAAAGTTTGTAGTCTATTACTATAAGATAAAACTAGTACCATCAGATAAAAAAAGGTATATAATGCGGAAAAAAATCTTCTGTTCTATCTCTTCTAGTTTGGGATTTACAATCGAATGACTTTTTTTTATGGTTGATACATGTCACTCAATGGATTAGTTCTGCTACTTTATTTTTTCATCCTTCTGATCTTCGAACTTCAGATGTGTTTTTAAATCAAGAATTGGCTGGGGATTGATTCTGATATCTTATATGGGATTGGCGGAGTCAATCCTGATACCTTATATAGGATTAGGGGAAGGGTTCGGTCTGTCGGGCCAATCTCATAATCTGCCTTTCCCAGGTTCGAGTCCCAACAAAGCAATCGTTGAAATTTATTCCCGCTAATCTACACTCTGCCCTCCGTGAGGAAAGGAACACCTGCGTGTTTAGAAACACCCTCGTCCGTTGGATGGGACGTTAGTCTGTGACCATTGTGCAAGAGAGCCATACTCTGTGGACGTTGAAAACATGCTGGATGGCCTTAAAAACATGCTGACTGGATGGAAGCTAAATCTGTCTCCTGACAGCTGGGGGCGGGGGTGGCTTAGTCGGTAGCGCGGCAGGCTCGTAATCTGTAGTTCCCAGGTTCGAGTCCCAGCTGGGTCAGCGTTGAGATTTATCTCCGCAAAAATTCCCCGCCCTGCCCACGGTCAGTAGGGGACACCGATGGGCTTGGAAAGACCGCCGTCCGTCGGATGGGACGTTAAGCCGTGGCCCCGTGTGCGGGAGAGCCATACCCTGTGCACGTTAAAGAACACGCTGGATGGCCTTGACGGGAGGCTACCATCTGTCTCCCAACAGCAGTTCCAGTGGGTTTCCTCCCCCAACCTTCTCTGAGCCTTCGGGGTCCATGTGACCTGGTCATTTAGCCCATGGTGTGCAAAAAAGTGCCGCTCAGAGGTAAAACAACCCAACCCTGACAGCTGCCCAGTGGGTCACCTCACCCCACCTTCTTTGGGCCCTCGGGGTCTTTATGACCTGGCCATTTATCCCATTGTGTGCGCAAAAGTGCCGCTCAGAGGTAAAACAACCAACTCAATTAAATCAAGAATGTCTGCATCGAAAATTAAATGGATAGAGGCAAACCATTCGAAGGTTGTTTGGAAACAATAAAAAACAAATATCGAAAATGTAGACCCTAAGGAGAGACTTCCGCCTCAATTGGTTAGTTACTTTTAATTTTGATAACAATTTTTCTCCATTCAGCTTCAGTTGCGATTGCACATATTGAGGTTTTGCTGCAGTGATTAAGTCAAAGAATTGAAATCGGAAAGGCAGAAATCTCATCCTTTTCCAGGAGAGCAACTAATTAGTAAAAATAATGAAATTGATAATACTGCATGCAATTAGTTGAAAACTAGATATTGGAAGAATTCTGGGAGTGTGCGCAAACTCGCTTACCTTGGAGAAAGTGAGTAGCAAAATTCCTGAATTATTGCTGGTGCTGCACGATTTCCGCTTGAGAAGCCCTGTGCTTACGATGCTGGCTGATTGTTAGAACAATCTCTTGGAGCTCTGCAAACTCTTGTTCCGTTTCTTCTTACGCAGACGCAAGCGATATTAGATTCCAAATGACTTCTCAGGCCGGAAGAAAATTCTCGGCGACTCATTGTTTCGATCTCTTGTACCAAGGCAAGAACATTCTCCTTAGATACAAAAAGAGAAAGCGGCAAGATGGAAAGTGTTTCAGATGCATAAGAATACATCTCAGAGTCAATCGATGGAAGTTAGGGAGGAAAACGCAAGGAAAACAAAGAGCAATTCCTGTGACTTCCAACTCAGTCTTTTTTCAGATTCGAGATTTTTCGTCCTTTGAAGAATTCGATTCATTCATGCAGATTTAATTGCTGCCGGGATTTTTAAGAATCTATGGAGAGTGTGAAAAAATAAGCGTATACACCTAAAGTCTCAATTTAGACTGTATAATAGTTTGGTCTCTCTAGGGTTAGTTATGGTACTGAAACTTGGACGCCTTTGTGAAAAAGATAACAGGAAACTAGATGCTTTTGATTCTAGATGCTTTCGCAGTATCTTGGGCATTATGTGGTTCAACTTTGTAAGTAATGATGAGGTTAGGCAAAGGAGTCGGCAACCTCCTCTGAGCAGTATATTGTGCAGAGAGAGACTCCGTTGGTTTGGCCATGTTGCCCGTATGGATAATTATAAATTGGTGAATAGGGTTATGAACAGTGTGCCTAAAGGTCTCATAAAGAGGGGGAGACCTAGGATGCGGTGGGCAGACAAGGTCAAACAGGACCTTGTTAGAATTGGTGTGCAGTGGCCAGATGCAACAGATATAGTTTAGGACAGATTTACTTGAAGAACTAAATTGCACAGTCTGGTTTCACAGTCTGGTTTTGCACAGTCTGGTCTACGTAGCCGATGGCTACTTGAGGATGATGATGATGTAACGTGAACCTTCTCACATCTCTTCTCTATTATGAAATCCACTGTCAGGCTCTTTCCAGACTCTCTTAAAAGCGATTCCCAAAAGAAAAATTAATTTTTCTTTTCTTTTTTAAATCATTTATTCTTTTATCATTCTCGAAATTTTTACTATAAAAATGGTGATGGGCCTCGACGTTTATGGCTCATTCCTCAGCAATAACTCTGCATCCCGAAGGCTTTTAAATTCCGAGAAATGGCATCTGTATTCGTCTGATATCTGATGATATAATCGTTCAAACACATACGTTTCGGAACATAAAGCATGCGGGTATGACTTCCAATCGTTGGAAGTATCGAAAACCACGATGAACACAAACTGGTATGAATCTACAAAGAGAGATAAGACCATCGGAATCCTCTGAAAGTTGGAAAAGTGTCGGGTTAACTTGTGTTCTAAAAAAATTATGGTTTCCGTTAGTTCCATTCTCATCTCATAATTTTTATTGGAAAGCGCATGTACTAAAGTGTAACCTGTAGAGAATTGATTTCAAACCATTATTCTCCATCTTGTTTGAAACAGACATAAAACAAAAGTTTTACGTACCAAACGCCTTTTGTTTTCAGTCAGCTATTCCCTTTAAGCTTCCATTTTGCAGCCATCCTATTGTTTATTGTTTTTCGTTTGAGATTTGTTGCTGGTTTGGGGATTTGTCAAAATATCATTCTATCATGCCTCTCCCCGAAATGGTGGCAAGGTACAATTATCTATATATCAAATGAAAGCTTCTAATATGGAAAGTGATATACTGCTTCGTAAGTAAAACCATTGTCACTTCCAAAATATAAAAAGAATATATTTTCTGTGAAATACTCCACTTTGAAGTTCCCACTAAAAAGCAATAAGTAAAAATAAATTTACAATTAACTTATAAGACGTGCGGATATTTTTTAATATATATATAATGCGTGTGAATATATAATGCAATGAATATGGAGCGTGTGCAGTTACCGTTCACAGCAAACTGGAGCGGTTGCGGTCAATGTTCACAGCATATTGGATCGTGTGAGCTCACAAAGACCTAGATCGTGTGGGCTCACTGACGGAAATATTGAGCGTGTGCAGTTACCGTTCACAGCAAACTGGAGCGTGTGCAGTAACTGCACACGCTCCAGTTTGCTGTGAACGGTAACTGGAGCGTGTACAGTTGCTGTACACGCTCCAGATATTTTTCCTGAATTCTGTAATCACGTGACACGAAGGTTGCCAGATCACTAATTTCTAAAAAAAACGTTGCCAGATATTTTTTCTGAATTCTGTAATCAACCATAGTGTTCGGATACTTTTTTGAGCGACTGTACTTCAGTTATTTTAAATAGTTGAGCTCCTGAGTAGGTAGCTCAGTTTAATTATCTCTGGAGTCGTATAGCAGACACTGATGATGTGTGCCGTGAGATAAACAGAAGAATAAGGATTGCTGCTAGGACTTTTAAAAATCTGTGGAGATTGTAGAAAAACAGTCGCATACGCCTAAAGACTCCTTTAGGCTGCATGGTAGTTTGGTCCTTTCTCAAGGTGGGCATTAGGTGGTTTGACTTTGTAAGTAATGACGTTAGGCAAAAGAGTCGGCAACCTTCTTTGAGCAGTATATTGTGCAAAGAGAGACTGCGTTGGTTTGGCCATGTTGCCCGTATGTGTAACTGCAGATTGGCGAATAGGATTAAGAGGAGTGTGCCTAAAGGCCTCAGAAAAAGGGGGAGACCTAGGATGCGGTGGACAGATAATATCAAATAAGACCATGTTAGAATTGGTCTATAGTTGCCAAATGCAGAAATTGTAAGTCAAAACAGACATGTTTGGAGGACTAAATTACATAGTTTGGTTGGACCTCTGTAGTACATGACCGCATGAGGATTTTGTTTGTAACTTATGTACATTCCCAAAAGTCACGAACGCAAAATAAAATTTTGTTAAAGATGAAATCATTTTGTGTAAATCATGCTAGTTTCAGGGAAAGAGAGATAATCTAAACAATGTTTTTCTATTATCGAAAAAAATTAGTCTTTTCTTTTGAAATTAGTATGATTTAATTATGCAAATTTACTATTAATAATTTTGCTTTTCATTGTTTGGCTTTTTCGAACACATAGTAGGATAAGTTTTTTTTTTTCAATTTAATTTCATCTTCAGTTTAAAACGGAAGGTGGCAAAGATCTCGAGGTTCATGGATGTTTTTTCGCAGTTGGGAAAAAATTAAACCTTTAAAAATATTTAAAACGTTCATTTATCACAAATTTTAGAAAACTTCGTTTACGTATCTGAACACTTGTATTGGTTGAGATACGTAACCAATCCGGAGGCCGCCTCACAGCATATTGGAGCGTATGCCTTAGCCAGCCAGCTACAAACGTTCCAATTTGTCGTGAAAGTACCTCCATTGTTGGTAATGGTTTTGCTTTCAGATCCCAGAATGCTTGAAGCGACTTTTTTAGACGTTTAACTGGATTATTATTTAGACGTCTAACTGGATTATTATTTAGACGTCTAACTGGATTATTATTAAATCAATCTCCATCCTAATCAGAATAAAGAAGACACAATGGAAAACTTTTTATGCTTTGGAAGATGAAAGAAAAAAACGACGAAGTAAATAAAACACGACATATCAAAACTTGAAATTCAACTGCACTTTACCTTTAAAGCAGTGCATTGTAAGTTTCTTATATCTTGAGTTAAATGATGTCGTTCGCTGTGTTTCAACTGGCATTGTTCTTGTTACGTTTTTCTATACCAATTTTGCTTCCTCAAAAACAGCTTATTAGAAAACTTGAGTCAGTAAAATAAGACCAATCGCAGAGCTTTACTTTTACTTAGTCACAGTTGAGTCAAGAGCGGCAATATTCCACTTCAGGCGAATGGTACTTTTCCTTTCCTACCTCTGTTGACACTGTCTTGCTTGGACAAAGAAGCAATAGGTAGGAACTTCGAAAAATAATTTCCAATATACAGGGAAGACTGCAGAGCAATAAATGAGCTTTTGTTGACTGAGAGACGGAGATCGTTCTTAATAACTCACAGGCAAAAAAAATTCATTCAAACAATTCACTTTTGTACTTAGGTCTGACAGGAGTCTATCAGTGCAACTTTCCAGCTCCTTATGAATGTCAGGTGCTCTGACCATTGAGCTAGCAGCCGCCGATCTCTTCTATTCTTGATGTCAATCTCCATCACCCTAGGGTCAACTCCAGCAGCTGTCTTTTGACTGCAAGTCAAGACTGTATTATCGCAGCACAAGACCAACAATACTCCATAGACGACCTACCTGGCATTTGTTTTAAGCCAACCTCATTCTACGGACTGTTCATACACATTACTAATACAAGCCCTTTGATATGTATTATTAGTTACATTTAGTTACTTTTTATACACAGCACTATATAGGTTAACCATGTTTTTAACCACTGTTATGCTGTATAAGAATCTTGTTCACAGGCAGATTACCTGATATTCATCAGGAGGCGCAGGGTTCGGAAACCACCCAGCTCAAATCACCAGTCTCCCCAGTCTCAAGTCTTTTCCTCTATAGCCATGGCAACAGCATACTTATACAACGTAATAGTGGTTCAAAGCTTAACTATTCTACTGCTTTCAATAAAAAGAGAAAACGCAGTAATTTCAAATAATATGTCCAATTGATTCTCCAGTCACTATATATTCAGTAGTGACATGCCACCTTAGACCACCCCCAGCAGACAGATCTTTGGGGGGGGGGGGGGCTAGGCGGCATGTCACTACTATATTCACAATTCTATCTGCGACCAATAGAAATTTAGATTAAAGCAAATATATTGAATAGGATGGTATTTATCAGCAATTCAATTAATTGCACTAGTCAAAAGTGAGTTTTGTAACTGAAACAAAAAATAGGTTTCCTTAACTCATTTTGACCTGATGATTTCAAAAAGATAAATTTTTGCATCACGTGATTTTTTTATACAATTTGATCAGTGCAAAGCCTGCGTGAATGCGATTGAGCCAATGAAACTTCGCATTTGACTAAACTCTATGAGCCTAACTTTCACAGAATTCACTGCAACACATTCTCCTACAAGTGCCTTAAACAAGCATCATACCATTAAAGAGTCTTACACCAACACCTTGCCTCACCAACAAGACTCTGGCACAAATCTGCTATCAATATAAATTGCAAACGTTAGCCAAACAATATCTCCTTTTATGCTTAAATCAGAAATTTATGCAACAATTCGACATACTCCTCTGTGAATTCGCTTAAAATTTATGAAATATGCAACATTTTATTTGTCTGCACTCTCTCACTCCTCAACATATGATTAATGACGATCTTGCCCAAAGCCTTTTCCACTTCATTTTCTATTCATCGCTACGTAGAACCAAACAGAATGTGTAATTTTGACTCTCCAAAACGCATCGATTCTGAACAGCAGATGCAACATTTATGGCATTGAAGACCAATTTTATTAAGATCATCTTTTGTCAATCTTAGAATAGATCGTTCTCGTCTAATCCTTGTCCTCGTATCTTAGGAATTCTATATTTCCTAATCTATCTTCTTGCAAGCCGGCAACGTATTCAAAACAAAGCAACTTACCCCTGCACAACATACTGCGAAAGGTTGGTTGATAGCTCATTTATCTCCGCAAAATTCCCCGCCCTGCCCACGGTCA
This sequence comes from Ryuthela nishihirai, assembly GCA_038380435.1. NCBI lineage: Eukaryota > Metazoa > Arthropoda > Arachnida > Araneae > Heptathelidae > Ryuthela > Ryuthela nishihirai. Next base: position 19,226,913 of record JAWZYU010000009.1, read on the forward strand.
GTAGGGGACACCGATGGGCTTGGAAAGGCCGCCGTCCGTCGGATGGGACGTTAAGCCGTGGCCCCGTGTGCGGGAGAGTCACACCCTGTGCTCGTTAAAGCACACGCCGGATGGCCTTGACGGGAGGCTACCATCTGTCTCCCAACAGCTGTTCCAGTGGGTCCCCTCCACCAACCTTCTCTGAGCCTTCGGGGTCTTTGTGACCTGGCCATTTAGCACATTGTGTGCAAAAAAGTGCCGCTCAGAGGTAAAACAACCCAACCCATAGTTCATTTGTAGAAGCATATTATTTTTGCAAATTCAAATAATCGGATACATATAACTCTTCGAAGATTCGCGTCGAAAAGCATTAAATTTCCTGCTAACCTTTGTTTTACGTGATGGTACAATAACAGCATCATTCGTGTTACACTTTGATGACGACGAGTGATGACTTTCACCCATCGCCACCGCCTTAGATTAACTGGCAGAGTAATTGTGACACAACCAGAAGGTCCAGAGTTCGTCCCGGAGGAGAATGGTGAAGTCCGAAGAGGATGTTGTCTCAGTCGGTAACGCTCTAGGCTTGCAATTTGATGTTCTCAGGTTCGAAACACAACTATGCCTGTGTTGAGATTGATTTCCTCTAGTCCTCACTATGCGAATGTCCACAGTGAGAAAGGGGATCCGCAGGAATTGGGAAGGACACACTTCTTCGGATGTGATGTTCAGCCGTGTTTCCGTGTCATATCCTGTTAAAGAACACGCTGGATGGGCTCGTCTCATGATTCCTATCCTGTGTATTGCCTTCTTCGTGTCCTTGTGGTTCTTATGACCCCACCATTTAGCTCATTGTGTGCAAAAAAAAGTACCTCTCAGAGGTAAAGACTGCACTGAGAAGAATGTGTACACTAGAGGTTAAAGAAACTGCAACAAAAGAGGCAACCGCCTGGTGGCCAAATAGTTATCGCGTTTGGTTTCTGATCAATAGGACCTGGGTTCGAGCCCCGAATAAGGAAGGCATGGATGTTTGTGTTTGTCTTTCTGCTGAGGTCTCGTCTTCCTCACAGATCTACTTTATGATGTATTAAACTGACAGGCTCCTGTCAGCCTCTGTGGCAAGCAACTGCTTGAAGGGTAATTTATTTTTTATATTATTTTACTTATTGAAAGTTTATTTAAGTTTGCTTGTGTGAAATGCTTGTGTCACGATAAGTTTACTACTATAGAAAAAAATGGCAAAAGTGTTTTCAAACAGTAAACATTCTACAACAATTACTATTTATATAAAGAAATTCTACAATAACTATGGACTTATATAATATTTATGAATATTATAGCAAATACCGTTCCTATTTAATTTGATTTATAGGAGAAAAGAAATAATATTTAAAAGCAATTTCTGATGTAAATAAAATTTGCTTGGTTGGTAAAAAAGCTATTTATAAAATATAATGTTTCCTTTTTTTCCTGTTTTGTATTATTCGCATTAACGTTATGAATTTGATCTAAATTATAATTTACATAAATTAAAGATTTTCCCTTGATAAGTTTGGTTGGCTTGGTGTGAATTTTTACGTAAAATAATTATACACATATATATTCCGAAATGATGTTATTCCTAATTTTTCTCATTTTTTTCTCACAATGTTGATGAAATGATATTCCGTACATTCATTCCTTTTGTGACGTCTCTATAAAGCATGTTTCAATTATCCTTTCAACAACCAAAGCATTTTAATATGCTTAGCCTAAAGTTTAATTATTTCTCATTATTTCATTTCTTTCCAGCCAAATGCATTTTTGTCTCTTATATTCGTCACTTTCGCACGTTTCTAACACGGAATGTGCATCTGATGATGTTTTAGAAAAGTTATCACAATTTTGCAGAGCCAGTTTTCAATCCTGTCTCGAATGAACGTTATCTTCCACTAAGGACCAGTCCACAGCAGGAGCCGTTCACCTCGCCACTCTTCCCTTTGCCCAGGCGAAATGCAACGCTGCTTTGATGATGACGAGTGATGATGATGATGATAAAGCTATTTCGGCGTCCGCAGCTGATTGCTGATGTCGCGTAGTTAAGAGAAATCCGAGAGGAGCGGAAGAGAAGCAGAGGAGGCATCTTCTGTTTGGCTGCCAGTTACGGATGATGGTCGGCGCGTGACAAGAAACGAAGATCGCAGGCGATGACATCCCCACTCCTGACACCAAACACCGTCGCGTGGAAGAAGCCTCATCTGAATAGCCGACTGCGATGAGCAGATTTCATCACTGTGCAGTCATCCAGAGCGATTGGGATTTGCATAAGCAGAACCGTTTATTACTACGTCATGAATATCAGACTTTAAAGTAAATTTTTTATTTACCCTATATATGAACTTACTTCTCATTAGAGTACGCAGAATAGAAATGCGATGGGCGCATAACACTCGGCCCAAGATTAAGGACACTGGACTCTGTAGGAAAATATTTATACGGTTTCGAGGTAACGTTTACAACTGTTCTAAAATCATTTATCCAACAGAGGATGGGGCGGGGGTGGCTCAGTCAGTAGCGCGCCAGGCTCGGTAATCTGTAGTTTCCAGGTTCGAGTCCCAGCTGGGTCAGCGTTGAGATTTATCTCCGCAAAAATTCCCCGCCCTGCCCACGGTCAGTAGGGGACACCGATGGGCTTGGAAAGGCCGCCGTCTGTCGGATGGGACGTTAAGCCGTGGTCCCGTGTGCGGAAGAGCCATACCCTGTGCACGTTAAAGAACACGCTGGATGGCCTTGACGGGAGGCTACCATCTGTCTCCCAACAGCTGTTAGTGGGTCCCCTCCCCCAACCTTCTCTGAGCCTTCGGGGTCCATGTGACCTGGCCATTTAGCCCATTGTAGGCAAAAAAGTGCCGTTCAGAAGTAAAACAACCCAACCCTGACTAGTAAACCAGCGGGCATGCCCCTGCATGTGTGTTTGTATGTTATATGAGAAATCAGGAAAAGCCTCATAAAGTGTCTAGCTTATCTAAGTCCTTTGTGTATGAGAGTAATCTTCCCTTTTTAATTAAAAAAAATTAATTGACAATATTCACAATGATCTAAAACTTTATTCAAAATGGTTTTCATCTGATAACCTAATATTAAATTTGTTTAATTAATTAACACAAAATACTGGCAAAACAAATACGCATTATTTGAGCCAATTGTAAAACCTTCAAATCTTTAGCTAAAAGAAATTCTTACCGAAGAGATAACAAAATGCAATTCTCAAACTCACTGGTAATTTCAAATCGAATAAACACTTAGTTCCATGAAACATTCTCGATTTAGAATTAAATTACGATTATACAGTTGCACTGTTTATCCTCATCTAAATTACAGTATTATAAATTGTGGTAATAATAGCAACGAGAAGATTTTGATTCGTAGAAACTTTTCATCAGAAATCTACGTGATCTAAGCTTAAATGAAAATAGTGAACTGTTTTTAAGAGAAAAGACATTCTGCAGCATATAGGTGACTACCGTTTAAAAATATCATTTTTGTGTTTATTTTATTATATCAAATAAATATATTGATTTTTAAAAGAAGTGCTGTTAGATTAAATAAATATACTAATATTCAAAAGAAGTTAATATTAATTAAATAAATTAATTTTTCAAACGAAATGCCATCATTATCCAAGTAGACACCATCTTGATCTTGAATTGCCATTATGTAGAACAAATTATGGACACTTTCCCAAGTGCCAAGGTTTGAAATGGGTTGGGTTTTTTACCTCTGAGCGGCACTTTTTTTGCACATCATGGGCTAAATGGCCAGGTCACAAGGACTCCGAAGGCTCAGAGAAGGTTAGGAGAGGGGACCCACTGGATCAGCTGTTGGGAGACAGATGGTAGCCACCCGTCTAGGCCATCCAGCGTGTTCTTTAACGTGCACAGGGTATGGCTCTCCCGCACACAGGGCCACGGCTTAACGTCCCATCCGACGGACGGCGGCCTTTACCAACCCCATCGGTGTCCCCTACTGGCCGTGGGCAGGGCGGGGAATTTTTGCGGAGATAAATCTCAACGCTGACCCAGCTGGGACTCGAACCTGGGAACTACAGATTAGAAGCCTGGCGAGCTGAACCTGGGAACTACAGATTACAAGCCTGGCGCGCTACCGACTGAGCCACCCCAACCTCAGATTTGAAATGATTTTGATGTTGATTTAAAAGAATTAAAATAAATGTTCACACCATGATTCAATTGTGGTATTCAGTCGTGTCAAATTTAATACTAAGTTCTTCAAGTGAGTGTTCTTTTTCCTGTTTTATTGATAACTTATATTTTAATAATTGAATCATATTTATTTGTACTTCAAAATAAAATGGAAATAAACATTGTATTACATTTTTAAATTAAAAACTACTAAAAGTTTATGGACACCAGGTGTATAACATTTAGAGCAGGACTAATAATCAATTCCCTGCTCATTGCAAAAGAACTGGAAGCTCATAAAAAAATAATCAATATATTGAATCTGACTCATTTCTACCAATTTTTTGGACCAATTGGATTGTTGTTTTATCTCTGAGCGGCACTTTTTTTGCACACAATAGACGAAATGGTCAGGTCACAATGACCCCGAAGGCTCAGAGAAGGTTGAGAGAGGGGACCCACTGGAACAGCTCTTGGGAGACAGATGGTAGCCTCCCGTCAAGACCATCCAGCGTGTTCTTTAACGTGCATAGGTTATGGTTCTCCCGCACAAGGGGCCATGGTTTAACGTCCCATCCGACGGATAACGGTCTTTTTAAGCCCACCAGTGTCCCCTACTGACCGTGAGCAGGGTGGCGGGGTGATGAGCAGGGTGATGTGGAGATGAATCTCAACGCTGACCCAGCTTGGAACTGCAGATTACGAGCCCGGCGCGGTACGGACTGAGCCATCCCAGCCCCAATTTTTTCTTTTTTTTTTAACCAAGTATCATTTTAAATGCATAAATTAGACGATTTTGCTAATTCACAATACTCATAAATATGCATATTTTCGTGTTTTAATATAAAAATGTTTTGGTTCTTTAAAAATATAGATTTTTTTGTTTTTACAATTAGTTACTCGTTAGAAATGTATGCTTTTAGAGATTTTTTCCATGAAACTCTTTAATGATATCGTGCTTTTTTTTCCAGTAGATGTTTACTAAGTTTGTTTGGACGGGCTTAACTTAAGAGGTTACTTTTCGCATTTGCTATTGAGAAAATACGCAGATTAGTCTTTTGATATTTCTTTCTAGTCTCGGGATATGTCGTCACTATTATTAGTTTCATTCATTATCGTTAGTTAGCCTCAAAAATAACAGTTTTGAGTATATTTTGAGACGTTATTTATTAAGGACTAATGTCTTCAAAATAGTGAATATCTCATTTCCAGTTATTTTTTGTTTCCCTTATGGGTACGTTGCAGAATACATTAGTTACATAATTTACATTTTGGAATCTTTAAACAGCATTTAATGATTATAGATCTACGCGTTCTATACTTATAATGCATAATGAATCAAATTTGATGGAATTCTCTTACCACTCTAATAGTTTCATTTTGTTTTCTCTTAAATATCGATCACACGCAGGAGATTTCCTACTTGCAGATTCCGCTTCCAGTACAAGACTTTTTTTTTTACAGTTTTGTATCGATAACAACGCCGCAGAGCAACAAGTATTGCTTTACGACATTAAAGGAGTATCATCACCACAATGTTCTCCTAAGTCCATATCTATCCCTTTCAATGGGGCGGGAGTGGCTCAGTCGGTAGCGCGCCAAGCTCGTAATCTGTAGTTCCCAGGTTCGAGTCCCAGCTGGGTTAGCGTTGAGATTTATCTCCGCAAACTTCCCCGCCCTGCCCACGGTCATTAGGGGACACCGATGGGCTTGGAAAGGCCGCCGTCCGTCGGATGGAACGTTACGCCGTGGCCCCGTGTGCGGGAGAGCCATACCCTGTGCACGTTAAAGAACACGCTGGATGGCCTTGACGGAAGACTACCATCTGTCTCCCAACAGCTGTTCCAGTGGGTCCCCTCCCCCAACCTTCTCTGAGCCTTCGGGGTCCATGTGACCTGGCCATTTAGCCCATGGTGTGCAAAAAAAGTGCCGCTCAGAGGTAAAACAACCCAACCCTATCCCTTTCACGTTGTTAAGACGTGGATCCGTGTGCCTTGGGCGCATTAAAGAACTCCCGATGGACTTAAGAAGACAATCTCCCTAAAGATCTAACGTTAAGCTGTGGGCCGTGTGCAAGAGCACCATACTCTGTGTTGGTTAAAGAACACGCTGGATGGCTTTGATGCGAGGCTACCGTCTGCTCCTAAAAACTGTTCAGTGGGTTTCCTTTCGTCACCCAATCACCTCATCAAGCAGCCTATTGTGCTCACAAAAGTACCTCTCAGAGGAAAGCAATCCAATCAATTCCCAGTTTTTCACGAGTAAATATAGGTAGTGGCTATCTTCGATTGATTCGTGACACAAAAAACAACGAAGAGAGTTTTATATGGTTCAGGTGCACGCTTATTTGTTTTATCGCCCTTATAAAGACAAATAAATGTCCTTTGTCCCCAATATCGACAAAAGGATTTAACTGATGTATGCAAAGTATCAAAAACGACAGACATTGAATCCTTCTTTTAGGTTTATGCAAAGCAATATGCACAAACAACCGACATAAACTTAATATTCAGAATTTGATTCAGTTTAGTTGACAAATTCATTTCACTCCTATTTGAAGGGATTATTTTAAACCGTTTTGAAAAATATGAAGAATAATTATTTTATGCAAAGTTTTGTTATATTAACATTAAGATCGAATGATGTGAAATCTAATATGCTTTAAACTTTATTTGTGTGTCAGTACTACCTAGATACAGGGACCGAGATATCTCCGCATGAGAAAAAGCAGAAAGTTTAATAATGTGTCGCATTTCCTAGGATTATTCCTAGGTTTCCTATATTATGTTTGAAAATGTAAAATTTCACTACGGACTATTTGCTTCAGAAGTGTACGAAATGGGGCATTGGGTGAGTCAGACGGTAGCGAGCCAGGCTCGTAACCTGCAGTTCCCAGGTTCGAGTACCAACTACGTCTGCGTTGAGATTTATCTCTGATGGGATTGTAAAAGTGTTTCCGTGGCAGGTGAGCAATAGTCTGTGAACAATAAAGAACACGCTGGATGGTGTTGATCGGGGGTTTTCATCTGTCTCCTAACAGTTTTCCAGTGGATTCCCTTCTTCAGCCTTCTCTGAGCCCTTGGGGTCCTTGTGACCTGACTATTTAACGCAATGTATGCAGTTGCTTGAGGGGATATTTATTATTTATTTTTTATACACAAAACACCGCTCAGAGGGGGGAGGGGATGGCTCAGTCGGTAGCGTGCCAGGCTCGTAATCTGTAGTTCCCAGGTGGGTCAGCGTTGAGATTTATCTCCGCAAAATTCCCCGCCCTGCCCACGGTCAGTAGGGGACACCGATGGGCTTGGAAAGGCCGCCGTCCGTCGGGTGGGACGTTAAGCTGTGGCCCCGCGTGCGGGAGAGCCATACCCTGTGCACGTTAAAGAACACGCTGGATGGCCTTGACGGGAGTCTACCATCTGTCTCCCAACAGCTGTTCCAGTGGGTCCCCTCCCCCAACCTTCTCTGAGCCTTCGGGGTCCATGTGACCTGGCCATTTAGCCCATGGTGTGCAAAAAAGTGCCGCTCAGAGGTAAAACAACCCAACCGCTCAGAGGAAAACCGAGCAGTAAGAGAGAACCGTAAGAAAAGTATAAGTTTATTAATTAAAATTAAGTATTAATAAATCATTTTAATTATTTTGCAACTTTTGAAAATAAACAATCATTAGTTAAGTTTTAAAGATTTAGCCCTTAATTATTTCACCTCTAACCTTCACACATTATTAAAACTTCCTTTTCCGTTCCAGAGTTATTCAGGACTTGTTTCCTAGATCTGTCCAGTCACCAGACTCTTAACATTTCAGTTGGGCCTGCTAACACGAGTTGTTAGTGATATACTTTCTTCATTAAACACCAGAGTACAAGGTTGTTAAAAAAAGGAAGTATAAATAAAGGCTTCCGATAACGAGAATCGAGATTAATAAATATTCTTTTATCGACCTCAATCTCTTTTTCTCTCATGAAATATCGAGACACAGAGTCTATAACTGTCCACACAAAGATATACGATGGCAGTGAAAGACTCCCTCGGCCACGTTAGCGAGTTCCACCATTGCTAGTAATTAGTTGACCATCCCAAACAGCCCGTTCTCCTTCGCCGTCACCCTCTTCTTCCTCCTCATTAGGGGGAACGGACTTTTAACAGTTTCAAAATTAATGTTCTCAGCACCAGTTCACTTGCAAGCTAACGTGTTACGACCGACTCCGGAGTAATTTGATTGCCGAATGGATCCGGTTTTCGGGTCCCGGTTTTTGTAGTTGCCTTATTTAATTAAACACGAAAAGAAAAAACGAAAGCAATCGATTGGTGTGTGTGTGTGGCTCTTTGGTGGCTTCGTCCGAACGTCTCGAAGTGCATCACCTTCAGAATACCGGGAAGAACACAATATGATCGCGTTGCTCGCTTAAGAGGTCTCACTGAACCCATCATCGTGGGTGTTGAAGATTATGACTGTCCACTTCCTTTTAACAAGAGATTAAAATACGGAAAATTATCAGGGTGAAAGGGCGATTTAACTGAAATAATTCGCAGGGTAATTCTTAGTGGGGAATTACAGTTAAATGTAAATAAAATGCATTCAGAAAGATTAAAATCTCGTTGGAACGAATTATTCAATTGGCTTATAAACCAATAATAATTTTATTGGAAACTTTGCAGTTAAATTTACTCTCTATTAGCCATTTTAATGGAAACAGTTTTATGTTTATGTAATAGGAAGTCAGATTCAGAGTTCGGTAATTTCTTAAATCAGCTTTTGACCGAAGATAAATCTGAATAGATCTCATTAAGTCATTTATCTCAACAGAACTCAAAGGATCGATTTTCGCACTAAATCGCAAAGGATCGACTTTCTCAATAGATCTAAAGTGATCGATTATCTCAATAGATTTCAAATGATCGATTTTCTCAATTGATCAATTATTTTAATAGATCTCAAAGGATCTACTTCCTCACTAGGTCTTAAAGAAACCACTATCCAAATAAATCTCAAAGTACAAATTTTTCTCAATCGGTCTCGAAAGACAAAAAAATCCTGCCGTCTTATACGACCGTCTTACACGAAATCTCAAATCAAATTATCTTATTCCATATAAACTATCATTTAAAAAATAAATAATAAATATCCATTCAAGTAGCTGCACACATTGTGTTAAAGAGTCAGGTCACAAGGACCCCAAGGGCTGCTTTGAAATTCAAAACAATGGTCTTTGTATAATTTTATTTTAGCCCCATATTTTATGTCCGACACTAGAAATAGATTTTAGAAAAGCTATAAAATCTTATTCCATATAAACTATCATTTTAATCTTTTTGTTCGGTGGAATATAAAACTACTCGTATTATACACAGATCTCACCCCCCCCCCCCTCCAGTTGAAACAGAATCCTCAGTGCCGCTTCTCAAGTGTAAAATAAAATGTTTCACCTATTTGGTTATATACGCACAATAAATACGGGAGAAATAAACTCTCAGTTTCATTTGAAATGGGGCAGGGTTGTTCTCAGTCGGCTAGATCGCAATCTGTTGTTCCCAGGTTCGAGTCTCCCCAATGTGCATATGTTGGGATTTCCCCCCCCCCCCCACTCGACAGTCGATGAGAAAGGGCGCCGTTTGTCGGATGGGACGTTAAACCGTGGTTCCTTGCGCAGAGGAACCATAACCTGCACATAGTAAAGGAGAGTCTGGATGGCACATATCTAACTCCGTGCCCCTTATGTGAACAAAAGTAACGCTCAGAGGTAAAAACAATCCTTTTCATACAATAAGAAATCTTAAGAAACGTTGTTCCAATTAAATTTTACATATTCTTTTAAATCAAACACGGTCAACCCCTCGACGCATTGAAGGAGAACTGGCAGCTCATAAAACAAAGCATCCTTATACTGAAGTTGCCTTTTTTTTTGACCAAATGTGTTTAGGTAGGTAACTATATGATTTCGCCAATTCATACTGTAATACGTATTAAAAACATGCTTTTAATACCTAATATGAATTGGTGTATATTTGCATGAATAAGAGTATTTTTTTTTCTTTAATAATAATGTTTTATTGATTCCTTGAAAATATACCATCTGACTCTTAAGAGCTGTCCAGTGGATCTCCTCCCCTAATCTTCTACGAGACCTCGGGGTCTGTCCATTTAGCCCATTGAGTGTAAAACAAATGCCACTCAGAAGTAAAACACCCAACTCGACATCAAAAATATAGTTTTTTTTCCCCAAATTCATTACTCATTAGAAATATTTCGTTCTTAAACAGAATATTTTTCTTGTGGCTCTTTAAAAATAAAGTGTTATTTGGCTTCGCTGAGTTTGGGTTACACAGCCCAGTTTCCGATAAATAAATCACATAACGACATATGAATGCAAGCATTAAGGCAGATACACTACATGAATTATTAAAGATAAGCAGCATGTTCTAAAACCATACTTTCAAAGTCAGTGGATACCAGATATCATGGCTTGACCTATTACACTCTCATAAGTACTTCTGCAGTTCAATCGACAAAGTGGTTCTTAGCTTCTAACATGCATATCTTAAAGTGAGTAAAAAGAGTAAAGCTTCCTGCGAAATGAGGGTTTAAGATTTGAAGTTCAAAGAGAGATATGTGATTGTGTGTGTGTGTAGCTGCAGGTTGAACTTAAGCCCAGTGTAATATTCCTCGGTATTAAAGGATTGCTCGTCAGAATGTGAATGAGCAATAATCTCAAGGGCTTCGGACTCAGAGATGCGTAGCGTTCTTTGAAACATTCCGCCAACTTTTACGCAGGCCAACGTGAGTGCAATAAAAGACCGAGATGCCAGTAACAAATGCAAAGGAAAGAGTTGTACATGAAAGGATATTTCCATAAAGAGGCGAACCGAGCAGCAAAAGGGTTGGAAAGGGCAGGAGCCACTAACTCCGTATGGCAGACACAGGTGGTGAGGAAAAGGAGCCACTAAGATGCAATAAGCCAACCATGAGATGTTTCGCAGAAAAGTTACCAAAAAGCATAATGTGCGATTGGTGAAAGATGAAAACGATATTTTCGGAGTAAAGGCGAGAAAGAGGTAATCATTCATGAATGCTTCGTTGGGACTTCTAATTGGGATAGAAGCAATTTTACTAACCAGAGGGGGCGGGGTGGCTCAGTCGGTAGCGCGCCAGGCTCGTAATCTGTAGTTCCCAGGTTCGAGTCCCAGCTAGGTCAGCATTGAGATTTATCTCCGAAAAATTCCCCGCCCTGCCCACGGTCAGTAGGGGACACCGATGGGCTTGGTAAAGGCCGCCGTCCATCGGATGGGACGTTAAGCCGTGGCCCCGTGTGCGAGAGAGCCATACCCAGTGCACGTTAAAGAACACGCTGGATGGCTTGACGGGAGGCTACCATCTGTCTCCCAACAGCTGTTCCAGTGGGTCCCCTCCCCCAACCTTCTCTGAGCCTTCGGGGTCCATGTGACCTGGCCATTTAACCCATGGTGTGCAAAAAAGTGCCGCTCAGAGGTAAAACAACTCAACCCAACTAACCAGAGAGTCAGTTCAAAAGTCAATTGCTACAGTTGAGAACGTTCCGTGGTGAAATGATAAAAAAGGAAGCAAACTAGAGAAATAAGCAGTCTTATTTTTGTTTCCTTTAAAAACATTTAAATGTAATGCTCTTATTCTTTAAAACTTGTCTCATGGACACCGGAAATACTAAGGAGCATCACAGAGAAGAATCATCTATGAACAATTTAGAAGACAAAGCTTGCAACAACTTCCTTCACAACCTTACTTAGCCAAACATGAAAACGTCACTGCCTTAACTTCACTGGTAGAGCAGCTGGCACATAAAGAGGAGGTTCCGAGTTCTACCCACCATCTTCTACTTATAATTGTATCTTCTTCCCTACATACGCCACCACTATCGTATCTTCAAGATATAATAATGTCTTTCCTGTGCAATGTTCTTAAAATTTTAATATATATCTACATTTGAAGTGAGTAGATAAGTATTCTAAATTTATCATTTAGAATCTCTTAGGATTAAATTAATTATTTTTACTGAAGTAAGGAGAAATTCCTAAGGATTAAACCATGACAGCTTCCACGTATCCTGCACTCACTTCCACTTGATCTTCCACCATTTTGTTCTCCAAAGAGATAAATGGCAGGCCATGATTTCATAGTCTGAATTGGGAAAGGATATCAAGAGGGGAACAGTTAGGAGCAAATGGAATTCAATCCCATACACGTGCAGAGGATGTGGTCCTCCTCCACACGGAGACATTGTTCAACGTCAATCCTTGGGTGGTCAATCTAAAACAGATCAAGGAATCAGTGTACCAGAAGAGAGATTTCCTCCGTAGTAATCAAAGGGAAAAATCTCTCATCTGGGGGGTGGTTGAAGGTAAAATCACGGAAATCTATGTTCGGATTCGAGAACACTACCGCATAACGTCGTTCCTATCGCGAAGAATAAATTATTGGGTTCAGTAAATGAAATCCTAGAGCTTTGAAATCTGTACTTTCTCGTGGCCTTAATCACACTCTTTCTGAGTTACTTTTAATCTCTTTTTCAGTAAAGATTGTTTTGCTTTATGAATAATTTTCAGAATCTGTCTGCTTTTTGCTGAAATAAAGAGCAATTCGTAAGGATTAAATTGTGAGAGCTCACTTATTATGAAAACTTGTTACTTTGTAGAGAAGTTTCTTGAAGTGAAGTCAAAAAAGCGTAATCATATCTGTTTGAGAAATGGCCATCCACAGATCTTCATTATGATTGTTTAAAATAACACGAATATTTGTGACATTGCCAGAAATATTTAGTATACAGCTGCTTTGGGAGACATTATTTAGCATTCCATTGTTTTCTACGTTTAAAATATTCTAATATTTTCTTCCTGATTCTTGCTTGTGATTTGTTTTCGGAGGGAGAAGTTCTCAGCAAAAAATGAATTCCAGTGTTTTTGGCATCACGCAGACTATAATCACTATAAATGGTCACATAAAACATCCTATGATGCTTACCTATGTTAACTTCATTCCAACCCTACTGTTTAAGTACATTATTTACTCTATAAATTCATAATTTGTCATTCTTTAAGTCAAATACATTGGAAAAGTTTAAAGTTTCTTTGAACATCTGTCTATCTTTATTCGCGATATTACTTCATAAACAGAAGAAAAACAGAAAGTTATGTCTCCTTTGGTGAATACAGAAAGCTCGTTTTTCAAAGAGAATAGAGTTTCTCGTTTTCTAACTTTAAAATTCTTTAACGGTAGAAATTCGAACTAATGGGAAATCCGAAAAGTGCAAATTCTCTTAATACCTGTCCAGGCAAAAAAATTAATTGTTCATTTATATCTAAAAATAAAGTTTAATGTCTACTGCAGACGACAAAACAGAAACAAGTGAAAGCAGACGACAAAGAGAAAAGAAAAGCTCATTCTTGGAAAACGAACTGAAAAGAAATATTCTGTGACAATATTTTTCAAAATCAGATGCGATAATTATTTAACATTTTATTATATCCGTTACTCATATTGTGAGAAGTCCATATAACTTACAGGTAAGGTGTTACTTACAGATATGAAATTTCAGGTGAAGTGTGACTCACAGATATAAATTTCAGGTGAGATGGGACTCACGTATGTGAAATTTTAGGTGAAGTGTGACTCACAGGTGTGAAATTTCAAATGAGGTGTTACTCACTGATGTAAAATTGCAAGCGAGGTGTGACTCACAAATGTCGAATCGCGGGTGAGAAGTGACTCGCAGATGTAAATTTTAGGTGAGGTGTAGATCACTTTTATAAATTTCAGATGATGTGTGACTCACAGTTGTAGAACATTTATATTACACGTGAGTTGTTAGTTACATCTGTGAATTATTTGCATTAAAAGTGAGGCGGGAGTCACATGTGAAATGTTGGCATCACAAGTGAGGTGTGGCTAAGAGATATTTGCATTATAGGTGACGTGTAATTCAGAGAAATAAAGTATTTGCTTTGCCGATGAGGTGTGACTCCCAGCAGTGAGGGGCGGGGGTGGCTCAGTCGGTAGCGCGCCAGACTCGTAATCTGTAGTTCCCAGGTTCGAGTCCCAGCTGGGTCAGCGTTGAGATTTATTCCGCAAAATTCCTCGTCCTGCCCACGGTCAGTAGGGGACACCGATGGAACTTGTGTAAAACTGACAATTATTGAAAGAACTATTTGCATAAACTTCTAAAACATACACTTTTTTATTAAATGATTTGAAATAATACACATTTTTTAAGTTTTAGTTAACATCTGATGTCAATTCCTACGATTCAAATCTCTGTTATTCAATATTAACTTCTATAACTTCTATAACTTTTTAAGTACTAAACGGATATTGTTTAAAATAGAAATTTAGACAATTTAATTGTCATCTTATATTTATCTTTAGTCATATGTTTCCATAAAAATCTATTTAACCAGTTTTGGAGCCTCGAATTTCATTCACCGTTGACAAAAGATGAGGATGTTTCCATTTCTCTGTCCATTGCCTCTATTTCTTTTCGAAAATTTTAAGTCTGGAGTCTCAAACCCAAAATTATACAAGGAACCAAATCAGCTACTTTTCAACAGGGCCGAATCTAGGAGGAACCAAATGAGTCATGTCCCCTCCCCCCCTCCCTTTGATAATACTGGTAAAATTACACGTCAAAAATTATTGAACGTGCGAATATTTCACGCATTTTTCAAGAAATTTTTTTAAACATTTGAAACAAAGGGGAAATGTTACACTGCAATGGAAATCGAATATCATGTACCCCCCTTTTACTTTTCTGCGAATTAGGTATTATTAGTTGCTCAAATTTTGGTGCTAGCAAATATTTGCGATAACTATAAATAAATACCTTTTAATGCTCTTTTTTTTACTAATAAGAACTAAGTAAATGATTTCACAATTAGCAATTTTGTGTATTTTCATTCATTATATTTGGGACACACATAGGAACATATTCATGTTTTTAATTCGCATTACATTTATCCTCTCGATACCTATTCGACATCTCCATTTTTTGGCTTAAATTGTTTTGCTGTGCACATCGCTTGAAATACCATTTCTCAAGCAAATCACATTTCACAAACCATATTTTACATAGCTCCATGAAATCTTTACTTCGTATCCGGATCATAATGTTGTAAAAACTGATTTGAAAATTACAAACAACCCAACGATTTTCAACCTTATTTAGCGAAATATATTTTTATTCAACCCCAAAGAGTCTCCAGATTTTATTGAAATTTTATTCAATAATAAAAGCCATAAAAGGCATCTTTTACAATACTGAAAAAGCTATTGTTGGTTCCCTTTTATAACTTATTTATGTTAAATCAAAACATGACAACTTCACTTTGTAAAATTTTGCAATATTTATCAAGTATTATTGTTATTTTACTGTTACATTTTGCATTATTTGAGAAGTGCCGCATAGCTGGAAAGTGGTAGAAAAACGCTGATATAACTCTGTTATAATTCATCATTGTAGCATACTAATTTAACAAGAACAACATATTGCCTCTGACGAGTATGGGTTAGGTTGTTTTGCATCTTAGTAGCACTTTTCTGCATACAATGGCCTAAATGGCCAGGTCACAAGAACCCCAAGGTCTCAGAGAAGGTTGCGGGAGGGGACCCACTATACTGTTGTCAAGAGACAGATAGTAAGTAACCTCCCGTCAAGGCCCTCCAGCGTGTTCTTTA
The DNA here is from genome assembly GCA_038380435.1 of Ryuthela nishihirai. Classification (NCBI taxonomy): domain Eukaryota; kingdom Metazoa; phylum Arthropoda; class Arachnida; order Araneae; family Heptathelidae; genus Ryuthela; species Ryuthela nishihirai. The sequence goes on from JAWZYU010000009.1 coordinate 19,242,771, forward strand.
ACGGGCACAGGGTATGGCTCTCCCGCACACGAAGCCAAGGCTTTACGTCTCATCTGACGGACGGCGGCCGTTCCAAGCCCATCGGTGTCCCCTACTGACCGTGGGCAGGGCGGCGATCATTTCTCTTTTTTCTAAGATTTTATCTGTCTTATACTACACTCATATTAAATAGATATAATTCCCATTAGTGTAATGTATGATTAAATTCATTATCAGTTTTCTAAGCTATCTCTTTTTTTTAATCCTAAGGATTGAAAAACCTTACTCGTTTTGATTACACTGGTATCCTCAACGAGATTTACGAGTTGAAATCCCCCTCCCCCAAAGGGAATTTGAAGATGAATCTCATTTGCTTCAGTGTTACAGCAAATCAACACGATACCAATAAACACGGTTTCGCTTTATGAAAAATGTTGGAAAACATTTTCTCTGCACTACACGAAGTAGGAGACGTAGTTGGGCAGAAGCCAGAAGGTCGTGAAAACGGAAAAGTTTAATTGAATTCGTTCCTGTTTCGGAAACGTTTTAAACAGATCAAAAGTAGCATGATAAATTGCTTTTCAGCAGTTCCTTATATTTCGTTGAGAAGGAAGCAAAACTTAGAAAATGCACCCAATTTCTATAACCGTATATATTAAATAATATAAACAGGGTTGACTTGCGAAGTTCACACTATTTTTCACGGTTTGTAACAAATATAGCAGTTTCAGGAGCATTAAAACGTTCCCTAATTGAATATATTCCTGATATATATATATATATTTACCCCTATTATAAAAACTATCTGCCAAAGGAATAATAATAAGCTCTAAACTGATAGATCTGTATTCTACGGTACACCGAAATCATTCATTCCATGGCGAGGCGACCATGAAAAGTTATCAGAGCTATAAAGGAAGCAATCTTTCAATTCGCTTACAATATTCACGTTTAAACAAAGTTGGAGATGTTTGTAATAACTTAGAATCTCACCTGTGCACAGTGCTGTTAAGATAATGTCGTAACTAGCAGCTATCGGAATGGAGTCACAATCCATACATCTTTCAGAAGTTGCTTCCCTTATTCGACAAGTCATGCTATGCGACTGCGCTACGTCAATTTACGTGTCATAAGCTTTCATACATGTTAAAATCTGCACCTCCTGATTGGGAGGATATATAGGATGATTCCACGTGAAAACCTTCCTCTCTTTGAGGAGTGCAAGCAAATGGGGCGCCTTTTTATAGCCTATGATACTCCGACGTCATATGTGTTCCTTTTCAATGTCTCTCATTATAAGTAAGTTTCCCAATGAACCCCCACCATCACGCTTATGTCTTTCAACGAAGAAAACTAACATACGAGGACTTTTGAATTCGACCTCAGGTTCTCTCATAGATACAGACTTGAAGTTTCAAAGCAAAGTGCGTGTTTCAACGCACGGGAAAAACTCGCGTGAGGAATTTGAATAGTTACTGATGAAGGGGTTTCGAAAACTGCTAAAATCTGTATCGCAAACTTTAGATAAAAGGTGTGTGTGTGAAATGATCAGAAATCCCCAAATATGGTTCTAAAGAGGTAGAGACTTCGATATTAGATGCAACAAGCAGAGTGGAAATGGGTATGCGAAATTTAGGACCTGGTGATCAAATATTCAGAAAATTACAGAGCAAGGGTAAAATCTGTTTTAAAAAAATGTGGAAGTTCTTCACAATCAATCCAGCAGTGAGCGCTTCTATTGGGCGTGTGCCGTAAAAACTTCCAAGCTTGACATGCCCATGCACAATTAAAATGAAATCAGTCGGAGTCCTTTCGCCTACCTGGATGGATTTACACTACTCTTTATACTAGAAAATCGGTTTCTGTGTTGCTTCATGGGAGGTTTACTGTTTGCATCGCAATACACAATAGGGTGTTTTCAAATTTCCATTTTTTATGCTGTGAGAAAAGGAAGTACCAAATATTTTATAACCTACGTCACTCTCCCACGTCATAATCTCGTTGTGATCGGCCTCCTTGTTGGGGAGAGGTGGTGCAACAATTATTTTGACAAATCCACAGACAAATTTGAAACGAAAAGCGATAAAAAGGTAGATAAAATTCACCCGTATTTTTATTCTTCGATCAATATTTCTTTTTCGTCAATGTATGACTCTCAAAACTGGATTAAAAGTATATCTTCAATACCGCTGAAAAATTGGGATTAAGGTAATCGCTCTCTGACTCTAAGAAAATGAAGTCGAAAATGAAGTCGTTAAATCAGATTTTTAATATTAAGCATTTGCTCATGTGCTCAACGGAGTGCACGAGACTTATGCTCGGGAATGATATGTAACTAATTGAGGAGACCGCTACCAATATTTTCAGATTTTTTTAGTATTAATAAAAAATTTTATTTCCATAATCATTTATAAAAACATTACATCGATTACATTTTGAATGGAATATTATGTGAGATCAGATTCCGATAAATAGTTCTTCGGCCAGCGGCTACCGGTTATTAATGAAAACAAATTTGCTGGTCCTAATTCACGGATTCGGTTAAGAGCCAGTGCAAAATCTCGCCCTCCCGACATCCTCACAAATCAATCCTACCCACTACGTGGCACAACACAGGTCGTCTTGGCTCTATAGCTGACGAAGAATGCTCTTTTTACCGTTCTCCACATCACTGCGAGTGTTTATACAACCCAGGGCATGTTTTCCACATGACCAGTCGAACACCAATCTCTATTGCATCCCGAGCTATATGTGGTCCTGTAGTTCACTCCTGACATTAAAAGACATTCCTTCCGTACCCTTACGAGGCGTATATCAAGTGACACAATAGTCGTGTAACCGCACTCTACTCAGGAGTTGACTATCGGCCTCGTCCCAGAACCCATAAACATGTCACTCCCGTCATTGATCAACATTTGTTTTTATGGGTATTGCTCGCAGCTTGACCTAAAACCAAGGCGGCAATAGGTGCTTTCCCGCATCCATTTCAAGGAAATGGGATAGTCTGTAATCTGAGGTTGCTGGCTTACATCCCAAAACTTTCATCATGACACACTTGTTCAAATTTTGCCTAATTTTCTGTAAAAGAAACATGGCTCTTTCTAGAACATTCAGCAACAACACACGATCTTACCTGATACAGGAAGAAATTTGCCATCTGAAGTTATATCCTTAGGCATCATAACCTAAAGAAAGAATAATTAGGCATCACAGTCATGTTTCCTTTTCTGTGACTTAAACTGTCGAATTTTTCGAAATTACCCTTGAAACGTATTTGAAATTAAATCCTTATGATTTAAAATTTCAAAGTAAATTAATTTATTAGCCACTTTTATTCGACACCGTTGCAAATGGCCTGGTCGTCATCCGCTTACTTGTATTAGAATCATTGTTTCTTCTTTATAATACTTTCGAATAAAAAGTCATGCAATGATCATATTCTTATTTTCAGTCGGCACAATTCAAAAAACAGGATGATGGAATCTCATCATCAGATGAAAGAGAGCTGCCTAGGACGAGGATGATCCTTGGAGGAAAAGAAATACAGAAGACAAACAGGGGAAGAAATAACTAGCTGAGAGTCTTAAAACAGAAGCGACGAAAGCAGAGAAACAACTCGGATCCAAGTATCGCTCGCAAGTTGATTGGGTGATGAAAGCGAGCTTTCCTGCAGCGCCAGGGAGCGTGCAGTGCAAACAGCTTTAGGTAATGCTGCTGGTGATGAAGAACAAAACATGTAACAAAAGATTTTATTTCTTGCTTTCAGTGGCATTTTTCATCCCGAATTATTCGCACAGCTTATATAATGTCGTCTCATAGACATTACAGTACTGTGCAAATTAGTTGGGACAATAGGAAAATGCAGTAACAAAGACACAACTAAAATATTTATTTGTTTAATAGTGTACATAGTTAATAGTGAATGTGACCCCCCACTTGGGAGCTTTAATTACTTCTTTCACCCTCTCAACCATTGATGCCACTAGCTTTCCACACATCTCCTTCACTTCAGGGTCGTGGTACCACACTTTCATGATACTTTCTATCATTTTGGTTTTCGTCGTGCAATCCATCTTAGATATGCGCGCTTTAATAATGGCCCACAAATTTTCAATGGGGGTTTAGATCGGGTGAATTTCCTGGCCACTCCAATACCTTCAAATGTTGCTGGGTAAAGAATCTCTTAGCAAGCTTAAAATTGTGGCATGGAGCCAGATCCTGTTGAAATACCCCATCGCCGTTAGGAAACAGCTTCTGCAGTGTTGGGACCATTTTCGCCTCCAGAATGCCTATGTACTTTTTGTTGTCCATCATTCCTTCAACGGGGTGAAGCATCTGTGGTCCGGAAGCTGTGAAACATCCCCAAAACCTGACTCTTGGTGGTTACGAACAAGTTTAGACTTGCAGCAGTTTAGACTCTGCAGCGGAAGGGACTTAGCGTTCCTTCGCTTGTCCCAACTAATTCGCACACTACTGTATATAAGCCATGCAAACGTATTGTTTTTCTTCGCAGGATTTGTTTTATTTTTCTTGGCGATTTATTTTTATAGCAATGCCTATAAAAACGTAGCTGTAGTCACAATAGAAGATATCTGTTATTTAGAATAGCTTTTTCGTAATCTTTATATTGCTGATTCGCGCATTTTTTTTTTTCATTCATTCGCGTACACCTTTAGATTTTCAAAATTAACTATTATACTATTTAAGCGATTTTTCTATTACTCATGTACAGTCGCTCAAAAAATATCCGAACAATATGATTGATTACAGAATTCAGAAAAAATATCTGGCAACGATTATTTTTAAATTCGTGATCGTTGCCAGATATTTTTTTCTAAATTCTGTAATCCGAATATTTTTTTGAGCGACTGTACCTCTAAAATTTTAAAAAACTTCTATTTTTATTTCATGCAACTGTAAAGGCGAAATGATTATAATATAAAGACGAATATATATACTTGGAAAGTATTTTTTTTGCGTTCTCAATGTAAAGTAATGCGCAGATATACTTTCTTATAAACCCATATGGACACACATCTAAGTTTGAAATCTTTTGTTTTGCTTCGTAAGAGTGTATTAAAAAAAATTCCTATAATAATAAATTTTATCGACTGCCATTTCTTATATAGAACGAAAACAAAACGTTCAAATTTTCATCGCATTAAGCAAACGTCAAAACTTTGACTCAATTCTAGAGCAAATGGCGTGTGACCAGGACCAATCCTTGTTCGAGTCCAGGAATCAATCAACCATTTTCAGCATGGTAATCTAAAAGATACAGAACGTATTTTACACAACCGCTGAGTGATGTACTTTTTTGCATTTACTTAAAGAACCATTCTTTTGAGTCAGGGGTAAATGATCGTCGAAAGTCGATTAGTAGGGTGATATCTCCTGATATATCAAGATACGAATATCGGAGCTTTGATAAGCAGATCAAACAGATCAGAATCGAGAATGGATTCCACAATATCAACACAAAACATCTGTATTGAAATGGTCTGCTTGTAAGAGATCTCATACACATGTCTCTTAATTCAGTGCTTGCCAACCTTTTTCAGTTCACGGTCTACTTTTAAAAAACCAAAAATTGTTGCTGCACACAAAAAGCTTGCTATTTTTTAACTAATAATTTATTTTAATACAATCGACTATTATTATTTTTCGCCTCCGTGGTATCACTTTGGTTCGCAGTGACACTGCAACTGTCGGGGTCTGGGTTCCATTCCAGTGATGGCATGGTTGTTTGGCTGTGTGCTCTAACCGAGACAGTGGTCAGCAATTACTTCAGTCTTAGTGGAGCATGTACTTGTATGAAAAGTCTTGCACAAGGTATGAGTAGTTTTTAGAACTCTTCAATGTCCTATATGTTACAAATCTAATCCTTATTTTACAATAAATGAATGCTTTTTTATAATTTATATTCACTTGAGAAGGCCGTATATAAGGATAATTCGATAACGTAGAATAAGGTGAAGAATTTTATTATATACTTAAATATTTCACTGTACACCTGAGGCTGTTTCACGGCACACCGTTTGGAAGCATCACTGTGTTAAGGGATCAGTTGATGGATTCTTTATTTTGAGTGATTGTTGCATCCAAAACGTCTTTTTACTTGCAGAGTTCATTTCATTCACTGCTCTTTGTTCCTTTGGTAATCTATTTTAAAACATAATTTGGCATCAGATCATTATTCTTCGACCGTTTTCAAGCGAAAAGGAGAAAGACAAAGATCCTTTGCTTTCCTTTCTGCGTCATGTCTACTTGTTTTAAAGTTAAGGAAATGGGATTCTTAACAGAGCAATAATAGCGAAGTTCTGTAGAGATAGGAAATGAAATTTCCTTTGCATCATCATCTGTGTTGTCTTTTTTTTCTAGAGTAATTTACATTGATGGGAGCATTTGATAAGTACTAATGCACTCTCAAATCCATTGAATTGGCTATCGAAGCAGACCCCTCAGTGTCGCCACTGAATTTTTCTTCTTAATGGACAACTTAAGCACTCCCCAAATTAAAAATTGTGTTCTTTATGATAAACAGAATCCTGTTTTTTATCATCTTTAAAATCATTCAAATTTAAAGTAAGCTAAGCGTGGATTAATCTGAGATAATCTCCCATTTATCCCCACCGAACCCTCAGGCTAATATGAGTAATGGGCTTTTCTAACGAATAGCAACTTTTCGATTTGGGGAGAGCTTAAGCTACCTACAAAGGAAATAAAAACTACAAAGGAAATAAATGACGACACTGAGACGTTTATAGTCAATGAAATGTATTTAATAGTGCATTAATAAAATCAAATGCTTCCATCAATATGGATTACTGTGAGAAAGGAACAGATGAGCGAAGGAATTAATTTTAAAAACCTAAATATGAACAATGGGCGATTGTTCTCTAAATTGCAGCCCACGATAGGACGTTTTATGTTCTCAAAAGCTGATTGACGTCACTACAGAAATCTGTCAGAGTAAAAACTTTTCTAACGAATATAATATTAAGAATTAATATTTTTAACAGTTATTAACCAGAACTAGAATTATATATGTGTCTTAATATGCCATAAAATCCTCCTTATTCTGTAATATTAGACACTACTGAATAAATAAATTAATATATCCCTCTCTATTTAACAATTCTTTAAGAAACAATGCAAGAAAATTTATTTTTTCCTCATCAGTTATAAATTCATCACGTTCTTGATTTACATCCTTTACTTGTAAAAAGACAAGAAGGATAAAACTGATTTGATGGTTCCGAATTGCTCTCTTCGTGTTGTTCAGCATCGATGAATTTCGTTTTGTGCCTCTAACCGAGACTATTCTTTATATCTCTTTATTATTAATTCGCCAAACGGACCAATCCAAAACCTTTAACTAAACCGAAATCGTTTTCAGATATCCTGTGATCCACTTAACTTGGTTTCGAAAAGTTTTCTTTAAATCAAATCTAAATAATTTCTTAGGGTGAAAAATTTAGTATCTAATGAAATAAGAGAGAAAACAGAAATCTTAAGACTCTTCATTTAACTGATTTCTCTGCAAACTTACCTAACTTTTAATTCTGAAAAACAAACTCCAGTTTTCTTGCGTTATTTCCTCTTCGTCTGCTCGCCGCGTGACCTTTGCTCTTGCGATTTGGGAATAAAATAACGAGAGAAAAAAAAAACATTTTTGAAACGAAAGTAAAAGAAACTTACCGTTTTAATCGGGATATCACAGACAGTTTCTCCAAGTATTTGCACTGCGGTCACTAACAGAATCACTAAGTTCTGCGTTCACTGATATCTAGTTAGACAATAGGAGCCAGACTTCTTGGTATGAACTCTCACTTAAAAATCCTCTGTTGATGAGTGATGAAGATTTTCAACTAGTGATTAAAATTACAAGGAAACTCCTTCACTTTATTTTGATACACATATTATTGCGGTGTTGACGAAATGGTGTGTTTTTATGTCAATCACTTTCCGGGAAGATCAGTAGTCTATACGGACAGCACCTCAGAATGGAAAAGATAACTCTCCTTCAGTGGGCTATGACAATTATTGGTGATAAAGGATTAGATTATACTTAAGAAAAATGCTCTTCTTTCTTGCAAATTTATCTTGTAATAGATACTGAAAAGTAATTTCGAATAATCTCATACCATCATCAGCTGAAGTAATAAAAAAAACGTCTTATATTAAGACCAAAGATTTTTAATTAAATATCTCTCTTGTGAAGCTCTAAAATCCAAAAGAAAGTGAGAAAAATCTCTCATTGATTGTATTAGATTATGGTTACCGAACCAAAACTTCACAAAAATGAGAATTCGACAGTGTTGATTTGGTAAGAAACTCTCAGCTTAGCAAATTACACTACGCAGCCAAGTAGGGAAATTAAAATAAAAGCCGTTTGTGATTGAATGCCATTGCCGTTGAGATAAGATCGAGTCGAGCATCACCTTGCTTCACATCGCAGCGAGGAAAAGAAGTTGCTCCAAGGTAAGAGAAGCATCAGAGCGGAGAGGTCCGAGATCCAGTCATCCTCGGCAGCCTGCTACAGCCCAACTCGGAGACCGGACCGTGAGGCAAGCGTGGCGCGTGCAACAGCTGCGTCTCTCATTGGCGGGTACGAATGACACGTGACTTGGCCACCCAGCGGAAAGAGGAGAGAGTTCACGGAATGTGCGCTGAGAAGTGAGTGGAGAGTTACTTCGGAGGAGAGGAGAAGGGTGACTCATTGATCCAGAGGTTGACTCCTCATCGCACTGAAGGTTAGGGTCATGATACTCGATGGCAGGGGTCATGGTAGAGTTTGTTTCTCAAGGATATCAAAAGGAAGGGAAATGACAAAATGAATTATTATGAAAACTAATCAATCAAATGAACTCCCATCAAATTCTCGGCATTTTCTCACTTCACCGGTTTTTTACAACATGAGATTAATTTTTGAGTGTCTCATATGGAAATGATGTACACTTACCGCTTAAAGTAATTATGCTCTGACAGCTCGATAACGGTTTTAGAATAAAAATTGCTCAGTCGAATGGAATGCTGACCTACGATTTTTTGATGATGTCGTATGCCACCCAATTCAAAACCTTTTGTTCTCTAAAACTGATATCGACTTGTGATATCACATACCGTGAGAGTGATTACCTATAAGTATGCATAAAATCATCATCGGAAAACTTGACTTTTATTTGTGATTATTGTCATCGTTAAATACCGAGAAATATTTAACATGAAACTTTAAACGCTGATTGAAAGTAAAGAAGGCACCCTGCCAAGTGATGCAGAATTTAAGCATTATACTCTGTATACTTTCCCAGTAGGAAAATGTAAATCGTTCAATAGAGATCCTGATCGACGCCTGAATCAAGACAATTTTTCGTATAAAAGTGATTGCCTTAAGTTTACATGAATTCAGCTATATGATTCTTATTGTATTAACTAGATGAGTCGAAAAAATACACCCATCCGCCTTTCAGACTCTAAAGCGAGATCGTCTGGTTATGCATCAGTTGATTTAGTAGTTGGGATAAGGCGGGACAATTCACACCTGCTTATGGAAAGTTATGATGGTTAATCATGCTTTCTTTAAGCTCTACCATAAAATTTGAAGGATCATGACGCCCATTTGCTGTTTATACCGATGTTGAACCAAGCTTTTCATAACCGTATATTAAGTATTCTAATTACTACATAATGACTGTCACTTTTAGTCAGATTTATTCCTTCGTGCTTTATTCTTATTTTCCACTGCTTTTTCATTTCCGAAATCAGAAAGTGCGAAAAACCTTTCAGTTCTTTAATCTGTTTCTATTTCTATAAAGTTTACTCATGGCATACAGTGCCTGGACAAATTATTACCAACACCACATCGTGTGCGAAGTACCATGAAATATGCCAATGTATACAAAACTTTCTTGTTTACGTTATTATTCTACGTCATCATGAAGTTCATAAAAGCGCTAAAGCCATGGTGGAAATCAAAGTCAAGTGACATGTCAGGGACATACCCGGCGGTGGGGGGCGAAAATCTGGTGGTCTTTTACGAAATCCCAAACTTGTCTACCTACTTTGAATTCCAAAACAGTTGTCTTTGTATAATTTTTAGTCTTCCTTATAATAAATTTTAAATTTAATTTTTGTCTTCATCGGCTACGCTTTACAAAAAATAGATTTAAAAACAACTATAAAATTTTATTTCATATGGAATATAGAATATATATAAAATATCATTTTATCTATTTCATTTCAATTCGCAGACTTCCGACCCCCTAAAACTAAATTTTCGAATCCTTCTCCCCAATACTAATTTCTTAGAAATCCCCCCCCCCCAAAAGTAACAAAATCCTGGGTATGTCCTGCGACATGGCTAAAATGGCTGATCTGACTGCCTTCGAAAAGGATCTCATTGTTGGAGCACGATGGACAGGAACATTCTTGACGGAGGTAATGACCCTCCATGGAAAATCACGTGGCACAATTTCTCAAGTTTATGGAGAACGGGGTCAAAAACATCCGTCTATCGTGTCAAAAGCAGGAAGCAAACGTCTCTGATAAACAGGAACAGACGCACAAATTGTATAGCAAAACAGAGCTGCTATAGTTCATCAGCTGAGAGAGGTGATGGATAGTAGTAACTTCAAAATCTATTTCAAAAAGAACTATGCGCAGAGAATTGAAAACTTTGGAATTTCAGGACTCTACTATGATATATATGACGAAGTAATAGGTTGGTTTTCATCATAAAATGGCCAAATAGTGTGGTACTGTCATCTATTTCCTAAACTGTTGACATCACTTTATATTCAGATCAGATCATCACTAATCACAAGAGTTGGATTTTCTTGCCTCTTGAAGGCAAATCATCCAGAGACATTATGGATCTAAATAAAAATACAAGAAATGGTACAGTATAATTTAAAGTAAGATTGTGCATTTCATCTATTAATTCAACAGTTCCAAATTCCTTACGAATTTTTTTTATATTCTATCAATAATTTTAATACATTTCAAAAAATGAGTTAGATAATTATACAGGACTGGTATTAATTTTGAGTTGGAAGAATGTAAAATATTCTGAAAATTAAAGCATGAAATATTTAGTTTTGATAATTTTGCAAAATAGAGTTGTCTTTTATTATCATAGAGATTGCATTTGAATATAATGTGATCTAAGGTGTCTTTATATTCAAAATCATGACACTTTTACCTCCCGAGAAGTATGAGCATTGCAGTTTCAGCCATAAGAGAAATCTGAAACTGCTTTAAATTGCGGAGGTTAATCTTTCGTGAGAATTAACTGCCGGATGAACGATGCAACTGAATACGCCTAATTAAATTTATGCGGAATAACATAGGTCATTATAATTTTCGCTATATGATGTTTATTCCACTTTGTTAGCAGAAGGCATTTATTTTTTTAATGTTTCGAAAGATAAACAGCTGAAAAATTATTTATATAATATATATACAGTATGCAGTATACGCATATGAATATTCTAGCATATTGGCCAGCTTTTGAACATTTTAAGAGAAGTGAAGACTCATTTTTTCATCAAAGATATTTACAATGAATCTTTCTAGCCTGCAGGAAGAATCTAATCTCTGAATGCTTTTCTCGATTTGAATTTATGGAATAGTTGGCTTCTTCCATTAATTGGGCAAATCTTATTGCTCGGGTCATTATGAAACTAAACTACGTAGAAGTTGCATATTCAGGCCTAGAATATTATCAATGCATCCTTAGTTACCTTAAATTTAAAACCCATATCGTCATTGAAGAATAAGGGAACATTTTCGAAACTCCGACTGATTACATTCAAATCAATAAGAACGGCCCAATTAGCTTACTTAGAATCCTCGAGCATTTGAAATGAAGTCAATGCATTCTTTTCTTCTCCATGAATGGTTCCAAGTTATTTAAAAAATGGAAAACTAGTTAAATAATTATAGAGGAAAAATTGTCATTAGCCGGATGGGAATCGAACCCACGACATCCTGATAGCATGTCAGTTGCTCTGACCGATGAGCAATGGGCCGCTGAACAATCATCCTCTATTGGTGGCTTTAAGCCGTAGAGGAATGATTGTTCAGCGGTTGGTATCTCAGTCAGAGCACCTGGTTCGAATCTCACCCGGCTAGTGAACAATTTTTCCTTTATAATTATTTAGCGTATATTTCCTACAGGTGCTTACCTGTATTTTCTATTATTCAATCAAAAATTAGTATTCACAATTATCCTCAGGACTATAGAGAGGATTCAAAAAACAAAATAAAATTCAGCTTTAAAAATCAAATTCTCTTCGGGTGTGAGGGGTAGGGTCAGGCAAAGAGTGCAGAGGTCTAGAAAACTTGGAGAGACCACTCGCACAGCGGATTGGACACTCTGCCCAGCCTTGTGTAGCTCTGGGACTGACCCTCCTTTAGAAATTTAGAAATTAATCACGTGACCGAGGAGAAGAGTGAACGAAAAAGCATTGCTCCCCACTCCTCTGTTCTGGAACTTGCTACAGGTCAAAGGTTAGACTCTGAGCAGGAAAACATTTTGTCTTGGAAAGGTTTTTCCAATAGGAGCCAGTGTTCAGCCAAGATTCGCCCATTGTTAGTGCGAGCCCTAGTAAAGGGTCGTAGTTCTGTATTGTATTCTGAATTCCCGTAGATAGCTGTAAATAAAATATTGTTGCACATATATGTACACTTTCACGAAGTGATAATTCGACCCCCGAGTTCTGCAGTTTTCTGATAGAAATAAGGTTCTACGTCAATTCATCACAAAGTCACTTTTTTTTTATTTCTTAAAAAGGGACTGAGATAACCTGAAAGCTTTTCGCTTGTGTTGGTTCATCGATTTTTGGCTTGTGTTGGTACACGATACAAACACTTAGACAAGGAATACAACATAGAAACACTTAAGGACACGTTGAGAAAATAGTCAGCTACGCTAACCACTAGCCCAGGTAGGAGCCTACCTTGCCAGGTAGCCCAGGTAGTAATGATTATTTCAATATTAGGCAATCATTAATGATACTTATGAAAGATAATTTATTATTAAATATTTCAGACTCCGTAACTCTTTGAATACTCAACGAATAACGTTGAAAATCAAGATTTAAATAGATTTCATTATGATCTTGTTATTTTCGGTCACATTTTTTCATTAAATGCATATTGAAGAAGTTGCAAAACTTCGAAGTTAGATTCTCATTGATTTAAAATGGAAATTCTTCATTTTTAAAAGGTTCTAGGTAAATTGTTCGAATGATGAGTTTTTCGAAAATCAGTTTTTCACAGAGAACAATGATTTGCCTTCTTACACCAGAGAGGGGAGAGAACATTTCGTTGAACATTTTGGGGGTGAACTTCCTTTGGACAAAGCCGCAGGACATCAGAAATTCAGAACAGTAGTTCCCTACTATGGGGGAGAAAGGGTCGAGCTGCAAGGACTAACCTAGGCCCCGAAAGGTCGGTAGATCCCCAGGCAGACACTGCCTATGACCGGGGCGGGGGTGGCTCAGTCGGTAGCGCGCCAGGCTCGTAATCTGTAGTTCCCAGGTTCGAATCCAAGCTGGGTCAGCGTTGAGATTTATCTCCGCAAAATTCCCCGCCCTGCCCACGGTCAGTAGGGGACGTCGGATAGGACGTTAAGCCGTGGCCCCGTGTGCGGGAGAGCCATACCCTGTGCACGTTAAAGAACACGCTGGATGGCCTTGACGGGAGGCTACCATCTGTCTCCCAACAGCTGTTCCAATGAGTTCCCTCTCCCAACCTTCTCTGAGCCTCGGGATCCATGTGACCTGGCCATTTACCCTATTGTGTGCAAAAAAGTGCCGCTCAGAAGTAAAACTGCCTATGACCTACCAAAATGGGGAATTTCCGTGTTATCTCAATGGGAATCTGAATTCGAAACTCTATAACTTCTTAAATATGCATTTAATGTAAAAATGGGACTGATGATAAATTAAAGATCACAATCAAAGCTATTTAAATCTTAATTTTTCAACAATATTCATTAAATATTTAAAGAGTTACGGAAGCTGCAATATTTAACAATATACTATCATTCATAAAAGTTATTCATAATGCCTAATATTGAAATATCAATATGCAAACATTTAAAATGCATATTTTTTATTAAATGGTTTGAAACAATACTTGCTTTATAAGTTTTCATTAATTTCGAAGATAAATTCGTATGACGAATGTTTTACTATCCAAAGTCAAAATTAAACTCATTTATGCACAGATGTAAAAAAGTCAACAAAATCCTATTTCTATCACTGTGATGAACTCATACGGCGATGAATTGATGTCGCGACGAATTAACGATGCAATGAATTGATGTCGCGATGAATTGATACTGCGATGAATTGACGTCGCGATGAATGGAGGCTGTGATGAATTGACGTGACATACAGAAATAGTATTACTATGGCTCTGAGCTTGATTATGGATCCTGATTTTGCTTCTGTGGAGGGAAAATCTTCCGCTGTGTTTTCTGTTTGTTTGTGGGTTGACAGCCCCAAGTGAATAGATTCACAGGATATGTTTATCAGCTGGTGGATAATCCTGAGCAGAAGTCATCGCAGGCACCTGAACTCTTTGCTTCTATTGGCATCGTCAAATTCTACATTGGAGGAAGTCTTCCAGTGTAGATGGCTTCAGCCTTTAGTAGTGGGGGAACGGGTCTTTGCCCCATGTCTGCGATTAGGGGGCTGTTTGATATTGTCGGCATTCCCTCTCTCAATAAACATAGTTTCTTTAAACATCCCACTAACCATTTTCTCTCCATAGGCAGTTGGAATGTGAGGACTCTGCACAGAGCTTTTTCTCTTGATGTCCTCACACAAGAATTCCACCGTTATAATTTAGATATTCTCGGCTTGCAAGAGACCAGATGGACAGATAAAGGTCAGATTCTTAAAAATAATCTTAAATTTCTCTTTTCAGGGAGGGACGACAATAAGCATCACCAAGGCGTGGGTCTGCTTCTCAGCAGACACGCTAGCGATGCTCTTCTAGGATATGAGTGCATTAATGAAAGGTTTCTTACAGCAAAATTTCAGACAAGCGTTAAAGACTTGAATGTTATCTGCTGTTATGCCCCCACTGAGGATGCCGATGAGGATAAGAAGGATTGGTTTTATGAACAACTTCAGGATATTTTGAATTCTGTCAAGAAAGGAGATATTACCTTTGTTCTTGGTGACTTCAATGCCAAAGTTGGTACTGACTTTGCCCTTTGTGGAGGGGTAATAGGCCCTTTTGGTATTGGTAGCTGCAATGGCAATGGGCAACGTCTCCTACAGGTAAGTAAACTCAATGGATTCAGAATAACTAACACTTATTACAAACACCGCGACATACATAAGTACACATGGGTTTCACCTGATGGGCTGCATAAGAATATGATTGATTACATTTTAATTAACAGCAAATGGGCTAGTTCTGTTAGGAATACCAGGTCATATAGGGGAGCTGAAATTGGATCTGACCATTACCTTGTTAAAAGTGTGTTGCAACTTAAACTTAAAAAGTGTTGTGCTAAGGTTAAAAAATTTACTTTTAATACTGAAGCTCTGAAAGATCCAGTTATAGCCAAAGCTTACCATGATAGGTTACTTAGTCATTATGACAGTAATGGTTTGCTTACTACTGAAGTTGAGGAAGAATGGGATCATTTTAAACAGGCTTTTTTGGACACTAACAGTACTCTTTTAGGAAAAAAGGAGCAGAAGAGGCAAAATTATCTGAGTGATAAGGCACTTGAGCTTATTTCGGAAAGAAAGAACTGCAGGAATGCCCTTAATCAATACCCTACTAGTCCTAATAGAAAAGATTACAGAGAGCTTAATAAACGTGTAAAGGATCAGTTAGCTACTGATAAAAATCTTTGGCTTGATAGCTTGGCTGACAAAGCTGAGGAAGCGGTTAGGCAGCACAACAGCAGAGAGCTGTACCAGATAGTTAATGTTTTGTGTGGTAGAAAACGGACAGGCATACAAGGATTGAAGGATAAACAAGATAAGGTTATAGAAGGGGAGGATTCTGTCATGGCTAGGTGGGCTGAGTATTTCAGTGATGTTCTAAACAATGGAGTTAGTTCTACTCCCATTGTTTGCAATGATGATAGATGCATTGGTGGCTTTAATGTTGGACCTATAACACAATCTGAAGTTATTTTGGCTGTTTCTAAACTTAAACTTCATAAATCCCCAGGGGTAGATGAAATTACTATGGAAATGCTTAGAGCTGGGAATGTTTCGGTTACCACTTGGATGACTGAAATTCTGAATATCTTTTATGATAAAAGCATGGTTCCTAAGGATTTTACCAGAGCTATTGTTATCCCTATTTTCAAAAAAGGTGATCGCAGTTCTTGTGATAACTATAGGGGTATTAGCCTACTCTCTGTTCCAGGTAAAGTTCTTTCCATGATTGTGCTTAATAGAATTAAGAATCTGGTTGACAGTCAATTGCGTGATGAGCAATGTGGATTCAGAAGTGGTAGGGGATGTGTGGATCAGATATTTTCACTTAGGTAGATTCTTGAGAAATGTTTAGAGTTTCAGAAACCTTTAGTTGTTAGCTTTGTTGATTTCAAAAAGACTTTCGACTCTGTTGATCGTCATAATTTGTGGTTGATTGTGAGATCATATGGTATACCAGACAAGTTAGCTAACATTATGAAAGCTCTCTATAATAACACTGAGTCGTGTGTGAGAGTTGGTAAGGCTTGTAGCAATTGGTTTAGCATTACTTCTGGTGTTCGACAAGGGTGCATTTTGTCTCCTTTTCTCTTTAGCTTGGTTATTGATTATGTTATGCGAAATTCACTTTAAGGGAAAAATTTTGGCCTTAAATGGGCTGGAGATACGAAAATTTCTGATTTAGATTATGCTGATGATTTAGCCCTTTTGGCAAATGATGTTGATGAGATGAACTCTTTCATTCGAGCTGTTGATGAGACTGGTAGTAGAGTAGGTTTGGTTATAAACAGAGAGAAAACTAAAGTGATGAAAATTGGTCAGGCAGACTGTGATTCAGTTAATCTGAATGGTTTCAGTCTTGAGCAGGTGTCACAGTTTAATTATCTTGGGAGCTATGTAACAGATAATGGTGATGTGCTGCATGAGATTAACAGACGAATAGGGATTGCTGCCGGGACTTTTAAGAACCTATGGAGAGTGTGGAGAAATAGGCGTATACACCTAAAGACTAAAATTAGACTGTATAATAGTTTGGTTCTTTCTAGGGTTAGTTATGGTAGTGAAACTTGGACACTTTGTAAACAAGATAACAGGAAACTAGATGCTTTTGATTCCAGATGCTTACGCAGTATCTTGGGCATTAGGTGGTTCAACTTTGTAACTAATGATGAGATTAGGCAAAGGAGTTTGCAACCTCCTTTAAGCAGCATATTGTGCAGAGAGAGACTCCGTTGGTTTGGCCATGTTGCCCGTATGAATAATTATAGATTAGCGAATAGGGTTATGAAGTTATGAACAGTGTGCCTAAAGGCCTCAGAAAGAACGGGAGACCTAGGATGCGGTGGGCAGACAATGACCTTGTTACAAGACATTGACAATGACCTTGTTATGAAACAAGACCTTGTTAGAATTGGTGTGCAGTAGCCAGATGCAGTAGATGTAGCTCAGGATAGACTTGCCTGGAGAACTAAATTGCACGGTCTGGTTGGATCTCCGTAGCCCATGGCTGTTTGATGATGATGATGATGATGATGATGATGATGATGATGATGATGATGATGATGATGATGATGATGATGATGATGATGATGATGATGATGATCCCTATTCCTAAGGGATAGGTAAGGTTCCAACAACCTTACCTATCCCTTGGTGCATAATGTAAGGATTATAATTCGTTTAATGTCTATAATTTGCATTTTTACTTTATTCCAGTTGAATAAATAAAACTGAAATGCCTGGCACCCAAGGGATCTATTTCATGACAGTCGCAATTATTCACAGCAATCTTTTCATAAATCATAGCACTAGTCAGTCTCACTAAGTGAATATCTTATAAATTCTGCTTACAAAAAATTTAAAGCCATACTCTGAAAAGTCAAACAAGGGCACTTTATTAAAAGAACCCCAAGTTTGAAAATCCTAGTTTATGTAGAAGCATAAAACTTTTAATTTAAGCATAATAATAAATACTTTGAAAAAAATATTGACGAAGAAAGATTAAAAAATTTCCTCTCAAGCATTTTACTAATACCGAAGACTTCAAAACAGGATGTAGTTTAATTAATGAGGTCTTCATGAATAATTCACGAATTACTTCTACCTGTTTAAATTCAGAACTCGTCTAACTGCAAAAAAAGATCAGAGATTTTTCTTTCGTCTTAACCTGTCATAGAACTCACTCGTACATTCATTTACATAGCAGTGGAAGAAATTTTTAAACGAACTTTCTTGACTACGTTGAAGTTGTTTTTTTAGTTGTGATGTGCTTACCTGAAAGTGTTCTGGTGCTTTTAAAGCACTTGCAGCTTTCATGTGAATTAGTTTAGAAACTGTTTCCTTGAATTAGTTTCAGTTCAATGCATTGTACAGTCGCTCAAAAAAGTATCCGAACACTATAGTTGATTACAGAATTCAGAAAAAATATCTGGCAACGATTTTTTAGAAATTAGTGATCTGGCAACCTTCGTGTCACGTGATACCAATGTTGCCAGATCACTAATTTCGAAAACAATAGTTGCCAGATATTTTTTCTGAATTCTGAAATCAACCATAGTGTTCGGATATTTTTTAATATATATAATGCGTATGAATATATAATGCAATGAATGTGGAGCGTGTGCAGTTGCCGTTTACAGCAAAATGGAGCGTGTGCAGTGACTGCACACGCTCCAGTTTGCTGTGAACGGTAACTGGAGCGTGTACAGTTGCTGTACACATTCCAGATATTTTTCCTGAATTCTGTAATCACGTGATACGAAGGTTGCCAGATCACTAATTTCTAAAAAAATCGTTGCCAGATATTTTTTCTGAATTCTGTAATCAACCATAGTGTTCGGATATTTTTTGAGCGACTGTACTTTAAATGAAATGTCTAAGATGTATAGAAAAGCAACAAAAAACTTGAGAAGTTAGCTGTTACGTTATTGTTGCACTCTGCCTTCCGTCATTGCTATTTTCTATTCTGTCAAATAGCAAATCGATTCTGATATGATTTTAATTTTTAATGCAAACACCATGATATTGTGTTTCACGCAAATCAGAAGATATTACCACGATGTTATTTTTCATGCAAACCAAAAGATAATATCGTTGTGCAATCATTGATAAAAAGCAAAAGATAACATCATGATTTTGACGCAAACCAACAGAAAACACCAAGATGCCTTATGGTTGACGCCAAAAAAGGTATCACCCCGATGCTATCTGTGACGTAAACCAAAGGAAACATTACGATTCAATCTTTGATACAAAACAAAAGAAAACATCAGATGAAATCTTTGATGCAAACAATATCACGTGCTGTTTTCCCTGCAAACCGAAAGAAAACATCTAGACGTTCCTGAAACGTTCCTTTGTCAGAGTCTTATTTGAATCGCAGAGTCAACGCTGAACAGAATCACCACTTTTGCCCAGTGCTTCAAAAACATTGGCGACTTCACGTCATTTTATAACCAGGGACTAAATAACATATTAATTCACTAGAGGTCTTAGCCCCTTAGCTGTCAGATCTTCAGATGGAAAGTCTAGAATGGCGTGAGGTTCCTGCGCATCTGGGTTACTGCGCTATGAGTTCCTCCTCATCCCTCCTTTCACATCACGAGTTGAATGCAGCCGCGGGATGTGGGACGCTAACATCGAATACAGACTGGTGCTCTTCGAATTTGCAGGGGCGGAGTTATTTTAAGACTCCTGCACGATAACATTTTAGTTATTTTTTTTCTCTATGTAAAAGGTCGTGGAGGCGCAGTGTTGTGCAAGTCGCTTCTGAATCTAGGGAGACTTCAGAAAGAGATTTCAATGGAGGGACACTCAATCTCCATCAAACACAATATATGCGTTCGTTAGACAATTCGTGTAAGGTAAAATCGTATTTTATGCAGATATGTGAAGCGAGCTCCCTTAATCAGACACTAATTTCTCATAGGAAACGATGTAAATAGGAGGGATGTATCCCATAATCTTAATCTTATTGAGTTATTTCCAACTTTATTCCTTTATAATGATATTTCATTTTAATTTTTCTTTCCTTTCGGTCCGATGAAATATTTTAGTAATTGTGAAACCTACTCAAGTTTTATTCTCAGACCACCCGAAACTTAATTCGTAGACCTCCGACCCCCTTAAAACTAAATTCTCGAACCCTTCCCGAAACTAAATTCTCGAAACCTTCCCCCGATACTAATTTCTATAGGACTTATTCTATAAAATTACCTTGGTTAATGCTTTCGGTTTTTGTTTGTTTATATACATTTCATGCCTGCAATTCATTTTTCTTAAAAAAGAAGCAATGATAAAGGTAGACACAAAAAAACGAATCCCATTTTCATTTTAACACATAGTATAAATTTTTGTCAAGTAATAAAGATTGAAACTGAGAAATTGAGTGTCGTTCGTCGAGTAATGAAGATGATTAGCTTTATGTTTATAAACGTTTCTACTTTACACGGGACAAGTTATCTTCTTGAACTAATCGGGATGAATTTTTACATTATATTGTAATTTGCATATACGTATAAATGTCAGCGACAATTATAATGTTCTTCATTTTTTACTAATGTATTTACGCGCTATAGCTGTTTGAACGCAGTGATTTGTATGGACAAATAACATCTTTTTTGGAAGTGCTGAAATTATAAACAAGGAAAAGGGGACAAGGAAAGCATCCAAGATGACTTCTTATATGGCAAATGCAATAATATAAACGATCGTAGAGAAGTGATTTAAATATCGTGTTAAATTAAAAATCTAGTCTTGTTAGTCAAAAACCAGTCCTATTTTCAAAACAGAAGTCATATTAGTTGGCTACTGGATGTACGTTCAATTTATTTGCTGATAAATAAATATGTCGGACTGAGCGACATTTTGTAAATTGATATCCAGAGATTCAGTCACTTCAAGTGCCAGAATACCTAAAATTTAAAATTCGTCCACTTCCCAACTTGAGTCTCCATTTCTCCACTTGGGATGAAAAGACGCAAATTCAAAAGGAAAAAAATCAACACCAAAGGAGGGATGTAAAATATGGCATTGAATTATTTTATTCTTCCGAAGTTTGTATTGTATTACTTTATAGAATCCCAAACCATACTCATGGAATACAAAAGTTCCTCTCAAGAGGAACACGCTTGAAGGTCTGGCCAGAAACTATGAAAGGGTGATTGTTTCCGATTCTAATGTCTTCAGTGACGCCCGAATGGTTTGGCGAGTTTTGTTGTAGCTCACTCCAATTCATGAAGAACCATAAAACATTTTTAAAATTATTAACGGCTCTTAGAAAAGTTGCAGTCATTGTTTGATGTTCGTTGTATTAAAAATGTGAGCTACCACTGACTCCCTAAGGTATTTTTTATCGACATAAAGAAAAGATTATATCTTTCGAAAAGATTATATCTTCTTTCATTAAAAAGAGTCAAGTTTGGATCCATAGATTTATTACATGCTTTATTCTGCGCTCTATTAAAGGTTTTCTCAAGAAATCCGAATTGCTCCTCAATAGTTCAGTAGATGTCTTAAACACGCCCAGATATGCGTCTGGGGCATTTGTGGCCTAAGCAGATTGGCTAGCAGAAAAGGGAGGAGGAAGAGTAATTCAACTCAGCTTCAACGAATCCATTAAACTGTTGGCTATCCTTTGCTGGGTAAAAATCATCAGATCAATTCCTTGAATTAAGTATAAGCGAATAATAAAAGCGAGCAAATAGCTTTTCCCTATTTTCTCGCATTTATTTTGATGTAGATATGTGAAGCGAACTCTCTTAGCTGAGATATCAACTAAGCATTCAGTTAGAACTTAAGAAAAAGCATAAAAAGGGTTAATCAAACTTTAGGATTTTTAATTCTTTAGATAGATTTTGTTACACGCGTCTTAGTCAAAAGAAAAATAGGTCTATTAAAAAGTTAATCATTCGATTTTGGCAGATAATTATGTGCTGCGCATTTTAATTTTGTGTCATAGTGACATGTTCCTTGGTCATTTGTGTTAATCATAAGTGTTAGAGCTGCTCCGCAACTAGTATTCTTTAAAGTCGTGCTAAGTGCAAAATCAAATTTTAAAAATATTTTCATTTAAGAAAAATTAAATAAATTTTATTTAAAAATTATATATGTAATAGGTGTAAATCCTTTCACATACCATTTGGACACTAAATCAAAAATCACAAAACTATTTGATAGTTGAAAATAAATATTGCAATGTATGTATGAAGTGATACAAATTATTATTTGAATTTGTGGATGTAATGAGAAATAAAAATGAATGCTAATGTGTGCCATGGAATGATAAAGGTTTCGGAACAAATTGTTTAAAAGTACTGCATTTTCGTCATTGCTAAAATATGCCTGGCTGCATTGTGACGAAATATTTTTGATTACAAATGCAAAATCATTGAAAAAAATTGGCTCCTGAAATTTTTGCATTTCCAAGTCCTCCATAAATCATCAAGTTAAGTGAATGGCCAACGTAATGCAGTAGAGAACAGACAGGGCGGGAGTGATGGTGAGTCAAGGTGGACGATGCTCCCATCCCCCACCCCATCCTTCAGAATATTAGTAACGAAATGCAGGCAAAACATTATTAAATAGACGCATTTTTAAGAAATGTTTTGAAGGCCACTGAAATGGATAGAGAAATTTCGTACTGAAATGTCGATAAAAACTCTGGCTCCTCCCCATCCATCCCTTTATTTTATTTATTTTTTTTTGGCTCGATTCACTCCCCTCCCTGCTTCCCCTTTATTATTTTTTTCTAGATCGGGGTCTCCCAACAGACATACGTCGCCTAAGAACAACTCTGTACAAATTAAAGTTTTAGTCTTCTGCAAACTGTAGGACAGGATAATGCCTGCGAGATCGTCTTCGTGTTGAACTGATTACAATCACTAACTGACAAACAAAATTTGATGAACAACTACATTTGTAAGATAGTGTTTTATTGCATCTGGTGAGGAACCAAATTATCATTGGTGAAGGTAGTGCAATGCACAGGGGATAATGGGTAATGTCTGCTACAGTTTAGCATACTTAATAGTTTATAATAAATAGCACTTACTTTAACCACCGGAATATTTACAAGTATAAATGCGCAGTTATGAATTATTTAGGAATATTACTGATTATGTGTTAGTTAAATGCAAGAGTCTGTTAGGAAAAGCAGTTGATATAAGAAAGATTGAGTCTGGCCATTGTCTTGTTAAAAGTGTCTTGCAACTAAAGTCTACAAAATGTTGTTCTAAGGTTAAAAGTGGAGCAGTGGAGATAAGTTCATTTGACTGAGAAGCTATACAGCTTTTTTAAAAAAGAAAGATATTCAGGACCTGGTTGAATCAACACCCTACTGACTTTAACAGAGTTTTTTCTATTTTGCTATTAAATGCCCTGTATGGCTGTTAGGCATAAAATTAAAAATTTATTTTTATTCTCTTTGTTTTAAATTTTGCAACTTATTACAATTAATGCGCCTTAACAGGATAGAGTTGGTAAAGTGGCACTTGAACTTACACTTTTCCTGCAGATCAACAGTCCGTGCATGTTTCAAGTCGGCCTCCCTGTAGATAAGTACTTTAGAATTTTTTTTTTCATTACTCATTAGAAATGAATGTTTTCGTTTTTACATAGAGAAAGTTCCTTCCGGCTCTTTAATAATATAGTTTATTTCTTAGTAGTGCTTCACTAAGGTATTGCTACATTTAGGACGTTTCTGATGAAAGTAAATCTTCAGCAATTTGGTGTTCAAATTTTCATTATTTTTCACTTTAATGTACAATCCAAAAAGAATACTAAGTACCAAAAATTCATAAATCGTTAAATAGTGCACCTTAGACATTTTTTTTGCGTTTCCTGCGAAAACTCTTTTTATCAGTTGTGAACTGGTCATCACAATTATGCTTGTTGTATAAGGGAGAATTTATGATTTTTTTTCAATAGCTTCTAATCTACGCAAATATGATTTTTTTTTCATTTCAGAAATTTCCTTTTTTAAATGTAACTAGGCAAGATATTTTAACATCTCGGTGCTGCCACTTTAATTTTGTGAAAACAGTGGCAAATGTGATTATTGAAGGAAACGACTTACTTGCTCTCATACGTGTTATGTTATTGTTGCGGATCACAAAAAATGGATAGCCACTGAGCGTGAGTATTAAAAGCTATATTTCAAAACCAAATTCAATACAAGGTAAATTGTTACAAAGGAAATATGGATGAAGTATCTTATTAACAAATCAACTATTAACATGCACAAGTCATCAATCTTCCTGCGTAGAGCACACAATATCAGCTCTGTGTATTTTACTAAATACTACCTTTTACTTGATTTACCAGGTCACCCGAAGATCTTCACTCGTAAACCAATTCTCGTCCTGTGCTAATAACTGTTCACACACTAGCCGAACAAAAAGACAGTCCGTGTAGACATTCGAAGTTAGCCATAAAAGTTCCCACTTTTATACTTCCGTGTATACACAACACATCAAGTTACTTCTTGATACTTAACGATAAAAGATCCCACTTTTATCCTTCCGCGTATACACAACACATCAAGTTACTTCTTGATACTTACGCGCACTGTCTCAGAACAGCTCACCGTCCATTTTCGAACTCACAGACCGTTACAACACACAACGACCGTTACAACACAACGAACGTTACAATACAACGACCGTTAACGCTCTACTCTTCTTCTCCAAATTCTCCCAACGTTCTTATTCGTTGGCTGAAACTTTGCTTTCGGTTGCCAGATTCTTCTGTCGTAACACTGCCCCCTTCCTAGGTCTTGTTCGTCCCGAACAATTCTGGATTCCAAAGCTTCTTCAGTTCTTCGATGAAACGATGCCAAATGATCCACGTGAACCACCTTGCACTTTGTAGCTGGACATCGACGAATGCGATATACCACGTCTGTGTCAAAATGAAAGCGAATCTCATTATGACGTAGATTTCTTTTCTGACTGAAGCCTCGTCCACAAACATAATACGTGTAAGGCCTATAGCCCTTGTGAACACGTTTATGTCTCTGCAGGGAGAAGAATCGACTAAGAGTTTTCGTGCAAAACCTGTAAAAAGTTTTCTTCTTTGTCGGAAGTTTTCTTCTTTGGATTTTTACTTCTATCAACAGTAACAAGGAATGAAAGTCATTAGTGACATAAAATCTAGGGAGAATTTTCATCCTGCAATCTGACCCTTTTGTCAGTTGACTTTCACTTAATTCAGAGCTGTCGTGATGAACCTTCAGCCATATTTCACCTGATTCGATTTGATCCCCAAGGTGCTTCACAAATATATCAGCTCCATAATTCTTTTTAGCGCTTCGGTCCATCTCCTCCTTCCATACTCTTGCTAGAACTGCAGCTTCTAATCCGACAACCTTACCTGTTTCTCCTGTATAAGTGAAATCAGTGATGTGTCGGGCTGCTAGCAATATTTTTTCTGTTTTACCTTCACATAGCCAGCTTGCAACATCTTCAGATACTCCTTGTTCTATTAACATGTTACGAAACTTGTTCAAAGCATTGCCGTTATGCAGAACCTTGCGGACACGTGATGCTTCATCTACCCTATTATCCACAATGTTCACCAAACGCAGAAGTTCTCCTCCTAACTCTTCGACGAGCTCTTGCAGTTCCAAGGATCCGTCACCAAGGAAACACTGAACAGCTTCCATCACTTCCAGAGAGTTGTCAACAGAGTTTTCAAGAGGTGAATCCATGTTGCTGATAACAGCTGAACTCAAACTCTTCATTCCACGAGCTTGTGATGCTGCAACCATTTTCTTAAGTAAATCAACAGCAACATCTTCTGTACTGATGAGATCAATAGCTTCTTTTCCGAATTCAACATCATAAACCAAAGCGCACACTCCTTCAGCCAGCTTTTTGGACACAACTGAGCATCTCATTAGAGGAACGCTATCTACGGTAGCCGTCAGATCCTTGCAGCGGTAAATCTCCTTATCTGTTGGCACCAGCTCCTCTGTCTGTACTACGATGCAGCATCCGACGTCTTCCATCATTTGCTCGATTTTATCTTTAGTGCAGTCGACTGTGAAGCTAGGGATGGATTCCAATTTGTCCAGAGTATCTCCCGTCAATTGGAGAGCACGACCGGAGATCATAGGGACCTGGAGACCCAAAGCAGCAAGTGCAGGAGCCAAGACAAGACTCACTTTGTTGCCGACACCTCCTGTGCTGTTTTTATCTACCATCCGATGGCACCACTCGGGTCTCCAGCAAAACACATGACCCGAGGAGGTCATATTTGCTGTTTCTTCCGAATTCACTTTCTTGGAGCTCTCATTGTAATTAACCAGGGAAATATCAGTCATGATTGCCAAATTGTTCATTCTGGAGATCAGCGACGAGTTTTGTAACATATTGTCCACTTTAGAGCTCTTGTAGTCGTGATAAAACTTTTCTATATCCTTATAATCTAAATGGTTATAATGTCCAAATCTGCACATTGACTGTTCAGAAAAGAAATTCAGCGTGGCTACGTTGAAATTATCTGAGGGATTCACTTCTCTCTGATCGTAACTCTGAGGCTTAGTTTCATCCAGAAAGTTAGTCTTTGAAGTACTGTCTCTGCCTGAAGCTCCTCTACTAGCATAACCTGTTACGCTTCTAAGCCATTCTTCGGAATTCTTCTTTCTTAAATCCCCACTTTCTATAAACGATTCGAGTGTGGCTATATGTTTCGGAAAAATCTCTCCGACTTCCCCAGTAACGTCGAATGGCACTTTGTATCTATGATGAATGGACGCCTCTTCTTTACTCGGACCACTCTGCGAAACGTAAACTCTGTTTCGTTCCCCCTCATTACCACTCGTTACTCTGCCTTTGCGATAATTGTCCATGACGCATTTTGCTGACGGCGAGGAATAGAATACCTTTCGTGTGGATCTCTCTTCAGATCGTGCCAGACTTGTATACCTAGGTATTTTGAAGTGCAAAGCGTACTGTATAGTCTCACAGCTCTCTGACCTGTGTGATTGTTCTTCACAGTTCCTAGACATGTCACCAGCGACATAGACACTCTGCCATGCATCACCAGTAGTTGCGTGGTCAAAGGCATTATCTGCGCTATCCCTACGATTCTTGATTTCCAGTAGCAGATCCACATTTTTATATGCGTTGCCTTTCTCTTTTTCTTTTCCATGTTTACAATCAGTTTTTACAATTTCAATTTCGTGTTTATAATCTAACTTAACACTATCAAGATCATCTTTTTCACTGACAAATTCAACATTTAAACTATTGCATTGTCTATTGAGTTCGGTTTTATGATCCTTGAAGTGATCAATAATCTTACCAACTTGAGAAGCCACTTCAGCTCTCATCTCAGTATTTTGTGCGGCCATTTCGGCTTTCAAATCATCTTTTCGAGAAACTATCTCCGTTCTCAACTCATTATTTTGTGCGGCCATTTCGGCTTTCAAATCATCTTTTCGAGAAACTATCTCAGTCCTCAACTCATTATTTCGTGCGGCCATTTCGGCTTTCAAATCATCTATTTTATCGCTTAGGGCGGCCAGATCACCTTTAATATCGGCTTTCAAGTCACCTATTTTATCGCTTTGGGCAGCTATATCACCTTTAATCTCAGCTTTTTGTGCGGCCAGGTCACCTATTTTGTTAGCCATATCGGCTTTCAAGTCAGTCATCAGCGTAGTCATATCGGCTTTGAAGCTATTTATCAACTTTACTAATTCATCCATACTTCTAGTTAAAGGCATTCAATTAAATTATTATAATCCCACTTCTGACACCAAATGTTGCGGATCACAAAAAATGGATAGCCGCTGAGCGTGAGTATTAAAAGCTATATTTCAAAACCAAATTCAATACAAGGTAAATTGTTACAAAGGAAATATGGATGAAGTATCTTATTAACAAATCAACTATTAACATGCACAAGTCATCAATCTTCCTGCGTAGAGCACACAATATCAGCTCTGTGTATTTTACTAAATACTACCTTTTACTTGATTTACCAGGTCACCCGAAGATCTTCACTCGTAAACCAATTCTCGTCCTGTGCTAATAACTGTTCACACACTAGCCGAACAAAAAGACAGTCCGTGTAGACATTCGAAGTTAGCCATAAAAGTTCCCACTTTTATACTTCCGTGTATACACAACACATCAAGTTACTTCTTGATACTTAACGATAAAAGATCCCACTTTTATCCTTCCGCGTATACACAACACATCAAGTTACTTCTTGATACTTACGCGCACTGTCTCAGAACAGCTCACCGTCCATTTTCGAACTCACAGACCGTTACAACACACAACGACCGTTACAACACAACGAACGTTACAATACAACGACCGTTAACGCTCTACTCTTCTTCTCCAAATTCTCCCAACGTTCTTATTCGTTGGCTGAAACTTTGCTTTCGGTTGCCAGATTCTTCTGTCGTAACATTATTATAGACCAATTTATAGCTCTCATACGTGTTATGTTATTATAGAATCAAATTTATCTCAAAGATATTCTTTTAATCTGTTTTAGTGAAATCTGAAATTGATATTTTTCTTATAAACCACTTAATTTTAGACTTTATGAATCTTAAAACCTTCATTAATCTCGAAGATTAAATCATGCGCTAGCTCTTATATAAATAAGAACTACATCACCTCCAAAAGTAATGTCATAAGCATTTTAGAATCACACAAATCACACTGATCAATAAGTTAACAGTCAATATCACACAGAACATTATAAAAGAAAATATTTCAGACATTTTGTCACAACGATCTTTAAAATTTCTTATAATTACAGGCTGTTTTGAAACGAATTGAAAGACATGAAATTTTCTTAATATCGCAAACATTTTCTTTAAATACTAAAAGTGAAATTTGATCATCATCACAGGACTTTCCAGGATTCAGAAACTTAATTATTTCTACAATTTCCTTCACTTTCAATAACTTCATAAATATTCATTTGCAATATACTTAGCCAAGTTCAATTCAATCAACACATCACAAATTAAACATATTGCTTCAGAAATAATATAAATAAAATCATTATAATCCCCATTAGCGGCCACCGATGGATTTACAACAACATTAATTTCTTAATTATTCATAAAAAATTTGTTTTATGCATTATAAATTATCTGTTTATATTTTAATAACCATTTCATTAATAGTATTCCTCTGATTCTTAAAATTATTTTGATCCATTAAAATTACATTACTGTATTTTAATGGATCACTTTTAATAATAAAATTACTTCTCTAATAAGAAAATAAAATTACTTCTCTAATGAGTTGTTATGAAAAGATTTCAATATTTTTTATAATGGACTAACGTGTTCTATAAGAACGAAAACTATTTTACATCTAATATAGCCCGTCTTTTTACATAATTGATGCGAAAATAACATTGATAATTCCCCGACTTTAATTTTTCATTATTTTTTATTGGCACCCTATAAGTAGCTTTATCGATCACAGCATTCAGCATCTTAATCAATTATTCAAACGAGACATTTGCATTAGTGACTTACGTAAGAAATTTCGAATTATCCTCTCTTATCTTTTCTTTAAACCTTTTCACGATAGCTTTATCAGAAGAAGTTAATTTATATTTCTGATTCTCATTTAGATTAAAAAGGCTTTTCGGGATTGCTGGACTTGTTTCGATATTAAAGGGAACGAAAATTACTTACATTAAATATCTTAGGTGAAGAAAAATAATCACGCCTAACAAAAAAAGTCGAGAGGTTTGATTTCGAAATTTTGGCCCCTACTCCTGATAAAAATACAGCAGACGTTTCGAAACGTAGCGAAATGCTCGATACTTTTACTTTTTTTAATTAACAAAAATTGAATGAAACTTTCGCATTGCTGACTAGGGAGAGGTGAGGTAAAATAGTTTTTATATTATTAAAAATCTTTTATATTCAGGAATTCAGTGAAAATTTATATTTTAAACAATGACTAATGTAACTTGCGGAATATGGAAACTAATATCTAATACACTTAATTTGTGAAAATGAAATGACATTTATCTCATTAGCTTTAGATTATGTTCAGTCGTACAGTCGCTCAAAAAAGTAACACGAAGGTTGCCAGATGACTAATTTCTAAAAAAAATCGTTGCCAGATATTTTTTCTGAATTCTGCAATCAACCATAGTGTTCGGATACTTTTTTAATACATATAATGCGTATGAATATATAATGCTATGAATATGGAGCGTGTGCAGTTACCGTTCACAGCAAACTGGAGCGGTTGCGGTAAATGTTCACAGCACATTGGATCGTGTGAGCTCACAAAGACCTAGATCGTGTGGGCTCACTCACGGAAATATTGAGCGTGTGCAGTTACCGTTCACAGCAAACTCGAGCGTGTGCAGTAACTGCACACGTCCAGTTTGCTGTGAACGGTAACTGGAGCGTGTACAGTTGCTGTACACGCTCCAGATATTTTTCCTGAATTCTGTAATCACGTGACACGAAGGTTGCCAGATCACTAATTTCTAAAAAAATCGTTGCCAGATATTTTTTCTGAATTCTGCAATCAACCGTAGTGTTCGGATACTTTTTTGAGCGACTGTAGGTGGTCATATTATTTTGATACTAGATCGTGTGGGCTCACTCACGGAAATATTGAGCGTGTGCAGTTACCGTTCACAGCAAACTGGAGCGTGTGCAGTAACTGCACACGCTCCAGTTTGCTGTGAACGGTAACTGGAGCGTGTACAGTTGCTGTACACGCTCCAGATATTTTTCCTGAATTCTGTAATCACGTGACACGAAGGTTGCCAGATCACTAATTTCTAAAAAAATAGTTGCCAGATATTTTTTCTGAATTCTGTAATCAACCATAGTGTTCGGATACTTTTTTGAGCGACTGTAGGTGGTCATATTATTTTGATACTAGATCATGTGGGCTCACTCACGGAAATATTGAGCGCGTGCAGTTACCGTTCACAGCAAACTGGAGCGTGTGCAGTAACTGCACACGCTCCAGTTTTGCTGTGAAATATCTGGCAACGATTTTTTTTTAGAAATTAGTCATCTGGCAACCTTCGTGTTACTGAGAGAACGGTAACTGGAGCGTGTACAGTTGCTGTACACGCTTCAGATATTTTTCCTGAATTCTGTAATCACGTGACACGAAGGTTGCCAGATCACTAATTTCTAAAAAAATCGTTGCCAGATATTTTTTCTGAATTCTGTAATCAACCGTAGTGTTCGGATACTTTTTTGAGCGACTGTACCTTATTAGCTTGACCCTCGAGTCTCATTTGAAAACATAATCCTAACAGCTGACAGCATGTCATTGAAAGCAGATTGATGCCATCATTCTAAACCAATCATTAGAGGTTTATGTCGTGACATGTCGTACATAATGTTTATTTGATTGATTGATTCATTAAATAATATTTTGATTTGTGGTTTCCATTAAATCGCGACTAGATTTATATTTATGAAAAAAAAAACAAACTAGAAAGCAACTTTTGTTTCTTTTGAATGGAAACAAAAATCGCCATCTAGAACTTAATTATTTCACAACTCATAATTCAATTAATTTTAAATAGATAAAACAATTTTAAAAATCAAAAATTCCAATAAAATCTTTTTTTAATTACACAGCTTCTTAATTAAGCTGAGCGTTTAAGACAAAAGATTGTATTAAAGGAGAGAAAGACTGAGCTGATTTGGAGGATTTAAAGAGAGAAAGGAGCTGATTTAAAGGAGAGAAAGACTGTGTTGCCCTTATGCATAACTACAGAATAGAGAATAGGGTTATGAAGAGTGTGGCCAAAGGCTCAGAAAAAGAAGGAGACCTAAGATTCTATCAAACGGATAAAAATTTACAGAATATTTTTGTCAATTTTATAAGATTTTAAAAACTTAGATAATTTATGAATGACTCTTTTTTTTATACGTACTGGTATTATGCATGGGTTCAATCAAAATTAGAGTAGGAATTGCAAATAGGGAAGGTATGTACTATAATGTAATACGTGTGATCATAAAATCTAAAAATAATTTTTAAACATATATCAATATGTGTTTTACACAAATTTTGTGTAAACAAATATATGTGCTTGTTTCTTTTTAAATATGAGACATCTTTTCACTTTTAAAATTTTACTCTTTGTTTTTAATAAGAAAGTGAACTATTGTTAATTGTAACACCAAATTGTTATTTACTTAAGAATGATGGATTAAATTTTGTTGTACCCAGGACGATAAAGAACATTACACATAAGAATGTCATTTATTTTCCTACATAACATTCAGCAAATTACACTGGAAAACAAGAAATAAAATATTGCAAAGTTTCAAGAATATGAAATTTTTCTTTTCGTATCATATTGTTACGACAGAAGGAATCTGGCAACCGAAAGCAAAAAGTTTCAGCCAACGAATAAGAACGTTGGGAGAATTTGGAGAAGAAGAGTGGAGAGTTAACGGTCGTTTTGTATTGTAACGGTTGTTGTGTTGTAACGGTCGGTGAGTTCGAAAATGGACGGTGAGCTGTTCTGAGACAGTGCGCGTAAGTATCAAGAAGTAACTTGATGTGTTGTGTATACGCGGAAGGATAAAAGTGGGATCTTTTATCGTTAAGTATCAAGAAGTAACTTGATGTGTTGTGTATACGCGGAAGTATAAAAGTGGGAACTTTTATGGCTAACTTCGAATGTCTACACGGACTGTCTTTTTGTTCGGCTAGTGTGTGAAAAGTTATTAGCACAGGACGAGAATTGGTTTACGAGTGAAGATCTTCGGGTGACCTGGTAAATCAAGTAAAAGGTAGTATTTAGTAAAATACACAGAGCTGATATTGTGTGCTCTACGCAGGAAGATTGATGACTTGTGCATGTTAATAGTTGATTTGTTAATAAGATACTTCATCCATATTTCCTTTGTAACAATTTACCTTGTATTGAATTTGGTTTTGAAATATAGCTTTTAATACTCACGCTCAGTGGCTATCCATTTTTGTGATCCGCAACATTTGGTGTCAGAAGTGGGATTAATTTAATTGAATGCCTTTCACTAGAAGTATGGATGAGTTAATAAAGCTGATGACTGATATGAAAGCCGATATGGCCGCACAATATAATGAGTTGAGAACTGAGATAGTTTCTCAAAAAGATGACTTGAAAGCCGAAATGGCCGCACAAAATACCGAGATGAGAGCTGAAGTGGCTTCTCAAATTGACAAGATTACTGATCAGTGTAAGGACATTAAAACCGAACTTAATAAACAATGTGATTGTTTAAAGGTTGAAATTGACAGTGTAAAATATGATCTTGATAGTGTTAAGTTAGATTATAAACATGAAATAGAAATTGTAAAAACTGATTGTGAACGCCAGTTTCAGATTTTGAGAAATGAAATGTTACCTTCTGCTTGTGATAATAATAATTCTAGTGGAAATAATGTTATTACACATATCGCTAAAAATACAACTAAACCTTCTACATATGATGGTCAATCATCTTGGACAGTATTTAAAACACAATTCGAAGTTATCGCTACAGCCAATGAGTGGAATGAATTCCAAAAGGCCAGTTTTCTTGCAGCTTCCTTAAGAAATTCTGCTGCGGAAGTTTTGCAGTCTGTTCCAGAAGAAAAACGACTTGATTATCAAAGTCTAGTTTCCGCATTAGAACTAAGGTTTGGTGATAGTTATTTAAAACAATATTACGTGACTCAATTTAAACATCGCATGCAGAAAAGTGGTGAAACTTTGCAAGAGCTTGCTAGTGATATTGAGCGTCTAGCTAGATTGGCTTATAGTAACTGTCCACCAGAAATTCAAGATAATTTAGCTCAATTACAATTTATTGATGCTATTGCTGACCCTGACACTCAGCAATCTCTGAGGATGTTGGAAGGTGAATCCTTAAAGTCAGCTGTGGTACATGCTATGAAATACGAGTGCTCCAGGCTTTCCTCCCGAGCGAACAAACGTGCAGTGAGATTTGTGAGTGCAGAAGAAACTGTAGAAAAGGATAATGAAATGAAAGAACTAACCAAAGCCATACTATCCGTTTTGAAAGATATAAAAGGTTCTTCAAAACCTACGACAGACCTCCAGTGTTGGAATTGTGGCAAGACCGGACACATTCGTACCAACTGCACTAGGAAACGAATGAGGAGTCCAAGTCCATCAACTAGACAACAAGATCAGGGAAACAGAAAATTAGTCAATCTTGCGAGGCAAAGGCTGGTTGTTGATTGGTTGGCCCCAGGGGAAGTCGCCCACGTTTCAACATTACATGGCGATAATAATGGATTAGTAGCTGATGGAGCCATAAATGGAATGCCTTGCCGTATGATAGTCGACACTGGTGCAAATGTAACTTTACTCAGAACGGATATAATAAAGAAAATAATACCTCACCCAAACTTGAATACTACACAGTCTAGAATAAGCCTACAAACGGCCACTGGAGATCGTGCAAAAGTTCACGGAAAAATAGAACTTAATATTCGAGTTGGTAGCTGTCTGGTTCGCCATCCTGTTTACATCGCTGACATCTACGACGAATGCATATTAGGCCTTGATTTTCTTAAGAAACATGGATTCAACATTAGACCCAGTGATAACCTACTCATCTATGAGACAGAAGAGATTCCTCTGCTTAGCCGGACGTCTGATTCTTTATCAAGCGTAACTCCAATATTAGTGACGGAAGACACAGAGATCCCAGCACAAAGTGAAGTTATAGTCCGTGGACATCGGGCGGAGACTTCTGGGGCCTTCCGATTGGCAGTTACTGATGCCTCTGGTAAAGGAGCTTTGGCTCATAATATCCTGGGTGCAAGGACTTTAGTCAGAATAGATAAAGAACAGATCCCTATCAGAGTGATGAACTGTAACAAATCCAGCAGAATGTTAAAAAAAGGTGAGGAATTAGCAATATGTGAAGCTGTTACCTGTGTAACAAGTATAAATAAAATAGAAGTTACCGATTCACATCAAAATCATACAGACATCCCATCTCATCTTACTGAATTATGGAGAGAAACAAGACAAATATTAACTGAAAACCAAGCTGTTAAGGCCGAGAACCTATTAAAAGAATTTTCGGACATTTTTTCTGCCACATCAAATGATTATGGCCGTACTAACCTGACAGAACATAAAATCAACACTGGTGATTCTCCTCCAGTCCATCTGCCGGCAAGAAGGCTTCCATTGGCAAAAAGAGAGGAGACGGAACAACTCATAAAGGACATGGAAGCTCAGGGCATTATAGAACCATCACAGAGTCCCTGGACATCACCAGTAGTTCTTGTCAAGAAAAAGGATGGATCTACACGATTTTGTGTAGATTATCGCAGATTAAATGACGTAACAAAGAAAGATTCCTTTCCTTTACCCAGGATTGACGATACACTAGACACTTTATCTGGGTCAGAATGGTTCTCAACATTAGATTTAAAGAGCGGCTATTGGCAAGTTGGTATACGTCCTGAAGACCGTGAGAAAACGGCTTTCAGTACAGGGAATGGACTTTGGCAGTTTAAGGTGATGCCATTTGGACTTTGTAATGCACCTGCCACATTTGAGCGACTAATGGAGTCAGTGCTCAAAGGCTTGTCTTTGGAGGTCTGCCTGGTTTACTTGGACGACATTATAGTTCTTGGAAGAACTTTTGAAGAACATTTGAGAAATCTTCGTCAAGTATTTGAAAAACTTAGGGCAGCCAAGTTAAAATTGGGACCGACAAAGTGTAAACTGTTCCAGCAAGAAGTTCATTACCTTGGTCATGTGATCACTACAGCAGGGATTAAGACTGATCCTAGTAAGATAGAAGCTGTAAGAGACTGGCCTCCACCACAAGATGTTCATCAACTTCGTAGTTTTATTGGACTTTGCACCTACTATAGAAGATTTGTCAAAGGTTTCTCCAACATCGCAAGGCCATTACATCGTCTGACAGAAGAGGGCCAGCGGTTTATGTGGACCACCGAATGCGATATAGCCTTTCAACAGCTAAAGAAAACTCTTTCCACAGCACCAGTGCTAGCGTACCCACAAACTGGAAAACAATTCGTGATAGATACTGACGCAAGTAACACAGGAGTTGGTGCTGTGCTTTCACAAGAACAAGACGGACAAGAGAGAGTTATTGCATACTTTAGTAAAACTTTATCCAAACCAGAGCGGAATTACTGTGTAACACGCAAAGAACTGTTAGCAATAGTAAAAGCAATAGAACATTTTCATCATTATCTCTATGGCCAGAAATTCCTTATACGTACTGATCATGCTGCACTTAGATGGTTATTAAACTTCAAAAACCCTGAAGGACAAATCGCTAGGTGGATACAACGGTTACAAGAATACGATTTCTCCATCGAACATCGAAGTGGTAAAATGCATAAGAATGCAGATGCTCTTTCCAGGCGCCCATGTATTGACAACTGTAAACATTGCTATAATGCAGAACTGAAATTTGGAACTAAAGAGATAATGCCCATAAGACAAATAGTATCGACACAAACAAACAGTGACACCCCTAACATCTGGAATCCAATTGAAATCAGGAAGGCTCAACTAGATGATGAAGACATAAAACCAATATTAGAATTGATTGAAAAATCTGATGTAAGACCTAATTGGGAGCAAATCTCGAGGTATAGTCCAACTACTAAAAGTTACTGGGCACAGTGGGATTCCTTAAAAATGGAAGACGGAGTATTATACAGAAGATGGGAGAATCCCACTGGACGGCTGATCCGTTGGCAGATAATCCTTCCTCGATCCCGAGTGGAACTTGTGATGAAAGATGTACATGATAGTGCCACTGGAGGACACTTCGGTGTTAATAAGACATTAGCCAAAGCCAGGGAACGATTTCATTGGTTGAAAAGTAGGGCAGACGTTGAGAGATGGTGTAGGCAATGTGAAGCCTGTGCAGCAAAGAAAGGCCCTAAGACTAGGAGTCGGGGTAAGCTGCAGACGTATAACGTTGGTGCCCCTTTTGAAAGAATAGCCATTGATGTAATGGGTCCGTTTCCTAGAACTGATGATGGAAATCGATATTTATTAGTGGTAATGGATTATTTCACAAAGTGGCCTGAGGTATATCCCATCCAAGACCAGGAAGCAACAACAGTGGCTGAGATTATAGTTAATAACTTCATTAGTAGGCATGGAGTACCTTTACAACTCCACTCTGATCAAGGACGGAATTTTGAATCCAATGTGTTTAAAGGCATCTGTCAACTATTAGGCATTCAGAAAACCAGAACAACTCCCTTACACCCTCAGTCGGATGGTATGGTTGAAAGGTTCAATAGAACCATTGCTCAGCATTTAGCATTATTTGTGAACGACCACCAACGTGACTGGGATCGCCATGTACCACTCCTTTTGCTGGCATATAGAACGGCAGTGCATGAGACAACTGGACAGACACCTTCCATGATGATTTTTGGAAGAGAGTTACGTCTTCCCTGTGACCTTTTATATGGTCGGCCCGAAGCAATGCCTGTGTCCACTCCACAATACGTACAAGAATTGCAACAACGACTAGAAGAAATCCATCACTCCGTTAGACATAACATCGACATAACAAGTGACAGAACCAAAACAAGATATGACAGTAAAATAAATGGAACTATTTTCAATCAAGGAGATCTTGTCTGGCTATACAGTCCACATAGAAAGAAAGGACTATCTCCAAAACTTCAGAAACCTTGGGAAGGTCCATATACAATAGTTAACAGGATTAATGACGTGGTATATCGCATTCGTCGACGTCCAGCTACAAAGTGCAAGGTGGTTCACGTGGATCGTTTGGCTCCGTTTCATCGAAGAACTGAAGAAACTTTGGAATCCAGAATTGTTCGGGACGAACAAGACCTAGGAAGGGGGCAGTGTTACGACAGAAGGAATCTGGCAACCGAAAGCAAAAAGTTTCAGCCAACGAATAAGAACTTTGGGAGAATTTGGAGAAGGAGAGTGGAGCGTTAACGGTCGTTGTATTGTAACGGTCGGTGAGTTCGAAAATGGACGGTGAGCTGTTCTGAGACAGTGCGCGTAAGTATCAAGAAGTAACTTGATGTGTTGTGTATACGCGGAAGGATAAAAGTGGGATCTTTTATCGTTAAGTATCAAGAAGTAACTTGATGTGTTGTGTATACGCGGAAGTATAAAAGTGGGAACTTTTATGGCTAACTTCGAATGTCTACACGGACTGTCTTTTTGTTCGGCTAGTGTGTGAAAAGTTATTAGCACAGGACGAGAATTGGTTTACGAGTGAAGATCTTCGGGTGACCTGGTAAATCAAGTAAAAGGTAGTATTTAGTAAAATACACAGAGCTGATATTGTGTGCTCTACGCAGGAAGATTGATGACTTGTGCATGTTAATAGTTGATTTGTTAATAAGATACTTCATCCATATTTCCTTTGTAACAATTTACCTTGTATTGAATTTGGTTTTGAAATATAGCTTTTAATACTCACGCTCAGTGGCTATCCATTTTTGTGATCCGCAACAATATGTCGAAAGCTATTTGAGTATAATGAAGTAGAATAAAATTAAATTTTACTGCGGTTGATATTGTGTTTTTTAACATGTAATTAGTTTCCGCCATTCAAACGAGGCAATAGTTCAAGGATATGCGAAAAGAGTTGCTAGTTAGATATACTTTCTTTCATTGCTTTATTCTTGTAGTGAAAATTTTATAGCAACAATCAAAAAGCAGAGATTATACAACATATACCGCCGCATACACACTATACTACAACCCTGGTTCAGTCGCTCAAAAAAGTATCCGAACACTATGGTTGATTACAGAATTCAGAAAAAATATCTGGCAACGATTGTTTTTAGAAATTAGTGATCTGGCAACTTCGTGTCACGTGACACGTGACACGAAGTTGGCAGATCACTAATTTCTGCCAACTTCGTGTCACGTGTCACGTGACACGAAGTTGTAATTAGTTTCCGCCATTCAAACGAGGCAATAGTTCAAGGATATGCGAAAAGAGTTGCTAGTTAGATATACTTTCTTTCATTGCTTTATTCTTGTAGTGAAAATTTTATAGCAACAATCAAAAAGCAGAGATTATACAACATATACCGCCGCATACACACTATACTACAACCCTGGTTCAGTCGCTCAAAAAAGTATCCGAACACTATGGTTGATTACAGAATTCAGAAAAAATATCTGGCAACGATTGTTTTTAGAAATTAGTGATCTGGCAACTTCGTGTCACGTGACACGTGACACGAAGTTGCCAGATCACTAATTTCTAAAAACAATCGTTGCCAGATATTTTTTCTGAATTCTGTAATCAACCATAGTGTTTGGATACTTTTTTGAGCGACTGTACAATGGATTCCCTCTTCCCAACCTTCTCTGTGTCCTTGGGGCTCATGTGACCTATTGTGTTCAAAAACAGTGCAATTCAAAGGTAAAAGGACCCACCTCAAGTGAGAGAAAATAATTATTAGTTGATATACTAAAATATGCTGTTTTATTCACATCATTCTCTGTAGTATACTTCGGTTGGAAGTAGGGAGAGAACGATAGGTTGAACTCATTGAAAAATGTTTTACATTTTGCATGGATATATGAGAAAGAAATCGAAACTACAGATCATGGAAGTATTTATCTTCTAATATCGTTGTTGTTTATTCTCGTTCAGCGAAAATTGTTCTTGCTCTTTTGTCTTTCCTACTGCTCTCATTTTGTTCTGTCACAGAGCACGTCCATTTCTCTTTTCAATCTGGAGAAAGAGATTGCTCTCGAGAAGACACATCGCAAGAGCAAGAGAGATAATAGAGATCCTAGGTCTTGATCTCACTTTATTTCCTGTTTAAAACTTTCCGCTGCATTGTACGATCAAAGGACATAAAAAAAAGGAAAATTCGTTCAGTGTTGTTTCAAGTTCCTTTCGGGGCATGGAAAACAACGAACAACAAAGAAAACTTTCGACAAGGTCTCCCACTCAGAGCAAAAGAATCTGGCTGCTAGAGAGTTGTGCAGCATGAGAGTCAACAAAGCGACTGAAGTATCGACAGGAGCATAGCCGCCATTCAGCGACTTTTCTCTATTTCTTGTCTGATAAGATGTTTCATTCGAGGGAACGTTTGTCACCTCTCCTTCCGAAACGCTCTCTATTTTGTCCTTCAGACTATTGAGAGTTTATACTGTCAATAGATCTGCTGTCAATATTCTCCGTTATGATTCTTCTTTGACGAAAAAGGTACGTTGGATATAGGAATATAATACTTGATACATTAGGAACTGTGAAAGAATGAAAAGTGTGACATTTGATGAAAATAAGCAAAGATTTCACAATAATGGTACAGTCGCTCAAAAAAGTATCCGAACACTATGGTTGATTCAGAAAAAATATATGGCAACGACGTTTTTTAGAAATTAGTGATCTGGCAACCTTCGTGTCACGTGATTACAGAATTCAGGAAAAATATCTGGAGCGTGTACAGCAACTGTACACGCTCCAGTTACCGTTCACAGCAAACTGGAGCGTGTGCAGTTACTGCACACGCTCCAGTTTGCTGTGAACGGTAACTGCACACGCTCAATATTTCCGTGAGTGAGCCCACACGATCTAGTATCAAAATAATATGACCACCTACAATCGCTCAAAAAAGTATCCGAACACTATGGTTGATTACAGAATTCAGAAAAAATATCTGGCAACGATTTTTTTAGAAAATAGTGATCTGGCAACCTTCGTGTCACGTGATTACAGAATTCAGGAAAAATATCTGGAGCGTTTACAGTGCAGTGTGCAGTTACTGCACACGCTCCAGTTTGCTGTGAACGGTAACTGCACACGCTCAATATTTCCGTGAGTGAGCCCACACGATCTAGTATCAAAATAATATGACCACCTACAGTCGCTCAAAAAAGTATCCGAACACTATGGTTGATTACAGAATTCAGAAAAAATATCTGGCAACGATTTTTTTAGAAAATAGTGATCTGGCAACCTTCGTGTCACGTGATTACAGAATTCAGGAAAAATATCTGGAGCGTGTACAGCAACTGTACACGCTCCAGTTACCGTTCACATCAAACTGGAGCGTCTGTGAACGGTAACTGTAAACGCTCAATATTTCCGTGAGTGAGCCCACTCGATCCAGGTCTTTGTGAGCTCACACGATCCAATGTGCTATGAACATTAACCGCAACCGCTCCAGTTTGCTGTGAACGGTAACTGCACACGCTCCATATTCATTGCATTATATATTCATACGCATTATATATATTAAAAAATATCCGAACACTATGGTTGATTACAGAATTCAGAAAAAATATCTGGCAACGATTTCTTTTAGAAATTAGTGATCTGGCAACCTTCGTGTCACGTGACACAAGGGTTGCCAGATCACTGATTTCTAAAAAAATCGTTGCCAGATATTTTTTATGAATTTTGTAATCAACCTTAGTGTTCTGATACTTTTTTGAGCGACTGTACATAATACGGAGGGAGGGGGCATTTTCCTTTTCCTTTTATCTTTCTGATACATAGATGAAACCAAGATATGTTATTTTTGAGACAAGTTATTATTATCAGGTTAAATAAAGGTTCATACCTCGTAATGTAACATTAATTTCATGGTACTTTTACAGCGAATAGATCCAACTTACGAGCACAGATTAAAAAATTCGCTGAATTATTAAAGTCGCAAAAGATTAACAGTAATATACATTAGACACTAGAAGTAATTTTCTTCATTAAAATCTAAAAACCATTTACAATGGCTTTTGGACATTGTGCACAAACATGTGATATTATGCCTAAGACATTAACATATCTGAATAGGTCGGAAAACCTCAAGACTGCAAGAAAAAAAAGTGAAGAGAGAATCGTTAAATATAAAAATAATTTGGAGGAGAAATTCTTTATCAATTGAATGCTAATTTTATAAAATGCTACTATTAATTACACAATTTACACTGATTTTATTTCAGCTAAGATTTCTAGATTTCATGTAAAGAGATTAAACAAAGAGTATAGTGATTCAGAGAATCTTTCTCAGGACTCATAAACTGAAGAATGAAGATATCATATTTCGTTTTATGTCAAACATGGCATCGATCAAATTATTACTTTCAAGTGATTAGGATTTGTGAAAAAGATTGAACAAAAATTAGCATCCTTTTATTTATTTAATATATTTAATGGCAAAAATGGGTGGATATTTTATCAATATCTACTCAAGAACTTTGTAAAAATGTTTAAGATTTAGTAATACGTTAAAAAAGGAATATTTTTGCGAAAAGAAACAAATAATCGACCTAATATAATCACATCAAAAGTCGATCAGAAGAATCTTAAAATTCTATTTTTGAATTAAAAATATTAATTAAGTTCAAAGGTCACAGCTAAAGATATTAATAAATAATTAAAACTAAATTTCTCTCTTATTAGAACCATGACATTGTCCTGTAGTTGAGTTATAAAATCATAAATCGGAAAATGGGCATAAGAAGTTACCAGTTTTTATAA
Organism: Ryuthela nishihirai; assembly: GCA_038380435.1. Taxonomy (NCBI): domain Eukaryota; kingdom Metazoa; phylum Arthropoda; class Arachnida; order Araneae; family Heptathelidae; genus Ryuthela; species Ryuthela nishihirai. The sequence continues at coordinate 19,285,431 of JAWZYU010000009.1, forward strand.
TATCCAACTGATATAATGAAGATGCGATATAGAGATAGTGGGCAGAAAAAATGAAAAATTTTTGATGTGAAGTAAATAAAGAATCAAATTCGAAGATCTGTAATTTCTAAATAAGCTTTTTATAAGAAAATAGAACTAGATAAATTAAAATCTTATTAAAATCTATCTAAATCTCGATTTTCAGCGATATTTGTTAGGTATCTAAGAAGCTATGGAAGCTCGAATACTTAACAGCAGCAAGTCAGGACTAAGAAATTTGTGTAAAACTGATAATTATTGAAAGAACTATTTACAGATACGCCTAAAATATACACTTATTTTACTAAATGATTTGAAATAATGCTTTTTTTTTAAGTTTTAATTAACATCTGATGTGAATTCCTACAATTCCTATCTCTGTTATTTAAATTTAAACTTCTATAATTTTGTTAAGTACAGAATGGATATTGTTTAAAATAGAAATTTGGACAATTTAATTGTCATCTAATATTCATCTTCAGTCATATGTTTCCATAAAAATCTATTTAACCATTTAGAAAGCCTCGAATTTTATTCTTCGTTGATATAAGACGTGCATGTTTCCAGTAATAAATTATCACAGGAAAATGAACTGTAGAGGAGAAATAAATGAAATAATGAGTTGAAAAGAATTGATTGTCCTGACTGGGTTTCGAACCCAGGTCTCCCAGAACAATGCGGGTGTCATAACTGCTAGACCACCGAGGAACTGACCATTTCTTCAAAATAAGTTGACATAAGCATTCCTGCTGATTCACCAGTGGTGCCATCTATTATCAGGAGTTGTGCAGTCAACTCCTGAGTCACCGAAAGATCGCTACGTGTAGCGGCTTTTTGAATGTCAAGTCGGATTCCTCAGGCTTTTTTAACCGTTTTTTATTTCGGCGGTGACGAGATCACCGACGCTTCGTACAGCCTATCTTCTAGGAGCGGGGGTGGCTCAGTCGGTAGCGCGCCAGGCTCGTAATCTGTAGTTCCCAGGTTCGAGTCCCAGCTGGTCACATAAAGATTTATCTCCGCAAAATTCCCCGCCCTGCCCACGGTTAGTAGGGCACACCGATGGGCTTGGAAAGGCCGCCGTCCGTCGGATGGGATGTTAAGCCGTGGTCCCGTGTATGGGAGAGCCATACCCTGTGCACGTTAAAGAACACGCTGGATGGCCTTGGCGGGAGGCTACCATCTGTCTCCCAACAGCTGTTCCAGTGGGTCCCCTCTCCCAACCTTCTCTGAGCCTTCAGGGTCCATGTGACCTGGCCATTTAGCCCATGGTGTGCAAAAAAGTGCCACTCAGAGGTAAAACAACCCAACAACCCAACCCTTGCATAAATCCGTTAACTATATAACAGCTAAATTCAGCAGGCAAATATAGCAGCAGAACCAACTAACAATTCCATCCTCATGAAACTATAAAAAGAAGTCACCTTTTCGTTGAGCAATTTTGTTAAGCAGAGATGAATTATCCTCTCGGCGTTGCCAGCCGATGTTCCAACAACACTGGGAGGGATTCTAATCGCGAGAGGGCGAAACATGTAATAACCAGCACGGGCCATACGCGCCGTAATCAAAATGTCATTAAGACGATCCTAATTTGAAAATTTGTGCGTTCCTTCCGAAACCGGTGTCAGGTGGCTCGAACGACGGATGTTAGTTGCGAATATGGGGAATGATTTGTCACTCGACTCGCGATCGTCCCGGGGGGGGGGGACTAATAAGTACTTTAAATATTGGCAAGAAAACAGTACGGGAAGGATTAAGCAAAAGGCACCTCTAAGAAGGCAAAATCATATGGAATCCGAAGAATCTCAAGATTGGAATGGGAACGTCAGCAAAAAAAGGATTCGAATGAGTATGAATTCCTGAAATGAATCGTAAAGGGTGTAAATCTTGCAAGGCTTTGTGAAGGAAATCACCAAAGAAGCAAGAAATGTAATCTGGAAAGCTTTGTAAAATAAATCATTTTGGAAGGTTTCATAAAAAGAATCCCGAAATGTGAAGCTTAGTTAAGAAAACATCAGTTAAGGGAAGAATAAGTTATGGATGGATTCGCGGAAGATATCTGCGATGGGGAAGAAAAAGAACGAAATTAAGTAGGCTTAGTCATAGCGAATCAGGGCTGTGTTGTTCAACTACCTATAGTAGAGTGCATTATTTTCTGCACAATAACTTAAACGGCTTAACTCGAAGGATCGAAATACTAAAGCCAAGCAATGAGAGGAACACTGAATAGATTAAACGACAGAAGAAATAATGACTATAAAGAAAGTTGTTGGGTTGTTTTACCTCTGATCGGCACTTTTTTGCACATCATGGGCTAAATGGTCAGGTCATAAGGATCCCGAAAGCTCAGAGAAGGTTGGGGGAGGAGACCCACTGGAACAGCTGTTGGGAGACAGATGGTAGCCTCCCGTCAAGGCCATCCAGCGTGTTCTTTAACGTGTGCAGAGTTATGTCTCTCCCGTATACGGAGCCACGGCTTAACGTCCCATCCGACGGACGGCGGCCTTTCCAAGTTCATCGGTGTCCCCTACTGACCGCGGACAGGGCGGGCAATTTCGCGGAGATAAATCTCAACCCTGACCCAGCTGGGACTCGAACCTGGGAACTACAGATTACGAGCCTGGCGCGCTACCGACTGAGCCACCCCTACTATAAAGAAAGAAGGTAAAACTAATGGACACTTCTTAATGAAATATTTTATCCAAAATGATGGGCATGACCAAAGAATGTGCAAAAAATAATTTTTACTACTACCTCAGGTTTCAAAAAAATCTTTGCGAATGCTGCTAGTATGGGTTTTATGTTATAACTAGAAGAATTCCCCGAGATTTCTCTGGTCTCCCTGTAGAAAGCTCCCCTTTTACATAAAACTCAATAAGATCGTTTCCATGAGCTTTTCCTTCTTCTCTTTTCTGGGGCAGAATATTTTTTTTTCATTTATTTATTTATTTATTTGCGACATATAGGACAGAGAAGAATCCTAGAAGCTACTCCTAGCTTTTACAGGCCTTCTCATATAAGGACATGTCCTACTAAGACCGAAGTCACTGCTGACCACTGCCTTAGTTAGAGCTAACACAACACACAAAGTTTGCCTTGCTGGAACAGTCGCTAGCTGCCTAACCACTCTGCCAATTAAGGCCTAATCTGCAAAAAATATGACATATAATTTGACTTACATTCAATATTTTTTCCTAGCAAATTTTCACGTCATTACTCTGCTTTTTAAATGTCTTTTTGTTTTTCAAAAAATAAATTATACAAACTCAGTTTAATTTTTTTTTCATACGCATTGAATTTTATTGGCCTGAAAATATTTTGAATCTAAGAATCATTCTTTGAGAGAATGTTTCTGCACAAAAACCGAACTGCGAACAAAAAATGTATTTAAAAAATAAATAGACTATACCCGCTCGCGAGTAGAATTCGTTTTGATGATTTAAAAAACGCTATCCAAATATTAATAGAGTAATTGCTGCATTAGTTTTAGGCTACAAGGATATTCAGGTATGCTAAACCCTGGTCCCAAATGATACACTTTTACAGATTTGTCTGATATATATAAATAATTATGAGTGATTGAGAAGGTAGGTTAGTTTGCCTCTGAGCGGCACTTTTTTTTGCACACAGTGGGATGAATGGCCAGGTCACAAGGACCCCGAAGGCTCATAGAAGGTTGGAGGAGGGGACCCACTGGAACGGCTGTTGGGAGACAGATGGTAGCCTGCCGTCAAGGCCATCCAGCGTGTTCTTTAACGTGCACAGGGTATGGCTCTCCCGCACACGGCTTAACGTCCCATCCGACGGACGGCGGCCTTTTGAAGCCCATCGGTGTCCCCTACTGACCGTGGGCAGGGCGGGAAGTTTTGCGGAGATAAATCTCAACACTGACCCAGCTGGGACTCGAACCTGGGAACTGGAGATTACGAGCCTGGCGCGCTAGCGACTGAGCCACCCCTGATCGAGAAGGTAGATTGGAAGTTTCCTTGAAGAGTAGATGAATGTGATCTTCAAAATCAGAAAATATTGCTTTTGTGGCTTTTTTTTGACATTTATTTCTGAAAATATAAATTTTTAATCTTGTACTTAAGTACGAAATTTAAAATTTAAAATTGAATGTGCTGTGACCCATACTTTAAAAATCCCTGTTCTATGTTACATATTGACGTTTAAGAGTGACTTCATATTCTTTCAACGTTTAAAATATTTTTTTTAAATTCTAGATGGGATGGTTAAAATGCTTTTTTAAACCCATGTCTGTGGTCTACAGTGAAAAATGCTCTGATCATAAATACATGAATTCGATTAACGCTTAATACAAATTAAGGAGAACCCGATCATTCCGACCAAATCGCTGCGTCGCCTTCCCATCCCATTTACACACTGTTCGATATCTTATGATAGTTAACAATATTGTCGATTAAAAAGAAATGTAGATGCCTAAATAGGAACACGCGGGTGAGGGCTTTAGCTGGTTTAATTAGTCCTGGACCTTAGAGGGCTTTAGATAGAAAAGCTTCATCAGGGTGAAAAGCAAAATACAAAGTTCCCCCTTTTATATCCCCCAAAAATTCGTATACTGTTTGTCTCGGGAAGGACTACACCATTGAAATTACGACGCGGAAGATAGGTCGACATCAACTCAGAAGATTCCCTTGCTAAAAGATTTACGATAACCTAATTTCTGCTGCTTAATCTACTAAATAATCAACAAGAATGTTCCACTTCTTTGAAGAGCAAAATCTGCGATTTGTCTTAAAATGTCGTTATTTTTCCAACAGCATTCGTTTCCTTCAGAACCGAGGACCCTCAAGAAGTGTTGTGGTAAAGAATTTTCTTGGCGTACCAGAGAATGGAAAAGATGGCGAATTCCAGTGTGGCAACGAACCCATTAGAATACTTTGGTGAATTTCTTCATAAAGATACTGCAGAACAACTTAGATCTCTTTAAGTTTGAACTCGCAAAATGTAAAAACGTAACGCCGTGATTCAGTTTACTGATTACTCAGTTTACTGTCAGATTGTCTGAACTGAGTTCAAGTAGTAGTTTAAACCAGTTTTTTTAAAATTAGATAGTCCATTCTTGATTATCTGTGGAACTTGGCTGACGTAAGCAAAGTATATTCGTAGGCTCCTGAATGAAATGGCAATGTTCAGCGAAATAGTAATACGAATCATAAGTATGCATCTAATATCGCTGTCTTGTTAAGTCCACTACAGTCTATTTTCGTACTTTCACCTATAAGTCAGATTAATCTTAAGTTGAATCGTTGCATTATGTCTTGCCTAAAAGAAAAGCTAATCAGGTTGTGGTAAAACCTGAAATATATATGTGTTCACTATATTCCCTCAGCCAAATTTCTTTCTGACAGAATGGAAAGATCAGTCAGTTATAATCTGCGTCATATTTCACTGCGATCTGCACTTTCCTTTCAAAAACTTTGAAGTTATGCAGCAAACTTTAGCTCTAATCATCTTTAATAATTCATAAATGTTCATCATTTTATGCCATCCTTCATTCTACATGTACCTAATTTCAGTCATTAATCAAAAGCTACAAAGTGTTTAATTTGTAATTCAACTTAGTCACATAATACTCTTCACCTATCCATTCATTAGACATGAATTATCCTAATACCACTTTTCTTTTCATAATCCGTTTTGATTATCAATTCCCTCTTTTCTTGCTTTTTAATTTTCTTTAATACTCGGGGATCCCCTTTTTGACTTCGTTAATACGTTCTTGAAAAATGAGAGGTTAAGCAAAACAACGTTAAACGAAACTTAATTTTCCATTGGAAAATATAATAAGTTCCAGAATATTCTCTCCGAACCGAATTTTAGTTTTCAATTCAGTTTATTCCATTTAATTAACTCATTCAATACATTTGCTATTAATCCTTTTGAACGTAACAAATACAAGGCACATTTAGGAAACGTAAATTTCAATTTTAAGTTAGGTTTAATTTTAGCCATTTAACATTCATGCTTTGAAAATGATAATATTCGTAAAATAATCCCTTAATAAATTGCAATTGCTCTATTAAATAATTATCTGTTATTAAAACAATATAACAAACACATTTCACAAAAAGAGTTGAAAATTCGAGGTGGAAAGTTATTACTCAACGCAATTCATCGCATGACGGCAGCAGGAACAATCGCGCTTAAAAACAGGAATATTGCTTCATTATGGATTTGCACGTACGATGTTCTGAATTTTAAACTGATATTCAATATTATCATAACTCAAAATCTTGTTATATAGCTGCAAAGTAGTAATCTTTATTACGTAGCTTCAACCTAGTTGTTAATTTATAAAATATTTAGCAGTAAAAAACTATTTTCACTATGTAAGGTTTCACACCAATGCTATAATTCATATATTATGCAAAAATAATAAAACTAAATGTATAAAAATTTCAACATTTATGTCATGAATATTCATCTGTTACAGATCACTTACAATGCTATTAAGCTCTTTCAATGGCGTTTGGGAGGGCTTCTGAAAACGTTTTTAAAGGATTGCCTGATAGTTTGGAACGCACACTCTCAAACTTTACATTCGGATATCTCCCAACACAATCAGCAATGACTTAAAAAATTTTCTTATCTATCGTAGAACCCGTATTTGAGGCTTTAAGCATTTTTCCCTACTAATACTTACTGGGAGGGCTGTTGATATTACACTCATGGACACAAAAATTGCAACAATCATAAAGGATGAATGCAGTGACACAAAATCATTATATCACGTAGTACCGGAGGTCCTATGCAAATAATTCCAGTGACGACATCAGGACGTCATACCGAATTGGAAATAGAGATCAGTCCTGAGACCCCAATAAAAGCCACCATTGCAGACAGCAGGTAAGTCAGTGGAAGGGAAAGAGTGGAAATGTGTTTCAGTTATGCCAAGACAACGAGCAAACGGGTTATCAACAGCAAGGCTCTATTTGAACGGGATCATATCGTGAGGATGCGTGAGGCAGGTTGGTCTGCCCATCGTATACCCGATCGTCTCGGTCGTGCAGTGAGCACTGTAACACGTTGTTTAGAGCAGCAGCGGATGTAGACAGGTACCGCTTCACGTAGCCGTGGCTCAAGTCCACGCAGACGTACCACACCACGAGAAGATTGCCTCATCTACCGAGAAGAAACCTCCTACCTCTGTGTGACATCTAATAGTTATCCAAGCAATGTGATGCCTGCGTGCACCAGTGTCTCCACGGGCCATCCGACGATGTTTGAATGAGGCCGAATGTGTCCCTGTGCAGGTTGCCTCTGATTGTTCATCATCGCCAGGCACGTCTTCTGTTGCACATCGAGCTGGTTTTGTATTGGCAGGGGGATGGCATCAAATCGTCTTCTTGGATGAGTCACACTTTTTGGGGGGGTGGGAGGTGGGGGAGTAATATCGACGGTATTACCCAAAAATTGGATATATGAGGGTTTGGCATCACCGTTGCCAATAGCAGATCCAGCACACATCCGGGAGTGCCAACACCCAGAGTTCAGGCGTTCTTAACAAAAATTGCAACAAACATAACCGCAACACCCGGCAACAACCCGGCAATTTTTGTTCTGGTGTGGGGTGCCATCACTTATGATTCCAGAACACATTTAGTGTTTGTCCAAGAAACTTTGACAGCTGAAAGATACGTTGACGACATCTAGTGACTCACTGTCCTCGTGCCCTTTTGCAGCAGGATAACCCACGTCCCCATACAGCATGCATTCTGCAACAACGTCTATGGGATGTCAACACCCTAACTTGGCCCGCAATGTCCCAGGATCTCTCCCCTACAGGGCACATATGGGATGTGCTGGGTCGACGTCTCTGACAGCGTCAACAGAAAGCACACACATTCGACAACCTGCGTCAGTAATTGGAAGAAGAATGACAGACACTACCTCAGGAGACTTTGAGGGACCTGTATGTATTGATGCCTCAATGTCTGGCTGCATGCGTCAGGTCCGCAGGTGTGTGATTAATCATTACTACAATGAAACATGTTACTTCCATAATAAAAAATAAAAAAATTAAAAATTTGACTCTTGAGTTGGAAATTTTTTGTTTTCTTTCCGCCTCCCCCCCCCCCCCCCAACCATAGTCCTTCGCTTCGCTCCTGCGTAGAGCTCACAATGTTTCCCTCAATAACATCTTATCGAACTTCGCGTCTTGCAGATCAGACTCACCATATAGATACAGTACGAAAGGGTTCCTTTTGATATAATAGGACTTGTATACGCCGTATTTGCACAATACTCTTAATTACGATGGTGAACAGACTGACAGTAACGGAGGGAATTAAGACGCAACCAAAATTAGGCGTCGGATTATGCACTAGGAAGGTTTATTTAGAATCAGTAATTAATCAAGAGAGCAAGTCACTTCATAACATAATTAAGCCGTAACAACTCCGACATTACACACGACTCATCTTTTCTGTCAGGAAACATAAACAGAAGGTAACATGACATCGCCTGTACTCTCTATCATGCTGCTTAATAAGCACGCTGCCCTCGCCTCTGGGAGGTTCGTTCATTTACTCAGTTAAGCAAAGCTAACAACTATAGAGTGATGTCAAATGGAACAAAGCTACTCTCGGGTATTCAGAAAGAGAAAATTAAGATATGAACTCAATGGAATTAATTACTTTGCTCAATAGAAGAAATTAGATGTCAGCTTTCGGGTACGGTTTAATGTTCGGATTCAGGATGATACGGGCAGGGGGTGGCTCAGTCGGTAGCGCGCCAGGCTCGTAATCTGCAGTTCCCAGGTTCGAGTCCCAGTTGAATAAGCGTTGAGATTTATCTCCGCAAAACTCCGCGCCCTGCCACGGTCAGTAGGGGACACCGATGGGCTTGGAAAGGCAGCCGTCTGTCGTATGGGACGTTAAGCCGTGGCACCGTGTGCGGAAGAGCCATACCCTGTGCACGTTAAAGAACACGCTGGATGGCCTTGACGGGAGGCTACCATCTGTCTCCCAACGTCCGTTCTGGTGGGTCCCCTCCCCCAACCTTCTCTGAGCCTTCGGGGTCCATGTGACCTGGCCATTTAGCCCATGGTGTGCAAAAAAGTGCCGCTCAGAGGTAAAACAACCCAACCCCACCAACCGATGGGCTTGGAAAGGCCGCCGTCCGTCGGATGGGACGTTAAGACGTGACCCCGTGTGCGGGAGAGCCATACCCTGTGCACGTTAAAGAACACGCTGGATGGCCTTGACGGGAGGCTACCATCTGTCTCCCAACATCCGTTCTGGTGGGTCCCCTCCCCCAACCTTCTCTGAGCCCTCGGGGTCTTTGTGACCTAGCCATTTAGCCCATTGTGTGCAAAAAAAGTGTCCCTCGGAGGTAAAACAACCAACTAACAGGATGATACATTTGTTACACTTTCCACATATGGCATTTCAATTGTAATATTCTTCAGTTGTATCCAGGAGAAAATTTTATAATTTGGAATGTAATGTAAAGAATTACCTGGATTTTTTTCACTGCACCTTGTTTCAAGACACATATGATTTCGGTATCAGTGTAACTTGAGATTATGCCTAGAAATGTTAAACGATTCAGTTCCGAAGTGTCAGAAATGAAGCGGAATTCAACACTCCCACTTGTAGTAGAAATTATGCAAATCCATTCTGGAAGTGACGTCATTCAAAATTATAAACTGAAATGCCTACTTAATTATTAACATTTGTTTAACAATGTTAATCACATTAATCTGCTGCAGTTTGTGTCACAAAGATTGTGATCTTTATATACAAACGAGTACTATTTAATAGGAGAAAATTTTATTCATAAAGAAATATTGGGAAACCACACCTAGATGGGAAACTGACTTTTCATAAGTTATGGATTGTGGGTTTTATGCATGGAACTACTTATTTAAATTAAATAGCTGCAATTGTGGGAAACTTGATTCTAAAAATAAATTTTTTCTTTGAAATTGTCGTAGATGGTCGACCAGTTCTCGTGAGATTTTATGAGATTTTATTTCTTTCAAGGAAACGCATTAAGATTAAAATTCCAGAGGAAACAATAAGTTTTACTTTGCAATAAAAATTTGTTACTTGTGCACAGAGTTCAAAAAATTAGTTCAGTTTTTTTTCGGAGGCAGGGGACTTAATTTTTACATACACTGGTTTCCATAAATTAAGGACTACTCAGAAAAATTATGATAAACAAAAAAACTATATGAATGATTTTAATGAAATTTGATGGAAACGTGAATTACAATGCTAGTTTCAGAATGGCATAAATATTTTACATTAGAAACATTTTTCGTCAAAACATAACACTTACAAGAACTTGTACAAAAATGAGGTGTCAGAATGCAATGGGCAAAGTTCTTTAATAAGGAGTGTTGTCACCCTTTACAGCAATGCAGGCACGACAGCGATGTTCTATGATGTTTATGATGTTGTGAATCAGCTCAGTAGGGAGTAACGACCATTGTTCCTTTAAAGCAGTAATAAGCTCCCCCTTTGTAGCAGGTGGCAGGATGAGGGCAGCAACACGTCTCCCTAGAGCATCCCACATATGCTCAATCGAATTTAGGTTGGGAGATCGAGCTGGCTACTCCATACTCATAATGTCTCCTCTTGAAGGTATCGTTCCACTAGTCGAGCTCTGTGTGGACGAGTGTTATTGTCATGTAAGATGAATGTTTCACCTATTGCATTAGCGTAAGGAGGTATATAAGAGTCCAGGATGTCATCTCTATACCTTTGAGCATTGAGGTTCCCACTCGTCAACACATAGAGGTCTGTGCGTCCACCTAAGGAAATGCCACCCCAAACACACACGATACTCCGCCGTAACTGTCTCTCTGATGGATGTTACTGGGATGATAGCGGGTACATCGTCCTCTCCAAATCAAACAATGTCCGGAATCACTCTGCAAGCAATATCTGGACTCATCTGTGAAGAGTACGGATCTCCATTGTCTTCTGTCCAGTTAACATCATGCGTCCGTGCCCAATTCAACCGCTCTCTCCTGTGACGGACATGAGGGGTATTACAAATTACTGGCCTTCTAGTGTACAGACCTCCCTCATAAAGCCTTCTTTGCACAGTAAAAGCTGATACAACCCTCCCAGTGGCTGCTGCAAGAGAGGATCGTAGCTGAGAGGGAGCAGACGTCCTGCTCCTTCGTGTTGTTAATCGCAGATATCGGTCTTGTATTACGGTCGTAACTCTAGGCTCTCCTCGGCGAAACCTCCGATACGCGGAGTCCGTGCTAAGAAATTGATTCCGCAGTCTATGGACCACAGAAGGACTCACATTCACCCATCGTGCCACGTCTGATTGACTTTGGCCTGCTTTGAGCCGGCCAATAGCTTTCCACATTTTTACTCACATTTACAACACAAAATAACGATCCACTCCAAAACACTCGTTTTTATGCCGCTATCCGATTACGCAAATTGACGCAACGTAGACTAATTTGCATACGATATGCTCACTCTGCATTACTTTACTGGTTACATGAGTTTTTTGTTTGTGAGGAAGGAGTTTGGTGAGTTTGGTGAAGATCGCTAAATATTTTGGCGAATTATCGCGATTTTTCTCATTTTTCCTTAATTTGAGGAAACCAGTGTATAAGTATAATTTATAGTATTAAGATACAAATTGTTTAGGGAAATATCATTAATATAAATTGCAATGCATTTGCTAATCCCAGTTCGTCTAAGCCAGTGGTTCTCAACCTTTTATGCTTCACGTACCCCCGAAAATGTGTATGTAACTGGCGTACTCCTTGTATAGATAGATAAAACTATAGTTATATTATAACAATGAGAATAAAATAAAACATATATATATACATTAAATTTTGTATTCATAAATTACATATATCGATAAACACAAAAAATGACATAAACAATTTAACAAATCGTATAAAATTATAAATATTTTACTGAGTAATCGACTTTTGAGCTCTCACGCCGTACCCTCAAAAATTTTACCGCGTATCCCACGTTGAGAAGGGGCGGGGGTGGCTCAGTCGGTAGCGCGCCAGGCTTGTAATCTGTAGTTCCCAGGTTCGAGTCCCAGCTGGGTCAGCGTTGAGATTTATCTCCGCAAAATTCCCCGCCCTGCCCACGGTCAGTAGGGGACACCGATGGGCTTGGAAAGGCCGCCGTCCGTCGGATGGGACGTTAATCCGTGGCCCCGTGTGCGGGAGAGCCATACCCTGTGCACGTTAAAGAACACGCTGGATGGCCTTGACGGGAGGCTACCATCTGTCTCCCAACAGCTGTTCCAGTGGGTCCCCTCCCCCAACCTTCTCTGAGCCTTCGGGGTCCATGTGACCTGGCCATTTAGCCCATGGTGTGCAAAAAAGTGCCGCTCAGAGGTTAAACAACCCAACCCACGTTGAGAACCCCTAGTCTAGGCTAGCCCGTCATGTTACTGAATATTTTTTAAGTTAAATTAAAGTTGTTTAGTACTGAACTAAATGTGGAAGATATTCAGAGAAAACATCTCTGTGTTAGGTGAATGTTTGCCCTCATATTGGATAGATGTAAACTTTATGTCTCGGCTTCAGTGTCAAGTATATTTATGCATTTTTTTCTTACAACATCCCTTAAGAAAAATGAATTAAAATATCACTGAAATATCATTGGTTTCGAACGCCGCAATGTACGGAGAAGCGGAGCTGAAATTTTAGTATTTATAACGAAGAGAGTGTAATGAAAAGAATGGTCATTTTTCAGGGGGGGGGGGGGAAATCTATTGCTTAAAATGAGACCCTACGCCAGTATGATGCTATTGCGCAGAGTGTAAACAAATTCTTCAATTATAACTACACACAGAAGAACATAAAGGTCGTCCATCCTAAAGTTTTCTTTAGCGAAATTCCCCACTTATAAATGAGGAATAAATCTAAATAATTGCTCAGTTTCGCTCTCTTATATTTTTTTTTTCTTTACTACATAGAGAAGAGGATCTTAAGAGTATGAAATTGAGGTTTACGGCTTTGCTGTTTTTATTTATGGAGACATTTTTGAAATTTACGATGTTGTTTTGTCGCATGTTTGCGGTTTAGTGAACTTATTATTCCAAGTCGTTTTTAATATTAATGCTTTGCTTTTTCTGTAGTTTTTCATTTACTTAACTCCTTGGGTCATAAAACTTTGCTTTTAAAAGTTCCTGTCTGACCATGAGCTTCAACATTTCTTTGATTTGTTTGAAATCAGCACTTCTTCAAAGAATTAAATCATCTTCGTACTGTGCCTTAAATAATATTCATCGTTTCTAAAAAGCAACGAAAATGGCAACAAGCTCAGTAATATAGATCTGATTAAATCGTCTTCCATTAGACAACATCAGTAATTTTATAATGCAGGTAAATCCATGTGTCCGATATAAATCAATAAACGTTTCGTGTGTGGTTCGAAAAATATGACGTTAGTGAAAGGATTGTGGTTAAGAGAGGAAGGGAGCAAAGCATATGCTTTGCTCCCTTCCTCTCTTAACCACAATCAGAAAGTAAAATGCCTATAGTGCTGAGGCAAAGTATTTTTACATGCTCAGAAACCAAAGACTTCGTTAGTTTTGGCAATGTTAGTTTGGCAGTTTATGCAAATTATCTAGTTACGGCACATAACAATGTGCCGTAACTAGATAATTTGCATAACCCCCATTCTCAGGGGGTACAAGCACTGGTATAGTGGTGACCTGTTATATACCACAAAGAGCAAGAGTGGAACAAGGGATATTAGTGACTTCCAGATACATTTGCTTTTGGTGTTCGAGCATCTGGAAAAGTTGATTCCCAAGCTTTACTCTTTCTTAACGTACACGTTACTCTTTCTAGCGCCCACTTTACCCTTTCTAACACCCACTTTACCCTTTCTAACGCCCTTTGTAACGCCCAATTTACCCTTTCTAAAGCCCATTTTACCCTTTCCTAACGCCCACTTTACCCTTTCTAACGCCCACTTTACCCTTTTCTAACGCCCACTTTACCCTTTTCTAACGCCCACTTTACCCTTTCTAACGCACTTTACCCTTTCTAACGCTCACTTGCCCTTTTCTAACGCCAACTTTACCCTTTCTAACGCCCACTTTACCCTTTGTAACGCCCACTTTACCCTTTCTAACGCCAACTTTACACTTTTCTAACGCCCACTTTACCCTTTGTAACGCCCACTTTACCCTTTGTAACGCCCACTTTACCCTTTGTAACGCCCACTTTACCCTTTGTAACGCCCACTTCACCCTTTGTAACGCCCACTTTACCCTTTCTAACGCCCACTTTACCCTTTTCTAACGCCAACTTTACCCTTTCTAACGCCCACTTTACCCTTTTCTAACGCCCACTTTACACTTTTCTAACGCCCACTTTACCCTTTGTAACGCCCACTTTACCCTTTGTAACGCCCACTTTACCCTTTGTAACGCCCACTTTTCCCTTTGTAACGCCCACTTTACACTTTTCTAACGCCCACTTTACCCTTTCTAACGCCCACTTTACCCTTTCTAACGCCCCTTTAATCTTTCTACTCCATCCTTTACTCTTTATAATGCCCGCTTCATGGAATTAAAAATATTTGCTCTTGATAAAACTAGTTGAAATAATATTTACCGTGTATACAAATTTACAAATAATTTGATACTGATTTCATGAATTTCTCAGGTTTTCTGTCGAAATATAACTATGTAGGTATTCTAAGAATTATTAAACATTTTATTAATCAATTCATACCGAAAACTAAAGAACGATTCCTAAAATTCTAAAACGCCCAGTTGAGAACTGTTGATCTAGATCAGTGGTTCTCAAACTTTTATGCTTCAAGTACCCCCTGGAAATGTGTATGTAACTGGCGCACCCCTTGTATAGATAGATAAAACTATAGTTATAGTATAACAATGGGAATAAAATTAAACATACATATCAGTAGTTCTCAACCTTTTATGCTTCACGTACCCCCTGGAAATGTGTATGTAACTGGCGTACCCCTTGTATAGATAGATAAAACTATAGTTATAGTATAACAATGGGAATAAAATAAAACATATATTTCAGTGGTTCTCAACCTTTTATGCTTCACGTACCCCCTGGAAATGTGTATGTAACTGGCGTACCCCTTGTATAGATAGATAAAACTATAGTTATAGTATAACAATGGGAATAAAATAAAACATATATTTCAGTGGTTCTCAACCTTATATGCTTCACGTACCCGCTGGAAATGTGTATGTAACTGGCGTACCCCTTGTATAGATAGAGAAAACTATAGTTATAGTATAACAATGGGAATAAAATAAAACATATATATCAGTGGTTCTCAACCTTTTATGCTTCACGTACCCCCTGGAAATGTGTATGTAACTGGCGTACCCCTTGTATAGATAGATAAAACTATAGTTATAGTATAACAATGGGAGTAAAATAAAACATATATATCAGTGGTTCTCAACCTTATATGCTTCACGTACCCGCTGGAAATGTGTATGTAACTGGCGTACCCCTTGTATAGATAGAGAAAACTATAGTTATAGTATAACAATGGGAATAAAATAAAACATATATATCAGTGGTTCTCAACCTTTTATGCTTCACGTACCCCCTGGAAATGTGTATGTAACTGGCGTACCCCTTGTATAGATAGATAAAACTACAGTTATAGTATAACAATGGGAGTAAAATAAAACATATATATCAGTGGTTCTCAACCTTTTATTCTTCACGTACCCCCTGGAAATGTGTATGCAACTGGCGTACCCCTTGTATAGATAGATAAAACTATAGTTATAGTATAACAATGGGAATAAAATAAAACATATATAACAGTGGTTCTCAACCTTTTATGCTTCACGTACCCGCTGGAAATGTGTATGTAACTGGCGTACCCCTTGTATAGATAGATAAAACTATAGTTATAGTATAACAATGGGAATAAAATAAAACATATATAACAGTGGTTCTCAACCTTTTATGCTTCACGTACCCCCTGGAAATGTGTATGTAACTGGCGTACCCCTTGTATAGATAGATAAAACTATAGTTATAGTATAACAATGGGAGTAAAATAAAACATATATATCAGTGGTTCTCAACCTTTTATTCTTCACGTACCCCCTGGAAATGTGTATGTAACTGACCTACCCCTTGTATAGATAGATAAAACTATAGTTATAATATAACAATGGGAATAAAATAAAACATATATAACAGTGATTCTCAACCTTTTATGCTTCACGTACCCCCTGGAAATGTGTATGTAACTGGCGTACCCCTTGTATAGATAGATAAAACTACAGTTATAGTATAACAATGGGAATAATATATATATAACATATATTTAGCGACTTTTGAGCTCTCACGGCGTACCCCAAAAAATTTTACCGCGTACCCCCAAGGGGTACGTGTACTCCACGTTGAGAACCCCTAATCTAGAGCATCTGTAAACGCAGCAGCAACTTCAATAGATGGGCCAGTGACGACGTTGTGTGAGCTTTCCTTGTCTTGAACTGACAAGGAAATTTCTGGACAAAAATCTGTGCGAAAAACAAAGGAAACATTACCTTTGCAAATTGGCAAGTTTTCTCGGAGGTTAAACAAGAATCTCAATGGAGGTTCCGGAGTGATCATTTTAAAGAGAACAATGCGAGAGATGAATATTTAGGATATTCGCAGCTCTATACTCTGAAACCTTTAATCTCCCGCAATAGGGGGTGGCTCAGTCGGTATCTCCGCAAAATTCCCTGCCCTGCCCACGGTCAGTAGGGGACACCGATGGGCTTGGAAAGGCCGCCGTCCGTCGGATGTGACGTTAAGCCGTGGCCCGTGGGCGGGAGAGCCATACCCTGTGCACGTTAAAGAACACGCTGGATGGCCTTGACGGGAGGCTACAATCTGTCTCCCAACAGCTGTTCCAGTGGGTTCCCTCCCCAAACCTTCTCTGAGCCTTCGGGGTCCATGTGACCTGGCCATTTAGCCCATGGTGTGCAAAAAAGTGCCGCTCAGAGGTAAAACAACCCAAAACAACCCAACTCTCGCAATAGCAGAAGCGGTACTTAGGGTGATGCTAGGAGAACAATGGCGGAAAATCGCCTGGCCCAAAGAATCAAAATTCCTGCTAATATACAGTGATCGTAGGACCAAATTTTGGATCGATCACTTGAGAGTGATGGATAATACGAGGAGAATATACTTTAATACGTCTAGGCAGTCGTGTAACTTCGCAAACATACATGGTACTCCTATTTTGACGTGTACAGTCGCTCAAAAAAGTATCCGAACACTATGGTTGATTACAGAATTCAGAAAAAATATCTGGCAACGATTTTTTTAAAAATTAGTGATCTGGCAACCTTAGTGTCTACACGAAGTTGGCTGTTTGTTTAAAACAGCAAAAAGCTATGTTTGTTAAATTAGTAATCTGGCAACCTTCGCGTAGACACGAAGTGTCTACACGAAGGTTGCCAGATCACTAATTTCTAAAAAAAATCGTTGCCAGATATTTTTTCTGAATTCTGTAATCAACCATAGTGTTCGGATACTTTTTTGAGCGACTGTACAGCTTATGATGGCAACAATCTGTTGCACAGATGGATAATCCGAAGTGCAGTGCCACTAAATATTGGGACATAAAGGTGCAAGAATTTTTTTTGGAAGGCATGAGAGTGAATTCCAACACGTGTCCTTGGCAAGACAATCCCCTGACCTGAATACTTTTGAATTCCTATGGAATTTTATAGATAGGCATATAGGACAGCAGCAGAAATTGTCTACCTCAATCTCTCACTGGCGGGGTATGTTGTTTGACAACTGGTCCAGAATTCGGATGGATTTTGGAGCAGTGGATTGGATTAAATGCTACCACATCTGGTTCTATGTCACCTCGTGTAAGAGCAAGTTTACAAATGGTCCAAACAATTATTGATCATCGGTCTTCATTTTTTGTTCAATCAGTTTCTGACCCAAATGTCAAATTTTTCTAATTAAAAAACAAAATCTTCTTAAAAATAGACGTGTTTTCACTCACAGTCGCTCAAAAAAATATCCGAACACTATGGTTGATTATAGAATTCAGAAAAAAGATCTGGCAACGATATTTTTGGAAATTAGTGATCTGGCAACGATATTTTTGGAAATTAGTGATCTGGCAACCTTCGTGTCACGTCACACGAAGGTTGCCAGATCACTAACGAAGGTTTTACGCTAAAATTTTTTTAACTCTCAGAAATCGCAGTAAAACGTTTTTAATTCTAAATCCAGTTTCGCCATTTAACCTCGATTTTTCCAAAAACCGTTTTCCTTTGGGAGGGAAGGCTCCTTCTCTTTCCCCTCCCCCCCCCTCGTCATTTTTCTCCCAGAAAACTATAGCAGCTCCCGCAAAGATGATATTCAGCAGTCTTTTCTGACATCATTAAATTAATCGACGCAACTGAATTCAAACTCTATTTAATCCCATTCAGAAACATAGCCATTTTCCATATATAGGAATTTAAGAAATGATTCTGTCTTAATATCGATGTTTCTTTTTTTCATAAGGCCAAAAATTTCAATTTCCCTATGGAATGCCGTTACTGTAACATCCTTACATAAATCACTTGAAACAATGACATGTTGTTTGCAATTCATGAACCAAAATGAAGATAAACTTCCTTTTTCCTGTCTGCTTCAGGTACGTTCTATTCGATGTTTCAATTTACTGAAAATGTCTGTCAACAGACTGGCTTATCATAAAGCACGGCCATCAATATGCTGATAGAAGGAAATTACGTCCAAACTTCTAGGC
This sequence comes from Ryuthela nishihirai, assembly GCA_038380435.1. NCBI lineage: Eukaryota > Metazoa > Arthropoda > Arachnida > Araneae > Heptathelidae > Ryuthela > Ryuthela nishihirai. The sequence continues at coordinate 19,304,204 of JAWZYU010000009.1, forward strand.
CTTACACATTTAGAAGACTTAGATTCAAACTTATTGCATTCGTGGAAAAGACTGAGCTTTAATTCAGACGAAACAGAAGAAACTATCGCTTCGTCTTGAAATCTCGCAAGATTGCTCAAGACATGGGTTTAATTCTTCTTTTAAAAAAATAACAGGAACATCAACGTTCCAAGCTAGTTGGGGAGGAGTCACTTGTCATACTCTTGAAATTTCCAAAACAAAATTACATATCTGGAGAAATAAGAATATATATATTGTTACGACAGATGAACGAGCTGCAGTGACTTCATGACAAAACGTGACATGAACGAGCTGCATTGACTTCATGACAAAACGTGACATGAACGAGCTGCAGTGACTTCATGACAAAACGTGACATGAACGAGCTGCAGTGACTTCATGACAAAACGTGACATGAACGAGCTGCAGTGACTTCATGACAAAACGTGACATGAACGAGCTGCATTGACTTCATGACAAAACGTGACATGAACGAGCTGCAGTGACTTCATGACAAAACGTGACATGAACGCTCGCATTTGCTTGTGCGTGAGAATTATACAACAAACGAATTTGAATGTAGAACCGACCTGAAAAAGGGAATAAGAGATTTTCAGCGTGTTAAAAGTTGTGGAGATCTGAAAGCAGGTTCAGTTAGTCTGAGTCAGTGCGCGATAAGTAAAAACAAGAAGTATCTTTATTGGTGTGTGCGCGATAAGTAAAAACAAGAAGTATCTTTATTTATGTGTGCGCGATAAGTAAAAACAAGAAGTATCTTTATTTATGTGTGCGCGATAAGTAAAAACAAGAAGTATCTTTATTGATGTGTGCGCGATAAGTAAAAAACAAGAAGTATCTTTATTTATGTGTGCGCGATAAGTAAAAACAAGAAGTATCTTTATTGGTGTGTGCGCGATAAGTAAAAACAAGAAGTATCTTTATTGATGTGTGCGCGATAAGTAAGAACAAGAAGTATCTTTATTGGTGTGTGCGCGGATGATCGCTTTGTTTTGCTAGTGTGATAAATTTAGTGATCTAGAAAGACGAAGGATTGTTTACGCCTGAAGTGAAGGTATTCAAGAGATATGACAGACAAAGTGAAGAGGTATTAGTTTAGTAGAACAGACAGAGCTAGTCTTAACTTCTCCGTAAGAGGAATGTTGTCTTTTGTTTGAGACCAACATGTAAATAGAACAATTATAAATAAATAAATACCCCCTCAAGCAGCTGCTTGCCACAGCAAAGCTGAGGTCTGACAGTTTGTATGCCACAGTAGAAGATCTGAGAGGATGCAGGACTTCAGCAGAAAACAACACGAACATCCATGCCTTACCCGGAGCTCGAACCCAGGTCCCGTAGATCAGTAGCCAAATCCTTGCCTTATCCGGGGTTCGAACCCAAGTCCCGTAGATCAGTAGCCGCCAAGCGCGCTAACCACTCGGCCACGGGACGGCTGAACAAGTATTGAGTATAGATATTTAATTATTTGGGAATTTAATAGATTCTATTGAAGACTTGTCTGTGTGTTATTGTGGAATTTCTTGCCGGTTGGCTTGGTTTGTTTATAGATTAGTTTATCGATACTTCTATAATAAATTACATTGCATTATAATCATCATTGACATATTTTAATTACTTTTGAACTCACGCTCAGTGCCTATTCATTTAAAAATTTGCAATAATGTTTTGAACCGTAAAATCACGCTTTTTATGTATTGCCCTACGTCACCGATCGCTGACTTAGTATCAGAAGTGTCACGTGAAGGCGGAGGGAGGCTGAAGTAGTTTCTACCTTTATATTTTATTTTCTGTTTCCCTCAAAACTTTGTATGCAATTGATTTTTTTTTTTTTTCGTAAGCAACTTGCCTCTGAGCAATGTTTTGTGAAAGATCATTTCTGTTGCGACTTTCAGGATCGGCTTCGGAACAAGAATTCGCGGAAGATTCCTCAGTTTCTTAGCAACAAAAAATTAAATATGAATCAATCAAAAGGGTTGGGATTTGACTCGAACCAGGCTGATAATCTTATATTCCCAAGTTCCATTTTTCCGCTGTGCCTAATTTGATATTTTTTCACCTTTAATACCCGCTCTGCTCTCGATAATGAAAACAGCACTGATAACTCGGGAAGGCAGCCATCCAGGGATGAAATATTAAGCCGTGACTCCGTGTGCAAGTGAGTCATACACTGCACGTGTTAAAGATCAAGCTGGGTGGCCTTGGCGAAAGACTTTCAGAAGTTAAATAACCCAACATAACCATCAAAATGACAGAAAAATAATTTTACATATTTGAATTAAGCAACCCATTCTTTTTCATTTAAATATAATGAATAAACGACCTTAATATAAAATAGGTACAGTCTCTCAAAAAAGTATCCGAACACTATGGTTGACTTCAGAATTCAGAAAAAATATCTGGCAACGTTTTTTTAGAAATTAGTGATCTGGCAACCTTTGTGTCACGTGACACGAAGGTTGCCAGATCACTAATTTCTAAAAAAATCGTTGCCAGATATTTTTCCTGAATTCTCTAATCGACCATAGTGTTCGAATACTTTTTTGAGCGAATGTACATCCCTGTCTGTGGAGATTTCTCCTTTTCAAATGCACTTTGGCAATCCCCACAGGTGAAATTGCTGAGAGTGAAGATAGCGTGTGACTTATGACCGATTATTATTTCATCCACTTTTGTTTTTTTACTAGACTGGAGAAAATTGAAATAACCTTTCACCAATAAATCGAGCGCTTCAGTGTTGGAGATATTTACAGAGATTTATTGCCTATTTAAAAATACTTTATAACTGGCTATAGCTATCACTGTACCCTCCGCGAAGCACGGAGAGATCTCTTACCGTTCAGCAGTTCCATGACGGATTCAATTCCCCCAGGAGAAATTAATCTGAGAAGCTGTTAACTTTATTCTTCTGATGATCGCCCTCCGCAGCCTTATCGTCCTTCCTCCTAGCAGCTTTTTTTTTCCGAAGCAAAAACTTTTTTCTCTTTTGTAACCAATGTTGGCAATTTTCCGTCACACGTTCGCACCGCTCAGCAGACAAGCCTTCCCGCTACCATCTCTACTACCCCCTAGGGGTTTCAATGACAAGCGACGATGTCCAGAGCTGCAACAGAAACTGGATGGTGGGAACCGAAGTCAACTCTCCGGAACCCTGCAACTCCGCTGCCTCTATTGCAATGGTACAGTGATGAGCCAACACTAAACTGATGGAGGCGAGGGTGGCTCAATCTGTAGTGTGCCAGTCTCGTAATCTGGAATAGTCTTGTAAAGGCTGCCGTCCGTCGGATGGGACTTTAAGCTGTGGCCCCGTGTGCGGGAGAGCCATACCCTGTGCACGTTAAAGAACACGCTGGATGGCCTTGACGGGAGGCTACCATCTGTCTCCCAACAGCTATTCCAGTGGGTCCCCTCCCCCAACCTTCTCTGAGCCTTCGGGGCCCTTGTGGCCTGGCCATTTAGCCCATGGTGTGCAAAAAAGTGCCGCTCAGAGGTAAAACAATCCAATCCAAACCCCGTGTGCAGGAGAGCCATACCCTGTGCACGTCAAAGAACACGCTGGATGGTCTTGACGGGAGGCTTCCATCTTTTTTCCTAACAGCTGTCCAGTGGGTCCCTTCCCTCAACCTTCTCTAAGCCTTCGGGGTCATTGTGACCTGGCCATTTAGCGCGTTGTGTGCAAAAAAGTGCTGCCCAGAGGTAAAACAACCCAACACTAAAATGATACAGGAAAATTACATAAGAAACAAATATATAAATGTTTACATAATTGCAATGGGGGGTTGTGATGGGGGCCGTGAGGCCTTGACCTCACGTCTAAGATAAAAAATACGCTGGATGGCTCTCCTAACAGTTACCCAGTGGATCCTCTTCCCCAACCTTCTCTGAGCCTTTAGGGTCCTCGTGACCTGGTCATTTTGCCTATTGTGTGCAAAAAAGTACCACTCAAAGGTAAAATAACTCTAACCTAGCATTTGAAGCGGCTCTGACCTTGCCTTAATTCCCTTTTCATCTCTACCACTCTGTTCATTTAGTCAATAAATTTTTCTCATATAATCAATCTATTATTTCCCATTTCTTTCATTTTCCATTTTCCTTCGCTTCTACAAAAATAAATTTAGCAAAATATATTACCCCTCGTGGAATTTATTAAAAATGGCTTTAATGCATGTCACGTAGGCAATGAATTGATGTTGCAGAAAATAATGAACCAGTTTTGAGTTAATTAAGCATTTTTTTAACTAAAATGAAAGATGATCGCAAATGAAAAAAAAAAAAGTTCAAAACCCACGTTCATTGCCAGAATGAAATTAAAATTTCGAACAGAAGAGAGCGATAGTCAGTCTTTCGTGAAGTTACGTATCATACAGGGCTTCGAAATCGAAAATTATTTTTATTCCGAATATTAAGGTTTTAACAAAAAGCTCTTTGTGCAATGTTCATGAAAAGCAATTACAGCTCTTCAAGGCACGACAACAAATAAATTAATTAAGCTAATAAAACACAGTTAAATGAAATTATGAAAATTCCCCTGGTGAAAAGAATTGCTGATGTCAATTATTACGACAAATGCTTCAAGTTTAGCAGCAGAAAAGTTAAACCACATTACTTTTCCTGTAAAAACCAGGAGATATTAAAAAAGTACGAAATGAATTAAATAGACTACTGAATTTTTCAAAACTGCTTATGATCCTATGGAATTAATTAAACTTGAACCGAATACTCGAATTATTAATTAATTACCTTACATAAATTCGGCCTTGGTATGCACAATATGATTGCAAAAGAAATGAACTTTCTTGATATTTCTTAGTTTATCTCAGACCTAGTTTCAAATGTTCGTCCTGGTTTGAAAAAGAAAATGTGTTCGATTCTTACTGTCGATTTTTCTTCACTTCGTGCTTAAAGTGTAAGCATTTTTATCCTCACATCCAGAATGATAATGGATAAGTTTAGAAAAGCGATTACTAATCACTTTACATGTAACTCATTAGCAGCGGTTACAAGGGGAAGCTGGTGTTTAATGTCTTTTTAATTGAAAGCCATTTAGAATTCGATTAAGATTATGAGGATACGATCCCGTCAAACTTTATAAGCATCACCGACAACAACATACAACCTTGTGAACAGTGCAAGTTGAAGAGATAGATCAATTGCTCAAGTTAGGTTAAATATAACTTTAAGATATCTTCTTAAAGATCGGGAGAATTTATTCCCACCCTAAGAACTTTCAAGTTGGCGAACAAGAAGAATAGTGGATTTCAAATGCGGCCACCAAGAAATTTCAAAAAAAAAGATTATTTTTATTGGTTATAGAGATACTTTACAAAAAGAACATTTTCAAACAAGCTCATCGGTATGTTTTTTTCCAAATTAAAGCATTTTGTTTTATGAAAGTATTTCCTTGAATCAAAGACATACATGGTAATGTTGGGTCTATGCATATTTCATGGTGTGTGACTAATCATGTATGAAAAATGAAAAATAAAAGTTTTATATTCTTAAAACTATATTTCTATAAGTTTACCTTACAAGTCTACAGACATAAAATTTCATTTATTTAACTTTTCTTAATGCTGCTACAGCGAATTGCTAGTGGGAGATAAAGCTGCCACGATACAAAAGTGGAGAGATTTTTCCAAGAGAAGTTATCTCCTGATTTTCTTCAGAAGATATATTATATATCTGCTGAGGAAAATATCTCCTGGGAATATATCTCTTGAATAAAATATCACTTGGGAATATATCTCCTGAAGAAAATATATCCTGGGAATATATCTCCTGAAGAAAATGTCTGCTGTGAATACATCTGCTGAAAGAAATATCGCCTGGAAATATATTTCATGAATAAAATGTCTCATGGAAATATATCTCATGAATAAAATGACTCTTGGGAATATATATGCTCAAGAAAATGTCTCCTGGGATTATATCTGCTGAAAACAAATGTCTCCTAGTAATATATCTCCAAAAGAAAACATCTCCTGGGAATATATCTCCTAAAGAAAATAAATCCTGGTAATATATCTCCTAAAGAAAATGCCTCCTGGTAATATATCTCCTGGGAATCTCCTGAAGAAAAAATGTCTATATGTCCTGAAGAAAATATCTCCTGAAGAAAAAAATGTCTCCTGGGAATATATGTCCTGAAGAAAAAAAAACCCTTGGTAATATATCTCCTGAAGAAGAAGAAAATGTCTCTTGAGAATATATCTCCTTAAGAAAATATCTCCTGGGAATATATCTCCTAAAGAAAATGTCTTCTCGTAATAAAACTCCTGAAGAAAAATGTCTGCTTGGAATATATCTCCTGAAGAAATATCGTCTGAGACTATGTCTCCTGAAGAAATATCGTCTGAGACTATGTCTCCTGAAGAAAATTTCTGCTGGGAATACATCTCCTGAGAAAAATGTCCCCAGGGAATATAAATCGTGAAGAAATATTTTCTGGGAATATATCTGTCATGACCACGTAATTTTATTACATGGCCAAGACTTCATGGGCTTCGGGACGACATTAGATTAGGCTCCATTTTAATAATGACATTTTCGACTGCCTCCATTTTTGTGTCTAGTTCAACGAAGAGGAACCCGGCAGCAGGCCCCGAACTTTCCAGGTTAAGCCTGGAACCCCAGATGGCAGAGGAACTACGTGACATGCCTGGTAAACAACGTTGGCCGGAGATGAGATGGGATTCGCACCTCGGCTACTCTGGTCAATCCCGTACAGCCACGCGTGAGCGTAGGTGTCCTCCACAAAGGGGGGCCAGCGAAAAAGGACAAGAAAGAACTTGGCGAAAACAAAAAGTCTTTTCTCGTCCAGGCTGTGTGGTCGGCAGCAATGGTCCTCTCCAGTTAGCAGAATCCCGAAGTGTGAACAGTGTACGTTCAGGGGAAGCGCTAAGCAGCCCTGGCTCCCAACAACTTCGAGCGCAGCGGCCTAGTGATTGCCTTCCCGAGGGACTCCTGACTTGACTTGACGAGGTAAGGGGGTAGTTTAATGAAACTGGCTCCGCTTTTCTTTTGCATTTGAATGTACTTCTGTGAACGGCCGTCGCGGTGACCAGAGTGGAACCGTCTTAACTGTTAAGGACTGTTAGAGTCACGAGCAAGTAGCTCTTCATCATGAACTGTTATTAATGACTGTTGATTAATAAACTTACAAAGTTCCCTTAATTGAAAAGGGCCATGCTAAAGGACTTGTTGAATCTGTCACAAAAGTGGGGACTATATATATGTAGAATGTTTGAAGGTAATTTTGTTAATAAATGTGCATTTTAATGTTAACTAAAAAATTATCCCCGTTCTCATTATTGCAAATATCTATTAATTTGGTTGTGGGTCCAGGAATTTGCATTGACTTTTGCAGCAAGGAAAGCATCACGGCCTAAAAGTTGTGTCGCCCTAAAAATACGCTAGGAGGGGTCATAACATATCTCCTGAAGAAAATATCTGCTTGAAATATATCTCCTCAGGGAAATGTCTCCTGAGAATTTATCTCCCGAAGAAAATATCTCTTGGGATTATATATCTCCTGAAGTAATGTCTCCTGGGAATATATCTCCCGAAGTAAATAGCTCCTGGGAATAACCACCTGGGGAAAATGACTCTTGCAAATATGTATCTTGAAAAAATTATCTCCTGACAATATATCTCCTGAATAAAATATCTCTTGGGGACATATCTTCTGAAAAAATGTCTTTTGGGAATATATATCCTGAAGAAAATGTCTCCTGGGATTATATTTCATGAAGAAAAATGTATCCTATTAATATATATACTGAAGAAAAGGTCTCCTGGTAATATATCGCGTGAAGAATATGTCTGCTGCGAATGTATCGCCTGAAGAATATGTCTGCTGCGAAAATATCTGCTGAAGAAAATTAATCCTGGGAATGTCTCCTAAAGAAAATGTCTCCTGGTAAATCATCTCCTGAAGAAAATATCTGCTTAGAATATATCTCCTGAAGACAATATATCTTGGGAATATATCTCCTAAAGAAATGTCTCGCGGTAATATATCTCCTGAAGAAAATATCTCCTGGGAATATATCTCCTGAAGAAAAATATCTCTTAGGAATATATCTCCTGAAGGAAAATGTCTCTTGGGAATATATCTCCTGAGAATATATCTCCTGAAGAAAATATCTGCTGGTAATATATCTCCTGAGGAAAATGTCCCCAGGAAATATAAATCGTGAAGAAAATGTCTGCTGGAAATATATCTCCTGAAAAAAATATCTGTTTGAAATATATCTCCTGAGGAAAATGTCTCCTGAGAATATATCTCCCAAAGAAAATATCTCTTGGGCCTCTAAGCTGCGAATATATCTCCTGAAGTAAATATTTCCTGGGAATATATCTCCCGAAGAAAACATCTCCCAAAGAAAATATCTCCTGGGAATATATCTCCCGAAGAAAACATCTCCCCAAAGAAAAAAAAACATCTCCTGGGAATATATCTCCCGAAGAAAACATCTCCCAAAGAAAAAACTCCTGGGAATATATCTCCCGAAAAAAACATCTCCTGGGAATATATCTCCTGAAGAAAATATCTCCTGCGAATATATCTCCGGAAGGAAATGTCTCTTGCGAATGTATCTCCTGAAGAAAATATCTCCTGCGAATATATCTCCGGAAGGAAATGTCTCTTGCGAATGTATCTCCTGAAGAAAATATCTCCTGCGAATATATCTCCGGAAGGAAATGTCTCTTGCGAATGTATCTCCTGAAGAAAATATTTTATGGGAATTACTAGGTTTGAATCATAGTGGTAGAAGACTAGAAAACTAGTGAGGGCTTAGATGACAATTGAGAGTTTAGAAATTGCGTCGTAGAAAGCACCTGAAGGGTTCTGAAACATAGTCGTAATAGACAGTTGAGGGCTTAGAAGTTTAGTCATATAAAAGACAGCTGAGAGGCAGGAAGCAGTATGGTGCAATGGATAGATTATGCAGAAAAGAGAGAATGAAATAAAAGGACAATGTTTTTCAAGTATTTTGCAAGTGAAAGAATGATGACACTCAATCTTATATTTAAAACCAACATTTTAAAATTTCGGATAACAAAAGAAATTTATAATACAAATTTCTATTGATTCCGAAGCATTAACAATTATCTCAACATTAGCAGTATTTTTGTGGTTTAAGCCATTCTGCCTCTAAGCTTGTGACCAGATTTAAAGAAAAAGTTCCGAGGATTTTGGAAATTTCAAATTAAAAAATTGACCAGACGTTCTCGAGTGTCGCCTGGTCAATTCTTTAATTTCACTGCTAGCCAATTTATGGTGAATTTTAAAACTTATAAATTGACTGTTAATATGGCTGCTCACAACTGATGACTTTCGTTATGATATTCAGTCACCTTCACTACAGACCCGAAATTTTTATATCAGTGTTGGCTCTACTGTTCTATAAGTGAAAGGGTTATGTTGTAAAAGAACAACTGTACTGCTTATGATGTACAACGTTGAGATTTATCTCCGCAAAATTCCCCGCCCTGCCCACGGTCAGTAGGGGACACCGATGGGCTTGGAAAGGCAGCCGTCCGTCGGATGGGACGTTAAGCCGTGGCCCCGTGTGCGGGAGAGCCATACCCTGTGCACGTTAAAGAACACGCTGGATGGCCTTGACGGGAGGCTACCATCTGTCTCCCGACAGCTGTTCCAGTGAGTTCCCTCCCCCAACCTTCTCTGAGCCTTCGGGGTCCTTGTGACCTGGCCATTCAGCCCACTGTGTGCAAAAAAGTGCCGCTCAGAGGTAAAACAACCCAATCCAACCCATGATGTACAGTTAATTAAAAACTTTATAGAGTATGAAAATATATTTCGTAGACATTTAATCGTCGATAACTGAGCTCTTCATCCAGGGATGCCTGATGGAAGGTCTAAGCTCCTCAATAAGATCGTACTAAAGACCTTATTCTAAGAGCGAGAAACGGAAATAAAACGCAGTTAAGTGTTTCACTGATGAAAACATTTATTATTTCTAAGACAACTGGGTTTGTTTCTATTACTGAAGTGTTTACTTTCAGTCTATAGAGAGAGGGGGGATTAGTGAAATGGAAAATTATGTTAACTCGCCATAACTTTTGAAAAAGATCTATTTTTATCTTTAGCTTGAGCCTAGGAGCTTATAATACTGTACTTTAAAGAACAATCTGGGTGACCTTGATGGGAGACTGTTATTTGTCTCCTAATAGCTATGCAGTGGGTCCGCAACCTGCTCTGAGCCCTTGGGCACCTGGTCATTTAGCCCTTGTGTTCAAAAAAAGCTCAGAAGTATACAGCCTTAACTGGCATAGTGGTTAGGCAACTAGCGACTGTTCCAGCAGGGCAAACTTTGTGTGTTGTGTTAGCTCTAACTAAGGCAGTGGTGAGCAGTGACTTCGGTCGTAGTAGGGCATGTCCTTGTATGAGAAGGCCTGTATTTAGCTAGGAGTAGCTTCTAGGATTCTTCCTTGTCCTATATATGTCGCAAAAAAAAGTAAAAGAAATCAATAGAATTGCTAGTTTACGGTAGTGGTTCCCGGATCCTTGAGGTTCCACATAGATAGGTAAAGGGGGTTCGCGTGCTATTCTCAATGTTTCGGAAAGCTCTAACGGGAAGATTACATTAATCGCAATTACATAGAGTTAAATTTTATTGCTTTTGGCTAGAATTATGTCAATTCAGTATGGCAACACCGGTTTTCTTATTTTAATCACAAGATGAAATTGACTGTTGATGACATATCAATTCCTGGAGCATCGAATTTCTCCTACCAAATGTTTAGATTCAAATTGCAAAACAGCGAATAAATGAATAGAAAATAAAGAACTATAAACATTGAGATTTTTTGAGAATACTCGTTGCAAAGATCTGTACTTCAGTTAAAATGCACCTGATAGTGTCAGCGTTGAGATTTATCTCCGCAAAACTCCCCGCCCTGCCCACGGTCAGTAGGGGACACCGATAGGCTTGGAAAGGCCGCCGTCCGTCGGATGGGACGTTAAGCCGTGGCTCCGTGTGCGGGAGAGCCATACACTGTGCACGTTAAAGAACACTCTGGATGGCCTTGACGGGAGGCTACCATCTGTCTCCCAACAGCCGTTCTAATGGGTCCCCTCCCACAACCTTCTTTGAGCCTTCGGGGCCCTTGTGACCTGGCCATTTAGCCCATGGTGTGCAAAAAAATGCCGCTCAGAGGTAAAACAACCCAACCCAGCCCACCTGATTGTGGTGGGAAAAGGTTCTGCAGAAAACGTAAGATTCCGTAGGTGATCCGCAGAAAGAAGGAAAATTAGCAGGGCGCCGAAAATATTGGGAATCACTGGTTTAAGATTTATTAAGAATCGCAATTGTGAGAATTTGAATGGTTAAAAGTTTAATATTGCTATTACTTCACTTACCTCTCAAACTTTTTGTCGCAACTACATAACTCCTTTGAAATATGTGAGCATTTCAAAAGCTTTAGAGAGAGCAAAATTAGGCTGGATAGAGACAACGCCATCTTAAATTTATCTGAAAGCTTCTTTAATCGATAACGAGATTCGGTGGAATTCGAAGTACGATCTTACATTGCCGACATAAATTTACTTTCAAAACACGTTCTTAGAACTGCATATTTAAAAGGGCATTTCTAAAGTATTCATATGTTATAACTAAGGCGATCACGAAAATCGGGCCCATCGTTTTCGGGTGGTTTTAAAGTTCACGTGTGAATTTAAAGCAAGATTTTCATAAATTCATTCAGTTCATGAATGTCTTGCTCTGGGAGATATAATCGGATTACGTTCGAGTCCCAGCAGCCAATAGGAAGTTTCAATTTAGGGCTGAATTTTTATTTTGGATGGACTGAAAGGTCAACAAAGAATTTGCATTTTTTTTCCAAAAAAATTAAGGGAATTCTTATGCCTTCTTCACCTTCCAACCACAATTACAATTAAAACAAACTGAGAGCGCTCAGCATTAAAAGTTTTACTTTCCCATAAATATCTTTTGAAATTTTCTAAAGCAATTGATTCTGATAAATATTTATAGCAGCATTACCGAATCATTTGCTCAGAGACAGAGTTTCACGTTTGTCCACGAGATACAACGAGAGCAGCAACAACACACTTAAGCAAAATCGCTACCCGAAGCGAATATATTCTCAGCGTCGAAACAGAAATCTAAATTTATCTACATTTCGATATTTGGGAGCAGAATTACAACAAGCTGCCGCGCTCTTCTCGTTTCTCGCTCTACTGTCTCGTTTCCTTTGTCCGTCGTAATTCTCGTGCCCTTGCTACACGTCATGAAATATTCCTCTGATTTAATGGAGGAGCGCTTTGCGTGGAAGAGCTACATTTTATCTGTGCTAGGCGAGTTTTGTGTCTGGGTCGTGTGACCACTGCAGCAAATGTCGACTCGGCGACTGTTATTTGCTTTCTTCTGCCTCGCCAGCGATGCCCATTCCCGCCGAAGTAACAGAGCAAGTAATGCCTGAAGCGTCGAGCTATCATAAAAGAAGCGTTTGCGAAAGGAGCATTCCATTTACCTTTGCTGGCTCGCAATGTGGCGATTATTGGTGACGAAACCCCTCTGTGGTGATTGCCCTTCTTCTGCAGAGAGGACGGTAATCTGGGATAGTGCGATGTCTCCCTTTGCAATGAATCGGAAAACCAGATCAAGGAAATACAATCTCATTGAATGGCTTAGTATTCAGGTGGAGTATGATGACTGTAACCTACAATTTTCTTGTTGCAATGACAAAAGCCGACTTCAGATCCAAACTGCACTTGACGATGATCTTTCCACCAGTTTATGTCCGATTTATAAACGTTTTCTCAAAGCCTACCTCATGAACGTTTACACTTCTTAGTAACGCGAAATGTTTGTTGTTTGTTTTCCTGTAACTTTCTCTACCAATTGCTGTTTAAGCTTTGAAAACTCGTCCCCCCCCCCTTTTTTTTTGTTTTTGCGGATATGACATCAAGTTATGAGCGTCTGTTTCACGAACGAAATGGTTTCAACAAATAATGAAAACTGAACATTTGTCTGGCCAGGTTGGGTTGTTTTACCTCTGAGCGGCACTTTTTTGCACACCATGGGCTAAATGGCCAGGTCACATGGACCCTGAAGGCTCAGAGAAGGTTGGGGGAGGGGACCCACTGGAACAGCTGTTGGGAGACAGATGGTAGCCTCCCGTCAAGGCCATCCAGCGTGTTCTTTAACGTGCACAGGGTATGGCTCTCCCACACACGGACCACGGCTTAACATCCCAACCGACGGACGGCGGCCTTTCCAAGCCCATCGGTGTCCCCTACTGACCGTGGGCAGGGCGGGGAATTTTGCGGAGATAAATCTTAATGTTACCAGCTGGGACTCGAACCTGGGAACTACAGATTACGAGCCTGGCGCGCTACCGACTGAGCCACCCCCGCCCCTTTGTCTGGCCAGTGAACTTCTGTTCGAACGTAAGGAAGTCTCGTTAGAACCGAAAGTAATCTTAACTTTATTACAGTGCGATATAAATATATATTAAATATATATTTAATAAACGATCACCATTCTTATTTGTATCACATGATAAGTTATAACTTCTAAGAGACAAGGCACAGATAACAATACTGATCACTGAACACAAAAAAGATTAATTGGATTTACAACAGGAGACATCTACAACATTTTTAACCAACTTTTAATGATGCAAATATTTATTTATCTATATTTTAATTTCATATTTTTCTTCCTTCTTATACATCCATTTCTTGATTTTGAAACCAGCAGCTGTTTTTGTTAACATTTATTTAAAAACAAATGCCAAAGGGGTATGAAAATGTTTCTTATCTCCTTCAAGGGAACCCTTAACCGCAAAGCGGTAATCTAACATCTGGTTCTTTTGCACTCCTTAGAGTTTTGTATTTTGTAGGCCTTTGCCAGTTCTTAGTGTATTGAAAAGCTGTGTTCCTTCCTTATAAGTTTGGTGGGGCGGGGGTGGCTCAGTCGGTAGCGCACCAGGCTCATAATCTGTAGTTCCCAGGTTCGAGTCCCAGCTGGTCAGCATTAAGATTTATCTCCGCAAAATTCTCCAGTAGGGGACACCGCAAGGAGAGGGGGAGCGGGGAGATTCGTCCGTCCGTCGGATCTGACGTTAAGCCGTGGACCCGTTTGCGGGAGAGCCATACCCTGTGCACGTTAAAGAACACGCTGGATGGCCTTGACGGGAGGCTACCATCTGTCTCCCAACAGCTGTTCCAGTGGGTCCCCTCTCCCAACCTTCTCTGAGCCTTCGGGGTCCATGTGACCTGGCCATTTATCCCATGGTGTGCAAAAAAGTGCAGCTCAGAGGTAAAACAACCCAACCCTTATAAGTTTGGTGCCTCTCCTTGAAACACTTCAGGTATTATACTTTAATCTTGTCTCCTCGCATTTATTGTTAAGATCGTGGCGCCTAAAAACAAGAGAACAACCTCGCTAAAGAATGCAGCTCTCGCTAGCAAAACATCAAGCTCTCCAGTGGGCAGAAGCAGCCCTCCAAGGTCACTCCCTGCCCTTAGCGCTGGTTTGTCGCTTTCGGACGATGATCTGTTGGCGTCAGTCTCTAAATGTGTTGAAACTGTCTTCAAATCCCAAGACTCTGTTCAAACGATTGTCTCATTATTCACTGAAGCAGTTACTTCTGCTGTTCTGCAAGAAATAAAAAGAACTGTTGAGTTTTCTACGGAGGCTATACATAAGCTATCAGCTTAAAGAGAAAGATGTAGTAATAAATCAAGTACGTTCTGAGATTTCTTTGAAGTGCAATGAACTTGAACAGTATCAACGCAGAAACTCTATTAGGATTTTTGGAGTGGAAGAAATAGATACGCCTACTGATGACCTTGCCATTAAAATTTTCAATGAAAAATTGAACATTGACATTTCCGTAAATGACATTGACCGGAGAGGGGCGGGGGTGGCTCAGTCGGTAGCGCGCCAGGCTCGTAATCTGTAGTTCCCAGGTTCGAGTCCCAGCTGAGTCAGCGTTGAGATTTATCTCCGCAAAATTCCCCGCCTTGCCCACGGTCAGTAGGGAACACCGATGGACTTGGAAAGGCCGCCGTCCGTCGGATGGGACGTTAAGCCGTGGCCCCGTGGCCCCGTGTGTGGGAGAGCCATACCCTGTGCACGTTAAAGAACACGCTGGATGGCCTTGACGGGAGGCTACCATCTGTCTCCCAACAGCTGTTCCAGTGGGTCTCTCCCCAAACCTTCTCTGACCTTCGGGGTCCATGTGACCTGGCCATTTAGCCCATGGTGTCAAAAAAGTGCCGCTCAGAGGTAAAACAACCCAACCCAAAGACATTGACCGCAGTCATCGAATGAGGATTGGTCGGAACGGCAAGCCCCGACCGATCAATGTAAAATTCTGTTCATATCGGAAAATAAATGCTGTGTTCCGTGATAAAAGGAAACTTAAAGGCAGTGGAATCACTATTCATGAAGATCTAACGTCAGAAAGACTTAAAGTGCTTCATTCGTCTATTAAGAAAAATTGGTCTGTGCAATGTTTGGACTCAAAATGGATCAATAGTGGTAAAAACGAAAAACGGTAACAAGCGCTTTATTGAATTAAAGAATGAGTTAAATCAACTTTAAAATTAGTTTAAATTTTTTTTTCTTTGTGTACCTGTATATTTATATATATTTGTACCCATGTTTATATATATATATTGTGATCTGTAACGCACTTTACACAATCCTGTGTCTCTCAACTTCTATTGTTGCTAAAATTGCACATAGTTTGTCGTTTTTAAATACTCTCCTACTACCAGTACTTTTACCACTTATATCCAACTCTGTCAGATATATATTTTCCCCAAGATCACTGTCGGTTAAACTTTTATCATCTCAATATTCGTTCTTTGAAATCTACACTCCTATCTACTGAGTTCTGACATTTTGAAATTTTATTTAATTGCTCTTACAGGATTGATTGAAGAATAAACAAGGTAAGGTTATAGAAGGTGAGGATTCTGTCATGGCTAGGTGGGCTGAGCATTTCAGTGATGTTCTAAACAATGTGGTTAGTTCTACTCCCATTGTTTGCAATGATGATACATGCATTGATGGCTTTAATGTTGGCCCTATAACACAATCTGAAGTTATTTTGGCTGTTTCTAAACTTTAACTACATAAAGCCCCAGGGGTAGATGAAATTATTACAGAAATGCTTAGAGCTGGGAATGTTTCGGTTACCACTTGGATGACTAAAATTCTGAATATCTTTTATGATAAAGGCATGGTTCCTAAGGATTTTATCAGAGCTATTGTTATCCCTATTTTCAAAAAAGGTGATCGCAGTTCTTGTGATAACTATAGGGGTATCAGCCTACTCTCTGTTCCAGGTAAAGTTCTTTCCATGATTGTGCTTAATAGAATTAAGAATCTGGTTGACAGTCAATTGCGTGATGAGCAATGTGGATTCAGAAGTGGTAGGGGATGTGTGGATCAGATATTTTCACTTAGGCAGATTCTTGAGAAATGTTTAGAGTTTCGGAAACCTTTGGTTGCTAGCTTTGTTGATTTCAAAAAGGCTTTCGATCTGTTGATCGTCATAATTTGTGGTTGATTGTGAAATCATATGGTATACCAGACAAGTTAGTTAACATAATGAAAGCTCTCTATAATAACACTGAGTCATGTGTGAGAGTTGGTAAGGCTTGAAGCAATTGGTTTAGCATTACTACTGATGTTCGACCAGCGTGCATTTTGTCTCCTTTTCTCTTTAGTTTGGTTTTCGATTATATGAAATTCACTGCAAAGATTTTGGCTTTAAATTGTCTGCAGATAAGAATATTGCTGATTTAGATTATGCTGATGATTTAGCCCTTTTGGTAAATGATGTTGATGAGATGAACTCTTTCATTCGATGTTAATGAGACTGGTATTAGAGTAGGTTTAGTTATAAACAGAGAGAAAACTAAAGTGATGAAAATTGGTCAGGCAGGCTGTGATTCAGTTAATCTAAATGTTTGCAGTCTTGAGCAGATGTCTCAGTTTAATTATCTTGGGAGCTATGTAACAGATACTGGTGATGTGCGGCATGAGATTAACAGACGAATAGGGATTGCTGCTGGGACTTTTAAGAATCTATGGAGATTGTGTAGAAATAGGCGTATACACCTAAAGACTAAAATTAGATTGTGTAATAGTCTGGTTCTTTCTAGGGTTAGTTATGGTAGTGAAACATGGACACTGTGTAAGCATGATAACAGGAAACTAGATGCTTTTGATTCTAGATGCTTACGTAGTATCTTGGGCATTAGGTGGTTTAACTTTGTAACTAATGATGAGGTTAGGCAAAGGAGTCTGCAACCTCCTTTAAGCAGCATATTGTGCAGAGAGAGACTCCGCTGGTTTGGCCATGTTGCCCGTATGGATAATTATAGATTGGCGAATAGGGTTATGAACAGTGTGCCTAGAGGCCTCAGAAGGAAGGGGAGACCTAGGATGCGGTGGGCAGACAATGTCAAACAGGATCTTGTTAGAATTGGTGTGCAGTGGCTGGATGCAGCAGATGTAGCTCAGGACAGATATATTCTTGGAAAATTAAACTGCACGGTCTGGTTGGACCTCCGTAGCCCATGGCTGCTTGATGATGATGATGATGATGATGATGATGATGATGATGATGATGATGATGATGATGATGATGATGATGATGATGATGATGATGATGATGATGATGATGATGATGATGATGATCTTACAGAGACATGGCTCAATATCTCCCTTCCAGATGATCTTTTTGAACTCGAAGGATATAAACTATTCCTCATGTGGACAGGAGGAGACCCTCTAGTGGGACAGGAGGAGAACTTGCATTATATGTCAGGGAAACATTTAATGTCGAACTAATGCCTATTCCTTCTTACTCTTGTTTCGAAGGTCTCTGGGTCAAAATCTCCCCTATCAATAAACAAAACCCTGCTCTTATCTGCACACTTTACCGTCCTCCGAACAGCAATATTGAAGATTTTATTAATTCATTGTACTCAGTCCTTGAAAGCTTCCCTTGCAACATTATTCCCATTCTTACGGGAGATTTTAATATTGATGCTCTAAAACATAATTCTGCATATTCCAAGCTTGAAATCTGCCTAAAAACATTCGGACATATTCGTTAAAACAAATTTCCCACTTGCATTACTGATCACAGTGAATCTCTCATTGACATGATTTTCTCCAACAGACCTACACTTCATAAACATACACTTACTCTCTTCGAAGACAATAGTGATCATTTTATTATTAACACATCTGTATTTTATTATTCACCTCGTTCACCTAAAGTTTTAATTTCAAAAAGATCCTTTAAAAATTTCAGCAACGATGAGTTTTTTTGAGTTTGCGAAATATCTCCCTTTCCACAAGAGTATTTACGAATGCACAACTCCTACCTCAAAAGTACATCTCTCCTGTTTAATCAATTTTAATACTTGATACTTATGCTCCTTATAAGACTTTCAGAGTTCGCCCTTCTCGAAAGCCTTAGATTACAAAAGAGCTTGTGAAAATGATCACATTAAAAAACAAACACTTTAAGAATGCTATTAACTCTAATCACCCATACACATGGGAGAACTATAAAACTTTCCGTAATCTGGTCAACAGTAGTATTAAAATACCAAGCCTTTATATTTTCTTAATCGACTTTCCGTTATTAATTCAAATGATAATGAAATATTTCGAATTTTTGACTCTGTTACTGGTAACTTAAGAAACCAAACCAAAATCAATGATCGCTTACAATGACAACTACTTCTACGATCCTAAAGGCATTGCTAATGTTTTAACCCTTTCACGACTAAGGGAAACATTTTTCCCATTTCAAAATTGGTGATTGTCGTATTTAATTATAACCTTATCTGCATTTTTTATACAGAATGTCGAAATAGAACGTATGCCGAACGCAATTACGTAAACGGGAACGTTTAGAAAACAAAAACAGAACTGTCAGGACGCATAATATATGTACTATGTGCAATGTCCATCTTTGTCTCACAACCAAAAGAAATTGCTTCGCCGAATATCATAATTAGCACATCATTTTGTATAGTAATTTATATTTCATAATTTTGTATTATTTTAGTTAACATTTTGTTCTAATAAACCAATAAATAAAAGACATTGCATAATAAGCCTAACTATAATTTGTGTTACCTTTATAGTCCAATGGGAAAAATATTTCCCAAAAAATTCCAAAAAAACTACACATTGTTATGTATTTTTCTTATGATTTTTATTTATTTTACGTCTAAACAAACTAAAATAAACATTTACATACTAATATTTACTCTTAGAAACCTTATGGTCCTGAAAGGGTTAAATAATGTATTCTGTAAATCTTGCACTTCTACAGAATATTATGCAAACGCAAACGAGTTATTATCCTATTATAATAAATCATTTAATAATCTGGAAACCTTTAGCTCAAAAATATTACCGAAATCGAAGTTCTTAACTTTATAAATTCGCTAAAAAACACTCGCAGTGTCGGACCAGATGGAATCCCTATCATTATTCTAAAAATTCTTTCCCCATTAATTTCTGCACCACTTTGTAATCTAATTAATTGTTCATTTAACTATAATAAATTCCCATTTCCATGAAAAGAAGCCATCATCTCACCTATACCTAAAATTTCAAATCCTTCTAACCCTCTATTCAACACATTTCAGTTACATGTGCTTTAAGCAAAATATTTTAAAAAGCCGTCGAGAGAAAATTATCTACTTTTATTGAAAAATTTCCTTAACTTTCATGCAAACAATCGGGTTTAGGAAAAATCGATCAACTGAAACTCTCATGACACTTCTTGTTAATGGAGATTGGCTTTAGACAGCAAAGTAAAAACGGTTGTGGGACTGGTTTCCCTTGACATCTCAAAAGCATTTGATTCAGTTGAACACAAAACTTATCTTGCAAAAACTCTGCTATAATCTTAAACTATCGCCCTCAGCTCTTTCCTGGTTTAAAAATTATCTCAACGACCGTGTTATCCGAACTAAATTAAGCACTAATGAGATCTCTACACCTCTTAAAATCAGTCGGGGAGTACCCCAAGGAACCATTCTTAGCCCACTTCTCTTCAACCTTTTGTTAATAAACTTCTAGAATCCTCCACCAACTTCAATATTTTTATGTATGCAGACGATTGTCTTCTTTCTTTTACCTCAAGTTCTCTCACTTCTCTAAAACAAGAAATAGAAAATAATATTCCTGATGTGCTTCATTGGCATACTAAAAATGGATTCACTGTCAATATCAAGAAAACCAATATTGTTTTTCTTTCAACTTCAAATTCTCCCCTGCCTGACACAATCATTAAAATTAATAACACCCATATTACAGTTTCCACTTCCATGAAGTACTTAAGTATGACGATAGATCTTGACTTTGGAACTCACATTAATAAAACCGTCGCTTCAGCTTCTAAAAGAACTTATATATTGAGGTACATTCGAAACTATATATCCTCCTATGCCCCAATGTTCTACAAAATTTGCATCCGACCGAAACTCGAATGCTGTGCTTACAGTCTTTTAGTATTAATAAAAAACACTCTTATAAATTAGAAAAAGTTCAAAATGAAGCTCTCAAAATCATCAGCAAAATCTATTTTAACAAACGAGAATCTCTAACATTTACTGATATTCGTTCCAACTACCAAATTCCCACTCTTCAATCTAGAAGAAAGCTGCAGTTTATTACCCTTATTCATGACACTATAACAAGTCTCATCTCCTTCATGCGATTCTTACACCCTATATACGATTACGACATCGCCGCATCTTTCGCTCTGATAATAAAATGTTTTCTGCTCCCAAGATTTTCAAAGCTAAGTATGGTGAAATTTCTTTTGCCTTTCAAGCAACCTCAACTTGGAACTCTCTACCAAGCGATATCACTTCTTTAAATTCTAAAACAAAATTCAAACACTATATTACTCCACTCCTATTAGAATATTAAAACGTTTGGCCAACAACATCTCCTCATCCCTATTCCCACTCCCCATCTTTGCCCTTTGTCTGGATTATCCGTAATCTTTTTTTTCCATGTTCATTCATTTAATATTACTCTCTGTTGTCTTAAACCTTCTGTTTCTTCCCCTTAAGTTTACTATTTTTTTATCATATTTCGTATTATATGTTTGTCTTCGTCTGTGCAACTTGACATTTCGTTTATATGTATCAAATAATTATGCAATTCCTGTAAATATGTTTGTATTTTTGTACTATCATCAATATTTCTTTCTAATTTCTCAAATGTACTGGGGCATCAAGCCACTTGAACGTTTAAATTAATATCCAAAATTACCTGTACCTTGGCTTCACTGTAACCACCTGCATGAAATAAATTATTATTATATATTATTATTTTTCATTCACCTGGAATGAAAGCAGTTTTAAATTCCTGCATCAATCCTCTGTCTACTCTTTGTTTAGATCTGTTGTTCTCCATGTGAAAGTAATTTAGCCTATTTCAGGAAGTAACGTGATGTCGCCACCTGTTAAGGAAAAAACTTGATTCATAGTTTACTAATGAGTTGTAGATTAAGACTTTGGGTTGGGTTGTTTTACCTCTGAGCTGCACTTTTTTGCACACCATGGGCTAAATGGCCAGATCACATGGACCCCGAAGGCTCAGAGAAGGTTGGGGGAGGGGACCCACTGGAACAGCTGTTGGGAGACAGATGGTAGCCTCCCGTCAAGGCCATCCAGCGTGTTCTTTAACGTGCACAGGGTATGGCTCTCCCGCACACGGAGCCACGGCTTAACGTCCCATACGACGGACGGCGGCCTTTCCAAGCCCATCGGTGTCCCCTACTGACCGTGGTAAGGGCGAGGAATTTTCCAGAGATAAATCTCAACGCTGACCCAGCTGAGAACTACAGATTACGAGCCTGGCGCGCTACCGACTGAGCCACCCCCGCCCCATAGATTAAGACAAACTGTTCTAAGTGAATGCTACATTTTCATTAACCAAAGGATAGAAAAATATTTTGTGCAAATAATGATAAACATAATTTAATTATCATTCCATGATTTTTCTCCATCTTAGTGCTGCGTGTCACTACGGATTTGTACATTATCTGTCTTGCTTGCACTAGCACAGAGCAACAAAGCGTCAGCGTGATTCTACACCGATCTCTTAGTTCGCTGCAGATTTCGGTTTCAGTGACACGACATCCTCGGCCTTTTCTGCCTATGATTCGGAAGAAACGCCATCATCTGGGCGCCAACCATCCAAGTCCTATTGGAAGCCTAGACATGTCAGCATCAGGGTGAATGACTTAGCACGTACTGCTGCCATGTCGGCTAAGCCTTTTCTGTCATTGCACTGCAGTCTCACATACTGATGTCGAGAAAAGATCTACCACCAGGATCCAGGCACAGTGACAGACATCTTGCTCACAACAGACTAAAAAAATTTTTCCAAATCAACCATGTTGTCAAAGCGTGACAGCCTTCCCAGGAATCGCAAGTACTTTTATGATGCTTCACTTGCTCGATTCCACACACGTCACAATCATTGAATCTCTTTCCTTCTTCGAGCAGACGACGAACTTTCGTGCCAGTTTTCTAACACATTTTTTCTGTTCCTCATATTTTAATCATTTGCCATTTCTTTTTCAATTCTGGGTTGGGTTGTTTTACCTCTGAGCGGCACTTTTTTTGCACACCATGGGCTAAATGGCCAGGTCACATGGACCCCGAAGGCTCAGAGATGGCTGGGGGAGGGGACCCACTGGAACAGCTGTTGGGAGACAGATGGTAGCCCCCCGTCAAGGCCATCCAGCGTGTTCTTTAACGTGCACAGGGTATGGCTCTCCCGTACACGGGGCTACGGCTTAACGTCCCATCCGACGGACGGCGGCCTTTCCAAGCCCATCGGTGTCCCCTACTGACCGTGGGCAGGGAGGGGAATTTTGCGGTGATAAATCTCAACGCTGACCCAGCTGGGACTCGAACCTGGGAACTACAGATTACGAGCCTGGCGTGCTACCGACTGAGCCACCCCCGCCTCTTTTCAATTCTGAGTTTCCGATTTATTTTACAGTATTTCCTATCATTTACTTTCCAGCCCCGTACATTTCATCTGACACTCATTTTACTTCACCTGATTTTGAGTATTTTAAATTTTTCTGGTAAATAATATCTAATTTTACTCCAGTTTCGCCTTCTTTTTTGTGTAGTGGTTTTCTTACCATTGTTATGTGTCGCTGTGACGGTGAAGTTGCCATTCAAGGAAAACTGATCTTCTCAATTCTTCTTGCATTTTCACAATTCTTTTTCTAGAATACGCATTTGAAAAGACATAGTAAAGACGTATAGCTTTCTTTGACGATAATGGCAACTGGGCTGCGCTACACAATTACAGAGTTAGTACAGTCGCTCAAAAAAGTATCCGAATACTATGGTTGATTACAGAATTCAGAAAAAATATCTGGCAACGATTGTTTTTTAAATTAGTGATCTGGCAACCTTCGTGTCACGTGACACGAAGTTGCCAGATCACTATTTTCTAAAGAAAACCGTTGCCAGATATTTTTTCTGAATTCTGTAATTAACCATGGTGTTTGGAAACTTTTTTGAGCGACTGTAGGTGGTCATATTATTTTGATACTAGATCGTGTGGGCTCACTCACGGAAATATTGAGCGTGTGCAGTTACCGTTCACAGCAAACTGGAGCGTGTGCAGTAACTGCACACGCTCCAGTTTGCTGTGAACGGTAACTGGAGCGTGTACAGTTGCTGTACACCCTCCAGATATTTTTCCTGAATTCTGCAATCACGTGACACGAAGGTTGCCAGATCACTAATTTCTAAAAAAAATCGTTGCCAGATATTTTTTCTGCATTCTGTAATCAACCATAGTGTTCTGATACTTTTTTGAGCGACTGTATTATAGTAGATATGTAATGATCAATATATAGAGGCATATTTTACCCCCTTGAAAAAGGTTCCCTTGAATCTCAGAGCCCTGAGCAGAGGAGCTCCCTTACTCTATCGTAGCTACGCTTCTGACATTTATATCTAGTTGAATAATTTATTATGTTCATGTTATAATTTCTTTTTCAATGTACAATTTTATTATTGCAATTTATTTTTCTCCCATGTTTAGCTTCAGTTTCAATTAATGGCATTAGCTTATTAAATTGCATTTTTAAGGATTGCTTAAGATTTCAGATACAGAGTATTATAGCGTTAGAATGTATCACTGATATTTTAGTTATTTTTATGAAAAATAAGATTTCGATTTGCATTGTTCTATTTTGAGTCGCGGTTTTCAAAAACTTAACAACATGAAACTGAGGTAGTAGTGTATGGGTAAACATGCACGAACAAAGAATTTTTTAGGCAAATATTAATGCTGAAATCTGAATTTTTCTTTCAAAATGTTTTGGATCGGTTAATTTTTTAAAAAAATACAACATTAAATCAGAGGAAGATAGAACTGTAGTAACTTTTATATCTAATTAAATAGTAGGACATACAATTATTTAATGCCGAAAAGAATTTTTAATTGGGAAGTGAAGCATTAATTATATGTTTTCGTTTCCAAAAGCGATAACTTTTAATACTTATTTAGAAGAGTGCATTAATATTTCCTATAAGTTTGGAATAACACTGAATATGTTGTTTGCATAATAAATAATCAATACTTTCATTTTTCTACAGTAGAAAACCATATATATACATATCTAAACTTACGCGTTATTTGCATATGGAGTGAATACATTTATTAATGAAAATTTTTCCTTCAGAAATGCATGATTCGGAATGCATCCATAACTTTGAAAATGCAAACGATGATTGATGAAATAATTACGAAGAGAATCTGCGTAGGAAGAAATAATTCGCTCAATAACAATGTTAAAAGATTAGTTTACTTCTGCTGTGAGTTACGCTTCCTTTCAAGATATCAATTATGCTTATATTAGTGGAATATCAATATAACGAAATCGAGTTGGTCACCAATTTATATTCATGATACTGCAATGCAAAACGTGCTATAATATCTACCTACTAGACAGGCACGGGTGACTCAATCGGTAGTGCGCCAAGCTCATAATCTGCAGTTCCCAGGTTCGAGTCCTGCCTGGGCCAGCGTTGAGATTTATCTCTCCAAGACTTCCCGCCATCCCCCTTGGTTAGTGGCGGACACGGATGAGCTTGGAAAGGCCGCCGTCCATCGGATGGCTCAGTGGCTCCGTGGGCGAGATAGCCATAACTTTTGCGCATTAAAGAACACCCTGGATGGCCTTGATGGGAGGCTATCATCCTTCTCCCAACAGCTGTCCAGTGGGTCCCTTCCCCCGAACCTTTTATAAGTCTTCAGGGTCCTGATGACACAGCCATTTAGCCCATTGTGTGCAAAAAAGTGCCGCTCAGAGATAAACCAACCCTACATACTACAAAATAATCAGTACGAAAAAAAATGGCCATATATTAGAGTTTACTTCTTAAAAAAGTCGGTAATTTTAACTGTGTGTTCCAACATGCAATCTCCTGATTTCTTAAATTATTTAGCTGCTCTCCAAAACACCGTACCAGAAAGTTCTGTATATACTAGAGGTAAATATGGTAAACGTACCACAGAGAACAACGGAGCAGATACAAACTGGTAGAAAGGACCCTTGAAATGTATTTCTAAAGTTGTTGAAACGTATTTTGTATAATGATTATAAAACATGGTTCAAATATGTTCAGTTGTAGGATGCACAAATCATTATAATAAAAGTAAAATAACAACCACTCAAGCAGCTGCTTGCCACAGAGGTCTGGCAGAAGCCTGTCAGTTTATACACCATAGTAGAAGATCTGTGAGAATGGCAGGACCTCAGAAGAAAAACAACACAAACATCAATGCCTTACCTGGAGCAAGAACCCAGATCCATTAGATCAGTAGCCAAGCACGCTAACAACTCGGCCACGTGACAGCTTTACTTTCTTAATTTCTTCAAATAAGTTTATTTGATCTCCTCTTTTAACTGAAATTAATTTATAATTAATGATTAGAGTTAATCAATAATAAATACGCATATTACCTGTAGCTTTTTTAAGTTTCAGTTTATAAGTCAGAAATAATCCTAAACTGTATTAATGACTATGTTTATAGATTTCCTATTAACCAGCCATTATTAGGGCGATGATTAATAAATATGAAACCAGAAAACATAGTAAAATACGCAGCAGCCATTTCAAACTAGACTGCTACATTAGTTGAGATTTATCAAGGACCTTGATGTGATTAATAGGAAATTGCCAAGAGTAAAGGCATACTTTTCTCGGAAATGCATGATACTTTACAAAGTTAGCATTATATACAGGAAAACTTTTTTTACAATTTCTTTTTTCCTAAGAAACACATCATTTTCAGCTTCTGCCTATACAGAGCAATCCCAATTTATTACGGAATTTCTATGTTATACCAAAGGTTAAACTAATTTTGAAGATCTGTAACTTCTAAATTACGCTTTGTATGGAAAATATTGCTGAAGATGAATTAAAAATTTCAATCAAATCTACCTAAATCTCTATTTGCAAAAATATTCGTTCTATATTTCAAGAGTTATGGATATAACTACTGTAGAGCCACTCAGAATTAATTACAGAATTCCAGCTACCAGAATTCCGTAAATTTTGAACGAATATTAACGAAAAATGAGATTTAGATAGATTTGATAGATTTAAATTTTTCTTCAACTGCACTTTGTGATGTAAATCGTATTTTAGAAGCCTTAATTTATTCTATTGATGTAAAACATTGAAATAAATAATGAAAAAAATTCCCCAATCAGTTGATAGGACTCTCTACTATGTAATGGCCAGTGTCGTGCAGAGAGCATTAAGGAATAGAGGCTTAGATCCAAAAGGGTTGGGTTGGGTTGTTTTACCTCTGAGCGGCACTTTTTTGCACACTATGGGCTAAATGGCCAGGTCACATGGACCCCGAAAGCTCAGAGAAGGTTGGGGGAGGGGACCCACTGGAACAGCTGTTGGGAGACAGATGGTAGCCTCCCGTCAAGGCCATCCAGCGTGTTCTTTAACGTGCACAGGGTATGGCTCTCCCGCACGCGGGGCCACAGCTTAACGTCCCACCCGACGGACGGCGGCCTTTCCAAGCCCATCGGTGTCCCCTACTGACCGTGGGCAGGGCGGGGAATTTTGCGGAGATAAATCTCAACGCTGACCCACCTGGGAACTACAGATTACGAGCCTGGCACGCTACCGACTGAGCCACCCCCGCCCCAGATCCAAAAGGGGCACCTCTTTTTGGGGTCTGTTTTGGTTTACTGTAAAAAGGGAAAATTCGGACGAGTGTAGGGATGCTTGGCGATACCCAAAACATAATTGTTATTTGGCACATAACTGTTTAGATTAACAACCGCATATGGAAGACTTAAAACAATAAAAATTATCCAATTGTTTTGTTGCAACCGGTTATGATCGATTCCTAGGTTAGGGAGCTTATCAAAACCTATGATTTGACAAACACAATGACAAATAGCAAACGAAAGCACTAAGAACACGTTTCTTTTTAAGAAACTTTTCTCAATTCTAAAATATATTTCTATATAAGAAGCATCTACGGAGCAATTTCCTTGATAATTTGAGTTTTATGCACTACGAAAATATTTCATATAATACCTTCATAGTTTGTTTGAGACCTAAATTGATGAATGTCCTCTAACTGCGATTCTGCTGCTTTGCCCAACTATTCGGCCATGACATTACTTCCTTACTGATCCATGGCGTCCAATGGCGCATCCATGGGTCCTACCATTAGCATATACATATATAGAACTCTGCACTGTACGGAATATCATTTAGTGTCATTACGAAATGGCGAAGACTTTGCACCATATTGGCTGCTAATGAAGAAACAAACTAATTAGCAAACTTCAAACGATAATAACAACGAACAAATATAACAAAAACTTAAATTTGTCGAATGATAATAATAAAACGCGTGGATTGGAACTGCTTTGAAAACGTTTTCGCCTATTCTACCGTTACCTGCAATTCAGTCACGTGGATCTCCAAGTGTGAAATCCTCTTTTACGATAAGTAAATGTGGCAACCCCGTTTTAAAGGATTATGTCCACACATGTAAAGACATATATGCCATGCAGCGAAAGCTACAAATATTCCTGCCGAACGATATACAACAGCACGTGATTCGTGTCGCTGTGATTGGTTAGTTATTTCCCAGAGTTTAATGTTATTATAGCGTTGCCAAGTGCTAAAATATGTATTGTACATATTGTTTAGGATTTTCTTTTTAGAAATGTCATAATACTGATCATAATTTTGGTATTGGAATAAATTTTTATTTCGTTAAACTGATATATTCATTATAATGGTGTTCATTAAAATGAAACATTTTTGTTTAGAAACATGTAATGAATTGGCCGGAGTCAGGAAAAGAATTCGTTATACTAAATGTTTCGTTATTCTGGCGTTCATTACACTGATGTTTCACTGTAAAAGATTTCACATTTCAATTTTTAAACATTAAAAAAATAATTGACAAGGAGCTTTTCGATCATTGCTTAAAATTTTTACTATACGCCGGATAAGAAAATCGATTCTGAAAAAAAATTACCTCTTGGAGTTTGCCAAGGTAAAAAAAAAGCAATGCTTTGCAGAACTCCGAGGAATGTCTGCCAGATTTCGTGGCATTTATCAAAGTGCTGCTTTCGTAGAATACTTCATTAGTTGTCAACATTGAGGAAGATGGATGCAACGCATACGACTTTCGCGATATCTACTGGCAGAATGGCAAAACTTTATCTTGTTTTGATAGTTTTAAAAGCACAACGCTATGATGCCTCATATCTTTGTAACCAAAGCATTAAAACAAAATTCAGACAGGCTGAAACAGACATTATTCAGAAAACCCAAAGGAAAAAAAGTCGATCGGCCTGATTTTATTTCAATTTTTCAAACAGAATGTTAGTTTAGAATGCATTGACCTTCGTAGAACTAACAACAGACTGTACAGAAAGGGGACAATCTCAGTCCTCGGGAAAAAGCATCGTAAAATGTCTGAACGTAGCAACAAAAGAAGTATACGAGGGAAAACAGTTCATAGGGTATAAACATCAGAATTAAGTAGACTAGGACCTCACTGAAGAAATATTTTATGGATAGAGCTGTGTACGGATGAGGATATCTGCATTTTAAAGTTCTCGGCGGATAAAAGATTAATGTTACCGCAGATAAGCAAATTACGTCCTGACCGGGATAAAATCTCGGATTTGATAAGATATGCAGAAACATGGGTTGGGTTGCTTTACCTCTGAGCGGCAGTTTTTTGCACACCATGGGTTAAATGGCCAGGTCACATGGATCCCGAAGGCTCAGAGAAGTTTGGAGGAGGGGACCCACTGGAACAGCTGTTGGGAGACAGATGTAGCCTTCCGTCAGGGCCATCTAATGTGTTCTTTAATGTGCACAGGGTATGGCTCTCCCGCCACGGTTTAACGTCCCATCCGATGAACGGCGGCCTTTCCAAGTCCATTGGTGTCCCCTACTGACCGTGGGCAGGGCGGGGAGTTTTGCGGAGATAAATCTCAACGCTGACCCAGCTGGGACTCGAACCTGGGAACTGTAGATTACGAGCCTGGCGCGCAACCGCCCTACCCCCACCCCTGCCCCTATGCAGAAAAATGAGCAAACATACTGTATTTTTTATGGCTGATATGAATGGGGAAACTACTTGAGATAATTGCAGAAGAAATCTGATTTGAAAATTCAATGATGGTATTCAGTTTAGAAAGGAAAAAAATGCTTTGGAATAAAGCCAGAAATTAAAAATAGTCTTATTATAAACAGCCCTAATTCAGGGCTGTCGAACGAACGAACTGCGGGCAAGCGTTTCTTGTACATCCAATCACGACGTCTACGGTGTGACGTCACCAGTGACGGAAAATTTAGGCTTCCTTTGATTCCGCTGAAACTTGAGCAATCGGTCCCAAATTTCATTCGGTTGGAATATGATATCGAGTTCATAGCTGCCGCGGGCCGGAAGCCATCTCTCTGAAAATGTCCGAACTTTCTGGAGGTGCTACATGTGGAAAGCTCTGCATGAAGTTATTAATGGACAAACTTTTGGTGGGATTTGTTACTGGAGTGGTGGAAAACTGAGAATGAACTTATCGATGGGAAGAGTTATAATAAATGAAAGTTCCGCGCCAAACTTTTGACCTGGTTTCAACTAGTTAATAAGAGCAGTAATATCGAACGAATGGACTAATGGATGAGTGGCACGTGTGACGTGATCGGTGGCAGAGATTGGCAGTTCCCTTATGGTTCCGCGTCTACTTGAGCGATCGGTTCCAAATTTGGTGGGGTGACCAAAC
This sequence comes from Ryuthela nishihirai, assembly GCA_038380435.1. NCBI lineage: Eukaryota > Metazoa > Arthropoda > Arachnida > Araneae > Heptathelidae > Ryuthela > Ryuthela nishihirai. The sequence continues at coordinate 19,334,600 of JAWZYU010000009.1, forward strand.
TTAGTTCTAACCTTGTTAGGGCAACAGATCGGGTTCCTAGCTTCCGTGGGTTGGGAGTGAACCCTCGAAAAGTGTCCGAAATTTCTGGGGGCGCTGCAGTCGCCTTCCTTGGGAATGAAGTTATCAATGGACTTAAGTTTCGCGTCAAAGTTTAGTGGGATTTAATTGTGACTGGAGTAATACCTTAACAGTGGAAAGCTACGAATGAACTTATCGATAGAAAGCGTTATCAATCGACATACGTTTCGCGCCAAACTTGTGGCTTGAGTTTAACTAGTATTTTATAGTAATGATATTCCGGTTTCTATAGATTTACCTATACAACAAGATTGCCGGCGCCCTATCTTCCTTTGAATTGAATACGAACTCAGTGACTGATTGCACCATCGATATGCTTTAGGATTATTATCTACTTTTTAGGACCCTATAGGAAGATAGGTATTTTTTAAAATATTTTTAATTTATTTATATTTTTATAAAATCATGTTCATCTTCTGCATTATTCAATAAGTACCCAATAAACCCTTTATATCTTGATCGTAGGTAATTAATATGAATTTGGGAAAGCATCTTATAGTCCCTATGATGCTATACGCTGCTCTACTACATAATCCCCAGCAAGCGGTGGCATCAAAGGAGAAAGTGTGCTCTCTTTAATTCCTTTTCACATCTATTCAAATCAATACAATCGGCAAAAATAGGGAGACCTTGATACGAAAAATGAAAACATACTCTGCATTTTCGCTGATTATCACCCGCTTTGCTGCCAGGATTCATTTCTTGCCGTCACAGACTTAACTCTGCAATTGCAGATTCTATCGATTCCTCTTCTTCATGGTCAGTAGGGGACACCGATGGGCTTGGAAAGACCGCCGTCCGTCGGATGGGACTTTAAGCCGTGGCCCCGTGTGCGGGAGAGCCATACCACGTTAAAGAACACGCTGGATGGCCTTGACGGGAGGCTACCATCTGTCTCCCAACAGCTGTTCCAGTGGGTCCCCTCCCCCAACCTTCTCTGAGCCTTCAGGGTCCATGTGACCTGGCCATTTAGCCCATGGTGTGCAAAAAAGTGCCGCTCAGAGGTAAAACAACCCAACCTCTTCTTCATCTAACCTGCAGGTGCATCAACTACCTTCATGTGCAAAGAACAGCGATCCCAGAGGAAGGCAAAGAAGGAAAAAGTTCTTGTTTGAAGAACGAGCACTTGTTTCCGGCAGCGAGAGACTTCTCGGACAAAGAGCCAAGTGGGCAACACCAGCTAAATACTTTTAGCATCGGCATTCGGCTATGTTTTGCTACACGTACGACATCAGCACAGATTAGCAGAGTTATTATCTGTAACGTCCACAGTGCGCCGCTCAATACTTCACGGCGAAGGCATCTCGATAGCCGGGCTGCCTGGTTGCCGGCCTTCATCTCATCTCTCGCGCCATACGTAACCGTCACCGAGCCAGGCAGCGTGAGCTCTCACGTGACCCGAGCCGCCACTTTCTCTGCAGTCCGCAGGCTTCGCGCCCAACAAAAGCAGCAGTATCTGGAAGTTCGCAGCCGCAGAAGAACAATCTGCAGAGTAGAACGAAATACATCCGACGGCAGTTATGAAATATTCTTGACGTTTACCTTTGTTCTCTGCCTCTACGACATACCTCTAAGCTACGACTTTTGTTTCTACTCACGAACGCAAAACCAAAGAATCGAAAATCGCACTCTTCCGAAGCAGTAAAAACTCCTGAGCTGAAAAATCGCTCTTCCTTTCACAAAATGATACCTTTCTTTTTTTCGTTCCTCTCAAAGTATTCCATGTTTTCTGACATAATTTACAATGGGCAAAGGACATGAAATTTGCTTTTCGCTTTAGTTCTTAAAACGATAATGACTAGGGAGGGGGTGGCCCAGTCGGTAGCGAGCCAGACTCGTAATCTGCAGTTCATAGGTTCGAGTCCCGCCTGAGCCAGAGTTGAGACATCTCCTCTAAACCCACACATTGCCCTCTGTCAAAAAGGGGGCATTGGGCTTGGAAAGGCCGCCGTCCTTCGGATGGGACGCAAAGCCGTGGCCAAGGGAAAGACATAACCCTGTGCACGTTAAAGAATATGCTCGATGACCTTGACGGAAGGCTTCCAACAGCCAATCCCAACATTCTCTTAGCCCTTGTGGCCTTGCCAAAGAACATAATAGAGCCGGAAAAATGTAATGTTCTTACTGGGAGGGACTGGATTTACGACCAGTATAACACTTTCCACTCCATTTTACAGGTCTTAAAAAATTTTCTTAAAAAAATATACTAATTTTGCTTCTATTACCCTTACTAGCATTCTGAACGGGGGCATGGCCCCATTCCCCCCCCCCCCCCCAAATTCGGCCCTGCACAATAGTAATGCGTGATGAATATTTACTTCAGAAATTAACTAAAACTTAAATAATAAGTATTGTTTGAAGCCATTTAGTAAAATAAATATTGTTACGACAGATAGACGTGCTACAATGAACTGTGATGTGATGTTTCGTCTTGATGCTCACGTGAACTACAGCGTGAGTATTATGTCACCAACGACTTCGAACAAAGACCCTGACTGAAAAATAAGGAAAAAAGAATTGTATGAGTTGCAGTTGGAGTGTGAAAGGAAACGTAGTCTCAGTTTGTACCTGATAAGATAATCTAAAGAAGAAATGTTTTATGTGGTGTGTGCGCAGGAGATTAAATAAGTTATTAGTGTTGATTCTACTAGTGGAATGACAAGAAAAATAAGGATGTTTTAGGATACAAAAGACATTTTATATTAGTCGAACATACAGAGCTGATTTCAACTTTTCGGTAGGAAGAGTTCATCAATTGGTGTTTAGTTACATTTAGTTTGTTTACAAGAATTGGTAAGGTTATTCACGATAGATTTTATATTTGTTTACAAATATGATTTGTACCCCTCATCGACTGATATAAGCCTTATTTTATGATTTGAGTGTAAATAGCAATAAGATACTAAGTTCTTCTGAAGATTGATTTTCATACTCATATAGAAATGCTATTCGTTGACTTTAATTTATATATATAATTTCATCCATACTTTTGTAACAAATTACATTGTTTTAGAATTATAGTTGTTAAATAATATATTTTTTAAAATAATTGTTAAATATTCCAGCTTGCATAATTCTTTAAACACTAAACGAATATTGTTGAGAATCGAGGTTTAGATCGACTTAAGACCTTTGATTTATCTTCGGGCACATTTTTCCATTAAATGCATATTTCAAAGGTTATAGAGCTTAGACTTAGATTCCCATAGCCATAGCATCCCTAGATTATTATCACTCCTAAATTTATCACACATTTCATTAATTGTATCCAAGTTCTTTTTAGCATTGTTACCATTTTTGTAAATTTGAGCCTTATAAAAAATATTTTTGTCTCCGTTGTTAACTTTGTCAATACAGTGCGATAATTTTTAAATATCCTAATTTTCTTATATTACATATACAATTTATTTTTGTGATTTATATTACTTTCTAATGCTTCTGTAATTCATGATGTTACTGATTTTTCTTCTATGAGATACAAACATAGATTTTTTTTTTACTAATAAATTTAAATCATTAATAAAAATTTTCAAAAGCTTATTAGAATTTGAACAATTGGAAAATTAAAAAATTTCTGATAAAGATATAGAAAGGAATAGTCAGTTTGGGTAAATTTCCGACATTTCAAATACTTCTTATCCTATTTTTTCTGAAATGCATGAAAACATATATTTTGAAAACTTGATGTGGACGTAGGATTCTTGATTTAATGACCTTAACTCTTCCTAAATACAGTCAAAAAAGTATCCGAACACTATGGTTGATTACAGAATTCAGAAAAAATATCTGGCAACGATTTTTTTTCAGAAATTAGTGATCTGGCAACTTCATGTCACGCACTTTTTTGAGCGACTGTAAAAAATATAGGTGGTCATATTATTTTGATACTAGATCGTGTGGGCTCACTCACGGAAATATTGAGCGTGTGCAGTTACCGTTCACAGCAAACTGGAGCGTATGCAGTAACTGCACACGCTCCAGTTTGCTGTGAACGGTAACTGGAGCGTGTACAGTTGCTGTACACGCTCCAGATATTTTTTTCTCAATTCTGTAATCACGTGACACGAAGGTTGCCAGATATTTTTTCTGAATTCTGTAATCAACCATAGTGTTCGGATACTTTTTTGAGCGACTGTACGTAGTTTCCACATGACTAAACAGTAAACTTCTCCCTTGCATTCCCTCCTCAGGCCATGCATCCCTCTACATGATTTTCATTACGGAGTAATGCGTTCGGAAAATGTGGAATTCAGTGTTTGGGACACCACATTTCTCCAGCTACTGCTTTTTACTATAGCAATTATTCGATGTAGAAACAAATTTAAACTATCGCATTCTGTTGTTACAGCTTCCGTTACCGAAAATAGTTCGTACAATGTTCAAAGCATGCTAATAAATGTTTTAAAGTCGTTTTTCAGAATGCAGTTTATGTCACGTGTAACACTCATCTTCTAAATCTTGTCGGTGAGACATAACAACGAGAATTCAAAACTGTTAATTCTTTGGTTGCAGGGGTCAAACGCGAATTCATCCCCCCTGTTCTGCACGTAAAGCTCGTTTCAAGTGTTTGTTTCTTCGAGAAAAAGGAGACAAACCTAACAAAACATCTTCATTGATTTCCTTTCAAAAAATGTAGAACATTTAGTTTCGAGTTGTACAGTCGCTCAAAAAAGTATCCGAACACTCTGGTTGATTACAGAATTCAGAAAAAATATCTGACAATGATTCTTTTAGAAATTAGTGATCTGGCAACCTTCGTGTCACGTGACACGAAGGTTGCCAGATCACTAATTTCGTCACGTGACACGAAGGTTGCCAGATCACTAATTTCTAAAAGAATCATTGTCAGATATTTTTTCTGAATTCTGTAATCAACCAGAGTGTTCGGATACTTTTTTGAGCGACTGTACTCTGTCTCTGTGATCATATAGATTATAGTGAGTTTTCGAGAAGAAAATGGGAAACAGCTGCAACAGTATACTAATAGATATCTTTGAAATGTATAAAAATGATTTTTAGAGGGGATTTGAATCAAATGAAATAATTGCACCGAATGGTCCTAATTCGCTACGTTGTTTGAAGTCTTCGCTTTTTTTTTTCGAATATCACTTTTTCTTTTAAACTCGAAAACTGTATAACCCTATTAATGATCATTGGAGGAGATATTTCATCATTTATTTAGCAATAAAGTCTCAAATGAAATGAATGATTTGGAAGTAAAATTACTCAGAAAAAGTCGTTCGTGTTAGGAAAAAAATTGGGCATTATTTCAATGATGCAGAAAACTGTATTTTTTTTCCCCAACCTAGAATTCGATTCCATTAACCAAAGTACTTAAATATTTTTGCACATCATGTTGATAATATAATTCTGGACAGTATGTCCTTGCTCAAAGACGACAACAGCTTAAAGGGCTCATAGCGATGTTGTGAAAAAAAATACTGTGAAAGAATTAAATAATACTGAGAATTAAATTCTATTTGTTTCAGAATTTTAATTTTCGTCTCTCATATTTATCAGTCTGAATGAACATTGCTAATTCAGAACTATCTCTTTCTAAATAAGAGGGGGTTTTACGAGATGATCGCCAGAGTATAAAAGTGGAATATTTATCTACGTGTAATATACTGTATCAGAATTCATCGTTGATGCTTGATATGCAACGTGTGAGTTGAACCCAAACAAAGCCAACCGTTTAATATTTATATTTTCTCCTTTTCAAGCAGCTGCATGTGTCCAACTGTCATTATCTTGTTTATGTAGACGCCACTGATGTGAAATGTTTAATAGAAAATGATGCGTGAATTTTGCATTCTTGCCCCACGAAATTCCCTCGAACTTTGGCGCTTTTGAGTGCGATTGCTACACGAATTTCACCTTTCTTTCCCGCGAAAACTTTACAGCCCTAACTATAGTGATATGAATAATAAATGTGTTCTACATATCGTGTAGTCTGCTGATAATTTATGCAACCATCCAGCTTGCCGATTTCCTGACTTGCATGCATTTGAATAGGTACCTTTCAATTAAATGCACGGGACCCAACGCGGGTTTCAATAGAATTTATGATCCTACAGAAAGCACACCTTACATTACTCATTACACTTTTGGAGGAATTCAACTTCGAAAGCTTTGATCAGTTTCTCGATATCAACGTTTGCCGCTCCTCGGCATATCGCCACATTTAATTTCGACCCTCGAGCACGAGCATCAAATGGTAAATAGATGTGCACCCAACACAGTCCCTTGCCTAATCCTTACATTAATACGAAATGCACGTTACTATTTGTTCGAGCTTAAAAGGATTTTAATAATCCGTTGTTCTCTCAGTGGGATGCCTTTCATGATCAACTAAAACAAAAATAAGAAAATCGATAAAACTGCAACAAGAAAAATTGGAAATCTGTATTTTAAATATGGATTTAAAAATTTTTTAAAAATACATATCTTACTTGCGCGAAAGAAAAAAGTTCAAAATAAAACTAAATCGCACCAGTGGTGAAATCACTCACTAAAATCGTATTCACTTCAGAGGAAGATCGGCGCTGGCAATTTTTGTGGATTAGGTAAATCGACGCCCGCTTTATCTTTGAAGTGAATTACGAATTCCATCAGTGATTCCACTATCGATATGTTTCAGTTTCATCTCTTACTTTTCAGGGCGTACATAGTAAGGTATGTATTTTCGATTCCCTTCGGAACTTCTGCCACTATGCACGTGTTTCGACATAAGACTCACAAAGACCGACTCTCGTTCCACTTCCGTTTTTCGGGGTGGAGTATGTGTGAAGTGGGTGAGCGTAATTTGAAGATTTGATGAAAAATCGACAAAAAAGGGGGTAATGTAAAAAATAAATTTTTATAGACTGATAGTGTCCACGTCACGAGCTTTCAAACGAGTCATTGAGATCGGTCAACGTGTTCGAACAACCTCGCTGAAATCCGATAAATGCCGAGCGAAAGCAGTAGGAAGATAATTAACCTCAGTAATAATCATAATAAACCTCAGGCAATAAAGCACAGACTAGAGATACATAAAGAGCAGTTGGGTGAGAATTAGGTGGACACACAACGTCCCCAGATTTCATGCCGCCTTTTTGAAATATTGAGTAAAATTCTCTTTCAGTATTAATGGACAAAATATTTTTATTACAGTGTTAAAATCGAGCAATAACTTATAGATCGTAGTTTTAAAGAAACTGTTTCTTCAATTTTTTCTTTGAAGTGTCTTATTTTACTGCTCCTTCAAACGTGGTATATTATATTATATATATATTATATATATATTCGACGTGCCTATCGCGTAGGGAAGGCCATGGGCGAGTCTGAAATGCGAAAAGTACTGAGGCTGATTATATATGCTGTAGTATAATTCGCTACATGGCGCTGATTTCAGAGGCCAATAGAATATCGCATATCTTTGCCCCTGTTGTGAAAGAGTTTTCCTACAGCACACCTCCCACTGTAGAAGGCTTCTACGAAGCACTATCAAGTCTAATCGGGCCCATTCCTCTTTACAAGATTTCCATAATCCATCAACAATTCGCAGTCAGCGTTACGGGGTTCAGGCGGTGCCTTAATGCATATCGCCTAGGAATGCCAAGGACGACTCTCAAATGCGAGGAACTTCGCTACATAGCGATGTTGCCAGAGGTCCTGACGGCCTGTTCAACATTTGAGACTCGTCCAAGGCCTTCCTAGTCAATAGGCTTGAAAGGCACCGCCCAAAACCCTTTAACTAGAGCTTGTTTCAAGAGTCCAAATGCGCAAAATGCCATTTGTGAAGCATCTAATGACTTCACAGGAATGTCCTCGAATGGTATACCACGGATTTCCGTTTCATCTGCCTTCCTCTGAAGATATGTGCGCTTAGACGCTGAGATATGACTCGAAGCTTTGTCTTGATGCAACCAAACGGTGTTTAAGTATGTACCATGCAATTTGTCCCAGTATATTGGCTCCGGGACATTTGTCTCATAGTAGAGGGAGTTCTCTTCGACCTTCTTTTCTACCGTATGGATTTGTAACTTACCGTTTTAGCTATACCCAACAATGAAAATAAAACCTTTGGGAAAACTTTCGGCACATTCTCTGTAACACTTTTGATAGGTTGTTTGGTTGATTGGTCTATTATACATTGACCGGGACTTGTTGCCATTTGTCCAAGTAGACGTATCACTCGTCTAATGTGGCCACATTTTTCCGTTTCTCGTTCGCTAGGTAACGCTCATACAGCTTGCGGAAATTGGTACGTCTTTCCTTTCCGTAAGCAGCAACTTCTGGACAGGGACTTTTACGTGCTCTGTAAGAGAAGACTGTCTCGGATGAAATTGCGGGCAAGGACTTATACGTGCTTTCTAAGAGAAGATTATCTCGGATGATATTGTGAACAGGGACTTATACGTGCTTTCTAAGAGAAGACTATCTCGGATGATATTGTGGACAGGGACTTATACATGCTTTCTAAGAGATGACTATCTCGGATGATATTGTGGACAGGGACATATACATGCTTTCTAAGAGAAGACTATCTCGGATGATATTGTGGACAGGGACTTATACATGCTTTCTAAGGGAAGACTATCTCGGATGATATTGTGGACAGGGATTTATACATGCTTTCTAAGAGAAGACTATCTCGGATGATATTGTGTTCAGGGATTTATACATGCTTTCTAAGAGAAGACTATCTTGGATGATATTGTGTACAGTCGACTGAATCAGCTTCGTGGATTTGGTGACCGTTCTCTGGATTGCAGGGTTTTATCCTCTTATCATTGTGCAGACCATCTTGATAACATCTGATGTGCTGGAACTCTACGCTTTTTTCACGTACTTGCAACCGCTTCCGGGCATCCATCTCCTATGCGCTGCTTTAACACAGAATTGCCCTTTCGAGACATGCTACATCCTCTCACTTTGCACATCTTTATAATTCGGGACTCAGAATACTGGACATCGGAAAGGGCAACGATGTACCCTTCTCAAAACCTGTCGATCCCATGGGGTTCGTGCTCACAAAACAGTATGCGTATAGCAATTGAACCACACACACAGTCGCCACAATTTATTCGTCGTGGGTTGCACGTCAGCGAGGTGTATTTGCATATGAAATCAGCGGCATGTAACATAATCAACCTTTGTAATTTAAGAGTAACTTAGTTTCTCTGCCTTAATTGAATCGAATGTGTTATAGCTGTCTAAGCTTCTGTTTAAAATTAATCTCGACAGAATTTAAAACTCTGAATATGATTTATTACAACGTCCTAACAGAAAAGATTCTTAAGACCGTCATAAGACACATGATCACCTTTAGAATAGGTTTAATTCTCTTCAGAAGTAAAATAGATTGCGACATAGCTGAAGTCTGCACCAGCCTTTGCTTATCCTGATCTTTCAGCTTTTGGTACTGAAGCTTTAACGAGTAACTTGCTTCGGATGAATAAACTAAATATGCGGACTGCAATATCTACGTAATCCAAACATTAAGATACATTCGAAATGAAACCTTTTCATCTCCAGACGGAAAAGAGAAATATAATTGATCACAGGCCTAATAGCCTAATAACAAAGAAAGTCTAATTTTATGAAGAATCAACTCATGTAATGAAATTCATTTAACTGACAAAGAAATCTTAGAAAGTCTTCACCAAAGGTAAAATATTATCCTTTGACACTGAGTGTTTAAGCCATTCTGATGTAACCTGGAAAATAATGAGCTCTGGATGATTATGACAAAGATGAATTGCAAAGGCTCTGTTGATGAAGATGGATGGGAACATCTTAAGGACTCGGTACGCGAGCTGAATTGGTTTCTTTTTGGCTTACCAGAATAATCGAAAGGAACTGAATTAGTGAGAGAGCAAAACAACTTATTAGGAAAGCAGAAAATTCAAGTCTCCAATAACAATCTGTTGCTTTCATCGTGAAGTAGCAATGAGTCATTCGAGAATCATTTCCAAGTTTAAAAAATTATTATCTGCATAGGATGGTATCAAATTAAGTGAAGGAAAAACAGAGATATTATAGAATTCAGAAGATGAAGGAACCAGCAGATCTGACGGATATATATGAGAGAAGCTTCCGTTTATTTTCTTAATAATCTGAGCAACGAAAGCTTGCTAATTTCTGAATAATGAAGAACTCATGATCATCATCTTTTGTAGATGTAAAGTGATGCAGATAATCCGAACTCTGAGTCTGCCACCTCTTTCTCGAAGTCTGCTCTTAGTCATTAATAATTAATTTAGCTAAATTTAATGTAATTTTTAAAAGCAATTGCAAATCATCTGTTGAAAAATAGGTCATACTTATTCGAGTCAACTTTACTCTAAGTATGGTCGTTAGTTATTTGCAAATTTGCTGCCTTTTGAGAAATGCAGCCGGGTGCGATAGCACTGCCCCTGCAGATAACATTGACTTCATTATTTAGTTTAAGATCGCAGAAGAAATTTTCAAACTTCAATTAAGTTTGAAGAAGCTGCTTCAATTCCCATGGAAACGTGGGTGGCAAAGTCATTATCCTTTATGAAAAATATAAAATAAGAATTTAATGAAAGATACAAATTCTCTTCTTTTACACGACAAATAATCAGAGTCACCATGGAAATTACGAAGTATAATCTCACAATCAATTCTATGCTTTTTTTTCACAATCCCAAAAGTTAAATATTTGATTCATGGGCAGTTATAAAAGAGAGGGCATTGTCTTAGAGTTCGGTTGCGCTTTTATATCTCTGTGGGTCACTTTTTTCACAAACAATGAGCTAAATGTTTAGGTCACAAGGTCGCCTAGGGCTCAGAGGAGGTTGGGGGAAAGCGACAACTGCTAGCAAACAGATGGATCTCTCCCGTCAACGTTATCCAGTTTGTTCGTTAATGTGGTGTAATGACTCTCCTGCACAAGGGGGCCACGGGTTAAAGTTCCATCCCACGGACAGGTGACCTTCCAGGCTCATTGGTGTCTTCTTTCTGACCGAAGGCAGGGAGGACTATGGCGTATAAACTAGCAGCTCCTCTGTAGCAAGAAGCTGCTTGAGGGGATATTTATTTTTTTTTATTAGATACTAGCTGAATGGCACCCGGCGCTGCCCAGGTGTCACTTTTAATTTGTATATTCTTATTTTCACTGCACCAAAGGTAAATTTTGTAAGTACTATCCCCCTCCCCCCCAGACATTTTAGCACAGATTTTCAACGCGAAAAAAATTTCTCGATGTTTGTTTGGGTCGTTGTTTGACGTCAGCGAGCTCTCTCTTGCCCGTGGCTTAGTTTCTACCTAAATTATCGAGATTTTTATTTCCGTTTCCACAGATTTTGTTGTTCCATGGCTCCCGTTATACCTGATCGCTTGGTTCAAATTTCCTGCATAGTGTCCCCCGTGTGGCGCGGTGATTGGTTTAAAAATCAATTTCCCACTTGTCCCGTGGCTTCGTTTCTGCACAAATTGCTGCAGCTCGGATCTCACTTTCAATCTACATATTTTGTTGTTTACTGCACTAAAGGTAACTTTTATGAGCATTCACCTCCCCCGACATTTTAGCACAGTTTCAACACGAAGCATTTTTCGGTGTTGCAGAGGTCATTGCTGACTCAGCGCGCGCTCTCAGCCATGGTTTCGTCGCAAACTATCGAGGTTTTTATTTTGATAGATTTTTGGCATTCTGTAATTCCTTACGTACTGGATCGAAAGGTTCCAAATTTCGTAGGCAGAGTTCACCCTGCCTGACCCCCATGTTGGATTAAAAAATCAGGTGCCTAGCTGCAAAGGGGCAGCCTTAATAATGCCTTTGGAACAGTGGGGAATCTGGCAACTAGAGCAGATTTAAATATTATTTTAAATTTTTATGTTCACAGTTAGGGAGCAGTAAATGGCAACAAATTTGACAGCGATTATCGTTTCCCGTAAGAATCTTAGACCATGTATAGATTAGACCAGTGGTTCCCAAACTTACTATGCCCATGGGCCCCTTCTTATAGCAAAAACCTGAACATGAACCCCCAAATGAAATAACTCTACATATCTGCATGATAGAAAAATTACAAATTTGACTTTGATGTCTTGAATGGTAAATGGTGACGTATAAATAAAATATAAATAAAACATTTTGATATTTAAAGTAGTATTTATTGAAATTATAACTTTTGTTTTAAAATACAAAAACACATTATTTTTTTTAATGAGATGGGTGAACCTGATGGAATGATATGAGATTATCTATGTTCGGCTCTATGTTTGTGAGTAACATTCGTAAGTCTCCATGAGCACTAATTTCCAGTCGGTTTTTTCTTTTCGTGATGAGGCTCATAACTGCACTAAATCCACGTTCTACTAAATAGGAAGACGGGAAAGCAATCAACAGCTTCTGTACAATGACCCATAATGCAGGATATAAAATTGGTATCTGTTTTTGTAACCAGAATTTGTGGTATCTTTGTTCAAACATTGGTTTCAGCTCCTCATTTGTGGATAATTCAATAAATTGCTCCTGTTTTAGTATGGATTCATCTGAGTTTGTGGGTTTCAGAGAGGCCTTTTTAGATTTTTTTTTGTTCAGGCTTTGTATATTTATTTTGGATTTCACCAACAAGGCTTATGCTACGTGGGAGGCCTTCTGTCCCGGCATCTGGAAATTTAATTGAAGTAACAGTGCCCAGAGGGGACGGAGGTCACCCCACTGCTCGCGGACCAGATGGCCGAGCAGAGAGAGAAAGGAAGAAAGGGGTTGGCAACAACGAGAAAGACAGAGCCGGTCGAGTTTCGAAAGCGTGCGGACATAAAATGGAAAAGCTGGTGAGTGCCGACTGGTGTTAGCGGTACGTAGGCTCTCGGGAAAACAGCTGAACGGGGATAGTAAGCTGCTTTTGCAATTCATAGTATATGAGTGACGAGTGTGTTTTTCCTCATCAGTCAATGTAGTTTATATCAATAAAGGATAGTTATTGTTTTACCAAGGACTAAGTTGAACCAATTTATTGGGAAGGAGCCTCAGTATCGAGTCCCTTTAATTGTGACAAAATCTTTGATTTTTGATCTGAAAAACTCTTTCACCCGTCGCGTATTGCGATCGAACCGAGGGGACATTCCTAAGTGGTCCCAATAGACAAACAAACGAAGAAGCAACATCACAGTGGGTCTACTTGCAAAAGGGTTCAACACCCAATCGGGGATAACCAAGTGAAGAATGTCTTCAAATCTTTTGCTGAGGTCAGAATGAAGAGCCGTTAAATGTTGACAATAAGCAAGCAAATCTTCATCTCGTTTTTGCAATTTTGAAAGATTTGGAAAAAGAGCATTCTCCTCTCCCCAAGTTTTGTTTGTATAGAAAAAGTTTTGCAACAAACGCAGATATTATACTTTTAGTTTTGATTAAATTCAATTGATCACCTTGTAACTTCATATTGTTTTCGTTAAATTTGGAAAATAAGTCAGTCATATTAGCTATGTCATTTTTTGAATTAATTAAATTGAGCCGCAAATCATTGTCTTTACTTACCAGGAATTCCAACACTGAATCCAAGAGTGCATAAAATCGATCCAATCCACTTCCGTGTTAAGTAGTAATCATCATTTTCCAAACAAAGTTGAGCAAATAATCTCTCATTTAAGGCATTCCTTTTGATTTTATTAACTGCTATAATGACATAATCTAGTGAGCCATGCAAGCGTTGACTAAGATTTTTGGCGACTAAATGTTGTCGATGAATGACATAATGTGCAGATAATACATTCAGTATAGCTTGTTTTAAGTATGCCAGAAAGCCTCGGTGTCGTCCTACCATTGCCGGAGCACCGTCAGTAGCAACGGAGAGGATATTACTCAAGGGTATAGCTTTTACATTGAAAAATCTTTTTAATTCGTTAAATATTGTTTCACATTTCGTATCAGTTTCCAAACATTTGGCAAATAACAATTCTTGGGAATTTTTTTCTTCTTTTACAAATCTCACATAAGCTAAAAGTTTCCTGGCAAAGTTGACTCATCAAGCTGTATAGAGAATTCAAATGTTTTTAAGTACTCACATAAAGAATTTTCTACGCACTGAGCCATTTCGTCAATCCTTCTTTGTCCTGTATTATTACTCAGTGGAATTCTTCTTATAATATCGGAAGCTGGTTTATGCAGCACGGTGCGTATTACCTCACTTACAGCTGGTAGAATAAGTTCTTCACCAATGGTGTGCGGCTTTCCGGACTTTGCAATCAGTAAAGAAATGTTATAAGAAGCACGCAGTCCATCGTCATCTCGCTCAGATGTTGTCGCTAACAGTTGTCGCAATGACGGTGTTTTCAAATATTGTTCTTTGACTGTTTTAAAAAAAGTTAAATATTTATCTTTTTCGTCGCTATTGACTTTTGTCAAATGTTCCTTAAGCTTAGAAAGTTTCATTGAATCGTTTGACAAAGTTTTATTGCATAGAAGGCACATAGGTAAAGTACTATTTCCTGGTAACGAATAAACCCATATTTTAAATATTCAACACTGTGTTGTCTGCATTTTTTCTTCGGCTCACTCATACTGTTATCTGTAAAAAAGAGGCCACAAATTTAAGATACAAGAAAATAAAGCAAATTATTTCTTTTCAAAAAACCACTATTTATTAATATTTTGTTTTATTTTGAAAATGGAATGCCACAAAGTAACGCTCGCATCAATTAATTATTTAAGATATAAGGATAAAATTTTAAGTAAGTGTCACATATTGTATAGGTGCGCATTTTTTACTAATTTATTTATCTTTCTTGAAAAATAAATAATTCAATTATTATCAAATAAATTAATAAATAACAAAATATAATATTGATAAATATTATATAATAAAACTATTTTATAAATTAACTTTAACAAAAGTATAACTTTCCTTAAATAAATTTAATATACAAGAAGATATCAATTGTATTAAAAAATACTTACGTAACGCACGCTATCTTCGTAACAATACAAAAAATGATACTGCGTTTTGTTCAAAACTAGGAAAATTTGTTGCATGCACTTAATTAACATCACGCACAAAACAGAACTAAATTGTTGATTAGATGCACGACTCTTTTATAGTGCCATATTTTAGACAAGTTATTGCATGTAGCGGCGAGATACCGTTCCTGTTTAAACCTGCATAAATATATAGATAGACGGTCGCGGTCGGCCCTACTCCCACCGTGCGATGCTTGTCATTACTTCTATTTTATGTACCTATCTATACTTATATTTTACTCAGGACGTAAAAATCGCTACCAATTTATTTATTGCTATTTATTTTAACTTTCATAATAATGAAAATGGGTCACAATTATTTTACTTTATATTAATCCTTTCGCGAACCCCCTACGTTGTCCACGCACCCCCAAATAAATTTTAATTTGCCACAGACACCTTAGCTGTCACAAGGACCCCTAGGGGTCCGTAGGAACCACTTTGGGAACCACTGGATTAGACGGAGCATGCTCATGACGTTGCAACGCCCAACATCGAAAACTGTGCTATCACGTGACTGATGGTTTGGGTTGGGTTGTTTTACCTCTGAGCGGCACTTTTTTGCACACAATGGGCTAAATGGCCAGGTCACATGGACCCCGAAGGCTCAGAGAAGGTTGGGGGAGGGGACCCACTGGAACTGCTGTTGGGAGACAGATGGTAGCCTCCCGTCAAGGCCATCCAGCGTGTTCTTTAACGTGCACAGGGTATGGCTCTCCCGCACACGGGGCCACGGCTTAACTCCCATCCGACGGACGGCGGCCTTTCCAAGCCCATCGGTGTCCCCTACTGATCGTGGGCAGGGCGGGGAATTTTGCGGAGATAAATCTCAACGCTTACCCAGCTGGGACTCGAACCTGGGAACTACAGATTACGAGCCTGGCGCGCTACCGACTGAGCCACCCCCGCCCCGTGACTGATGGAAAGATAGCTTTGGGAATGGTGTTTCCGTGCTGTGCATTTGCTTGTTCCGCAAGATTTATCAAAGGAGGAACAATTGCATTTCACAGGTGAATAAAGCAGTTTTAACTTAGATCATTATGTCAATTATTTATGACTATTATTGTTAAAAAAAAATAAAATTATTAAAAATTTCGCCTTACTCTCATCCAACAATTCGACTTTACTTTTAACATGGCTACAGATTTCAGTTGGGTTGGGTTGTTTAACCTCTGAGCGGCACTTTTTTGCACACCATGGGCTAAATGGCCAGATCACATGGACCCCGAAGGCTCAGAGAAGGTTGGGGGAGGGGACCCACTGGAACAGCTGTTGGGAGACAGATGGTAGCCTCCCGTCAAGGCCATCCAGCGTGTTCTTTAACGTGCACAGGGTATGGCTCTCCCGCACACGGGGCCACGGCTTAACGTCCCATCCGACGGACGGCGGCCTTTCCAAGCCCATCGGTGTCCCCTACTGACCGTGAGCAGGGCGGGGAATTTTGCGGAGATAAATCTCAACGCTGACCCAGCTGGGACTCGAACCTGGGAACTACAGATTACGAGCCTGGCGCGCTACCGACTGAGACACCCCCGCCCCGTGACTGATGGAAAGATAGCTTTGGGAATGGTGTTTCCATGCTGTGCATTTGCTTGTTCCGCAAGATTTATCAAAGGAGGAACAATTACATTTCACAGGTGAATAAAGCAGTTTTAACTTAGATCATTATGTCAATTATTTATGACTATTATTGTTAAAAAAAAATAAAATTATTAAACATTTCGCCTTACTCTCATCCAACAATTCGACTTTACTTTTAACATGGCTACAGATTTCAGTAAACAGGAAAATGTTGACTATTGAATTATTTTTTTATATTATTTATACTGTGAGCATTCTAATCAGCTTTTGACAAACATCTAGCATTTACTATCGTGCATTATTTTTGGAGCTGAATTTTTATTTCTATTAAATGGTGTTTGAAATTACCTCTATATGTTATTGCACAAGTTATATCATTCAAGTAAAGTAATACTATATTTACACTGGTTTCCATAAATTAAGGAAAATAATAATATATATTTTATCCCTATGCTAAGACAATGGGAACCAAAGCTCTATAACTTTTAAAATAAGTTTGTTTGTTTTTTGTTTTGCAAAATGTGATTGCAGATAAAGATCTCAATCAAATAAATCAATATCCCGATTTTCAACAACATTCATTCAGTATTTAATGAGTTATCGAAGTTTGAATATTTAACGATAAAATGCCAGCCACAAAAATTGACTTCGGAAGTTAATTAAAACTCAGTGGATATGAGTGCATTAATGATCAGCAAAATTTCAGACAAGAATTAAAGACTTGAATGTTATCTGCTGTTATGCCCCCACTGAGGATGCCGATGAGGATGAGAACGATAGGTTTTATGGACAACTTCAGGATATTTTGAATTCTGTCAAGAAAGGAGATATTACCCTTGTTCTAGGTGACTTCAATGCCAAAGTTGGTACTGACTCTGATCTTTGGGGAGGGGTGATTGCCCCTTTTGGTATTGGTAGCTGCAATGGCAATGGGCAACGTCTCCTACAGGTAAGTAAACTCAATGGTTTCAGAATAACTAACACTTATTACAAACACCGCGACATACATAAGTACACAAGGGACTTTGGGAGAGGAGTAATAGGCCCTTTTGTTATTGGTAGCTGCAATGGCAATGGGCAACGTCTCCTACAGGTAAGTAAACTCAATGGTTTCAGAATAACTAACACTTATTACAAACACCGCGACATACATATGTACATTAGGGTTTCACCTGATGGGCTGTATAAGAATATGATTGATTATATATTAATTAACAGCAAATGGGCTACCAGGTCATATAGTGGAATTGAAATTGGATCTGACCATTACCTTGTTAAAAGTGGCTTGCAACTTAAACCTAAAAGTCTTGTGCTATGGTTAAAAATTTTACCTTTAATACTGAAGCTCTGAAAGACCCAGTTATAGTTAAAGTTTACCATGATAGGTTACTTAGTCATTATGACAGTCATGGTTTGCTTACTACTGAAGTTGAGGAAGAATGGGACCGTTTTAAACAAGCTTTTTTGGAAACTAACAGTACTCTTTCAGGAAAAAATGAGCAGAGGAGGCAGAATTATTTGAGTGATAAGGCACTTGAGCTTATTTCAGAAAGAAAGAACTGCAGGAATGTCAATCAATACTCTACTAGTCCTAATAGGAAGCATTACAGAGAGCTTAATAAACGTGTAAAAGATCAGTTAGCTGCTGATAAGAATCTTTGGCTTGATGGCTTGGCTGACAAAGCCGAGGAAGCTGTTAGACAGCACAACAGCAGAGAGCTGAACCAGATAGTTAATGTTGTGTTGAGAAAACGAACAGGCATACAGGGATTGAAGGATAAACAAGGTAAGGTTATAGAAGGTGAGGATTCTGTCATGGCTAGGTGGGCTGAGCATTTTAGTGATATTCTAAACAATGTGGTTAGTCCTATTCTCATTGTTTGCAATGATGATAGATGCATTGGTGGCTTTAATGTTGGCCCTATAACACAATCTGAAGTTATTTTGGCTATTTCTAAACTTTAACTTCATAAATCCCCAGGTGTAGATGAAATTACTACGGAAATGCTTAGAGCTGGGAATGTTTCTGTTACCACTTGGATGACTGAAATTTTAAATATCTTTTATAATAAAGGCATGGTTCCTAAGGATTTTACCAGAGCTATTATTATCCCTATTTTCAAAAAAGGTGATCGCAGTTCTTGTGATAACTATAGGGGTATCAGCCTACTCTCTGTACCAGGTAAAGTTCTTTCATGATTTTGCTTAATAGAATTAAGAATCTGGTTGACAGACAATGCGTAGTGAGCAATGTGGATTCAGAAGTGGTAGGGGATGTGTGGATCAGATATTTTCACTTAGGCAGATTCTTGAGAAATGTTTAGAGTTTCAGAAACCTTTGGTTGCTAGCTTTGTTGAGGAGTTGGCAACCTCCTCTGCACAGTGTATTGTGTAGAGAGAGACTCCATTGGTTTGGCCATGTTGTCCATATGGATAATTATAGATTAGCAAATTGGGTTATGAACAGTGTGCCTAAAGGCCTCAGAAAAAGGGGGAGATCGAGGATGCGGTGAACAGACAATGTCAAACGGACCTTGTTAAAATTGGTGTGCAGTGGCCAGATGCTGCAGATCCATCTCACCTCAGGACAGATATGTTTGGAGAACTAAATTGCACGGTTTGGTTGGACCCCCAAAGCCCATGGCTGTTTGAGGATGATGATGATATACAGTCAATAAATATGCACAACCATAAATAGTCATTTAGATGGTTATTTAATTGACATAACTATCTAAGTTAAAATTGCTTTATTCACATGTGAAATGCAATTGTTCCTCTTTGATAAATCTTGAGGAGCAAGTAAATCATAAACATGATACTCATGAACAAGGACCAAATTTTTCTTCCCCTTTATTTGGTGTCACCTTTGAAGAAGCCTACGACATTGAAGACGTCTCAAGCTATAATTCGAGATATAACTCTCTAAGATAGACCTCCGCGAAATTACCTTTCTTTTTTGAAGGAGAGGGTGAATAGTGGGGGAGCATGACAGTCCTCATATGCGCTTTCATTTGATACGTAACTCATAAATGTGAGCCGTTGCATTCGAAAGATATAGTAACTTTCATCAAATATCCTCTCTTTTTATGGAGGAGAAAGCAGGAGGGAAGGTACAGGTGACACTAAGGTTGTCAGGTCACTAATTGGTAAAAAAATCGTTGCCAGATATTTTTTCTGAATAGTGTTTGGATATTTTTTGAGCGACTGTACCAATTACCAGGAAAGTTTGGTGAAGTGGTTTCGTTTTTGACTAATGTCTGTAAGGTCTTCGATTCGGAACATGTCTTTCGTAATTTTTTTTCATAAATTTAGCTTTTCCTGATTCTTTTCCTTTCCTAAGTGTAAATATCATTCATCATCATCATCATCATACAGTGGAGTCGCATCATACGTGAATTCAACTAAACGCACTCGGCAAAAAGAATTTAGTGGGAGTTATTCCGCTATCCATTGCACTTAATCAGTTGCACCGGAGCAAGCGTGAGATGTGAATCTGTTGTTCTCTTAGTCGCTCTCAGTTCCCGCATTATTCTCATAGTGTGAACATCTCACCGCTCGGAGTGTGATTCTGGCAAGCACGTATCCAGAATTCTGGATGAGGATTTTCGGGGGTCCGAAAATGTAGTTTCAGAGAGGTTGGGTTGGATTCTTTTACCTCTGAGCGGCACTTTTTTGCACACCATGGGCTAAATGGCCAGGTCACATGGACCCCGAAGGCTCAGAGAAGGTTGGGGAAGGGGACCCACTGGAACAGCTGTTGGGAGACAGATGGTAGCCTCCCGTCAAGGCTCTTTAACGTGCACAGGGTATGGCTCTCCCGTACACGGGGCCACGGTTAACGTCCCATCCGACGGACGGCGGCCTTTCCAAGCCCATCGGTGTCCCCTACTGACCGTGGGCAGGGCGGGGAATTTTGCGGAGATAAATCTCAACGCTGACCCAGCTGGGACTCGAACCTGGGAACTACAGATTACGAGCCTGGCGCGCTACCGACTGAGCCACCCCCGCCCCTAGTTTCAGAGAGGGAAGGAGGTCCGAGAATAAGACTAAAGTAGGGTTTCCCAATTACTGAAATATTTCACCTGTCAGGAAAGGTTGAAATAATATTTTAATAAATAAATAGCACCTCAAGCAGCTGCTTGCCACAGAGGTCTGACAGGAGCCTGTCAGTTTATACGCCATAGTAGAAGGTCTTTGAGGACAGCGGGATCTCAGTAGCAAAACGACACGAACATCTATGGCTTATCCGTGGTTCGAACCCAGGTCCCTTAGATCAGTAACCAAGCGCGTATCTACTCGACCACGGATTTCAAAGCAAGTAGATAAGTTTGAGATTTCGTATAAGACAATCGGATTTTTTGGGGAGGAGGGGTCCGGAAGAAGAGAAATGTATAAACAATATATTATAGGATACAAATATATATACAGCCAATGCAAAAAAAATCTAAAAAAGAAAAATAAGGCATGTAATTTCATTAAGATTAATTATTTTAATGAGAATTCGCTTCGCCGAAGTTCGACTTCTTATCCTCTATGGTTTTTCTCTTCTACAAAATTTATTTGCCATGAGCAGCTCGCTGGGCACCTGGAAGGAGGTAGGGTTGGGTTGTTTTGCCTCTGAGCGGCACTTTTTTGCACACCATGGGCTAAATGGCCAGGTCACAAGGACCCCGAAGGCTCAGAGAAGGTTGGGGGAGGGGACCCACTGGAACAGCTGTTGGGATACAGATGGTAGCCTCCCGTCAAGGCCATCCAGCGTGTTCTTTAACGTGCACAGGGTATGGCTCTCCCGCACACGGAGCCACTGCTTAACGTTCCATCCGACGGACGGCGGCCTTTCCAAGCCCATCGATGTCTCCTACTGACCGTGGGCAGGGCGGGGAATTTTACGGAGATAAATCTCAACGCTGACCCAGCTGGGACTCGAACCTGGGTTGGGTTGGGTTGTTTTACCTCTGAGCGGCACTCTTTTGCACACCATGGGCTAAATGGCCAGGTCACATCGACCCCGAAGGCTCAGAGAAGGTTGGGGGAGGGGACCCACTGGAACAGCTGTTGGGAGACAGATGGTAGCCTCCCGTCAAGGCCATCCAGCGTGTTCTTTAACGTGCACAGGGTATGGCTCTCCCGCACACGGGGCCACAGCTTAACGTCCCATCCGACGGACGGCGGCCTTTCCAAGCCCATCGGTGTCCCCTACTGACCGCAGGCAGGGCGGGGTATTTTGCGGAGATAAATCTCAACGCTGACCCAGCTGGGACTCGAACCTGGGAAGTACAGATTACGAGCCTAGCGCGCTACCGACTGAGCCACCCCGAAGGTGGTAGCTTGCCCAGACCTGGAAAAAGGGTCTTTATCTATGATAACCCTCAGTTCGAGTTTTAAATTACTTTTATTTTTGCGTTTCAAGGCCCGTTGGATTTGAAAGACTAAATTCCAGTTTATGCGAAAGACGCCGTAGTTGTTGACAAGTTACGTTGCTTGTTCTTGAGTCGAGTTCCTCGTTAGTGTCCTTGACTACTTATGTGTTATGGAATTTATACTAAAGCTTGATTAAGGAAATGTTTAAGGGAAGAGTTGCTTTTCAACGGAAACTTTACCAATCCTTAGAATTCTTATTTATTCTCACCACAAATAAATTAATAAGCATATATTCCTTTTTATCCCCTCAGATTGAGTGCATGGCCAGCAAAAGATTGATGCAGTTCCGTTTCAGCATCCGAACCCTACGTTCGGTGTTCAATCCTCACCCCCGTAGTTACGTCTCTCTCTGGCTCCTGCTCCTCCTCTTCCTCAGTGACGTTGAAAGCAAGGTCTTACGTCAATCCTTCTGCGCTTGAAATGCCTTACCTGCGAAGTCATTTGCTACCATGGCAACCAACTTTTCTCTTTCGATTCCGCGCGAGAGTGAGTGAGGCTGACTCCCTCGCAGAGACGACGGACGACGAAAATAGATGCAAAGTTTAAGAGGAGGCGAAGTGCTGGCAAAATATACACACAAACAGACAAGCCAGGTTTGTTTGCTTATATGAATGTGAATATGATCATGATGAATATTAAGCAAAAAAATTAAAATGTAATAACATTTGAAATTCATGTCATAGCTAAACAAACAACATCCTCCATCATCTGCAACAGAAATAGTTGAATTCTTATAAACATTTGGCTTTGTTATATTCAATTAAAATATTTGTGTAAAAAGTTTCAAACTATGAGATCTAAACCTTTTAATAGTTCTCGAAGAGTCTTCGCAAATAATTTCGGAATTTTATTTTCTTTTCCTCATTTTTTGCTGAAATTGAAGAGCACTTGAAAGAAATCTGATTCAGAATTCAACAGAGCAAAATGCACTGCGACGTACGACTTTTATTTAAAAATACTCTCAACATCATTAACGCATGAGGTTGGCTTGAAAATGAACTGCAACAATAATGATTGAGCGAAGTGGACCAAAAAATAGATTCTTGCTCAAAAAGATTTCAGCACAATTTGTTTTTTTAATCTGCTCTTGCATTAAGAAGAAACGCAAGGGAAAATAAATAACAATAATAACATGTCCTTTTGTTATCAATTCAGTATTATTTTAAACTTAATTTTTATTACTACCTCAAGAGTTTTTAAAGTAACAGAAAAACAAGAAATCGAAAGAAGTTTAATCAGAAATCAGAAAAATAATTTGCTAACATGCGTAAGGAAAAGTCAGAAGAAAAAACAATTTGATGAATTCATTCCGTAATTAAACTTCAGTTCTGGCAAAACGTCCCTCAACCATCTATGCCAAAATTATGATTCTGAATTTCAATAGCAGGTAACATTTATATATATATATGCGGCAAACAAATTTTATACGTCATCGAATGCAGAATTTAATAAATTCGCAATTTTTTAAATTTATAATATCTTTATTTGTTTGGAAAAAATATAGATAAAAAAAATCATAAACCAATGCCATTTCCATAGCAATTGGATGTTACGTCAACTAGCCATTGTAACTGAAATACCAATTTATAATTAAATTTAATTTTTGTTTTTTCACTCCGGACCAATACATTGCAGCCAAACGGATAGGAATGTTATAAATACAGTGGCTCAAATAAATATCTGAACACTATGGTTGATTACCGAATTCAGAAAAAATATCTGGCAACGATTTTTTTTTAGAAATTAGTGATCTGGCAACCTTTGTGTCACGTGACACGAAGGTTGCCAGATCACTAATTTCTAAAAAAAAAATCGTTGCCAGATATTCTTTCTGAATTCTGTAATCAACCACATTGTTCGGATACTTTTTTTGAGCGACTGTACATCAAAAAAATTATGAATTGGAAGACATTGTTCTGCATCCATTGTTATGTAATAGTCAGGTTACTTGGTGCATATCATTTTAAACGGCTTTTGATTTCAAAGTTGCAGTTGTTTGAAGAGTGGTTACATTAAGTTGTTTTACCTATGAGAAGTATTTTTTGAACACCATAGATTAAATAGCCAGGTCACAAGAACCCCAAGGGCTCAGAGGAAGTTGAGGATTCAGTGGACAGTTGTTAGGAGACAGATGGTAGCCCATTCAGCGTATTCTTGTATGTGCACAGGGTATGCAAGAATGTGCACATACAAGAATACAATACATACATATACTCTCTGCTGCACTTGGCGCCATGGCTTAATTCCCTGCCCACGGTCAGTAGGGGTCACCGATGGGCTTGGAAAGGCCGCCGTCCGTCGGATGAGACTTTAAGCCGTGGCTCCGTGTACGGGAGAGCCATACCCTGTGCACGTTAAAGAATACGCTGGATGGCCTTGACGGGAGGCTACCATCTGTCTCCCAACAGCTGTTCCAGTGGGTCCCCTCCCCCAACCTTCTCTGAGCCTTCGGGGTCCATGTGACCTGGCCATTTAACCCATGGTGTGCAAAAAAGTGCCGCTCAGAGGTAAAACAACCCAACCCAACCTTAACACCCTATGCGACAGAAGGCCGGCCTTCGGTATCCCCTTTTCTCATCGTCGGCAGAATGGGAGTCAGCAGGGAAAAGTCTCCATGCTGGCACGGTTGGGACTTTAACCTGGGAACTTCAGATTACGAGTCTAGCACGCTATCAACTGAGCTGATCCTCGCCAATTGAAGAATGGGTGAGACCTTTTGCAAAAGCTCTATTGTGCAGAATTTTATGGCACAAACTTTCTCATACACTTAAATCAATTAATCAACGCAAAACATAATCTCATAATTAGAATGTTCAATTAGTTTACAGATTAAGGGATTTGTAATAGTTGAGATGCAGAATGCGATTCCCCTAACGTTTACCTGAAGGGACTCGAATAGGAGATCTCCGCAAAATTTACCGCCCTCCCCACGGTCAGTAGGGGACACCGATGGGCTTGGAAAGCCCGCCGTCGGTCGGATGGGACGTTAAGCCGTGGCTCTGTGTGGGAGAGCCGTACCCTGTGCACCTTAAAGAGTATGCTGGATGGCCTTGACGGGAGGTTACCATCTGTCACCCAACAGCTGTTCCAGTGGGTCCCCTCCCTTAACCTTCTCTGAGCCTTCGGGGTCCATGTGACCTGGCCATTTAGCCCATGGTGTGCAAAAAAGTGCCGCTCAAAGGTAAACCAACCAACCAACCAAACTCGAAAAGGGGGTTTTCATAATTATTACGGAAAACACTTTTCCTTTCTAAATTATGATATTAAAACCACTTATTCGAGATCAGCGAAACTGAATCGTGTTCTTAATTGAAAATCTACGGATCGATACATTATATGTGAACGAAGTAATAGAAAAACAAGCAGAAAGCAAAACATTTTATATTAAGCATAAAACAGTTCCAAAAATGCAACAAAAATCCAATTTCTCTGAAAGGATCCTTGTATAAATTTTATCCCATAATCTACCCTCCCTCAATTTACTTCTCTATCCACATTTGAGGACAAAACTAGGAAAATATTTTATAATAATGATGGTACTGCTGAAATAAAAAGTAAGGAAAACTATTTTGACCATTTAAAAATAGAGCACAGTAGCTTTAGAAATATTATTTAGCAGCATAAACAAGCATCTAGATTCGGCCGTTACGCTTCTTAATAGAGAAAGCATTTTGGCAAAGTGTTCTTGCTTCTCTAGGTAGTTTTCGATAATAATACAATGCGGATTAGTCACCCAATTATGAATCAGGAGTCAGTTATAGCAATTCCATCGAAGTTACCTTATTTGGAGTTTTAACCTAGTGAAGGTCCAAGCGTCCAAGCTTCCTAGGTCGATAATTTTCCTAATGCTGTGCGTCATTGTCGTTTAAAATTGCCTAACATTTGGTTTGCAAATAACCGATCCATTGCATCGAACCACGTGCAGGTGGAAACAGATAAGCTGACTAATGATCACGTACGATGGGCCACGTGTCATTTGGTGGGTTGCCTTTGTCATTAAACTGAGATAGATTCATCCGAGCGATCTCCATCTCGATGGATCCGATGAAAAGATGCAGAAGATAATCATCGGAATGAGATGAAGCTCGATCATCTATTCGCTCTTCGAGGAGAAGTGCGGCTTTCCTCACAGCGCCACGTGATCGTTTATTCGTTGATTTCGATCTCGTTAAGGATTGATTTTATATTTCTACTCTGGGGCAAAGAGTTGAGGATCATCATTAAGAAATATTAGTCGGTTCGTATGAGTCGCTTTAATGCACCAAGCATTAAAACGAATGGTAACGGAATTATCACCGCTGCGGACTCGCCAGTAGGTAACTCTAAAGAAGAAACAATTCAATAATAGTAACTCACAGATGTCACCCTGTTGCTACTGTCGCCGAAACTCAATTCTCTTTAAGCTAACACTTATTAAGTTATTTTAAGGCAACAGGACATTGCCTCTAAGTTACTCTTGCTGAATTTCTCACTGCCCTATCAGCATGTTTGATTCTAAAAAGAGTTGGGTTGGGTTATTTTACCTCTGAGCGGCACTTTTTTACACACCATGGGGCTAATTGGCCAGGTCACATGGACCCCGAAGGCTCAGAGAAGGTTGGGGGAGGGGACGCACTGAAACAGCTGTTGGGAGAGAGGTGGTCCATCCAGCGTGTTCTTGAACGTGCACAGGGTATGGCTCTCCTGCACACGAGGTCACGGCTTAACGTCCCATCCGACGGACGGCGACCTTTCCAAGACCATCGGTGTCCCTTACTGACCGTGGGCAGGGCAAGGAATTTTACGGAGATAAATCTCAACGCTGACCCAGCTGGGACTCGAATCTGAGAACTACAGATTACGAGCCTGGCGCGCTACCGACTGAGCCACCCCCACCCCCTATAAAAGACTAACACCACTCTATGGACAAATATTCTATCCTCTTCCCGACGGCAGATGGCACTACGATCATTTCTTGATCATTAAATCAAATTCAACTTCTCCCGTTATCTGGGATGCTAACTCAGTCGATAGCGAGCCAGTCTCGTAATCTGCAGTTTCCAGGTTCGAGTTACAACTGTGCCAGTGTCAAGATTTATTTCCGCTAACCCTTCCCTCGACCAGAAAAGGTGACACCGATGGGCTTGGAAAGGACTCCATTCATCGGACGGAACATGAAGCCTTGTCTCCTTGTGCAGGACAGCCATACGTTATGCTCGTTAAAGAACACGCTGTATGACCTTCGTGGGAGCTCCCATCTGTCTACTAACAGTTATCCAGTGAGTCCCCTTCAAAAACCCTTCCCTGAGCCGTTGGGGTCCGTGTGACCTGACCATTTGGCACGTTTCGGGTAAAGAAGTGCCACTCAGAAGTAAAGAGCCCATCCAGTTTGCTAGAATTGAATAGGCTGGACTTGAACATGAGAATCAACATCTCAATAAGAAGAGCACCTGATGAGTTTTCAGAAAGATGAGGACTTGGTACCACTCCAGACGAAACTCACTATTTTTGGCTAAATCTTGAAATAAATAATTACTTCACTCCCAAAATAGGAGATTCTAGAGAAGAGAATGTAATCTTTTTGGTGGCGCGTACCAATATCTATTTGTGACTTTTTTATAACGCCGTACAAGTCCCCAATATCTGTGGATTGCATTATGCATTTCACCTGTATTGGTATTGCTCATGTTAGTCAAAATAGCTTCGCCTTCCTCCTGAGGTAGCGCACCAGGCTCGTAATCTGTAGTTTCCAGGTTCGAGTCCCAGCTGTGTCAGCGTTGAGATTTATCTCAGCAAAAATTCCCCGCCCTGCCCACGGTCAGTAGGGGATACCGATGGGCTTGGAAAGGCCGCCGTCCGTCGGATGGGACGTTAAGCCGTGGCCCCCTGTGCGGGAGAGCCATACCCTGTGCACGTTAAAGAACACGCTGGATGGCCTTGACGGGAGGCTACCATCTGTCTCCCAACAGTTGTTCCAGTGGGTCCCCTCCCCCAACCTTCTCTGAGCCTTCGGGGTCCATGTGACCTGGCCATTTAGCCCATGGTGTGCAAAAAAGTGCCGCTCAGAGGTAAAACAACCCAACCCAACCCGTGCATGGAGCCACGGCTTCCCATCTGACGGATGGCGGACTTTCCAAGATCATCGGCGTTCATTTTCTCACGAAAGGTAGGGGGAGATATATCTCCTCGCCCCCATGCCTTGGAGCAACCCATCTCGAGTGGTTTCTAATAATTACACTGGAACAATAAAAATTCACCACACTTCATTACAATGCGTTAAATTCCCAGCACCACACATTAACTCGCTTTTCCTTCCATGACGTATTTTAGTGGCCTTCAACAAATGAATGGTGAAAACCGATTCCGCCAGCGTTTTTCATTACTATTTTTAGACACGTACGGGATTCCGATTTGAGGAAGAAAACCACCCTACGAACACAGTAAACAGAATTTTGCTGAATAATGAGGTAATCGCGCGCGATGAAAGCAAGTGAGAGAAATAAGAGAACATTCACAAGAAATGAACATAAATCAGCACATCCTGAGCTGATTTATGTTCATTCAAATCATCATTTTCATTGACCTCGTGTCAATGAAAAGTAATCTGTCTTTAATAATCACGTAAATCGTTTTCAAACAAGCAGAATGGGAAGATTCCTTGCTTTTAGTAGAAGTTATGCCAGAATAAAACTCTTTGCACTTATTTCTGAATCTACTAAAAATTGAGCTTCTGATATAGAAAGATGGCGATGTTGAATTTCCCATATTTAAAAGAAACAAATTTTTACGTATAACGTTTCTCTAGACTTCAGTTGACAAGCAACTGAACTAACTGAGCGCTGTAGAGTCATCCGAAAGGTAGTGGTCTCCATAAGTTGCAACCTCTTGCGGCTACTGACACCAAAAGCAGTGGGGCCGGGGTTCTCAGTCGGTAGTTTGTCAGGCTCGTAATCTGCAGTTCCCAGGTTCGAGTCCCAGCTAGGCCAGCTTTGAGATTTATCTCCGCAAAACCCCCCACCCTGCCCTTGGTCACTAGGGGACACCGATGGACCAGGAAAGGCCGTTGAATGGGACGTTAAGCCGTGGCTCCATGCGCGGGAGAGCCATGCCCTGTGCACGTTAAAGAACACGCTAGATGGCTTTGATGGGGAGACTACCATCTCTCTCTTAACAGCTGTCCAGTGGATCCCATTCCTCAACCTTCTCCGGGCCCTTGTGAGCTAGCCATTTAGCCCACACTGTGTGCAAAAAAGTGCTGCTCAGAGGAAAAACCATCCAACTCAACCTTTAAAGGCTTCCTTCGTTCGACACCCCAAAGTTCCATTCTTTCAAGCTTATTCCCATTCATCTGTAGATGTCTAGCAAACTTTCAATGTTGCTTCATGTCTTTTATCTCGTCATCAAAAAGCGAGCTAATGTTTCCACTTTGTCGTCCAGCTATAGATGTTCAACAATTTTGGTTTAAGAGACAAATTCTTTTTAAGTTAAATTGGGGCTGATAAGATTCGTTAAAACAATTTCGAAGCTTAGACGTAATCTGTCTTGTGGTAGGATAGGAAATCGTGATCTCCTGATTATATATAAGATGTGCTGACCCATAAGCTACCAGCCGCCAATCAAGACTTGCTCTGTGAATGCTTATGAAACTTTCTCCAGCAAATTAAGAGTTTGTGGGTTCATATGTCACCCGGCACATGACAATTTTTCTTTTAAGCTTAGAGTTTGGTTTTCGATAGAATTTTTATCCATATTCAATGTAGTCAAAATTGGGTCTTTACTTCTAATTTAAGACTCGTATTTTTCCAATTTTTTCTAATACATTTTAACAGCATTTTTATAATTTTTCAACAATTTTCACCGAGAAGGCGCTAAAAAATTGCAAAACTTTAAGCGAATACTATAAACTATACATTCAAACTAGAAATTTCGATGATAAAATATGATGATTAAAGTGTTTGTGTTTAGATCAGCGATTTACTGACAAGTGGGTGAAAAATGCGCAAATTTAAAAAATGTAAACGAAAGAACCTTTACGAGAGAATTCTCTAATAATTACACTGGACCCACAAGACAGATTACGTCTAAGCTTATGAGGTGGACAATCACTAATAAAATATTACCTCTTCCCATTTTCCGAATCATCTATTAGATAGAATTTCGGTCGTTAGAGGGCACTTAATTCGAGTTTCGTCTTCGCCAGTGGCGATTTGTCTTTCCCATTAAATGCCATTACAACTGCATTCTGTAACATATAATCGCTCACACCCTTCCAAAAAAGCATTGTAGCCCACCTCTGTGGCACATCTTCGATCACTGGGCATCGTCTTCCATTAGTGGTCATGATTCCGCATCCTCTAGTAGTCCCCTCCCCAACTTCCTGTCATTGTTCAGCCATCCCTGAGCTCCGAAGGATGATGATTAAAAGTTCCACCGAGGTGGAGCCCGAGGACAGAAACTACGGTTACCTGCGCTTCAAAGACTGAGCCGGTACGTCTCTTCTCTCCAGGGTCGTATATCTGGCAATTCTGCTCGGACAATGGCCAGTCATGGATGCCTTAGGGACAACGCTACGATGCGTGAGTGGGGGAGCGGGTGGGGGGGGGTAAAGATGCGCGTGGGTGAGAGAGAAATGGAACGATCATTACCGTTGACCCTTCACATCCCCAGATCTCTTTCTTTTTTCTAAGATTCCACCAAAATAAATAGCTGACAGCGGATAGAAATAGGTAACATTTCTAATCCATTTTGATGACATTCTTGTAGGCAGAGTCTCAAGTAAAAATGACAGACACTGAGTGAAGCATCTTCTCACTTAATCTCAATCTAATCTTAAAGAAAAATAATAAAAACAGTTTCTAATAACATCTGTATTATAGTTTGAAAAACAGCGTGTATAATAACAGTTCAAAGAAATGCAAACAACATTTATTTGCTGTGAGTCGATATTTGGCCAAGAAAGACGCACTGATGAAATAAAACACAGCTTAAAGTAAATATTTTGCACTGCGACCAACGCTTGAATCAGAAAACCTATTACTGCATAGCTCGTGCTGACATCAGCAACGATCTGATCAAGATCAACGCCGGACAAGTATGGGCTAAAGGTTCTGGGTGGGGGGAGTACTCACAGAACTAACCTATAGTCCAGTGAAAATTAGAATACACAGATTAAAAGCGAGACCCGGATAGCTCCGAGTGCCGTTCAGCTAGTTTATAACATCAATTTTTCGATCAGTTTTTCCAACTGAAGCCATAACCGTTGGGTGGCAAGAGGGGCAATTATCCCCTCTTGCCTCTCCACTCTGTCCCTGTCAATTTCCATGTTGGTATCATGACATCTCTTAGAGTAAGTCAATCCAAATTACAGTGACATAGAGTGTCAAAAAACAAATGTATGTGTAAATCTAAAAGTTATCTTTTCATTGAATTGCTTCTTTTTATTCTGTTGGAAAGTAAAAGCAACGCAATATATAAAGCGTTTCATTCGTAGAAGAGACAACGGAAATTTGATCTCTAGAAACCTACTAAAGCACATGAAAGCTTCAGAGTGTCGCGACATTGGTATCCGATTTAACACGGCAAAACCCCGAGGCAGCTCCCCATCAGACCATTTGGAAAGGGGCAAAAAACACCCCGAATGCCAATAAAACGGAATCAAATGAGTATTTGACACCGTAACACTAAGACGCAGAAAAAACGCGTTCTAGTGAAAGAGGAGAGTCGGAGAAATTGCCACGCAAGCACTTTAACAGGTGGAAATAAGTGTACGGACACACAGAACGCGATTTGAACGGTTTAGCTTTATGAACATTACCAATCATCCTGCCGTCTTAAATACAAACCATTATCGTCAACGAAGGTGGCCTCAAAATAAACTGGAGCGTGTGCCTTAACAACACGATCCAGTTTGCTGCAATGCCATCTTCGTTGGCGGTACACTTTTATTTTTAAGACTCCAGAAAGTTCGGTTCATGAAGCTAACCTCTCGAATCTCTTTTTGTGTGACCGTAACCTAAAGGAGATTGAGTTGGGCTGAGAGTCTGGTTTCGTGGCCAAGCACCTGAAGCTCAGGCAGTGTGGGGTTGAAGCTCTCCTGAAGCCAAGCCACTAACGAGACTCAAGGGTGGCAAGAGAGTGGGAAGAGAGAGGAACCGACGATCGAACGGAGAGTAAAGGGATGCAAGCGCAAAGAGCTGCACGAACACAGTGAGCAGTGGTGCTGCCATGGGTGGATGGTTGGCTATTTATAGCAGTGCACAGGATGACCTAGTATCGTGGAAAGAGGATTGTTGTTCGAGTCAACTCTATGACTATGCAGGCGAATAATTTGCTGATGAATGAAGAAATGAGAACGTTGGGGATTTTAAAGGAATCCGAATAGGCCTCAAAAGTCTAATGAAACAATTGCTTTAAATGGTCATTTAAGGAATTATGTTAATGAGGCAGGTGTTGAAAAAGAATTTACCCATCGGCATCTCGGACTTGGGATCTGCTGGTTACTCTACCATTTGAGCTGAGGCAGGAGGAATTCACACTTGCTTATGAAGGGTTATGACGGTTATGCTATGACGCTTTACCGTGCGATTCTAAGAACCACTTTATTTTTCAGGGAATTTTTATGGTAAATAATCTTAGATTTGTATGTCTCACATTTCAGCTTGTATTAATAAAATTTCTAAATTAAATTTTAAATATTATTCAAGAAGCAAACGAAATATGCTTTATTAGTCGATTCGTCTTGTTTTTAACCCTCTGCAGGTAACATGAAGTATTTTAATCTGTAATAATAAAAGATCTCTGTCTGCGGCAAATCGTGGCAGACGTTCCAAAGTTTGACAGAGTGGTTTTGGTTGTCATCTCAAGTTGAAGTGGCCAATTTCAGGTCGAAATTCCAAAGGAAAGGCTCGCTAGAGGTAAATATATTTGCTTGCTGTTTCCACGGGAAACCGTAATCCCTGTCAAAGCATTGTTACCATTGTCGGTATTAGTTTGTGTGCGTTTATTTCGTAATAACCCTCGACTATTGCCTTTATCATCTTCATATTTGATACTGATTCTTCATATAAAGGTACACGTCATGTTCAAAGATGAAATAGATCCGCTGATTAGAACGAAAGCAGCAATTCTCTGAATAGAATAAAAATTCAGAATATAATTCGTTTGACTAAATTCTGAACCAGTACAGATATTTGAAAACATTTTTCTGTATCGTACATTTCACTCTTTTCTGATCATTTCATCCTTTTTATTTCAGTATGGGGTCTATCTTATGAAATGCGCGACTAGCAACGCGTCGAAAACTTCATGTTCAAACTTGTGTAAAATACCTTCTCAGTTTCATATGCATTGACTTATTGCACCGTCAGTTTACAGTTATATTTCGATGCCAAGGGATCACAGATAAAATAATAAACTATTCTTGTTGTTAATATTTGTGCGAAAATTCCAGAGGAGTAGATAGCTTTAAATAACCTGTAAAAAGCATGGAACGACAACGCAATGCGCATGACAAACGTATGTGTAGTTCAAATACAAAATTTTCGATCTGTTCCTAAGTCGCACATTTGATAGGATACCCTCATACTGCAAGCCAATGGCAAAAAAATATTCCCTCAAGCAGTGCTTGTCAGAGAGATCTGACAGGAGGTTCACAGTTTATGCGCCGTAATAGAAGGTGTTTGAGGAAGGCAAGACCTCAGCAGAAAAACAGCACAAACATTCATGGGGCTCGGAACCAGGTCCCTTTGATCAGTAACCAAGCTCGCTAACCAATCGGCAACGGAACGGGGAAATGATCAAAAAATGAACGAAAATTTTCAAATATCTGTACTGATTTAGCATTTAGATTTAAATCAGTCACATTTTATTATGAATTTTGCAGTCTATTAAGACGATTACTGCTTCCATGTTTGTTCTAATCAATAGATCTATTTTATCTTTGAACATGATAAGTACTTTTATATCAAGGTTGTGTTGTTTTACCTCTGAGCGGCACTTTTTTGCACACCATGGGCTAAATGGCCAGGTCACAGGGACTCCGAAGGCTCAGAGAAGGTTGGGGGAGGGGACCCACTGGAACAGCTGTTGGGAGACAGATGGTAGCCTCCCGTCAAGACCATCCAGCGTGTTCTTTAACGTGCACAGGGTATGGCTCTCCCGCACACGGGACCACGGCTTAAGGTCCCATCCGACGGACGGCGGCCTTTCCAAGCCCATCGGTGTCCCCTACTGACCGTGGATAGGGCGGGGAATTTTGCGGAGATAAATCTCAACACTGAACCAGTTGGGACTCGAACCTGGGAACTGCAGATTACGAGCCTGGCGCGCTACCGACTGAGCCACCCCCGCCCCTTTATATCAAGAATCAGTTTACCAAATATCAAGATGGTCAAGGCAAATTTTTCGAGAGCTATTGCGAAATAAACGCACAGAAACTCATACCAGCAATGGCTTTTATGGGCCCAAGGGGGGGGGGGGAGTGTCCCTAAGAAAATTTGCCACAAATATCCTAATTTATGACATCTTCATTCTTTTCTTACCTTCATGATTACAACACAAAGAGCAGCATTTATAAACTTTGAAACTGCCTTAAGAGGTTGGGAGGGGAGGAGAATGTGGTATCACTAACTAACCTTTTTCTTGCAGTGAAAATCCGAATAAACAGTTTCATCTTAAAAGAGAGAAGTGCCAGGAACAGTTCAGCTAGTGTCAAATAATTCAAATCCATCCACTTCTCTCTCTAGGTGGATTGTTTGATCACTGAAAAACTTCGTTAGCTACTAAATGGGATTAATAAATGGATGACACAAGGATCTTGATATTAAAATCATCAAGACTAAAATGTCCCCAGTCAAAAATGATTCTCATAAGTTGATTCTCGTCGGTCTCATTGATAAGATATTGATAGCTCAATCAACCAATGATCTCTGGGGACTGTCTGGCTCTAATGCGCAGTCTCATTGCCTCAGTTGCATCCAGAATTTTCATAGAGCTTCGTCACTAGATTGCACATTTAGGATTCCAAATTACAGATGCATTCTTAATACCCTACCAATTAGATTATTTTCATCATCGTAGCTATTATTTCTTTAAAGCCATAAACGACTGCTGATTTCAGAATCTATTTTAAAGTTTGCAATAAAGGAAACGTAACAGTATTGCAATAACAGTAAACGAATAACTGAAGCAAGTGAAGTAAGGTTTATCTTAATTGCCAGCCTTTGATTAATGAAGAAATTACGGTCAATCGATTCCAATTAGTTAAAAAACGGATATTTTCCAAGCTTCAATCCAATCATTTCAAACAAATCACAAACCCCCATTAAAAGCTTTATAATTTCCATTACCACATCTAACCACTTCCTCTTCGATTTAATGTACAGTGTTTTACATTTTCATTTCATCCCAAAGGAATTGCCGTATCCTTTTTCTGCTCTCGCTGATACTTATTTTCTCTTCATTATAACCATAGCACGATGGGCTCGCCATTAGAAACCGGAATTGCTGACGTGAAGTCACCTGAGATTAGGGTTGGGTTGTTTTACCTCTGAGCGGCACTTTTTTGCACACCATGGGCTAAATGGCCAGGTCACACTGGGGCGGGGGTGGCTCAGTCGGTAGCGCGCCAGGCTCGTAATCTGTAGTTCCCAGGTTCGAGTCCCAGCTGGGACAGCGTTGAGATTTATCTCCGCAAAATTCCCCGCCCTGCCCACGGTCAGTAGGGGACACCGATGGGCTTGGAAAAGCCACCGTCCGTCGGATGGGACGTTAAGCCGTGGCCCCGTGTGCGGCAGAGCCATACCCTGTGCACGTTAAAGAACACGCTGGATGACCTTGACGGGAGGCTATCATCTGTCTCCCAACAGCTGTTCCAGTGGGTCCCCTCCCCCAACCTTCTGAGCCTTCGGGGTCCATGTGACCTGGCCATTTAGCCCATGGTGTGCAAAAAAGTGCCGCTCAGAGGTAAAACAACCCAAGCCAGGTCACATGGACCCCGAAGGCTCAGAGAAGGTTGGGGGAGGGGACCCACTGCAACAGCTGTTGGGAGACAGATGGTAGCCTCCCGTCAAGGCCATCCAGCGTGTTCTTTAACGTGCACAGGGTATGGCTCTCCCGCACACGGGGCCACGGCTTAACGTCACATCCGACGGACGGCGGCCTTTCTAAGCCCATCGATGTCCCCTAGTGACCGTGGGCAGGGGGGGGGGGGGAATTTTGCGGAGATAAATCTCAACGCTGACCCAGCTGGGACTCGAACCTGGGAACTACAGATTACGAGCCTGGCGCCCTGAGATTAGAAAAACAACTCCTGCGACCTAAGAATGACCTCTGTCCCATACAGACGATGATATTATTTCGCGGATTATTTAGCTCAGGCTTGCAGCTGTGTTCGCTAATCACTCCAAAAATCAATCAATAATTTAACAGGCCTCTCTCGGTTTATGTAAAAGCGCTAATGTTGCTATTCTCAGAGAGCAATTACTTTACAAATGAGCTTAGTGGGAGTATTCAGCAAATTTGAAGACCGAACTAGACAAATATCTTATTTAGAATATATTAATTATTCGAAATGCAGAAAAATCACTGTTTTTCTTTATCACATAAAGACCTAACGAAATGCATCGATGGGCTTGGAAAAGCTGCCTTCCGTCGGATGGGACATTAAGCCATGGTCCGTGTGAAAGAGAGCCATATACTGTACACGTTAAAGAACACTTATATAACACGCTGGATGGCCTTGACGGGAGCCTACCATCTGTCTCCCAACAGCTGTTCCAGTGGGTCCCCTCCCCCAACTTTCTCTGAGCCTTCGGGGTTCTTGTGACCTGACTATTTAACCCATGGTGTGCAAAAAAGTGCCGCTCATAGGTAAAACAACCCAACCCAACCAACCGATGGGCTTGGAAAGGCCACCGTCCGTCGAATGGAATGTTAAGCCGTGGCTCCATGTGTGGAGAGCCATACCCTGTGCACGTTAAAGAACACGCTGGATGGCCTTGACGGGAGGCTACCATCTGTCTCCCAACAGCTGTTCCAGTGGGTCCCCTCCCCCAACCTTCTCTGAGCCTTCGGGGTTCTTGTGACCTGGCTATTTAGCCCATGGAGTGCAAAAGAGTGCCGCTCAGAGGTAAAACAACCCAACCCAACCCAACCAACCGATGGGCTTGGAAAGCCACCGTCCGCCGGATGGGACGTTAAGCCGTGACCCCGTGTGCGGGAGAGCCATACCCTGGGCACGTTAAAGAACACACTGGATGGCCTTGACGGGAGGCTACCATCTGTTTTCCAACAGCTTTAGCATCCATTCGACGGACGGTGGCCTTTCCAAGCTGTTCTAGTGGGTCCCCTCCCCCAACCTTCTCTGAGCCTTCGGGATTCTTGTGACCTGGCCATTTAGCCCATGGTGTGCAAAAAAGTGCCTCTCAGAGGTTAAACAACCCAACCCAACCAACCGATGGGCTTGGAAAGGCCGCCGTCCGTCGGATGGGACGTTAAGCCGTGGCCCCATGTGCGGGAGAGCCATACCCTGTGCACGTTAAAGAACACGCTGGATGGCCTTGACGGGAGCCTACCATCTGTCTCCCAACAGCTGTTCCAGTGGGTCCCCTCCCCCAACTTTCTCTGAGCTTTCGGGATTCTTGTGACCTGGCCATTTAGCCCTTGGTGTGCAAAAACGTTCCGCTCAGAGGTAAACAATCCAACCCAACCTAACGAAATGAAAATAAATTCGTCTTCAAAAAGCTATTGCTCTAGGAATATATAAATAAAATACGTCACAGATACCTCAGCAGAATGATAACAAAAAAGAACAAATCCACATCTTACCAGGGACTCGATCCCAAACTCCGTTATGATTCGGTAGACAGGTACGCTAACCACTCGGCCATTGGCCTACCTGTGTCTCTTGGAAATCGCGTGGAAGAAGAATAACAAGAACGAAATTAAATAGAAACTAGTTTTAAAAAGAAAGCGATGAACCATTTGTCCTTCTCGATTCGAAAGGGACATCGGTTAAGGCAGCCGAAGCAGTGAGTGTCGGGAAATAGTTTGGCGAAGAACGATTCGGCATTCAATAAGACGTCGTGAAAGAGCTCATCACTCGAAAAGAGATGCTGCGCGCATCTTAGTTATCCCGATCCATCAGTGCCAGGGTCATAGTACCTGACGCTGGGCGCAGATTGTAAGCTGCCTGAAAAGAGGAAGTTTTTCATTGTCCACGAACTTGATCCTCCCTATGCGTCTCAGATAGTGCTGATCTCAAACAAAGGCCACAGGCATAGTTCGTCCTTTATTTGTTTGCCCTAGAGAAAGACTTCACCTTTACAAGAAGATAAAGTTGTAGGTTTTGTAGCAACCTGCGTTCCCCAGCAATAAGGGGCGATGTCTGTGTTGTGTGTTTGCCTGCATACTTATGTGAAAGGATGTGTGTGTTTGCTCATTTTCAGTTGGAGCGAACGGACGATCATTTTCCAACATTTTTCAATCGCAGAAATGAGGCAAAAACTATCTGGTGCATTCCTTAGACCGCAGAATTGACATTGATGTATAGGGGCAGAAGAAATCAGTCATGAGGATTTTGTAGCGAAAGTGGTATTAGATAACTGTCTCTGAAGATTCATTCTGAAAAATCCTCTTTTTTTTCCCACTGTGAATAGTTTTTTAGTTATACTCTTTATATTTGTTTGTTCATTAATCTCTTGTTTTTTTGTTGTTTTTTTTGGGGGGGAGGGGTATAATGAAATTAAATTTCTGTTTCTTAATTCTGATGTTTAATCATTTGATTATACAGGGTGATCACAAAGTAATTTTACAACTTCGAAATTATGCACCAATTCTATTTATCACACAAAAGAGAAATAAATGATATGAGAATGAATAGAAATAATGAAGTTTGTTTTTCATCGATTTACAAAAGTTTACGGATTTCTTTTTCCTTAGTGAAAAGTTGGATTGTTTTTCCTTTGAGCGGAACTTTTTTTGTTAGGTCACAGGGACCCCGAGGGCTCAGAGAAGGTTGGGGTTTTTTTAGGGGCTGTTTTGCCTCTGAGCGGTACTTTTTTTTGCACACAATGGGCTAAATTGTCAGGTCACAAGGACCCGAAGGCTCAGAGAAGGATGGGGGAGGGATGCTAGCTTTATAGATTTCAAAAAGGCTTTTGACTCTGTTAATCGTCATAATTTGTGGTTGATTGTGAGATCATATGGTATACCAGACAAGTTAGTTAACATAATGAAAGCTCTCTATAATAACACTGAG
Organism: Ryuthela nishihirai; assembly: GCA_038380435.1. Classification (NCBI taxonomy): domain Eukaryota; kingdom Metazoa; phylum Arthropoda; class Arachnida; order Araneae; family Heptathelidae; genus Ryuthela; species Ryuthela nishihirai. The sequence continues at coordinate 19,373,890 of JAWZYU010000009.1, forward strand.
TCGTGTGTGAGAATTGGTGCGTCTTGCAGTGATTGGTTTAGCATTGCTAGTGGAGTTAAACAAGGGTGCATTTTGTCTCCTTTTCTCTTTAGTTTAGTTATTGATTATGTAATGCGAAATCTTATATTTAAATATTTTTCTACATCGTTTTTTGCGCTGCGAATGAGCAACTAAATTCGCACATTCTTTTAAAACTTTGCTTCGATTGTCAAGGGAGTGTATTTAAAACGCTCTTGAACAATGGATATTAGCAAGCAATTTTTACTCTTACAAAAGTCTACACAGATATTAATCTGTCGACCCTAGACAAGTGTGTATCGTGTCTAACGGGAAATACAACCATGATTAACAGAATAGTGTATTACAAATGATTTGGGCATGTTACCTCATAGAATACGGGGCTTTTTAAGTGCTATTGCTATTGCTCAACTGACCTAACATTTTAAAGAAGTCATCAATCAACAGATAATTTGAAAGATGTACAATCCAAAAGGTTGGGTTGGGTTGTTTTACCTCTGAGCGGCACTTTTTTGCACACCATGGGCTAAATGGCCAGGTCACATGGACCCCGAAGGCTCAGAGAAGGTTGGGGGAGGGGACCCACAGGAACAGCTGTTGGGAGACAAATGGTAGTCTGCCATCAAGGCCATCCAGCGTGTTCTTTAACGTGCACAGGGTATGGCTCTCCCACACACGGAGCCACGGCTTAACGTCCCATCCGACGGACGGCTGCCTTTCCAAGACGATCGGTGTCCCCTACTGACCGTGGGCAGGGCGGGGAATTTTGCGGAGATAAATCTCAACGCTGACCCAGCTGGGACTCGAACCTGGGAACTACAGATTACGAGCCTGGGGCGCTACCGACTGAGCCACCCCCGCCCCAATCCAAAAGGAGAAACAGACGCATAACACGACTGATGCTGTTAATAAACTAGAAGAATACATATCGCCTCTCGCAAATATGGGATACTTGTTTGCAAACAGAATGAAGTTTTTATTTGCCGAGCTTTTCACTCTGTAAATGGAGGCAATTCGAAGTAATGGATGATGGGGAAAAGGAAAATGGTACCTATACAAAAACGAGATAAAAAAATTACTATGCCTTTATCTCCCAAAACAAAAAGTTTCGTTTCACACGCCCCATCTTGGAAAAGGGAAAAATCATTGCTTCCAATGCCAACGTCTTGCCTCACACTTCACCACCAAAAGGCCACATTTCTACCATAAACAGATTGTTGATAGTATTCGCTTAAACTTTTCACTGGTAGAGGGCGCTATTGAAGCTAATAGGAAATTCGAAAAATGATATTCGTAATATTTCATCATTATCTATCAATCCCAAAAAAATTTTAATTATCTTTAAAAACACAAAATTGAACATCTGCAGACCGACATACAGAGGACAAAGTGAAAGCATTAACACGTTTTCCCCGAAAACAAGCTAAAAATAAAATGGAACCTTCATAATTTACCAGAATTCATTAGTCCGGCAAAAAAATTTCTAATTCTCTCAAAATAAGCAGTTTAAAAAAAGCTTCGATTGATAAACGCACTTAATTAACTCATTAACGAACTGCTTGTTGAGAAAGTGCTCGTTATCGTGATCTATGAAGGGAATGACGATCAGAAGTGTTGGAGTGATGACAGGGATCGTCATTCTCAAACTCGCCATGCTTTTGGAATAACACACGGGTACCACGGCAAAGGTGGGAATTGCACGCAAAGGGTAGAGAGAAACTCCGCACCTTCTAGATCGTGTGGGCTCACTCACGGAAATATTGAGCGTGTGCAGTTACCGTTAACAGCAAACTGGAGCGTGTGCAGTTACCGTTCACAGCAAACTGGAGCGTGTGCAGTAACTGCACACGCTCCAGTTTGCTGTGAACGGTAACTGGAGCGTGTACAGTTGCTGTACACGCTCCAGATGTTTTTCCTGAATTCTGTAATCACGTGACACAAAGGTTGCCAGATCACTAATTTCTAAAAAAAAATCGTTGCCAGATATTTTTTCTGAATTCTGTAATCAACCATAGTGTTCGGATACTTTTTGAGCGACTGTAGGTGGTCATATTATTTTGATACTAGATCGTGTGGGCTCACTCACGGAAATATTGAGCGTGTGCAGTTACCGTTCACAGCAAACTGGAGCGTGTGCAGTAACTGCACACGCTCCAGTTTGCTGTGCTCCAGTTTGCTGTCTGGAGCGTGCTCCAGTTTGCTGTACACGCTCCAGATATTTTTCCTGAATCCTGTAATCACGTGACGCGAAGGTTGCCAGATCACTAATTTCTAAAAAAATCGTTGCCAGATATTTTTTCTGAATTCTGTAATCAACCATAGTGTTCGGATACTTTTTTGAGCGACTGTACCTTTTGACTGGCTTCGTTACTTGCACTCTCAAAATGTGCTATAACTCGGAAGGGAAGCGTTTCTGACTTAATGTTCGTAGGAACTTTTTTTCATCGCTATGCGCAGTAGCTATGCGCTATCATCGCTATGCGCAGTAGAACACGTTCCCAAAGTTTCTCTAGACCTTTTGGAAACATCCTGTATAATTTTCCATTAGTTTTAACAATATTTAGAATTTTTCATACAAAACATATCCAATGGTTTATTCTTAATATTATCACGATGATTAGTGTCGCTTCCCAGTCAGTTTATGACTTTTGCTATTGGCTGTCTAGTGACCTCCATGAATTTTACTCCTACCATCGGGGGCGGATCAGTCGACAGGGTGCCAAGATTGCAATTTGCAATTCGCTGGTTCGAGTCCCACCTGGACCAGCGTTGAGATTTATGTCCGCAAAACTCCCCGCCCTTCCCTCTGTCAATTTAGTACACCAATGGCTTGGAAAGGTAACCGTCAGTCTCATGGAATTTTAAGCCATGACCCCGTGTATGAGAGAGTTACACCCTGTGCACGTAAGGAACACGCTAGATGGCCTTGACGGAAGGGTATCACACTTTTTTGCACACCATGGGCTAATTGGCCAGGTCACATGGGCCCCCGAAGGTTCAGAGAAGGTTAGGGGAGGAGACCCACTGGAACAGCTGTTGGGAGACAGATGGTAGCCTCCCGTCAGTCCGATGCATGGTGTAATGGTAGCGCGCTCTGGCATGAATCTGGAGAGTTGCGAGTTCGATTCACTCCGAAGGTTGGGGAAGGTTCCCCCAACCTTCTCTGAGCCCTCGAGATCTTTATGACCTGGCCATTTAGCCCATTGTGTAGAAAAAAGACCACTCAGGGGTAAACCTACCATCGAACCGCATAAGCTCATGATTTTGGCTCTTTCTGTTGTATCGGGTGGAGAAGTGATTTTTCAGCCTCTGTGAAGTTTCAGTCTGAAATCCGCTAGTAGCAGCGAATAGCGGAGCGAGCGAGCTTCAGTAAGGCGAGGGGTGAACTCCGCATCCTCTGGGAAAGAGCGGATGTGAGTGAATGAAAAAAGAAGGAAAAATCATTCATCGATTGATGCTTGAATCTCCTCCTCTCGCAGCAGCAGCATCGGAGGAAGCAGTGTCCTGACTTCCTTTGCCACGAGAAGAAGGGATCTGTCATTGGGCTGCCAAGCGTGACGACATCCAAGCGTCATCTTTTATAACTGTCGAAACTTCATTGAAGTTATGGACAAGCTATATTTTTATTGATATAAAAATATATTTATTATTATCCTTCAAAGCTCTATGAAAAGTAACTTGGAACGAGAATAATAATAATAATACTTTGTTTGCTTAGTTTCATTTACTTACATACAAAAAATAAATAATACCTTTTCTACTATCCAGTAGCGGTTTCCATTGCTGGGGTCTACAAAGACGACTCTACCAGTGTCCAGTAATCTGAGTCATATGATCCAAGAGTGACAGTAGGCACTGTGACTCATCATCATCATCATTATCCTCAAGTAGCCATGGGCTACGGAGGTCCAACCAGACCGTGCAATTTAGTTCTCCAAGCAATTCTGTTCTGAGCTACATCTACTGCATCTGGCCATTGCACACCAATTCTAACAAGGTCCTGTTTGACATTGTCTGCCCACCGCATCCTAGATCTCCCCCTCTTTCTGAGATCTTTAGGCACACTGCTCATAACCCTATTCGCCAATCTGTAATTATTCATACGGCAACATGGCCAAACCAACGGAGTCTCTCTCTGCACAATATGCTGCTTAAAGGAGGTTGCAAACTCCTTTGCCTAACCTCATCATTAGTTACAAAGTTGAACCACCTAATGCTCAAGATACTGCGTAAGCATCTGGAATCAAAAGCATCTAGTTTCCTGTTATCTTGTTTACAAAGTGTCCACGTTTCACTACCATAACTAACCCTAGAAAGAACAAAACTATTATACAGTCTAATTTTAGTCTTTAGGTGTATACGCCTATTTCTCCACACTCTCCATAGATTCTTAAAAGTCCCGGCAACAATCCCTATTCGTCTGTTAATCTCATGCCGCACATCACCAGTATCTGTTACATAGCTCCCAAGATAATTAAACTGTGACACCTGCTCAAGACTGCAACCTTTCAGATTAACTGAATCACAGCCTGCCTGACCAATTTTCATCACTTTAGTTTTCTCTCTGTTTATAACCAAACCTACTCTACTACCAGTCTCATCAACAGCTCGAATGAAAGAGTTCATCTCATCAACATCATTTCCCAAAAGGGCTAAATCATCAGCATAATCTAAATCAGACATTTTCGTATCTCCAGTCCATTTAAGGCCAAATTCTTTCCCTTGAAGTGAATTTCGCATAACATAATTAATAACCAAGCTAAAGAGAAAAGGAGACAAAATGCACCCTTGTCGAACACCAGAAGTAATGCTAAACCAATTGCTACAAGCCTTACCAACTCTCACACACGACTCAGTGTTATTATAGAGAGCTTTCATTATGTTAACTAACTTGTCTGGTATACCATATGATTTCACAATCAACCACAAATTATGACGATCAACAGAGTCGAAAGCCTTTTTGAAATCAACAAAGCTAGCAACCAAAGGTTTCTGAAACTCTAAACATTTCTCAAGAATCTGCCTAAGTGAAAATATCTGATCCACACATCCCCTACCACTTCTGAATCCACATTGCTCATCACGCAATTGACTGTCCACCACATTCTTAATTCTATTAAGCACAATCATGGAAAGAACTTTACCTGGAACAGAGAGTAGGCTAATACCCCTATAGTTGTCACAAGAACTGCGATCACCTTTTTTGAAAATAGGGATAACAATAGCTCTGGTAAAATCCTTAGGAACCATGCCTTTATCATAAAAGATATTCAGAATTTCAGTCATCCAAGTGGTAACCGAAACATTTCCAGCTCTAAGCATTTCAGTAGTAATTTCATCTACCCCTGGGGATTTATGAAGTTTAAGTTTAGAAACAGCCAAAATAACTTCAGATTGTGTTATAGGGCCAACATTAAAGCCACCAATGCATCTATCATCATTGCAAACAATGGGAGTAAAACTAACCACATTGTTTAGAACATCACTGAAATGCTCAGCCCACCTAGCCATGACAGAATGCTCACTTTCTATAACCTTACCTTTTTTATCCTTCAATCCCTGTATACCTGTTCGTTTTCTCAACACAACATTAACTATCTGGTACAGCTCTCTGCTGTTGTGCTGTCTAACAGCTTCCTCGGCTTTGTCAGCCAAGCCATCAAGCCAAAGATTCTTATCAGCAGCTAACTGATCTTTTACACGTTTATTAAGCTCTCTGTAATGCTTCCTATTAGGACTAGTAGGGTATTGATTAAGGACATTGCTGCAGTTCTTTCTTTCTGAAATAAGCTCAAGTGCCTTATCACTCACATAATTCTGCCCCCTCTGCTCCTTTTTCCCTAAAAGAGTACTGTTAGTTTCCAAAAAAAGCCTGTTTAAAATGGTCCCATTCTTCCTCAACTTCAGTAGTAAGCAAACCATGACTGTCATAATGACTAAGTAAACTATCACGGTAAGCTTTAACTATAACTGGGTCTTTCAGAGCTTCAGTATTAAAGGTAAAATTTTTGAACCGAGCACAACACTTTTTAAGTTTAAGATGCAAGACACTTTTAACAAGATAATGGTCAGATCCAATTTCAGCTCCCCTATATGACCTGGTATTCCTAACAGAACTAGCCCATTTGCTGTTAATTAATATATAATCAATCATATTCTTATGTAGCCCATCAGGTGAAACCCATGTGTACTTATGTATGTCGCGGTGTTTGTAATAAGTGTTAGTTAATCTGAAACCATTGAGTTTACTTACCTATAGGAGACGTTGCCCATTGCCATTGCAGCTACCAATACCAAAAGGGCCTATTACTCCTCCCCAAAGGTCAGAGTCAGTACCAACTTTGGCATTGAAGTCACCAAGAACAAGGGTAATATCTCCTTTCTTGACAGAATTCAAAATAACCTGAAGTTGTTCATAAAACCCATCCTTCTCATCCTCATCAGCATCCTCAGTGGGGGCATAATAGCAGATAACATTCAGGTCTTTAACGCTTGTCTGAAATTTTGCTGTAAGAAACCTTTCATTAATGCACTCGTATCCTAGAAGAGCATCACTAGCGTGTCTGCTGAGAAGCAGACCCACGCCTTGGTGATGCTTATTGTCGTCCCTCGCTGAAAAGAGGAATTTAAGATAATTTTTAAGAATCTGACCTTTATCTGTCCATCTGGTCTCTTGCAAGTCGAGAATATCTAACTTATAATGGTGGAATTCTTGTGTGAGGACATCAAGAGAAAAAGCTCTGTGCAGAGTCCTCACATTCCAACTACCTATGGAGAGAAAATGGTTAGTGGGATGTTTAAAGAAACTATGTTTATTGAGAGAGGGAATGACGACAATATCAAACAGCCCCCCTAATTGCAGACATGGGGCAAAGACCCGTTCCCCCACCACTAAAGGCTGAAGCCATCTACACTGGAAGGCTTCCTCCAATGTAGAATTTGACGATGTCAGTAGAAGCAAAGAGTTCAGGTGCCTGCGATGACCAAAAAATTTCACAATGTTTACTTTCCTTAGCGTGATTAAAACTGTAATAAAGATTTCTTCATGCACAAATAGTGCTACAATCGGATGTTAAAGCCTGTTACTTACCGTTTTGCAATCAGAGAAAAATTATTCGAGACAATGCTGATCACACATCTGCCCATCAAAATCGATACACCCCTAAAATTGCGTCCACCAAAGAAATGAGCATACTAGACGTGACAGAAATACCTAGGACTTGCAAGGATCTACAATTTAATATTATATCGCAATAATACATATCGTTGTAGTAATGATATTTGCAATATCCCAACATCATGGAAAATTTTACAGTTCCAACAAGATAAAATTTCATTTAAAAATCTAATTAAGCATAATGAATTCAACTTATTTAAGGCCAATAAATGTGCATCAAAGCGTGTCAAAACACACATAATATACAACAATCAGATTAATATCATGTGATCAAACAGTATATGCACAAAAATTAATGAAAAGCCACATTCAAAGTTAAACTGTAACTTTAAAATATATAACTTTAAAAACAATATTTTTACGGGAAAATGTGACTCAAAATAAGTAGAAGATCTCATTCAGATTTCTCTAAATCTCAGTTTTTAACAATATTTGTTTAGTATTTAACGAGGTGGGAACATTTGACAGGAGACGTTCCTATCTCACTCTTCCTAAATAATCCTTCTTCCCCCAAATGGATGAGGGGCGGGGATGGCTCGTAATCTGCAGTTCCCAGGTTCGAATCCCACCTGGGCATCTCGGCAACACCTTCTCCCTCTCCTCGGTTAGTAGAAGTTACCGATGGGATTGGAAAGGCCGCCGTCCCTCTGATGCTACGTTAAGCCATGGTTGCGTATGCGGGAGAGCCATACCCTGTGAACGTTAAATAAGGCGCTGGATGGTCTTGACTGGAGAATACCATCTGTCTTCTAACAGTTGTCCAGTGGGTCCCCTTCCCTCGACCTTCTCTAAGCCCTTGGGGTCCTGGTTGTTGGGTTGGGTTGTTTTACCTCTGAGCGGCACTTTTTTGCCCACCATGGGCTAAATGGCCAGGTCACATGGACCCCGAAGGCTCAGAGAAGGTTGGGGGAGGGGACCCACTGGAACAGCTGTTGGGAGACAGATGGTAGCCTCCCGTCAAGGCCATCCAGCGTGTTCTTTAACGTGCACAGGGTATGGCTCTCCCGCACACGGGGCCACGGCTTAACGTCCCAAGCCCATCGGTGTAGTCCCAAGCCCATCAGTAGTCCCAAGCCCATCAGTAGGGGACTACTGACCGAGGGCAGGGCGGGGAATTTTGCGGAGATAAATCTCAACGCTGACCCAGCTGGGACTCGAACCTGGGAACTACAGATTACGAGCCTGGCGCGCTACCGACTGAGCCCCCCCCGCCCCCTGGGGTCCTGGTGATGTGGCCATTTAAACCTTTGTGTGCAAAAAAGTACCTTTCACAGGTAGTGAAAAACCCGATCCAAATTGATAAAAAAGTGAAAAAACATTTTATTCAAACTTCAAATATTGCATTTACATTAGTGAACAATGTTATAACATCGAGTTTTATCTTTTTAAGTAAATTTTCATGAATAGCAAAAATTACAGTTAAATGTTTCAGCTTCCAAAAATTTTTAAATTTTAAACGAATATTGCAGGAAAAAGATATTTAGAGAAATTTAAGTGAGATCTTCAATTTATCTCCAGAAACATTTTTCCGTAAAAAGCTTATTTTAAATTTTTGGGAGCTTTGAATGTGGTTTTCCATTCACAGTGTCCAGATACTTTTTGGAGGGTAGTGTACATCCCATGTGTACATCTATTCTTGTTCATCTAAAATTAAAAAACACAGTTGTGACTTTCTAACTCGAATCTTATGTAAGGACTCTGTTGATGGATTTTAATTCCTGAAATCCCAATAATTGGATTCTTATATTTCTGTCATAGTGGGTTTAATGTTTGTTTTTGTATCGTTATTATGGCATTTAAGATGTAATAATTCTTTTCTAAATGTTATACATCAATGAAAAGATTTTGTCTTTTCAATATCCTAAAGGATATTAGTGTTACTCTTTTCTTCTGATATGCAATTCAAAAAAAGGTGTTTGTTACATTCCAGTTCAAAACCTTTAATTAGTTGTATCTATATATCAGTGTTAAATGTGACTATGTACAGTCGCTTAAAAAATATCCGTACACTATAGTTGAATACAGAATTCAGAAAAAATATCTGGCAGCGATTTTTTTAGAATTCTTTAGAAATTAGTGATAGGGGACACCAATGGGCTTGGAAAGGCCGCCGTCCGTCGGATGGGACGTTAAGCTGTGGTCACGTGTGCGGGAGAGCCATACCTTGTGCACGTTAAGGAACACGCTGGATGGCCTTGAGGGAGGCTACCATCTGTCTCCCAACAGCTGTTCCAGCCCTCCCTCAACCTTCTCTGAGCCTTCGGGTGCCAATGTGACCTGGCCATTTAGCCCATGGTGTGCAAAAAAGTGCCGCTCAGAGATAATACAACCCAACCCGCTTCCCAACTAGTCCCAACCAGATCACTAATTTCTAAAAAAATCGTTGCGAGATATTTTTTTGAATTCTGTAATCAACCACAGTGTTGGGATATTTTTTAGAGCGACTGTACTTCCATTTTCGAAAGTTTCATTAATTCATTTCATCGTGACAAACTCCAGTGTTTTGTTCAGCTTTGAATATTAACAGACCTTTGACAAGGAAACTTTTTCCCCTTCTTACATCAACGATCATTGCTCACTTTTAATTTCAGGCTTTTGAGTTGGGTTGTTTTACCTCTGAGCGGCACTTTTTTTTCACACAATGGGCCAGATGGCCAGGTCACATGGACCCCGAAGGCTCAGAGAAGGTTGGGGGAGGGGACCCACTGGAACAACTGTTAGGAAACAGATCGTAGCCTCCCGTCAAGGCCATCCAGCGTGTTCTTTAACCTGCACAGGATATGGCTCTCCCGCACACGGGGCCATGGCTTAACATCCCATCCGAAGGACGGCGGTCTTTCCAAGCCCATCGGTGTCCCCTACTGACCGTGGGCATGGCGGAGGAGTTTTGCGGAGATAAATCTCAACGCTGACCCAGCCGGGACTCGAACCTGGGAACTGCAGATTACGAACCTGGCGCGCTACCGACTGAGCCACCCCCGCCCCCTAATTTCGGGCACCTTCCTTGAAACGGAATCAACCAAAATTAAATGATCTTTTGTTGTTCTGTTCGTATCAAGTTTGGGAAACTAATTCCTGTGTAAAAGGTTTAATCCATGAATATTGATGACCGTCTATTGCTCTGTATTGGCGAATTTTTAATGAATTATTTAAGCTTTAAACATGGATTTAACCAAGAAACAATGTCTGAATATTATTTTAAGGTATTGGCGCTTTAAATAATTCTATTGCGACCCCTACAAAATTGCACCATGACTCGCAAGGTCGTAAACTAGTGATCCAGACAAAGAACAGATCAGAAATTTCGTTTACTAATATTATTTTCATATTTTAATTGAATTTCTTGAAGTAAACTTCTCTTCAATGTAATAGAATAAACTAATAAACCACCACCGTATGAACCCCAAAGCAACAAATTTTACATCTGTTACTGTCATTAGTCTTCGCTACAATTGTCACCAGTTGGCTGTTCAGATTTCACTGTTGTGACAACAGCAAAATCCGATCAATCAGAATGGCTAAAACAGTAGTCTGTAGCTTGCCATAGAAATCTGACAGAAGCCTGTCAGCACAACATGAAATTGAGAAAATCTTCGAGGAAGAAGACTTCGGTTAAAAGACAACATACGTATACTGACCTTCAAAGTTCTCTACTTATGCATATATTCCTCTTATTCATAGCAAATATTTGGTGTTTTAGATTCTCCAAGATCAGTCTGAAGGTATTCCCTTGCTGCATTCAAAACTTCGTTTTCGTTATATCTTATTATATTCTTTCATTCACCAAATGGATGGGGCGGGGGTGGCTCAGTCGGTAGCTCGCCAGGCTCGTAATCTGTAGTTCCCAGGTTCGAGTCCCAGCTGGGTCAGCGTTGAGATTTATCTCCGCAAAATTCCCCGCCCTGCCCACGGTCAGTAGGGGACACCGATGGGCTTGGAAAGACCGCCGTCCGTCGGATGGGACGTTTAGCCGTGGCCCCGTGTGCGGGAGAGCCATACCCTGTGCACGTTAAAGAACACGCTGGATGGCCTTGACGGGAGGCTACCATCTGTCTCCCAACAGCTGTTCCAGTGGGTCCCCTCCCCAACCTTCTCTGAGCCTTCGGGGTCCATGTGACCTGGCCATTTAGCCCATGGTGTGCAAAAAAGTGCCGCTCAGAGGTAAAACAACCCAACCAAATGGACATTCAGTTCAAAGTTAAAACAGACTTCTAACGACAAAGAAAGATCCCATTTTGCAAAACTTTCCTCAAAAATCAAAATTTTCCCATCATTGCATTTCCCTATTCAGCGACCCAGGCACTCCCGTCTGACATTGGGACCTTTCATAACTCGCGTCCAACACTGCTAACTGCTCCAATGCCCATTCAAAAGCGACGCGCAGCGTTGAAATATGTAAGTGGAGAAAGGTTTTCCAAGGCAGAGGCAGAAAGGCAAGTGGCGTTATGGCCGACCTCCTCTCTTCTCGTAGAAGTTCGAAGAAGATAAGAGAACGATAAAAGAAATCCCCCTTTCTCATTTGTTATGGGAAGTTGGGGCGATGCGGCAGTTTGTTTCAGAGTCGGAACTAATGAAATTGCGTCGCCGTAAACGCTAACGATGAACTAAAAACTGATTTTGGAATGGTTCCCTTTCTCATCCCAGGAGTCTTTAAATCGGCGCATTAGTTGAAATATTCTCTATTGCTAAAACGCATAAAAGAGCTTCATTGCGAATATTTCTACGTGTAAAACAGATCCTGATATAAAATAATTGGGGGAGGGCCAAGAAATTCAGTCAAGCAGAAAAGTTTTAAAAGAGAGAGCCAAGAGACTGGATTTCATTGTAGTATAGCATTTCTTCCTCCGTTTAAAGGTCTTTAAAAAGATTCTTGAAAAATGCTTGAAATATACAGTAGCTCAAAAAAGTATCCAAACACTATGGTTGATTACAGAGTTCAGAAAAAATATCTGGCAACGATTTTTTTTTTAGAAATTAGTGATCTGAAACACGAAGATTGCCAGATACTAATTTCTAAAAAAGTCGTTGCCAGATATTTTTCTGAATTCTGTAATCAACCATAGTGTTCGGATACTTTTTCGAGCGACTGTAGGTGGTCATATTATTTTGATACTAGATCGTGTGGGCTCACTCACGGAAATATTGAGCGTGTGCAGTTACCGTTCAGTACGTGTACAGTTGCTGTACACGCTCCAGATATTTTTCCTGAATTCTGTAATCACGTGACACAAAGGTTGCCAGATCACTAATTTCTAAAAAAAAACGTTGACACAAAGGTAATCGGAGCGTGTACAGTTGCTGTACACGCTCCAGTTTGCTGTGAACGGTAACTGCACACGCTGTACCGTTCAGTACGTGTACAGTTGCTGTACACGCTCCAGATATTTTTCCTGAATTCTGTAATCACGTGACACAAAGGTTGCCAGATCACTAATTTCTAAAAAAAATCGTTGCCAGATATTTTTTCTGAATTCTGTAATCAACCATAGTGTTCGGATACTTTTTTGAGCGACTGTAGGTGGTCATATTATTTTGATATTAGATCGTGTGGGCTCACTCACGGAAATATTGAGCGTGTGCAGTTACCGTTCACAGCAAACTGGAGCGTGTGCAGTAACTGCACACGCTCCAGTTTGCTGTGAACGGTAACTGGAGCTTGTACAGTTGCTGCACATGCTCCAGATATTTTTTCTGAATTCTGTAATCACGTGACACGAAGGTTGCCAGATCACTAATTTCTAAAAAAAATCGTTGCCAGATATTTTTTCTGAGTTCTGTAATCAACCATAGTGTTCGGATACTTTTTTGAGCGACTGTAGGTGGTCATATTATTTTGATACTAGATCGTGTGGGCTCATTCGCGGAAATATTGAGCGTGTGCAGTTACCGTTCACAGCAAACTGGTGCGTGTGCAGTAACTGCACACGCTCCAGTTTGCTGTGAACGGTAACTGGAGCGTGTACTGTTGCTGTACACGCTCCAGATATTTTTCCTGAATTCTGTAATCACCTGACACGAAGATTGCCAGATCACTAATTTCTCAAAAAAATCGTTGCCAGAAATTTTTCGGAATTCTGTAATCAGCCATAATGTTCAGATATTTTTTTGAGCGACTGTACATCACTTTAATAATATTTTGCCACCGATGCCCTTCCCAACACCCTCAAAGGGGGATCCCCCTTGCTCCTCCCCCTTGCTCCTCCCCCTCTCCCACCTAGATCCAGCTGCTCTGCATGTAACGATAAGCATCATAATAGAGAGAAAAACTGATAAAAACTTTCATCCGTAGGATTCTGAGAAACGTTTGCTAACACATAGATCACAAATGTTTATGCTATAGTAACAATATTAAAATTCCGTAAAAAATCAAGTGTGGGTATATTTTATAGTTGAATGTTCCCCTGTAACGTACAATTAAATGTGAATTTTCTAAACCACAAGAGTTATACACAGAAGTGCCATTGAATTAGGAATAAAAGACGTTATCCAAATTCAGGACCACAAGTCCCCCATTTGCGCGCATGCGTGGCTGAAACTCTGGTCATATATAGCTGTCAGCTTTGGCTTCCCCAAGCATTCGTCGTGAGATGCGTAATGGGAAAGGCGCGGGATTAGCTGCATTTGACAGACGGCAGATCATAGGTGCCCCACGGATAGGACACTCAATCTCCGAAAATGTCAAAGAACTTGGATTTTCTCGTACGACAATATCAAGAGTGTTCCGGGAATATGAAAATTCTGGCAAAAGAAAAGCACCCGGATAAACTTCAAAGGACAACAAGCTTTGAATAATCGTGGGGCTTCGCCGTCTGACCCGCATCGTACTGACCGATAGGGACCAGACATTATCTGAAATCACCTCCCATCTTGAACGCGGATTCCAGCCGGGAAGTCAGTGCATGGACCGTGCAACGCTCACTTCGTCATCTCGGCTTCGGGAGCCGCCGAGCAACAAGAGTCCCACTTCCAACGGCACGACACCAGGCTCAACGCCATGCCTGGGTTAAAGAACATTGAAACTGGACCATCGAAATTTGGCAACGGATAGGATAGCCTGGAGTGATGAATCCCGATTTAAACTTCATCACGCCGATAGGAGACTGAGGGTATGGCGCCAACCCCATGAAGCCATGGATCCTGCATGTCAGGTCGGAATAGTACAAGCTGGTGGTGGCTCAGTGATGGCCTGGGTGTCTTCAGTTGGACGTTCGTGGGACCTTTGGTACGTGTACCGACGACTCTTGATGCATCTCGATACATAGAACTCATGGCTGACCATTTACACCCATTTATGGCATCCCAATGGAGATGGCGTCTTCCAGCAAGACAACTATTCATCTCACAGGTCCAGGTTGGCTACTGCATGGTTGCAGGAGCATTCTGCTGACTTTGAAATAATGAATTGGCCACCTAGAAGCCCAGATTTTAATCCCATCGAAAATATTTGGGATGCCGTCGAGCAGAGTGTTCGGGCCCGTGTCCTATCAGCGACGACCTTGAGAGAATTGTGGACAGCTCTGGAGGATGCATGGGTCGCCATACCTGTGGAACATTTGCGCAAGCTTGTGGAGTCCTTTCCTCGTCGTGTGACGTCCGTTATCAGGGCCAGAGGGGGTCCAACACGTTACTAGGTTGCTATTCCTAATGCAATAGCACTTCAGTGTAATTCGAATTTGATTCCAGTAAAAAAAACATTTTGTATTAAACTCATTTAGATTTCATTAAGAACACCATAAGGTTTGCGAAATTAACCCAAATATTTGCGGCACATAAAGAGGTAATAACAGAAGAACGCTGTCTGCGTCGTCAATATTATTAAGCCAGTGGTTAGTGTACTTAGCTATGATGCAAAGGGCCCCGGGTTCGAATCCGTATGAGATATCGATGCTTCTCGTGTGATTTTTTTTTTTCTTTTTCACATCGCCTTCCTCAGATTTTCTTCATAGTTTACTATACTGACAGATTCCTCTCGAATCTCTGTGGCAAGAGCAGCTGCTTATGGGATGATTTGTCTTTTTCAATAATTAATATGTTTTAAAGCATATTTGCTTTATTATTATTTCATTCAGATACTAAAAACCTAGGTGCTAAAAAAAGATGTTTTGGGGGTTTGAAACAATGAAATTTAAAGTTTGAGTATAACTACTATTATAATTGGATGGTTTTAATTGCCACTTGGACTAATTCTTGAATATGCTGCACTTTCTTACTCTGTAGCTATGGGCGACATCTTTATGCACATAATGTTTTATTGGATAATCACATCCAATAACCAATATCGAAAATTCTCAAAACCCTTTTAAGATTATTTCTGCCATGGATTAGTAAATACTTTTCCAAATGACTCACTCTAGTGTGAGTTTCTGTTATTAACTATATGAACCAATTTCTAGATCAGTAGCCTAGAACTTCCTGGGTTAGATCCAAATGGTTCAAGAAGCTTCAGACTGCTCCTGTTGCACACTATTGGCATCATCCTGCAACTGATGTGCAGAATACGATTCCCAAGCCATTTTTTACCCTCCGTGTTTACGTCGCCATTTTTTACCCTCCGTGTTTACGTCGCCATTTTTTACCCTCCGTGTTTACGTCGCCATTTCCATAGTTGGTCGAGTCGCATAGTCCCCCGAAAAGCGTCAACAAGTGCAGCTGCCGAATTAGAGTGTCAACAACAGAAAAATAAAACTTGTTGCCTAGTTTTAAAACATAATGGAGAAAGAGAACAAGAAATGGAAACACAGAAGGATTATATTGATGGGAATAAAATGGTTCTGTGCCAAGAGCAAGATGATGTTGTTCGTCACAGGGATCTAAAGTGAGAGGAGTATCAAGATGAAACAATAGCCATATGAATGCAATTTTCTATTGCGAGCGGCCTCGGTGTTTAATGGCCAGAGGAGAGTGGAATTTCGGGATTGGGAGAGGGAGATTCACAACAGGAGTAGGAAAACCTAATGACCTCACGCGATGAATAATGCACCTTTGTAAATCAATGCTTTTATTAATGCAGCAATTACTGATATTTGTTGGAGAATCCTGAGATTTGCAGAACTTTCAATTAGCCATTGGATCTGCCTGGGATTTGGCTTCTTGCCCCCAGCTAGAATCTTCCCCCTCTCATTATAACAGAAGAAGGTGATTAGAGGGGCAGATTAGTGCAACCACTTTGGTGAAACAAAAGTTTCTCCCCCATCCAGTTTGTAAACGCCTCTTTTTGTGCCTCTTGGCATGAAAGAAACCAAACGATTAGGCAGTACCATTTCCCACTCTCGCTAGTGTGAAGGACTTAAACTGCCCAAACATTAGGGTAGTATTAGACTACACTCAAATAACGACATTGTCAGACGTGTATCAGACAGTGACTAGTGCAGTATTCATCAGTCTAGTGTGAGGCATCAGCCGTATACCGGAGGAGGAATTGGAAGCGCCTTTCATAGTGATTCTTACCCTATGGAAGCGAATAGTCGGTAGGCGCAATTTTATTATCTAATGTCTTCCTCTTCTTAGTCTGTAAATTATCTAGATTTAAAGTACAGTGCATTATAGATAGGAGTATATTTTTAGGTCAGTTTCATTTCACAGTGAGTTTAGAGTGTCATCTCTTTTCGGTTGTATAGGTGATCTCATCAATTGTCTATAGTAGTGGTTCTCACTCCCTGGAAATGTGTATGTAACTGGCGTACCCCTTGTATAGATAGATAAAACTATAGTTATAATATAACAATGGGAATAAAATAAAACATATGTATATATACATATTTTGTATTCATAAATTACATATATCGATAAACACAAAAAAATGATATAAACAATTTAACAAATCTTATAAAATTATAAACATTTTACTGGGAATAGACTTTTGAGCTCTCACGGCGTACCCCAAAAACTTTTGGCCGGGGATGGCTCAGTCGGTAGCGCGCCAGGCTCGTAATCTGTAATTCCCAGGTTCGAGTCCCAGCTGGGTCAGCGTTGAGATTTATCTCCGCAAAATTTCCCCGCCCTGCCCACGGTCAGTAGGGGACACCGATGGGCTTGAAAAGGCCGCCGTCCGTCGGATGGGACGTTAAGCCGTGGTCCGTGTGCGGGAGAGCCATACAATGTGCACGTTAAAGAACACGCTGGATGGCCTTGACGGGAGGCTACCATCTGTCTCCCAACAGCTGTTCCAGTGGGTCCCCTCCCCCAACCTTCTCTGAGCCTTCGGGGTCCTTGTGACCTGGCCATTTAGCCCATGGTGTGCAAAAAAGTGCCGCTCAGAGGTAAAACAATCTAATCCCAAAAACTTTTACCGCGTTCAGAACCCCTAGCCTATATAGTACGACAACTGTGAATTACTTATTATCTGAAGTTTAGCAAAATACGAGAAGGGATTAATCTGTTGTCATGTTTAAACTAAAATGAATTCATCGTCATTATTTTTAAACTCTTTTGCCAGTCTTACGTCGTGATTTCAAAGTGCGTTTTCTTGCCCAGCGAAGAGAGTCATACAAAGCTAATCGATCCAAAAGAAGGCATTAGACTGCCGCAGCACCTTGGGGTTCCAAAGCCTTGTGTATTCGGTTGAGAGGAGATGAACCCTGAAGGAAAAGGACGATTAGGCAGATGTACCCTATTTTATGTGAGACATTGAAATAGTCCATTTTGCTACATTCCCTGCTAGCCTTAATGGCTCGGTTCTAATTGACGGTCCCTTGAGTGAAAATACTATTATTTTTATTTTGCAACCACATCGTAGCAATATTAGCTTACTTTTAGATTCAGCCTTACTTATTAAGAGCATTTCTTATCATCTTTACCATTTTAATTCACCGTCGGTTCCCAGGTTAACTTGTGGGATTAACTGTGTGTGGGTTGGGTTGTTTTACCTCTGAGCGGCACGTTTTTGCACACCATGGGCTAAATGGCCAGGTCACATGGACCCCGAAGGCTCAGAGAAGGTTGGAGGAGGGGACCCACTGGAACAGCTGTTGGGAGACAGATGGTAGCCTCCCGTCAAGGCCATCCAGCCTGTTCTTTAACGTGCACAGGGTATGGCTCTCCCGCACACGGGGCCACGGCTTAACGTCCCATCCGACGGATGGCGGCCTTTCCAAGCCCATCGGTGTCCCCTACTGATCGTGGGCAGGGCGGGGAATTTTGCGGAGATAAATCTCAACGCTGACCCAGCTGGGACTCGAACCTGGGAACTACAGATTACGAGCCTGGCGCGCTACCGACTGAGCCACCGCTGCCCCAACTGTGTGTGGAGAAAGGGGACCCTTCGGCTACAATCTTCACAGTTTTCCTATCTTCCTGTGGGCTCTATACAGCAGCCATAACTTTTTGGTGAGCGGTATAGAGCTGCACGAAGCAAATCATATTCGATCACACATCGGCCTAGAGTACCACGTGACCCAACTTCTGGAGGCGTGCGATAAACCTCCAAGTGCAAACACAACTAATTACGATAGCTATGCGACCTTTGAGACACAGGATAATAATCAAAATAAAAATGATAAAAATAATGTATCATTTATCTCTCACTAGACCCCCACCAATATGTTATGAAAAGATTGTCAAGTAGATTATTTATTGTTTCCATCTATCTGAATTTTTCTAGGGGGAGGGGGGGATTGTACACTGCCTAACAAATTATTATGAACACTGCATTACGCACAAAAAATGGCAACATACGCCAAATTTCTTACTGATGTAAACAACCACAGATCTAGAAAAATTCGAGGGGGGGACGGTGGACAAGAGACTGGATTTCTTAATGCAATATAACATTTCTCACTCCGTTTTACAAGTCTTTAATAATTTTTATGAAAAATGCATCAGTAATATATTAATAATATATTAGATTATCAATAATATAATAGAATGCCAGTAATGCATTCTGAGGTGATATAGAACTTAACGATAATCATAAGGAACAATAATCTTAGTGAATGGAGAATGGCAACAGTATTTAAAAAAAACTTCCGCCAATCGTTGCAAATGCGGGAGAAAAATGGCTCTGATAGACTGGGACGCGAAACTTTTTGGCATGAACTGAACGGCCAAACAGAGCTGCGACAGGTCTCAGATGGGAGAGATGACAGCTAGCAGTACTCCAAAATCCATTTCAACGAGAACTAAGTGCAGAGAATTGAAAACTTTAACATTTGGGAACTGTATCATGATATACACGACGAAGAATTACATAGATGTCCCTAATAATTTGGCCAAGCAGTGTATGTTCGTGTGTGGAATGTACTCTAGAATATTAGCTTCAATTTTCCTGATTTCATAATTGCAAATATTGCTATTACAATTAAGTCAAGTTTTTGTTATTTTTCTTTTCAGCCAACAGAATTACCAAATCAAGTGATCTTCACATTTGATATAGATGAGTAAATGATGAAAGAGATTAAACAAAGATGAGACAAAAAAAAAGAATGAACCTTGGTGTCATGTCCCTCTAATTTATTTATTTATATTTATTGTTGCATTTTTATTGTATTTTTGCTGCTGTAAATATTTTATGTATTAAGTGTGTTTTTGGAAGTGCTATTTTGGGGATGTGACTCATAGCTGCTGTTTTCATGTCTGAGTTGGCTGTCTGCGCTGGCTGACGAGTCCAAAAGCCCTATTTGCGACCTTTTACAACTAGCCTGAGGCGCTAGTCGGACGCTGGTGTCACCACGAAGTTGCCAGATCACTAATTTCTAAAAAAAATCGTTGCCAGATATTTTTTCTGAATTCTGTAATCAACCATAGTGTTCGGATACTTTTTTGAGCGACTGTACATACTTGATAATAGTAACTTAAACATATTAGTATATAATATGAATTCAGATTTTACAGATAATAAATTTGATGCAGATGAGTAAATAGATATTTCACCTCTAAGTATATTTCTCCTTTTATATTTGTGAGAGGTGCTTTAGAATTTGATATTTCTAATATTTATTATATAATCAATCTAACATAAAAGCCCCTGGATATGATGGCATTAATGCACAAATGTTAAAAATTATAAGTTTCTATCATCTGGATATGCTGACATATTTAGTTAACGTATATTTGGAAAATGGAATTTTCTATGATGAACTCAAGTTTCTAAAATAATTCCTACTTATAAATTAGGAGATAAAAATATCGTAATGAATGATAGACCAATTTCAATTTTGTCAATTTTTTCTAAAGTTTTGATAACTATTATGAAAAACGGACTTTTTGATTTTTGGTAGCTAGGCGTAAACTGGAAGGAGAGCTGTGTACCAATCCCCAGTGATGATGCACAGAACCGGCCAGGTCTAGCACCTAATGTCCGACCCCGCCTTCTCGTGGAGCTGGCCGTTAGTACCTTTCAAAAGAGATATTCTCTTTTGGAAGGGAACGGAAGGGGATGGCTGCCAGTTCAGTATGGCCTACTGATCTGGTCATCTATGGCCACTTTTTTCTTTTTTTTCAACCCTGCTGAGGAGTGGTCAACTTCACAGGGTCCTGGTGCTGACCATTTATACCTACTAGACTGGACTTGTTTATGGATTTGAGCTTGATTATGGATCCTGGACTTGCTGCACTGGTGGGTCTCTGTTGAGGGAGAATCTGCCGCTGTGTTTTCTGTTTGCTTCTGGGTTGCCAGCTCTAAGTGAACAGAGGCATGGGATACCTTATATCAGCTGGTGGATAATCCTAATCAGAGGCCATCGCAGGTACCTGAACCTTACTTAGCTAGTTGGGCATCGTCAAGCCTAAACTGGAGTAATGTGTCTCAGGCAGGCCATATGGTTCTTGAAAAAGTCCACTTGAAAAGGTGGTGCCTGAAGTTCCTACCAGCATCGGTGACTTCAGCCTTTAGCGGAGGAGGAACAGGTCTTTGCCCCATTCCTGCGATCAGGGGGCTGTTTGATATTGTTGGCCCTACCAATCTCAATAAACCTAATTTCTTTAAAAATCCTAGTAATCATTTTCTCTCTGCAGGAACGTGGAACGTGAGGACATTACATACAGATTGTTCTCTTGATGTCCTCATGCAAGAATTCCAGCGCTATAACCTAGATATTCTAGGCTTGCAAGAGACCAGATGGACAGGTAAAGGTGAGATACTTAAAAATAACTTTAAATTTCTCTTTACAGGGAGGGAGGATGGAAAGCATCACCAAGGCGTGGGTCTGCTGCTCAGCAGACATGCTAGTGATGCTCTTCTAGGATATGAGTGCATTAATGAAAGGTTTCTTACAGCAAAATTTCAGACAAGCATTAAAGACTTGAATGTTATCTGCTGTTATGCCCCCACTGAGGATTCTGATGAGGATGAGAAGGATAGGTTTTACAGACAACTTCAGGATATTTTGAATTCTGTCAAGAAAGGAGATATTACCCTTGTTCTTGGTGACTTCAATGCCAAAGTTGGTACCGACTCTGACCTTTGGGGAGGAGTAATAGGCCCTTTTGGTATTGGTAGCTGCAATGGCAATGGGCAACGTCTCCTACAGGTAAGTAAACTAAATGGTTTCAGAATAACTAACACATATTACAAACACCGCGACATACATAAACACACATGGGTTTCACCTGATGGGCTGCATAAGAATATGATTGATTATATATTAATTAACAGCAAATGGGCTAGTTCTGTTAGAAATACCAGGGCATATAGGGGAGCTGAAATTGGATCTGACCATTACCTTGTTAAAAGTGTCTTGCAACTTAAACTTAAAAAGTGTTGTGCTAGGGTTAAAAAATTTACCTTTAATACTGAAGCTCTGAAAGACCCAGTTATAGCTAAAGCTTACCATGATAGGTTACTTAGTCATTATGACAGTCATGGTTTGCTTAATACTGAAGTTGAGGAAGAATGGGGCCATTTTAAACAGGCTTTTTTGGAAACTAACAGTACTCTTTTAGGGAAAAAGGAGCAGAGGAGGCAGAATTATTTAAGTGATAAGGCACTTGAGCTTATTTCAGAAAGAAGGAACTGCAGGAATGTCCTTAATCAGTACCCTACTAGTCCTAATAGAAAGCATTACAAAGAACTTAATAAACGTGTAAAGGGTCAGTTAGCTACTGATAAGAATCTTTGGCTTGATGGCCTTGCTGACAAAGCTGAGGAAGCAGTTAGACAGCACAACAGCAGAGAGCTGTACCAGATAGTTAATGTTTTGTGTGGTAGAAAACGAACAGGTATACAGGGATTGAAGGATAAACAAGGCAAGGTTATAGAAGGTGAGGATTCTGTCATGGCTAGGTGGGCTGAGCATTTCAGTGATGTTCTAAACAATGTGGTTAGTTCTACTCCCATTGTTTGCAATGATGATAGATGCATTGTTGGCTTTAATGTTGGCCCTATAACACAATCTGAAGTTAGTTTGTCTATTTCTAAACTTAAACTTCATAAATCCCCAGGGGTGGATGAAATTACTACAGAAATGCTTAGAGCTGGGAATGTTTCAGTTACCATTTGGATGACTGAAATTTTGAATAACTTTTATGATAAAGGCATGGTTCCTAAAGATTTTACCAGAGCTATTATTATCCCTATTTTCAAAAAAGGTGATCGCAGTTCTTGTGATAACTATAGGGGTATCAGCCTACTCTCCGTTCCAGGTAAAGTTCTTTCCATGATTGTGCTTAATAGAATTAAGAATGTGGTTGACAGTCAATTGCGTGATGAGCAATGTGGATTCAGAAGTGGTAGGGGATGTGTAGATCAGATATTTTCACTTAGGCAGATTCTTGAGAAATGTTTAGAGTTTCGGAAACCTTTGGTTGCTAGCTTTGTTGATTTCAAAAAGGCTTTCGACTCGGTTGATCGTCATAATTTGTGGTTGATTGTGAGATCATATGGTATACCAGACAAGTTAGTTAACATAATGAAAGCTCTCTATAATAACACTGAGTCATGTGTGAGGGTTGGTAAGTCTTGTAGCAATTGGTTTAGCATTACTTCTGGTGTTCGACAAGCGTGCATTTTGTCTCCTTCTCTCTTTAGTTTGGTTGTTGATTATGTTATGCGAAATTCACTTCAAGGGAAAGCTTTTGGCCTTAAATGGGCTGGAGATACGAAAATTTCTGATTTAGATTATGCTGATGATTTAGCCCTTTTGGCAAATGATGTTGATGAGATGAACTCTTTCATTCGAACTGTTGATGAGACTGGTAGTACAGTAGGTTTGGTTATAAACAGAAAGAAAACTAAAGTGATGAAAATTGGTCAGGCAGGTTGTGATTCAGTTAATCTGAATGGTTGCAGTCTTGAGCAGGTGTCACAGTTTAATTACCTTGGGAGCTGCGTAACTGATACTGGTGATGTGCGGCATGAGATTAACAGACGAATAGGTATTGCTGCCGGGACTTTTAAGAATCTATGGAGATTGTGGAGAAATAGGCGTATACACCTAAAGACTAAAATTAGACTGTATAATAGTTTGATTCTTTCTAGGGTTAGTTATGGTAGTGAAACTTGGACGCTGTGTAAGTAAGATAACAGGAAACTAGATGCTTTTGATTCTAGATGCTTACGCAGTATCTTGGGTATTAGGTGGTTTAACTTTGTAACTAATAATGAGGTTAGGCAAAGGAGTCTGCAACCTCCTTTAAGCAGCATATTGTGCAGAGAGAGACTCCGCTGGTTTGGCCATGTTGCCCGTATGGATAATTATAGATTGGCGAACAGGGTTATGAACAGTGTGCCTAGAGGCCTCAGAAGGAGGGGGAGACCTAGGATGCGGTGGGCAGACAATGTCAAACAGGACCTTGTTAGAATTGGTGTACAGTGGCCGGATGCAGCAGATGTAGCTCAGGACAGATATGCTTGGAGAATTAAACTGCGCGGTCTGGTTGGACCTCCGTAGCCCATGGCTGCTTGATGATGATGATGATGATGATGATGATGATGATGATGATGATGATGATGATGATGATGATGATGATGATGATGATGATGATGATGATGATGATGAAAATCAATATTTTCAATAAGTCGCAGCATGGGTTTAGAGGAAAACTAAATTCTGAGCAAGCAATTTTAGATCTAACAGGCAAAAATTTTAAATGTGTTAATGAAAACAAAAAAATATTGTTATATTCATAGATATAAAAAAGCATTTGATTTTGTTGATCACTTTATATTCAAGGAACTATATAAAAGTGGAATTGTCATTTTTGGTTCGAAAGCTATTTAGAAGGAAGAAAGCAGGCAGTTCAAATAGAAAATGTTTTAAGTAATTTTCGTATTGTCAGAAAGGGAGTTCCTCAGGAATCAGTATTAGGATCTAGACCGTTTTTGATATATTTGGAAGATTTTTGTCATTTAAATATAGCGTTCCCTTACGTGTTATGCTGATGCTAAAGCAATAATATACTCTGGTTATATAATAAATGACCTTTTAAAAGAAATTGAGTATGATCTACAATTGATCCATAACTAGTTTTCAGCAAATAAATTAACTTTAAATATACAGAAAATTAAATTTATATATTTTGAGCTAAAAAATAGTAATATCCTTATACACATGAAATACCATAAACAAAACTGCCTTTTCCTCCAAAACTGCAGCTGTCCTGTTTGAGATAGAGTTTGCAGCTTTAAATAATTAGGCGTGCATCTGGATTCGAACTTAAAAAACATCACTCAAGCAAGCATTTTGACAAAAAAATTAAGATATATTCTGTTTAGATTTTATTATTTAAAACCTATTGTACCAAAAAATTTAATTGGACTATACTATGCGTGGGTTTATTCTGTTATTCAGTATGGATTATGCAGCTGGGGAGGTGGATAAAAAAATAATCTTCATAATTTGATTTTAATTCATAAAAAAATTATAAACTAGTCTTTAACCTTAAACACGATACATTTTTATAGCATTAGGGAAATATACATATGTAAAATTCTCTTATTTGCATATTTAAACAGATATATTGGTTCCCATCCTTCACGGCCCTTGGTAATTCTACGCGAGTTGGCTTGTCATACTGAGTTTTATTTCCACATAAAAATGTGATAAAAAGGCATTTTGTTTTTCTAGCTCCTAAAATTTACAATAGTTTAGATTTATATATTAGAAATGAAATTAGTTTAGCTCGCTTTAAATATAAAGTAAAAAAAATATATTTTTGATATTATTAATTTGGAACATTTTTTGAAATTTTGAATATCTATTTCCTTTTGTTACTCTTAAGGTTGTTGGGTGTCCTTTGAAATGATTATTTGACTTGATGATTTGGAATTAAATATTTAATGGCATATAATTTGTAAATTCGAAACATTATTTCATTATTAGAGCTAAATCAACGGATGTGTTGCCACATGTTATAATTCTTACTCATTCTCGAAACCTGGATGGGCATAAGGTGCCCCTTGGTTCTCGACATTGTTAAGTCAAAAAACGTTTCCTGTCTTTTCTATGTTGTTTTCCTTTTTAACATTACTATTTTCTTTGTTTATTAGTAATTGGTGTTATTGTTTTGTTCTTTACAACTGTATTTCTTTCCTACAATATCATATATAGCTGTTAATGTAATATGAATTTCATCATCATCATCATCATCATCCTCAAGCAGCCATGGGCTACGGAGGTCCAACCAGACCGTGCAATTTAGTTCTCCAAGCAAGTCTATCCTGAGCTACATCTACTGCATCTGGCCACTGCACGCCAATTCTAACAAGGTCCTGTTTGACATTGTCTGCCCACCGCATCCTAGGTCTCCCCTTCTTTCTGAGGCCTTTAGGCACACTGTTCATAACCCTATTCGCCAATCGATAATTATTCATACGGGCAACATGGCCAAACCAACGGAGTCTCTCTCTGCATAATATGCTGCTTAAAGGAGGTTGCAAACTCCTTTTCCTAATCTCATCATTAGTTACAAAGTTGAACCACCTAATGCCCAAGATACTGCGTAAGCATCTGGAATCAAAAGCATCTAGTTTCCTGTTATCTTGTTTACAAAGTGTCCAAGTTTCACTACCATAACTAACCCTAGAAAGAACCAAACTATTATACAGTCTAATTTTAGTCTTTAGGTGTATACGCCTATTTCTCCACACTCTCCATAGATTCTTAAAAGTCCCAGCAGCAATCCCTATTCGTCTGTTAATCTCATGCCGCACATCACCATTATCTGTTACATAGCTCCCAAGATAATTAAACTGTGACACCTGCTCAAGACTGCAACCATTCAGATTAACTGAATCACAGCCTGCCTGACCAACTAGTTCTGTTAGGAATACCAGGGCATATAGGGGAGCTGAAATTGGATCTGACCATTACCTTGTTAAAAGTGTGTTGCAACTTAAACTTAAAAAGTGTTGTGCTAGGGTTAAAAAATTTACTTTTAATACTGAAGCTCTGAAAGATCCAGTTATAGCCAAAGCTTACCATGATAGGTTACTTAGTCATTATGACAGTCATGGTTTGCTTACTACTGAAGTTGAGGAAGAATGGGATCATTTTAAACAGGCTTTTTTGGACACTAACAGTACTCTTTTAGCAAAAAAGGAGCAGAAGAAAGCAAAATTATCTGAGTGATAAGGCACTTGAGCATATTTCGGAAAGAAAGAACTGCAGGAATGCCCTTAATCAATACCCTACTAGTCCTAATAGAAAGCATTACAGAGACCTTAATAAACTTGTAAAGGATCAGTTAGCTGCTGATAAAAATTTTTGGCTTGATGGTTTGGCTGACAAAGCCGAGGAAGCAGTTAGACAGCACAACAGCAGAGAGCTGTACCAGATAGTTAATGTTTTGTGTGGTAGAAAACGGACAGGCATACAAGGATTGAAGAATAAACAAGGTAACGTTATAGAAGGGGAGGATTCTGTCATGGCTAGGTGGGCTGAGCATTTCAGTGATGTTCTAAACAATGTAGTTAGTTCTACTCCCATTGTTTGCAATGATGATAGATGCATTGGTGGCTTTAATGTTGGCCCTATAACACAATCTGAAGTTAGTTTGGCTGTTTCTAAACTTAAACTTCATAAATCCCCAGGGGTAGATGAAATTACTACGGAAATGCTTAGAGCTGGGAATGTTTCGGTTACCACTTGGATGACTGAAATTCTGAATCTCTTTTATGATAAAGGCATGGTTCCTAAGGATTTTACCAGAGCTATTGTTATCCCTATTTTCAAAAAAGGTGATCGCAGTTCTTGTGATAACTATAGGGGTATCAGCCTACTCTCTGTTCCAGGTAAAGTTCTTTCCATGATTGTGCTTAATAGAATTAAGAATCTGGTTGACAGTCAATTGCGTGATGAGCAATGTGTATTCAGAAGTGGTAGGGGATGTGTAGATCAGATATTTTCACTTAGGCAGATTCTTGAGAAATGTTTAGAGTTTCGGAAACCTTTGGTTGCTAGCTTTGTTGATTTCAAAAAGGCTTTCGACTCTGTTGATCGTCATAATTTGTGGTTGATTGTGAGATCATATGGTATACCAGACAAGTTAGTTAACATTATGAAAGCTCTCTATAATAACACTGAGTCGTGTGTGAGAGTTGGTAAGGCTTGTAGCAATTGGTTTAGCATTACTTCTGGTGTTCGACAAGGGTGCATTTTGTCTCCTTTTCTCTTTAGCTTGGTTATTGATTATGTTATGCGAAATTCACTTCAAGGGAAAGATTTTGGCCTTAAATGGGCTGGAGATACGAAAATTTCTGATTTAGATTATGCTGATGATTTAGCCCTTCTGGCAAATGATGTTGATGAGATGAACTCTTTCATTCGAGCCGTTGATGAGACTGGTAGTAGAGTAGGTTTGGTTATAAACAGAGAGAAAACTAAAGTGATGAATATGAATTTAGAAGCAAATAAAATATTATAAGACCACCCCTACTAAGACTGAAGTTACTGCTGACACAACACATAAAGTTAGACTGCTTGGCATAGTAGCTAACTCTGTGACCACTCTGCTATTCCTTCGAAATACTGCTATGGTTTAGCACAAGATGTTATTGGAAATCAAATTAACATCGGATGAAGCAAAGATACACTTGATAAAATTTTCATTTAAAAATATGCTAAAATTAAACTGACTGTTTGAAAAAATTCCATTTTTTTTAAGAAATCACAAATAAAATTATCGAAGTCTACTATATAGTTTAGAGATTTTTAGATAATTTCAAAAATAAATACGGATTTTTAAAGTAATTATACATTTTTTATTTGATAATAAGTTTGCAATTTATTTTTCCAAAGAAAAAAACCTTAGTTCAAGACTACGAGCAAAGCCTGCTAGTAACACATGGTAATCTAAACACACGGTGAGTGAAAAACAGCGGAGTGCATTAGTAGCAGAAAAAATCAATACAACTGCATTAAAATATAATTTCAATGTTAAATGTTTCATAACATAATAAAAAACAACACTCACTACATCTCAGTTATTGCAACCTCATAATCACTACTTAAAAATGGAATATTTCAAATCATCAGCATCCATTAAAATATTCAGAGGCAATTAGGGCAATTACAATTATTCAAGCCTTGTATTCATGACGCTCTCATAAAAGCGCTGATCTTTCAGGTTGCATTAGGGACATTAGCAACAGCTTTAACGCTACGTCATTTCGTGTATCCTGGTTTAAATGTCTCTAGGAGACAGTAGCGCCATCACTAATCGATTTAGAGAACTGATAAGATCGAGAAGTTTTATCATTTAGTGCAGGGATGAGCAACTGAAGCATGTATGTGGTCAGAATCGATCTTCAACGAAATTAAATGAGCAATACAATACACGCATACACTGAGATGTCAGTTTATTAGGTATACCTACCTAGTAGCGTGTTGAGTCTCCTTTGGCCTTCAGAACAGCCCGGATTCGCCGGGACATAGAACTTACAAGATGCTGGATGCTTTGTGCAGGAATGTTGTACTATGCGCAAATGACTGTGTCGCACATTTGGTGCAAATTTGGACGGCTGCACAGTCTCCTTCAGAACAGCCCTTTTTACCTCATCCCAAAGGTGCTCAATAGGGGGGTGAGGTTGGCTCAGTCGGTAGCGCGCCAGGCTCGTAATCTGTAGTTCCCAGGTTCGAGTCCCAGCTGGGTCAGCGTTGAGATTTATCTCCGCAAAATTCCCCGCCCTGCCCACGGTCAGAAGGGGACACCGATGGGCTTGGAAAGGCCGCCGTCCGTCGGATGGGACGTTAAGCCGTGGCCCCGTGTGTGGGAGAGCCATACCCTGTGCACGTTAAAGAACACGCTGGATGGCCTTGACGGGAGGCTACCATCTGTCTCCCAACAGCTGTTCCAGTGGGTCCCCTCCCCCAACCTTCTCTGAGCCTTCGGGGTCCTTGTGACCTGGCCATTTAGCCCATGGTGTGCAAAAAAGTACCACTCAGAGGTAAAACAACCCAACCCACAGGCAGCCGATCACTGATATTTTTTTTGCTTTTCACATCATTCTCGGTAAACCCTTGAAACAGTCGTGCGTGAAAAGGCCCAGGAAGACAACCGCTTGGGAGATGCTAGAACCGGCACGCCTAGCACCAGCCATCATGCCACGTTCAAAGCCACTCAGGTCGCTCGTGGTGTACAGTCGCTCAAAAAAGTATCCGAACACCATGGTTGATTACAGAATTCAGAAAAAATATCTGGCAACGGTTTTTTTAGAAATTAGTGATCTGGCAACCTTCGCGTCACGTGATTACAGGATTCAGGAAAAATATCTGGAGCGTATACAGCAACTGTACACGCTCCAGTTACTGTTCACAGCAAACTGGAGCGTGTGCAGTTACTGCACACGCTCCAGTTTGCTGTGAACGGTAACTGCACACGCTCAATATTTCCGTGAGTGAGCCCACACGATCTAGTATCAAAATAATATGACCACCTACAGTCGCTCAAAAAAGTATCCGAACACCATGGTTGATTACAGAATTCAGAAAAAATATCTGGCAATGATTTTTTTAGAAATTAGTGATCTGGCAACTTTCGTGTCACGTGACACGAAGTTGCCAGCTATTTTTTCTGAATTCTGTAATCAACCTTAGTGTTCGGATACTTTTTTGAGTGACTGTACCTAATAAACTGGCATCTCAATGTGTAGTTGTTCCCATTAGAAAGGAAAAACTTGGGCTGCTGCACTGCATTTTATTATTTGTTTTAAGGGCGATAAAAATCAGTTTGAGAGAAAATCGGTGAAATTTTTTGTGTTTATTCTCTGTAACTTGGGTCGTTGTTGTCGGGTTGCTTTATCTATGAACGACACTTTTTTTTTTTGCACAGTGGCTTAAATGCTAGGTCACAAGGACTATAAGGACTCAGAACTGGGTATTGTATTTTTACTTTTAGTTTTTATTTAAATTTTCTGTGCGTGTATGTGGGGGGGGGGGGGGAATTAGTTAACAATATGCATTTTTTGGCTGAAAAAATATAAAATATTGCAATGTTTTTTTTTTATGATTTGTAAGGTCTTTATCAACGAATTATGATTTTGCAAATATCCCTTTGAAATTCTACGAATTCCTAGAAATACTACACTTATCAAGCTTTACTACAAATACCGTAAGATCTAAATAGCTCTACTCAAGCATTATCATAAGTAATATGACCCCTTATAATGCGTAAATAGCATTAAATAACAATTTATGTCTACTAGTTATATATTATATATTTATGCACTGATGCTTATACATATAAATGAAATATTCCAATCTTTATATATCTTGCTACGAAATGTTTTTCCCTCATATGAATAATTTACCCCTTTTTATTTCCTAAAATTAACTTGAAATATACATACAATTTATGTTCGGCCATATAATGGGAAACATTTCTTACTGGCTTGGCTGACAGTTACTCCGTTTAGGCGTGTCTGCAAAATACAGTCCTTACATAAGCTTTAAACAATACAAGGACCAAAGCAATTTTGCTGTCTTGTTGAATCTCCTTTCAAAAACATATTATAATGCTTCACTTCAATAAAAAAACTTCAAAACATTCATAACAAAAGAAAAATAGTTAATTAATTCATCTCAGTAAAACTTTCAAGCAATTTCTCTATTAAAATAAATTAATATGTCGTTCTACATTTGGGGAGGAAGAGTTCTTTTTCGACACTGTTTTTTTCTGTTCCCCTATCCATCATGGAAGTTCTCTTCAGCTTATTGCATCTGCAATATATGCAATAGAGAGAATAGTGAAGAAAGGCCATTAACTAAAAGAATATCTGCAGAATGCTAAAAATAAATAAATTGTTTCTCAAGCTGCTGCTTGTTACGCAGGTGTGACAATAAACCATCACTATAACACTTCGGGGATAAGATCTGTGTGGAGGGATAGATTTTATAATTCAAACAAAATCCCAACTTTCTCAACTAATATCTGAGACTGACTTTAAACAACTTGCAAATTCAATTATGCTGTTATTTTCCCTTTGTATCTGTCTATCTGCTTGTAGAAAATTAACCTTTTTCTTGTTTTCAAAGGTAAATTTTTTTGGTTAAATAGGTAGTGATTAAATATTTACGATTTGCATTACCAAAACTTCCAATAGCTTTAACATCGCCCCCTAACGGGGAAAAAGTTGGAAAATGCCAAAACTTTAAGTCATATTGCAAACGATTATTTATGCAAGAAATCGGAAATTTTGCGGATAGAGAGAGAGGATTTGATCCTTTACTCTTAATGGGGGTGAGGGTGAAACGCAGCTTTTTTTTAGTATATGAGGTGAACGGAATATTCTTTTTAGTGTTTTATAGATACTAACAAAACATTACTGTTCACATTTTCCAATCATCCATTAATTCGAATTAGCACTGCTAAATGATGAGCAAATCGGAAAAAGAAAAACCTCATTCTCTTCGAAATATCCCATATTCCCCAAAGCGATATGCTATTCTTCTAGTTATATTGCTTTAAATTAGCATAATGTTGAAAACTGTTTTTAACAAAAGAAGTCGAAATATTTCCCGCTTCCTTTCTTGGTGCACGCCTCAAACGAGTCTCACTTACCAACTGTTGCCAACTCTCGTTGTATAAAGTTATAAATAATTGGTTCTACAAAAAAAACCGAGAGGCGATTTGATTCTTCCATAAAATAAATACTTTTCTCCCATGATTACTTTGTCTTCACTTTTCTTATAAAAAAAGTTTTCATATCCGCACTTCTCTGACTACTTGCATTGATGTATAAAATAAATAAATATTTATATTATAATACCTAGCATCTGATCTCTCCCGCAGACATCTCGTTTTGTGGCTAGCGTGGAGGAAAGCTGCGAGTCATTTTTCAGTCTCCTAGTTTCTTAGCTATCACCGAAACTTTCCGTTCGTCTTATACCGAAGCAAAATCACTTTCCTCGATTCATTCCAGCGAAAGCAGATATGTTGTCGATGGCCCGGCGCTGCATCGCTCGTATCGTTACACTGCATGGGTTCTTTATATGGGTGTCGCAGTTTATAAAGCAGACAATGCTCCCACCGCAGCAAGACTGGCCCCAAGGGAGATTTATGTATTGAAAAATGTGCAGCCGAAACACGTGGCTTTTGCTAGCTCTCTCTGCTTCCAAGGGAACATAAATGGCAGACGAGATGGATCGTCGGTATACACGGTTTCGGCTTCCTTGTTATATCCTGGCTTTTTGGTCTTTGCTCTGTTGTCGTAACGCCCAGTCATAACACCAGCTGACGTCATCCTAACCTCAGACAAGGAAGGATAATGCAGTGCCATTTCACATGTGTCACAATGAATACAAAGCATGTGTTGCTTTTAATGGATGAGGACTAACAGAAAACTATACTAAGAGGGAACTATTATTAAATTGTTCATTAAAGTAAAATAATAATTCGCTTAGGCTTAATGATATGTCTGTAGATATTTGCGTTATTTATTTATATTACCATTACATTCAGCATTGTCCACCTCTACTAACAGCCATTGTTTAATATCACGGTCAGCACACACCTGGGGAGGGGGGGTGGTTCAGTCGGTAGCGGACCAGACTCATAATTTGTAGTTCCCAGGTTCAAGTCCCGTCTGGGTCAGCGTTGAGCTTTATCTCCGCAATATTACCCTCCCTGCCCACGGTCAGTAGGGAACACCGATTAGCTTGGAAAGGCCACCGTCCGTCGGATGGGACTTTTAGCCGTGGCCTCGTGTGCGGGAGAGCCATACCCTGTGCACGTTAAAGAACACGCTGGATGGCCTTGACGGAAGGTTACCATCTGTCTCCCAACAGCTGTCCAGTGAGTCCCCTGCCTCCCAATCATATCTAAGCCCACGATGTCTATGACCTGACCATTTGGCCCATTGTATGCAAAAAAGAGAGGAAAAACAACCCATTTCAAGACAAAACTTACCAGCAGCCATTGTTTAATACCACGGTCAACACCCACCAGGAGTCATAGTTTAATATCAGGGTCAACACTCATCAGCAGCCATTATTTATCGTTCTTCAAACTTTTTTCTTCGCTGCTAAAAAGAAGAAATCGCTTTTCCGAGGCCTTTAGACTGAAAAATCGAGACTGGCAAAGTAGATATGTTACCGCTAAAGCTCGAAAGCCGTTAATGTGCACATTACCTAGCTAATCTGCAGATTAACTGATTTGCTCCGTTAACGTGCGGAATCAAGAGTTTTCCGCATTTTACCTAGGTAATGTGCACATTAACGGCTTCCATATCGTTAAAGTTCAAAAATTTGTTTCTCTCATAGTGGTGAATCTCTTGAATATGAATCTTCGTGTCACGTGATTCACTCGTCCGCATTATAAAAAACGCCCCGGATGAGCGGAGGCCAAGTGAGAACGAATCGGTAAAGTGATTCATTCTTGATAACGAATCACTAAAATGATTCGTTCTCACTTGGCCTGCTCATTTTGGGGGCGTTTTTTATAATTCGGACGACTGATTCATGTTGACAGAGGGATGACCCTGGTTTCAACTCTACTCTCGGACACTAGATAAATAACATTATGTTAATTTAAGCGTACAGAAACGTTCCTGTTGTTCGAGCAAAGATCTTATTTTCACTTTAACGAGTGCCTAGTAGGTAATGTGCAGATTATCCAGGTAATTTGCAGATTACCTAGGTAATTTGAGAAATGAAACAATTTTCCGCACGTTAACGGATCAGCCTAGTTAATCTGCACAATACCTAGATAATCTGTAGAATAACTGATTTCTGCACTTTAGCGGTAACAGATATACTCATTGGCTTTTTTTTATTTTTGTATATTTGTTACTTAATATAAATAGATTCAGTTTCAACCAGATATTAACAATGATGAGTGCGTAAGCCTTACAAAGCAGAAAAGACATGGATTTCATTATTCGTTTATTGTAATTCATTTATGACAGGAATGTGTTTCAAAATATAATTTCGAAAATTATACTTTGATGTGATGATTCGAATGTGTTTCAAAATATAATTCGAAATAAGATTTTATTCTTTTATTTATACTACAAAATTCCAAGTTAAAATTTAATATGCTGCCGCTCTTTCCAAAGAACTTCACGCCCCCGTTAGAGTGTCATGGCCCCACACTTCGAAAAACCCTGCTTTAATAGCATTTAGGCTATTCTTGTGTTTTCATTTGCCATTTGTTTCATCCTATCACAACTTTATCGACGTTTTCAATTTCATCACAAACCTTATAACAAACCGTTTATTTCCTTTTTTTGTCTTGCATTAAAATTTAATATAAAGTAACTAAAATATTTGAGGTAACTGCTCAGTATGATGGGTCAAATATTCCTTAGTTATAATTGAATGCTCAAAATACGGCAGAAGAGGACAGGTTGGGTTGGGTTGTTTTACCTCTGAGCGGCACTTTTTTGCACACCATGGGCTAAATGACTAGGTCACAAGGACCCGAGCGCTCAGAGAAGGTTGGGGGAGGGGACCCACTGGAACAGCTGTTGGGAGACATATGGTAGCCTCCCGTCAAGGCCATCCAGCGTGTTCTTTAACGTGTACAGGGTATGGCTCTTCCGCACACGGGGCCACAGCTTAACGTCCCATCCGAAGGACGGCGGCCTTCCCAAGCCCATCGGTGTTCCCTACTGACCGTGGGCAAGGCGGGGAATTTTGCGGAGATAAATCTCAACGCTAACCCAGCTGGGACTCGAACCTGGGAACTACAGCTTACGAGCCTGGCGCGCTACCGACTGAGCCACCCCCGCCCCCAGAAGAGGACAGACATTCGGCGCAAACATTTTCATTAATCCCTGAATTTATTGAAGGAATATATTGGAAGTCGAATGCATTGATACAATTATGTGAGAGTAATTATGTAAATATACAATGTGTGTAATCCATATAATAGTGATTCTTATGATTCATAATTGTAGTCATTAACAAATGTTTATTAGCTTTACTTTCAGTGATGAGCAGACATGAGCAGCATGATTAATACATGAGCAGTTCTCAGAGTAATAAATGTTCCATAAATCTGAGACAACGTTTCTTTTTAATCCCTAGAAAAAACTTAACCTTCTCTATAGCGAAGAGAGTGAGAAAGATGATCTTACGCAACTTGCAAGGGCGGGGGTGGCTCAGTCGGTAGCGCGCCAGGCTCGTAATCTGTAGTTCCCAGGTTCGAGTCCCAGCTGGGTCAGCGTTGAGATTTTTCTCCGCAAAATTTCCCCGCCCTGCCCACGGTCAGTAGGGGACACCGATGGGCTTGGAAAGGCCGCCGTCCGTCGGATGTGACGTTAAGCCGTGGCCCCGTGAGTGGGAGAGCCATACCCTGTGCACGTTGAAGAACACGCTGGACGGCCTTGAGGGGAGGCTACCATATGTCTCCCAACAGCTGTTCCAGTGGGTCCCCTCCCCCAACCTTCTCTGAGCCTTGGGGGTCCTTATGGCCTAGCCATTTAGCCCATGGTGTGCAAAAAAGTGCCGCTCAGAGGTAAAACAATCCAATCCAAACGCAACTTGCAATAAATAGTCGAATGTGTGGCGGCAAAGCAAATAGTGATGAAGACATGCATTCCACTGATACATGATTAAAGTCTTTCAAACACTAAGCCGTTGAAACTTTCGCCAATACCGCTTACGGACGGTATCGCATTTAAGAGAGTGAAGTGTGCTGCTTGGTGTGGTTTTACGATCGCAGAGCTATGTAATTCGAGAAAACGGATTGGAACTGGAGATTATTGAATTTTAGAATGTTTGGTATTTGTACGTTGAAAGAAAAATGCGATTCCTGCAATTCTTCGTTCACAGTGCGAACTTTCTCTATCTTTGAGGGTAAAACCAATAATCTGAAAATACGTATCAGAAAGGTGGCAAGAGATTCTCTTTGCCGCAGACGTTTGGTAGCAAGAGTGCTTGGAAAGAAAATCGTGTATCTTTTTTTCTTTCTGAATCGAGACTTAGGAAATCAATTCAAGCAAAAGCACTGCAGAGAAGAGAGCATATATCATTCCACAAGTGCTAAATTGGTGAAAATTATTTATTTTATACTGAAAGAAAGAACGGACTTTTTCTAATTAAATTTGTCCAAAAGGATATCCAAAGGGGAAAAGCCTAGGAATTGTGTGTGAAAGTAGGGGAGGGGGGAGCGAGAGTGTTTCAAAATTATTTCGCTCTTCAAAATACATTTTCATCATTTAATAGCAAAATTTTTAAACACAAAAGAAACTGAATTTTTTGCAAATTACTTTTTTGCGATCTTACTTCTAAATACGTATGGTATAATTGAATTGGCCATTGCACAACATTTCCTAAGCTTCTAGTTGCAAAGAACTTTTATGAAGGCCTCGATCAGACTGAAATCTCAGCTCGTATGTATGGCGTAATGTATCTAAAAGAATTCTTCCATTTGCTATTCATTAATACGTAATCAATTATATTATTATGCAACTCGTCAGTTAAAACCAATGCAATACCACTGTGCTGTTACAAGAACTTAACTACTACAGAAGCTGTTGAGAATTTATCTATTTATTGAACAGATTTTATAAAAGAAGTAAGTGTTAGGTATTCTAAAAACAATTTACCTACCTGAAGGAAAAATTTTTCATTGCTATGTCAAAAGTACATATCACTCATTTGTTGGGTTGGGTTGTTTTACCTCTGAGCGGCACTTTTTTGCACACCATGGGCTAAATGGCCAGGTCACATGGACCCCGAAGGCTCAGAGAAGGTTTGGGGAGAGACCCACTGGAACAGCTGTTGGGAGAGAGATGGTAGCCTCCCGTCAAGGCTATCCAGCATGTTTTTTAATGTGCACATGGTATGGCTCTCCCGCACACGGAGCCACGGCTTAACATCCCATCCGACGGACGGTGGCCTTTCTAAGCCCATCGGTGCCTACTGACCGTGGGCATGGCGGGGAGTTTTGCGGAGATAAATCTGAACGCTATCACTCATGCTCAATGGTTAGAATTAGGAAATTTGACACTAAATTCACACAAGAGAAACATCTCCTTTCTCCGCGTATTCAAAATATCCTGAATATATTATATCAGTGAAATGTATCCTCAGTTGGACCATAAGAGCAGGTGACATTAAAATATTTAATTCCTTTCTAAATTTATTGCGAATTAATGCAATCTAGCCAAAAAAAAAACACCACTAGCATTCTTAGCACCCCTACATGTTGCCTATACTTGTTATCATCACTTCCTGGGGCGGGGGTGGCTCAGTCGGTAGCGCGCCAGGCTCGTAATCTGTAGTTCCCAGGTTCGAGTCCCAGCTGGATCAGCGTTGAGATTTATCTCCGCAAAATTCCCCGCCCTGCCCACGGTCAGTAGGGGACACCAATGGGCTTGGAAAGGCCGCCGTCCGTCGGATGGGACGTTAAGCCGTGGTCCCGTGTGCGGGAGAGCCATACCCTGTGCACGTTAAAGAACACGCTGGATGGCCTTGACGGGAGGCTACCATCTGTCTCCCAACAGCTGTTCCAGTGGGTTTCCTCCCCAACCTTCTCTGAGCCTTCGGGGTCCATGTGACCTGGCCATTTAGCCCTTGGTGTGCAAAAAAGTGCCGCTCAGAGGTAAAACAACCCAACCCAACTCATCACTTCCTAAAGATACTATTTCAATAAATTAAAGATTTTTTTAAAAAATATCCCCTGTACCTATTTATTTAGTCTCTCACAAACTCTGAATGTCAAGATTATATCGCTGAAATCCTTGTGTGAGGACATCAGGAAAGTAATTTTGTTTGGAGTGTTTGCGTTCCACGTATCTAGAAAAGAAGCAACAGAATGTTAGAATGACTAAGAAAACGTTTGGAATCAATACGAGAGGTAAGGTTAACAACATCAAATAGCCCTTAATCGAAAGCAGGAGAAAAAACCTAAAGCAAAATCCTACGCCTGAAAAATGAATCAATTCTCAACTCGTTATGGAGCTTCTATGTCAAGTGTTTCGACTTCTGTGATAATTAAATATGTCTGTAGTCTCCAAACCTCTAGGTATAAAGGGAATAGAAACCTGGAATTTTGAAAGAAGATTAAGAGTAGCATGAGAATGTTCAGTGCAAAATATAAACTCGATAAGTTGAATGAGTGGTTTAGAAATCGCTATTTTAAATAAAAAGTCTTCCTACTCCGTTATGCATTCGTAGCTTCTGCACATTCGTAAATTCTAATCGAGAACTTGTCGTGAGTTTTTTTCTTCCTTCCTCTCGGAAGTAGCCCCAACCGTTGCCAGATCCCTCACATTCCCAAAGATGGTATTATATTAAGGTGTCCGATTGCAGGTGGGAACCTGGTTTTGTTCACCCAACATGGGGTCACAAAGGGCGAACCCGCGTATGAAATTTGAGATCAAGTATCTCGAGAATTACTGGGGACCTAAATGTAACACTTTCGTAGAACAAACGTAATTTGCGTAGAGACAAAACCACGGGCTGACCTCGGCAACACAGGACAATTCTTCTGTAATAGTCGCTAATATAGCGGTATAAAAGAAATTATTTTTCATTGTGTATTTTTACAATATTCTGAAATTAAAAACAGCATTTTCAATCGCTCACTTCCATAAACTATGCATAACAATAATGTATATTAGAAAATTATTTCACGCATAAGGTGTGGAACTATTTTAAGGTGTGGCGAAATTACATCTACGAATTGTTCTTGCAAGAACTCATGTGGGTGTGGCCTCTTTTCAGTGGTTATTGCCTTCTTCGATCTTCAGATTTCGCTGTTCTATTCTTTACCTGGATAGGAGTATAGCAGCAGTCGCGTCCTTCGAGGTCAGAGTTCAGTTTTCGATCTACGTGTGCTAGAAAGATCACACGTGGTTCCTAGGGGTGATTAGAGTCGTAGATCTCAAACGTTTCAGATCCGGTGTCGCATTTAAGGTCAAACAAAGGTTGGGGTGATGGCCGAGAAATTAAGTGGTGCTGAAAGTGATGATTAGATTTCTTGTAAGCGATATTTCAGATACATTTTTCGCATAATTTGCGATATTAACATCTAAAAGAGAAAAATAATATTTGTCAAAGAAAACACAAATTTGTTTTGTAGAAAAGATATAGATTTCTTTTCTCACTCTTAAATAATATAGGAAAACTAATAATTAATTTATATTTGCGTGAAACTTTTCAACCCTGCGTGCCAAAAATTAAAACATTTGATGATCATATTTAAATGGCGTTTCGAATACATAAATGATCCTTCTTATCAAAGGTAAGTCGCAATTATAATAATAAAATTATTTGGTTCATTTGAACAATACAGGAAAAATAAAAAGTTTTAAAATAAAAACAGTTTTACCTGTTATTTAGTGACTTTTTTTTTGTTGCTGTACTCTTGAAAAAAGTTCTTTTATAGCAAGAGTGCTTAAGTTGGGTTGTTTTACCTCTGAGCGGCACTTTTTTGCACACAATGGGCTAAATGGCCAGGTCACATGGACCTCGAAGGCTCAGAGAAGGTTGGGGAAGGGGACCCACTGGAACAGCTGTTGGGAGACAGATGGTAGCCTCCCGTCAAGGCCATCCACCGTGTTCTTTAACGTGCACAGGGTATGGTTCTCCCACACACGGCGCCGTGGCTTAACGTCCCATCCGACGGACGGCGGCCTTTCCAAGCCCATCGGTGTTTCCTACTGACCGTGGGCAGGGCGGGGAATTTTGCGGAGATAAATCTCAACGCTGACCCAGCTGGGACTCGAACCTGGGAACTACAGATTACGAGCCTGACGCGCTACCGACTGAGCCACCCCCGCCCCATAGCAAGAGTGCAATTCGTACATTTTAATGCTACACAAGCAGCACTGACATCATCAACCAATCTGTTTCTCTTGTCCATTTTCATGCTATTCAAAGTTGTTAGAACAAGTAAAACAATCAATCGACGTTAATTAACTTCAATTTTACCGTAGTTAGTAATTTTACTGGAGATAAATTTCCATTTTTAAACACAATAATATCAAACTAATAATTAACACTAGCAAACCTTAATCAATAATGAATCATAACACTACAAGCACGCTCA
This sequence comes from Ryuthela nishihirai, assembly GCA_038380435.1. Lineage (NCBI taxonomy): Eukaryota > Metazoa > Arthropoda > Arachnida > Araneae > Heptathelidae > Ryuthela > Ryuthela nishihirai. The sequence goes on from JAWZYU010000009.1 coordinate 19,414,454, forward strand.
AAATGTCGGTAAACACAACGCCATGGCTCGATTAAAAAAGAGAATAGAAGCAAGGTTTGCAGTTACTTCAAAACCAGTACAAGCCCAATGACTGCATTAAGTTTTTTGTTCACTTAACTCAATCATTTTGTCGATTTTCGTTCTTTAGAGTTTTTGTTTAATTTTTGGGCGATGCAAAATGTCAGTTTAGGTGTGTCAACAAAAAACAGCGCACGTGTCACCTTCGACACGCGTCATAGGTTCGCCATTATTGTCATATCGTTAATATTTTTTTAGGAGTGCGAATTATTTGATTTCATTCCTGCTTCTATCGAAGAACTTTCTTTAATAAGAATTCTTCAACTTAAAAACTGAGTATCTTTCGGATTTCAAATACCTAAGAATTCCTTTCTCCACTTCCAATAATTCACTGAGGAATAGATAATTCAGGATATTCTTTTATCTCCTCTTCTTAAAAAAAAAAATGAGGAAAAATAGTTTTTATAAAAAAAACCGGTTTGTTGCATTCAAATTATAATCTTCAACAGTGATAAGCACTTGTGTTCTAAGTTAATAACCAATGACGTAAATCCTTACCTTTTTTTTCTCCTCCGATGTCCAGATCACTTTTTGTTCTCATCATTAACGATGATGGTTAATGAAATCGCACGAAGCAGGAACATTTTTTTTTTCGCTTTGTCCGTGAACGCTTTTAGAGAGCCGACGAAAAGGTTTAATGGCGATGGAGCGATTGTTACCAGAGCCAGTAGCACTTAATTGCATCCCTTCCAAGAACCTCCTCCCCCCCCCCCCCCCCACACACCTTTTTTTTTTTGTTTCTCGTCGTTTTCGTGTAAAAAAAGGCGAAATTTGACAAAACTCGCATCAGTGTCTGCGAATAATTTAGAGCAAACAAAAATGTTTCGTTTATGACATCTCTTACAATCTACATTTTAGAGATTCCTTCGGAATTTGGAGTTCCATTTTTCACCTTTTTTTTTTCTTCAAAGCAGACAGAATCGATGCCTATCTCTAGAATTGGAGATCTAGAAAACGATTTTGTGTGTGTGTGTGTGTGTGTATTGTACATAATAGTTCACTGCATAGCTGTTTCTCTGATATGTCATATCTGGAATTTCCAAAACATAACTTCTCTTTGCGACTGCGTTGACTTCAGAAACAGGTTAATCGGAAAATAATGTGACTTTTTTAATTATTTTTCGAACCGCCATGTTGAAATTTTTTCTGATTTTTTCCAAGGTTTTATCTACTGCTGCAATGTACCATTAATTGAAAGCACCACTTCTGCTAAAATCCTTTTGTAAACTTAAAGATTTTGGAAAAAAATTAGAAGTTCGTATGATCTTCACTAATTGGCTCTAAATCTTCCGAGTAGGTGTATGGTGAAAATCCTTTAAAAAAGAACTACAATTTCTATATTTACATTCGCTCAAAAAAGTATTCGAACACTATGGTTGATTACAGAATTCAGAAAAAATATCTGGCAAAGATTTTTTTTTAGAAATTAGTGATCTGGCAACTTTCGCGTACGTACACAAAGGTTGCCAGATCGCTAATTTATAAAAAAATTGTTGCCAGATATTTTTACTGAATTTTGTAATCAACCATATAGTTCGGATACTTTTTTCAGCGACTGTACAAACTATAATTAAACAAATGGGAAATTTTTCTTTCTAAAACAATATCAGCTATTGAAAAATAGCGCACGAAAAGATTTCGTTAGATTAGGGGTTCTCAACGTGGGGTACGCGGTAAAATTTTTGGGGTACGCCGTGAGAGCTCAAAAGTCGCTAGATCCAGTAACAAAGTAAAAATAACCATTGTTATACTATAACTATAGTTTTATCTATCTATATAAGGGGTACGCCAGTTACATACACATTTCCAGGGGGTATGTGAAGCATAAAAGGTTGAGAACTACTGCATTAGATGATAAGTCGTCTCCTTCAAGCGATAAATGAATCTGCCACGGACGTTTTGGAACACCTCGAAGAGAGAAGCGAGGCAGGAGAGGTTACTGATTGTGATATGTCGCTTTATGTCATCATCATCATCCTCAAGCAGCCATGGGCTACGGAGGCCCAACCAGACCATGCAATTTAGTTCTCCAAGCAAGTCTGTCCTGAGCTACATTTGCTGCATCAGACCACTGCACACAAATTCTAATAAGGTCCTGTTTGACATTGTCTGCCCACCGCATCCTTGGTCTCCCCCTATTTCTGAAACCTTTAGGCACACTGTTCATAACCCTATTCACCATTCTATAATTATCCATACGGGCAACATGGCCAAACCAACGGAGTCTCTCTCTGCACAATATGCTGCTTAAAGGAGGTTGCAAACTCCTTTGCCTAACCTCATCATTAGTTACAAATTTGAACCACCTAATGTCCAAGATACTGCGTAAGCATCTGGAATCAAAAGCATCTAGTTTCCTGTTATCTTGTTTACAAAGTGTCCAAGTTTCACTACCATAACCAACCCTAGAAAGAACCAAACTATTATACAGTCTAATTTTAGTCTTTAGGTGTATACGCCTATTTCTCCACACTCTCCATAGATTCTTAAAAGTCCCGGCAGCAATCCCTATTCGTCTGTTAATCTCATGCCGCACATCACCATTATCTGTTATATAGCTCCCAAGATAATTAAACTGTGACACCTGCTCAAGACTGCAACCATTCAGATTAACTGAATCACAGCCTGCCTGACCAATTTTCATCACTTTAGTTTTCTCTCTGTTTATAACCAAACCTACTCTACTACCAGTCTCATCAACAGCTCGAATGAAAGAGTTCATCTCATCAACATCATTTGCCAAAAGGGCTAAATCATCAGCATAATCTAAATCAGAAATATTCTTATTTCCAGACCATTTAAAGCCAAAATCTTTGCAGTGAATTTCATATAATCGAAAACCAAACTAAAGAGAAAAGGAAACAAAATGCACCCTTGTCGAACATCAGAAGTAATGCTAAACCAATTGCTACAAGCCTTACCAACTCTCACACACGACTCAGTGTTATTATAGAGAGCTTTCATTATGTTAAATAACTTGTCTGGTATACCATATGATCTCACAATCAACCACAAATTTTGACGATTAACAGAGTCAAAAGCCTTTTTGAAATCAACAAAGTTAGCAACCAAAGATTTCTGAAACTCTAAACATTTCTCAAGAATCTGCCTAAGTGAAAATATCTGATCCACACATCCCCTACCACTTCTGAATCCACATTGCTCATCACGCAATTGACTGTCAACCAGATTCTTAATTCTATTAAGCACAATCATGGAAAGAACTTTACCTGGAACAGAGAGTAGGCTGATACCTCTATAGTTATTACAAGAACTGCGATCACGTTTTTTGAAAATAGGGATAACAATAGCTCTGGTAAAATTCTTAGGAACCATGCCTTTATCATAAAAGATATTCAGAATTTCGGTCATCCAAGTGGTAACCGAAACATTCCCAGCTCTAAGCATTTCGGTAGTAATTTCATCTACCCCTGGGGATTTATGCAGTTTAAGTTTAGAAATAGCCAAAATAACTTCAAATTGACCAATGCATCTATCATCATTGCAAACAATGGGAGTAGAACTAACTACATTGTTTAGAACATCACTGAAATGCTCAGCCCTCCTAGCCATGACAGAATCCTCCCCTTCTATAACTTTACCTTGTTTATCCTTCAATCCCTGTATGCCTGTCCGTTTTCTACCACACAAAACATTAACTATCTGGTACAGATCTCTGCTGTTGTGCTGTCTAACTGCTTCCTCGGCTTTGTCAGCCAAACCATCAAGCCAAAGATTCTTATCAGCAGCTAACTGACCTTTTACACGTTTATTAAGTTCTCTGTAATCCTTTCTATTAGGACTATTAGGGTATTGATTAAGGACATTCCTGCAGTTCTTTCTTTCTGAAATAAGCTCAAGTGCCTCATCACTCAAATAATTATGTCTCCTCCGCCCCTTATTTCCTAAAAGACTACTGTTAGTTTCCAAAACAGCCTGTTTAAAATGGTCCCATTCTTCCTCAACTTCAGTAGTAAGCAAACCATGACTGTCATGACTAAGCAACCTATCATGGTATGCTTTAACTATAACTGGGTCTTTCAGAGCTTCAGAATTAAAGGTAAAATTATTAACCCTAGCACAACACGTTTTAAGTTTAAATTGCAAGACACTTAGATCAGTAATGATTTTGTCTTTTTTATAGTAATTTGTCCTTAACTTTTCTGTTTGCTTATTTTGTTCATTTTGGGTCCTTTCGTTTTTGATTTCTTTTTATATATCAGAAGCTTTTAGTAGCTATAACAACATTATTCGTGGAAAGATGGAAATTAAGCGAATTTTGGTAGTTGGATCAGTCAACAAATTTGTAATAATTAAACTAAACAATTCGAACCCTTGAAAATTTTGTCAAAAGCTAGATCTACACAATAATTTTCAGCACTTAACAGTTGAAACAAAAACTGAACTAGGTAAACAAAATATGAAATGAAATAATTATCTTATTTAAGTTAGGCAAAAGAATTAGAAAAAAACCTATTTTATATGAGAATATTAGACACACATAAATAAACATATATGTATATATATCTCGTGGCACATGAAAGAGCGCACAATAACTTCCCAACTGTTTTATTTTCCTTTTATCTGGACGAATAGATTCAGTGTCAGATCCTTCGTCTTGACGCTCAAGCTACACTGAACTTATATTAATAATTGCATAATTACAAGCAGCTAATGTCTTTGCAACTCTAATGAGAATCGCCATCAAGAGGTTATTATACAAATCGCCAACTGCTCTAATTGCGGAAAATTGAACTAACGCTTTAGCAAAACAACTAACCTCGCCATTATTAATTCATCATTAATAATTCCATTATTTGGAGATTATTAATAATGGCTACGTCATTTAAAATTAATTGACTGCCACTTGGAATATCCTTGATAGTGACAAGCTTGATATATTATGTTTAAATGTCACCGGCGGAACTAAGAGGAGAGAAGAAGCGAAGAAAATGTGAGCAGAAAGTGTTAGAGGTAAGACGGTTCATCTTTGAATGGTTTCGAATAATGCTGGAAGACATCTTAGTGTGCGACCAAACGGAAAGCTGTTTGGACTTTTTACATTTTTAAAACTTTGTATGTCTTAAAACAAATCTGTTAATAACAACAGATTGCCGCCACACAGCAAACTGGGAAGCGTGTAATTACTACATACCAGAGTTTCTGATTTCTCGACAATTTGAAATTCTCAAGAATCAAGAATCCTCGAGAATTCGAGAAAAATCTAATTCTACATAAAATAATTGTTCTTTCTTAGATATTTTATTAAAATAACTGAAATTACAATTACTAACTAAACAACAAAATTGAATTTATTAACAAAACAAACATATTAACTAAATAACAAAATTGCAATTACTAATAAAACAACTTGCTAACTAAACAACAACGACTTAGAACACATAGACTGCTCAGATGGCGGCCATTACGAGACAATTTGAAGGGCTCGGCAGCCATGTTCATTTAGGAAAACGACAATCTATCTGACATTCATAGAAGCCCATAGAATGGCTGTGAGTGCCTAAAAGCTGGGTAGCAGTGGTTCTAGTCGTAGCAAAAGATTAAATATTTGCATATTCATATATATATATTTAATTCATTAAATAATTAAAATGCGAAAAGCAAAAAATACATTTGAAGAATTGTCTATAAACAGAAATTCCATCATATTTTTATATCTTAAATTTTTGCTTCGTTTATTTAAAAAAACAACTTCCAAAAGAAAATTAAATCATTTGGCAAAGTTATCACGAAGCTTTTGATTTATACACATCCATCAGAGAATTTTATAACTAGAATGTTAGCGAAAAAAAGGTAAAACACATACCACGATTGTTTTTCAAAGACAATTGGGAAAAGTAAATATCGTTCATTTAGCATTCCCCTTCCCGCTTATATTTATATTCTCATTTGGAAACTACCGCTGACAAATTCTTAAATGGTAATTTCTATTAATTAGTGTTCACATTATACTATAGAAGAGATTAATTTTTGCATTTTATTGAGCTGATTAAATGCATCAAAAATATCTTATTTCCATTTCCATTTTTTTTTTTTTATTTTATACTTAAATATTAATATATGCTTTGAATTTTGCATTTTTAATTCCCCGATAAAAAAAACATTCTGGTTTCAACTTTCCATGCCATAATAAAAATATGAAAAATAAACCGATTAACAAAAAAATTACTTTAAAATGGCGAACTGCTGATTTTCGAATGTGCTCTGGAAGAAAATTCTAATCGCTTTTTACAAGTTCATAAGACGTAATTCCATTTCCTTGTTTTATATCGATGGAACATTAAATTACACACCAAAAATTAGACATTGTCTGGGAGTTTAAAGTGTTTTATAAAGGAAAATAAAATGAGATATTGAACTGAAAGAAATGCATGTTATACTATAGAGCTCAAACGCGACTGTCAACTACTGGCCCTAAAGTGTCATGGATGTCGAGTTTCCCGAAATCACGTGGTGGTGGCGCTGAAAACATTGATATGAATAATCTCTGTAGTCTAGATCAGTGGTTCTCAACCTTTTATGTTTCACGTACCTCCTGGAAATGTGTATGTAACTGGCGTACCCCTTGTATAGATAGATAAAACTATATTTAGAGTATAACAATCGGAATAAAATAAAGCATATATATATAATATATCTAGCGACTTTTGAGATCTCACGGCATACCCCAAAATATTATTTTACCGCGTACCCCAAGTCTAGATCGTTGTTCCCCAGTCTAGACCGCGTATCCCAAGTCTAGCGTTGAGAACCCCAAGTCTAGATCGTTGCTAAACACCAAAATTGTAATTATAAAACAATAATTTTTTATTATATTTATTACTAAACAAAGCATTTATATGTTTATTATATTTATTTTAAAACAAAAAATATTATTAAACAAAACTATTTTGTGTTTTATGTTTAGTTTTTAACTCAATGATATTAGTCAAAACAACAAATAACGTATTGTGTTTAAAGTAATACTTTATAAAACATGAGGAATAAATCGCTTCATCTGATAATCTTATCCTTTGCTTCGAAATGCAACCTTCCTGAGGTGAAGCAATTTCTTTCGCTTTATGCCGATATTGGACATACAATTAAAAAATCGTCTAAAACAAGTCATGCTTGGTGTTACTTTATACGATACTTATACAATCTATCACGTATTAAATTGAACACATCTATAAGTAATCACACATGATATTTTAAAATAATTTTTATTACACTAAAATAATAATTTACTAACAAATTTGACGGCAGATTAAAATGTTTCTTGAGCATTTTGGGAATCGTATAGTTCTCAAAATGAAATTCTACTCCATTTCTCCAGTTTTCCATGATATGCTGCCTAATATCTTTTACATCTACTCAGAGATCTGTTTTACTATATAGAGCAGTGGTTCTCAACCTTTTATGCTTCACGTATCCCCTGGAAATGTGTATGTAATTGGCGTACCCCTTGTATAGATAAATAAAACTATAGTTATGTGTAACAATGGCTATTTTTACTTTGTTACTAGATCTAGCGACTTTTGAGCTCTCACGGCGTACCCCAAAACATTTAACCGCGTACCCCACATTGAGAACCGCTAATATAGAAGATGTCCCACATATGTAGGAGATAAGGACCAGAAAAATGCACCGTAAAAAACCAAGTTGATCGATTTTTTTTTTCTCCGTAAAAGTAATATAAATAGGGAGATAAGATCCTTTAACCTTATCAACTTTGACCGTGAGTTTCAGAATGGAAATGTGATCCCCACTGAAATGCAATAGAATTAATTGAAAATAAAGGACTTCTTCACTCGTTGCAATTCGAACACACATTTCTATATTCAATAATTGTAAAGGGTGATATTTCTAAACGTGCTTTTCCTAATCTATCACTCATTTTAGAGAGAGAAAGAAAAAGAGATAATAAAAGAAGAGGGAAAGAGGAATATAATTTTTAAAGACATTTCAATGCCATTTAAAGAATTTTTTATCTGCTTTGAGAAGAAGTTGAAGAGGGGAGCTTAGTTGGCCTGGTTGGAAGAGAAGAGGCCAAAGGAAAGGTACCGGAGTTATTCACGCACCTTCTCTTCTTTGGTTGGCGAATTACAGGGGAACAAGGGAAGGATTTAGACTGGGATTTATTTTTTGCCTCTGAGCTGCGATGTTTGCACACAATGAACTAAAATAGGTCACAAGCTCAGAAATGATTGGAGAAGTGAACTCAGTGAAGACAGATAGTAGCCTATCCTCAAGGATATCCATCGTGTTGTTTAACATGAATAGAGAACGGCTCTCCCTTACACGGAGCCACGGCTTTATGTCCCATCCGACGGACGGTGACCTTTCGATGTCCTCTTTCTGACAGAGGGCAGGGTGAGGGTTTTAGCGGAGATAAATTCACTGCTGGTCCAAGTGAGACTCAAACCTGGGAACTGTAGATTGCGAGCTAGGCATGCTACCGACTGAGCCAATCCCTGTCCCTTTGATAGGGAGGAGAAACGCAACGTATACTTTCTTGCTTAATGTAAAGTTACTTATGTGGTGTGCGTAATAATGTAAAAACATTTTTGAATTTACGTCGAAACAACGTAAGTGAGAGCAATGTTCCGGTGTATGTAGGGGCGGGGATGGCTCAATCGGTAGCGCGCCAGACTCATAATCTGCAGTTCCCAGGTTCGAGTCCCAGCTGGGTCAGCATTGAGATTTACCTCCGCAAAATTCCCCGCCTTACCCACTGCCAGTAGGGGACATCGATGGGCTTAGAAAGACCGCCGTCCGTCGGATGGGACGTCAAGCCGTGGCACCGTGTGCGGGAGAGCCATACCCTGTGCACGTTAAAGAACACGCTGGATGGCCTTGACGGGAGGCTACCATCTGTCTCCCAACAGCTGTTCCAGTGGGTCCCCTCCCCCAACCTTCTATGAGCCTTCGGGGTCCATGTGACCTGGCCATTTAGCCCATAATGTGCAAAAAAGCGCCGCTCAGATGTAAAACAACCCAATCCGATGTATGTAGAAAAGTGCAGGTGATGGGAAAAGAAAGAGATCAGAATGTCGCAATTCAAAAAAAATGTGAGCAATGATTGTAATTCAAAAAAAGACGCTTAAATTTTGAATTATTATGATTAATCATCATCATCGAATGCTGACATTTCTAATGCTTCTTTCATTAGTATCGTTTCTCGCTGCAAAGCGAAACGAATTTAGAGCGGCAGAAAAATAAAAATCGGCATTCATTTGGAAGGGAAGATTTATTGAAGGATAAGATGACAGAGATTGGGACTTGCCTACATCAAATTAAATCATTTTTAGTTAATCACTTTATGGTTCGAAATCATCTCTCATTTCAATTTCTTTTGTTCTCTTGTTATTTCGCTGAAATATAATGATATCCAGTGAAAAATAGAAATCTACGACGAAATTCAATTTAACACTTTAACGTGCTCTTTTATGAAGGATTAAAATTCTAATACAACAAGCTCTTTCTAAAGATAATATAGTTTCGGGAAAATGAAACTTTGGAATCTATTAACGAATCCTTTAGAAATTTGGTACAAATAATCTAGTCAAAATAAAACGTACGCAAATAATGGATGGCATTTATAGAGATCTTTCATGTACAGGGGATTATGACTCGTGTTCGGCATTAAAAAAGCAATTTTTTTTATAATTAGAAGAATTGACCATTATTTTGGTCTATTAACAATTTAATTTTCCATGAGGCTTTTCACCTTCAGTTACTTCTTAATAACATTTCTAAATTATCGCTTTTATTACAATGCGATATTAAAGCTTTTGTTATCTGTCAAATGTTAATTTGGTAAACTTAACTAAATTCTATCATTCTTCATAATTAAAGAACACTTAAAATTCCATCCTCACTTAGAGATGCAAATTCCACATTGAGTATCCTTAAACCATTACACGAGTCAGTAATATCAAAATATTTTAAGAAATCAACTGAACTTTTGCGGTCTCTAAACTGGATATTACCGAATGGTAAATCCAGTTTAGAGACCGCTAACTGAAAATATAAATGTAGCTCCAAATGTTCTGATTTTTATACAATATCTCATCCATGGAAAAAGAAATCCCTCATAGTGTCCTAGATATCAACAGCCAAATTTTTTATTCCCAACATAGAACTATGAGACAATCTCTCAAATCAATACGCTCCTTTCACACATTTTAAGTCTTTTTCTTTTACAAAATCTTGAATATTAAAAGAGATAATCTAAAAAAACTTTTCCAGCAAAGTTCTAAGGTTGAATAAGTCGACTTCTCTGGAATGAGAATGAAATCTATGTATAAAAGAATATTAATAAAAACGAATCTGACTCCAATGATAGATTTGGTATTTGCGACAATTTTCCATTCTGAATCGTAACTACTGCAAAGAATAATTGTTTTGGAAATACACCTATCCCTCGATTTACAAGGTACTCAGTTCACACAATTTTGGCTTTGCACGGTCAAAAAATGCAACCAGTTTCGATTTACACGGTACTGACTGAGATTTCCTTTCTATGTACGTCTCAGTCAGTACCGTGTAAATCGAAACCTTTTGCATTTTTTGACCGTGCAAAATCAAAATTGTGTGAACTGAGTACCGTGTAAATCGAGGGATGGGTATATTGAGTTTTCGATTCGCGGGATTCGAACCACATCTCTCAAGATTCATCCCACAGTGTTCTAACCACTGAATTAGAATCGACTCCGTCATCCTTCCACTAATATGATTGATAGATCTCTTTGAATATGTAGCGCCATCTGTGGTCGAAGGAAGTAACTTCCAATGTTGCTCTAAATAGGACGCAAATAAGAAAGTTCCTCAAGTTCAAAGCGTTATTAATGAAATAATCAATCGATAGTAAATACACAGACTGCCTGATGACACAGAACTCATTAAATCAATAAATAATAGTAATAATAATCAATCAATAAATATATATTGATTTAATGAGTTCTGTGCCAACAAGTAATCTGTGTATTTACTATTGTCTAATTATATTTTACCAAATAACCTATTAGTAAAACTAATCCTGTAATCCTAAATACTGTTTAAATGCAAATCGATATACTCTTAAACACACAACACTTTTTGCAAATCTTTCTTTCAAATAATGACAAATAGCTCATGAGACTTCTTTGTATTCAATAAATATACTTACTATAACATTCACTGCAAAACATTTTTCGCCTAGTAATTTTGCTGTATCAAAAACGGTAAAAGAGTGTTTTCTCATGAATAAATAACCGAATCATTTCCGGTCCCCACTGTACAAAAATAATACTGCCTCATAATAAAACAAAAGACCACTTTTCCTTCCTCTTTCCGGGTAATCGATGCTACTGAATATATTAATTTCCATGAAAAAGGCCTTATCTATTCTCTTATTCTATTCTCTGACCTTATTCTATTATTCTATTATTGATTATTCTATTCTGATTCTATTATTCTATTCTGATCTTATTCCTTATTCTATTCTCTGACACCAACTCTAAAACGCTGTCGATACTCCCAAAAACAGCTTTTGTAGTTAAATTATTAACAAACACAGGATATCAATTAAACAGTGGTTCTCAACCTTTTATGCTTCACGTACCCCCTGGAAATGTGTATGTAACTGGCATACCCCTTATATAGATAGATAAAACTATAGTTATAGTATAACAATGAGAATAAAATAAAACATATATATATACATTAAATTTTGTATTCATAAATTACATAATAAACAATAACTAAACTTAAAACTTACTTACTTAAAACATATAATTACATCGATAAACACAAAAAATGACATAAACAATTTAACAAATCGTATAAAATTATAAACTTTTTATTTGGTAATCGACTTTTGAGCTCTCACGGCGTACCCTCAAAATTTTTTCCGCGTACCCCACGTTGAGAACCCCTAAATTAAACTAAAGCTAACCTTATATAGTGAAAATATTAGCAAATAGAACATGGCGTAAAACAAAGCTTACCTTATGTAAACAAATTATTAACAAATATCAGAATATAAAATAAAATAAAGATGACTTTTATCTGGGACAGATAAACTGAAGGTTACTGCAAAAGCTACAAGGGTTAACATAAAAAGGGAATGCAATTAAAAAGTTATTTAAGATTTTCTTCTTCTTCATAAAAAACACTAAACGCTGTTAACTCTGTTTCCAGAAGTTCTCCTGCTACACCGTTAGGAGCCATTTGGCCAATATTTACCATATCCGCAATCACTATTAGAGACTAATTCCAGCTCAGTAAATAAGGGAATTGTTTGTTTCCGGACAAAGTTTCTTTTGTAGGATACACATGAGATCAGCTACGGCTTCTATCGCCATGGCTTCAGGCACTGTTCTGTAGTAAAGGAATTTCGAGACTGCAGCACTGCTCCTGAAAGCAAAGAATTTCTACTTCATTTGTAATAAAGGGAAAATTCAGTCTTTATTATTCATTAAGAAAATTCTAAATACTTGAATTCATTTCACAAAACTCGCGTCTCATACTAAAGTTTTAGTTACAAAATGGATTTTACTATAAGTTCCCAAACAAAGAAAATGATCATATTGTTACGACAGATGAACCTGCTGCAGTGAGTTTATGATAAACGTGACATTAACGCTCGTGTATGCTTCTGCGAGAGATTTATTTTAGCCAGCCAACTGGAACATAGAACCGATCGGAAAAATAGAAAGATAGAATTGCAATGTTGGAGTTGTGGATAGGTGAAAGAGGACGCAGTTAGTCTCAGCATATACGCGAAAAGTGTTTGAAAAGAAGAAATATTTTATATGGTGAGTGCGCGGGAGATTGATTAGTTTTATTAGTGTAAAATCTAATGAGTTAACATAGAAAAGTAATGGTCTGCCCCTGAAGTGAGAGATAAAAAAAGGACATTGATTATAAAAATTAAGAGGTAAACATTGATTAACTGAGTAGACAGAGCTAGTTTTAACTGTTCTCTACGAAAAAATTATTACTTTATGTAAGATAATATTTAGTTTGCTACAGGCTCCTGTCAGACCTCTGTGGCAAGCAACTGCTTGAAGGAGTGTTTATTTATTATATTATAAGCAATTTCATCCATGCTTGCATTGTTTTATAATTTGTATTGTAAAATATATATGTTATCGTTAAAGTATGAAATCCGTTATTTCATAGAATACCTAGTTATTTCATGAAATAACTGATTAAGTCAGTTAAAGCGTAAAACTCACTTGTATTTTATGGTTTAACTAGTTTTTTCATAGAATAACGATCTACACCCCGTTAAAGTGTAAAATAACCGAGTAAATTAATCTTAAATTCAAAAGGTTGTGAAGTGAGAACCACTGGTCAGAAAGAGCACACCATTTTTAACCCACTATAAAGTGTCATATAATAATAATGATATTAACTTTTATGTTTCGTTTAAGAATATGGAAAGTATTACTTTCATTTACACGCAATATTTTTGTAATTAACGATAATTTGCTGAACTTGATATATAGAGATTACTGTAGCCGAATATTTTTTGCGTCAGACTCTCAGAACATCAACGAGAAGTGACCAAAAACCACAAAAACTGCATTCTACCCTGAAATGTAACCAAAAGTCAACAAAAACAAACAAAAAAAAGATTATTTCTAGTGTCCGAGAGTAGAGTTCAAACCAGGGTCATCCCTCTGTCAACATGAATCAGTCGTCCGAATTATAAAAAACGCCCCCAAAATGAGCAGGCCAAATGAGAACGAATCACTTTACTGATTCGTTCTCACTTGGCCTCCGCTCATCCGGGGCGTTTTTTATAATGCAGACGACTGAATCACGTGACACGAAGATTCATATTCAAGAGATTCACCACTTTACGGATTCGTTCTTACTTGGCCTTCGCACATTAGGACAATTCCAAATACCATTTTAGTAATCCCTGTTGTAACAAATGATTTTATTGTGTCTTTATATAAATAACATTTTTTATGCTGCATAATTCAGTCAGATTGTTTATTTTACACTTTAACTGTCTATCATTAATTATTTCATACAATGCCTAGTTATTTCATAGAATAACTAGTTAAAGGATGGAATTATTAATTTATTACACGCTTTAACTAACTTGATCAGTTATTTCATGAAATAACTAGGTATTCTATGAAATAACTGAATTATACACTTTAACGGTAACACTTATACTCATACCCACGCTCAGTGTTGATCCATTTTAAAATTGCAACAATATTATAAAGCACGAATTTGAAGAATTCATCAAATATCAAATAAATTAACTTTCTGATCATGAATTTAATTTGTGTCACATTTCTTCGTCTGAATAGAAAGATCTGCATCAGATCTACATGAGAACAGAGAACGTATTTTGTTTTCTGTTTGAATTCCGCAGAATAACAAGTCGTTGCATTGATGTAAAGATCATTCAAACCTTTAAAGTGACTCTTTAGGATTCAGCTAAAATCTTTTAATCCCTCTAAAATTCATTTGCTTTCTTCAAATATTTTGACTTTACTGACACGTGTATCGGGTTCAGGATACCCAACGTGGAATTTGTATCGCTAAGTGAAAACAACTGTGAAGGACATCCTTAGGAACAAGTGATTAAAGCTGGAGATAGGAACGTGAAAAGCACAAACTTTTACTCAATGATAAGCCGTATGCCTACTTCTAGAGCTGATAGCGAAGCACACTCTTAATGAGACTTCAATCTTCTCCTCGGAAATGTTTGTCCGCAAACATCGGTCAATGGTTTTGTTTGTGATGGTTCACATTTAATTAAATGTCGTCTAACCTTTATTTTCCATACACTTATTATTTAACCGCTTCTTACCTATGTTTGGACCGGCAGCAACTCCATCCTATCTCCGAGTGATCAACGCTTAACTCACCGTCTCATTCCCAGTAACGTCGCCGGGTAAGCCACTGCGCGTCATCAAGCACTCTTAGCGCTATGCTAATGTGCCTCGCATCGCCTGTACATTAAGGCGGATATCTTGAGCAGTATAGTTCATAATAGTAAATCATGGTTAATCGTAGTATTAAAGAAACAGTGAGTTGGATTGGGTTGGGTTGGGTTGTTTTACCTCTGAGCGGCACTTTTTTGCACACCATGGGCTAAATGGCCAGGTCACAAGAATCCCGAAGGCTCAGAGAAGGTTGGGGGAGGGGACCCACTGGAACAGCTGTTGGGAGACAGATGGTAGCCTCCCGTCAAGGCTATCCAGCGTGTTCTTTAACGTGCACAGGATATGGCTCTCCCGCACACGGGGCCACGGCTTAACGTTTCATCCGACGGACGGCGGCCTTTCCAAACCCATCGGTGTCCCCTACTGACCGTGGGCAGGGCGGGGAATTTTTGCGGAGATAAATCTCAACGCCGACCCAGCTGGGACTCGAACCTGAGAACTACAGATTATGAGCCTGGCGCGCTACCGACTGAGCCACCCCCGCCCCAAACAGTGAGTAATCTTGTTGTATTGCGAATTGCTCGCGATGGGATATTTTTGCTGTCGTCCGTATCAATTGATTGATGCACCTTGATCTTGTAATCTGATTTTTGGTGAGTCAAAATAAATTGTTTTATTATATTGAATTTGCTTTTCGGAATCATTTTTTGAGCAGCAGATTTAGTGATAAGTATCATATATTATTTGAAGAATTGCGTAAGGGAGACAAATACCATCGTAGAGAGAATTTTGAGAATTAAAAATTATAATTGTTGCAATAGTTCAATTTAATTTTGTCAATTTATCAGATATTTTGATTTGGAACTCTTCATCATACCTTTAAAGTGTGTGACTGGTGCACGATTGAGAGTCTGGAGATAACGTGGTCAGCGGGCTGATCTTGCTACTATCCGTTAGCATTATTCGGCTCCTCATCCTGGTGTCATGGTTTGGGACACTCTCAGTTTCAACAGCCGTTCACCACTCGTACACATAGTGGGTACAATGACAGCACGACGATATGCGATGAGGTGCTGCAGCCCGTTTTGTTGCCGTTTCTCCGTGGTATCTTAATGCCCAGTTGCAACACGATAATGTGCGCCCCCCCCCCCACTGCCAACATCAGCAGACAGTTCTTGCAAGGCGTCCAGGTGCTGCTTTGGCCAGCACGCTCCCCAGACTTCTCCCCAATAGAGAACGTATCATCGGCAGATGACTCCGCATCTCTGCATGACCCCCTCGCAATGTCGGTGCATTTGTGGACACGGGTCAACGACGCATGGTCTGCTTACATCAACACACCATCCAGAGACATTCCCACTCGATGCCACGCTGTGTTGCCAAATGCAGAGCCCAGCATGGCAGTCATACGACCTACTGACTCAGGACACATTATACTACCTCCTCGCCCATCGCATTCATGAATCCCTCAGAAATTAAATCACTTCTTTCCCATCTACTTATCTACATGTGTGGAAAGATTCGTCTCATTTAGTGCATTCCTCATGGTGTGTCATTTTGTATGTCGAACAGTGTATATAAAAAAACAACTAATTTTCGCAGCACACTTTCTGTTTCGAATACCTTTGAGCGTTTGCTTTCCCGCATTAACACTAAACTTGTAAGAAAGCGAAATAACAGTCATCAAATTTCAGTGTCAGCAATTGATTTTCTTATTGCAATGATACATTTCAAAATTATCTCTAAGTTGGGTAGAAGAGTATTTACGACCAAAAGAGTATTAAAACTCGCAAGTAGATTTAGAAAGTGAATCGATTCTATAAATAGTTTAGGAAAACAAACGTGTAGCTCAATCATTCAATTTTGAAACATAGTTTCATATTTTCTAATTTTGGAAAAAAAACAATGCAATTAAATTTCTTCAACTATGTAAATATATTAAGTGTTAATATATTGCAAAATAATATACGTTAATAAGCTCCTTTAAAGAGACGTACATTAGGTCATCAATGGAAAGACCAGAGGCGTCACTTCTTTTAAGGCCCCAAGGCAATTGATTAAAACGAGGCCTCCATAAAGGAATTAAATAATAGTTTTTTCACTTGTTGAAGCCTCAAGGCAAGCCTTACTATACTTTGCCTGCTAAAGGGAACTTCGATGAATCCCATTGACTTGAATGCATCGATAATCTACAGATATGTATGAGGACAGAATCGCTTTGCCAACCAGTTCAGAGACTTCCAACTTCCATCTATGCAAAGCAATATTTAGTCAACTTTTATGCTATCTTCTATGTTAGTTGAGAAATATTCCCAACACTCTGGCCTTTCTATTTGATGCTACGATGCACGAGCTCTACTTTTAGTTGATTCAGGGAGAATGGGGAAGACGAGACAAAATTTGGCATTCGGGTGAAGAAGATTTCCTTTTAATGCCTTTACTATCATAAACTTGAGACACATAGTCCAAGTCGATCATCAAAATAGATTTCAAGTATCTGACTTCGGAGAAAAAGCAACAGACAATCTTCACTTTCGTGGAACATAACAAAATTAATTTAAGTCAAGAGATGCCTCACATAAAACAGAAAATTTTACCCATTTTTCTAAAGTATATAAAAATAAATAATTAATTTGTCCATCCTTTTACAGCAGAATTTGAAGATTTATTGACATCTCTTTTAAACTTTGGACGGATGACTTTGATAGAAACGCGTTCCTCCGTCGTCCTTTATTGCAGTTACACCCAACCTCTAATAGCACACGAAGATAATGTCTTCTCGCGCCCTTAATATCAAGTAGATATGACGCGAATAAAACATCTCAGGCATCCACGTGCCATGAATGTTTGACAGTGTCCTGTCAGTGTAATTCGAGATAGGGAGTAGAGGAAGCAAGAATTCGGTGGAAATTTAATCTAACACTTACACCACATTGAACGAACGCTGCTAAACTACAAAGAAAGTTCATGCTTTCACAAAATTGCTCTATGTAATTTGATGATTATTGCCGCTATCTGCACTGTTATTTCGCCCAGTGTGCTATCCTGCGATAACAAAATACCCCGTGAAGAAGAGAGTCACTAATGATAGACTATCAGCTGGCGATAGCAGGTATGTACAGACGCTCAAAAAACTATCCGAACACTATGGTTGACCTGGGTTCGAGCCCCGGGTAAAGCATGGCTGTTTGTGTCGTTTTTCTGCTGAGGGCCTGCCATCCTCTCAGACCTTCTACTATGGCATATAAACTGACAGGCTCCTATCAGACCTCTGTGGCAAGCACCTGCTTGAGGGGGTATTTATTTTTTATTTATGGTTGATTACAAAATTCAGAAAAAAATATCTGGCAAAGATTTTTTTAGAAATTACTAGTAAAATTTAGAATTTATTAAATTCTAAATTTTTAGAATTTAATAAATTTAGAATCATCTGGCAACCTTCGTGTACGGCATCAGTACAGGCTGGCATACAAGACTCATCAGGAATGGATCTCTAACAGGAATAAGGTAATAAGGTGCAGAAATGAGATTCTAGGCCCCCCCCCCCCTTGTTCTTCCCTACGGTAGCAATCGCAGATTCGTTCATCTTCAAGGATGATAACGCTCGTAGTATCCAGCTAGTTAACGCCATGCTTGATGAGAAGCGCATTGCGTATATGGATTGGCCTGCATGCTCGCCTCACTTTAATCCTATCGAACACTTGGGACTTACCAGGAATATGTGTTACAGTCCATCACACACTTCCAACAACCCTTCAGGAACTGGAACTGCCCTCGAGGAGAAGTGGCTAGAGGATCCTCTCCACAAACACTCCTTGATAACCTCCATTTTATCAATGCTACACAGATGTGCTGCTATGTTGACAGTTAAAGTTAACTTTTTTGTTATGATTTGTCTTACTTTGAATGAAAATCATGCTTTAAATCCAACTCATAAACTACACATCTGTTCACTTCCGATATCGCATATCCCCTAATTCTTTCGTGCAGTGTGTTCGGCAAGAATAATTTTCGAAAATAACTCTGAACGGTGTTGTGATCCGTTCAAATTTATTCCAGTCACTTCCCCATTATCCCCAAAACCTAGATTCAGACGTATAAAATTTTTTGCTTTCAAACATTTATATCTCTTAAATACATTTTGAATCATAAAATTTAATGTTTTTTCTATCTTCGTGGTGTTTATTTTTTCTTTTCCACAATACGAAGAAAGAAAGCTCGTAGTTTCCGTTTGGCAACCCAGATTCTCCATCAATATGTTTACGAACTTCTCAGCGGCGCTAACCGAACTGTCATCATTTACTAATTCGCCTCTTTGGAAGCTGCAGGATATTAGCTGATGAAGAGAGGGACGATCCCATTAGTCTCCTTCTGAGCGCTGACTGGCTGCCATCAATCATCACAACTCTTCCCGGAAAATGCCCTGCACACGAGCTATGTCAATTATTAAAGTTCCTCGCGGACAGAGGCACGCTCTCTCTACGTTATGTCCGAAAGGTCTTTGACTTCCAGGAGATGTCTAAATTAAGTTCTGCCGGAAGCAATATTTACAAACTAACTTCACTATTTTACGATTTACATCAGCTTGACTGTATCAGCTGTAAGCAATAGTAAAAGTATAAACAATCATTTTGAATATTCTGTTGAATCTTCGGTAATGTCATGTATTCAAATGACAATTTCAAAGTTTTCGGACGGTTATTATTCATAAATTTAGATGCAAAGGATGTTTCGTTTTTTTTTCACTTATTATGCATATGCATCAACGTGTATTTTAGTATATGTTTGTATTCAGGATTCAGGTCTGGATCTAGTGGAGACGACAAAAATAATAAACATATGGAATACACATACAGTGACTCAAAAAAATATCCGAACACTGTGGTTGATTGCAGAATTCAGAAAAAATATCTGGCAATGATTTTTTTAGAAATTAGTCATCTGGCAGCCTTCGTGTCACGTGACACGAAGGCTGCCAGATCACTAATTTCTAAAAAAATCGCTGCCAGATATTTTTTCTGAATTCTGTAATCAACTACAGTGTTCGGATATTTTTTTGAGCGACTGTACACTCAGCTCTCGTTTTATGCGCTTTCCGTTTTTCGTTTTCTCGGATATAACTTTTGAAGAAAATATCCCATCTCACAGAGATACGCGAAAAGTTTCGGAGACAGGCGATTTGGAGAAAACATTTGTCATGATCCTGTTAAAAATAAAGAAATGCGAAAGTGATGCATCAAATTCAAGAGTCTCTACTGTGCCAAACATTCTTTTCATTTCTCCCTAGCAGCCAGTTCACTTCGTAGATCGTTGATCGTATAATCACATTCGATGTACCGGGTAATAATTTTACCCCTAACCATCTCCATCATAAAAATATGCCTATTTGGCATGAATAAGAACAAAATATATAAGTAAACCACCCTTAGGTGGCCCCTAAGGGCAAACATAAGAAAAGCTAAAAATAGCAATAAAATTGTATAAGAAACCTAAAACGGGTAGTCTCAACAGAGAACGCTACCGTTTTAGGCCTCTTGTACTTGTTCAAAACAGTATGATCGTAAAGAATCAGATAAGAAATAATCTCATTGGGATTATTGCTTACAGCCTCAAAAAAACTTTTTGAGGTGCGTTTTATATCTGTATATATATATATGGTTGATGTCCAGGTCTTTATGAAGTTGTCTGTTAGTGACAAACCAGGGGGCATCGACCGCAGTTCTCAAAATCTTTTTCTGTAATACCTGAATCTTACAATATTGGTGGCTGTAGTATTCACCCATATGGGTGAAGCATAGAGAATCACCGGTCTGATGATCATATCACAGAGTAAAAGCTTATGATCAATCATTAAAATGGAATTTCTCCTAAGGAGTGGGCCTAGCTGGCCCCTCAATGAATTGACTTTGGAGATTACATTATTTATGTGATAGTCCCACTTTAACCTCTTATGTATAACAACCCCAAGGTATTTGACTGAATCACTTTAATCAATGGGAATATCTTGTAAATGGAGGCAAGTGGGATTCATAATACTCTTTCCAGTAAAAAAGATGGCAGAACTCTTATCAGAGTTAATCTTTATCGTCCATTTTTCGTACCATGTGCCCAGCTCGGTCAAGCTATGCTGAAGCCTCTTTACAGCGATAGCAGAACCGAAGGAGGGAGATAGTAAGGCAAGGTCATCTGCGTAAAGTGCAAGATGAATAAGATCAAAGGAAGATAAATCGAATAAGTATAAAGA
This sequence comes from Ryuthela nishihirai, assembly GCA_038380435.1. Classification (NCBI taxonomy): domain Eukaryota; kingdom Metazoa; phylum Arthropoda; class Arachnida; order Araneae; family Heptathelidae; genus Ryuthela; species Ryuthela nishihirai. The sequence goes on from JAWZYU010000009.1 coordinate 19,435,676, forward strand.
GAAGAGTGTAGGACCCAAAAGGGAGCCCTGAGGCACACCTGCAGAGATGACTCTTCTTCTAGACATGACAGATTTAATTTGCACTTGAAATGTTCTATTGGAGAGATATGATCGGATCAAACAGATGAGTCCAGATGGAACTTCGGCTTGTATAAGCTTGTGTAAAAGGCCGTCCAATCAGACGCGGTCAAAGGCACTTAAATTACACTGGTTGCCACGTCCAGAAAGACGGCTGCAACGGACACCTTTTTGTTAAGAGATTCGGCGACTTTTTCCACCAACCTATGGACCTGGTGTCCGGTAGATCGATTCCGCCTGAAACCAAACTGGATCTCAGGCAGAATACGGTGGCAGCCAAGAAAGTCATCAATACGACTGAGCAATTTCTTTTGAAAAAGCTTACTAATTGTAGACATCAAGCTGATAGGGCGGTAGCCACTTCAACGACTTCAAAGACTTTGCTGTGGCGAATTATTAAATTACACTGGTTGCCATAAATTAAGGAAAATCTCTATGTTAAGTGAATGGGAAGCTAACGTCAAAGATCCATAATTTCTAAAGTAAGTTTTTTGTTTTGAAAAATGTGATTGCAGATAAAGATCTCAATCAAATAAATCAATATCCCGATTTTCAACAATATTCATTCAGTATTTAATGAGTTACGGAAGTTTGAATATTTAACAATAGCAATGCCAGTCTTAAGAAACTTATAAAAAACTGAAGAGTGAAAGAATTCTTTATACAAAGTGTACCACGCTTCTCTGAGCCTTCGGGGCCCATGTGACCTGGGCATTTAGCCCATTGTGTGCAAAAAAAGTGGCGCTCAGAGGTAAAACAACCCAACCCATAACATTAGTAGCCAAACAGGCTGACCACTCGGCCACCGGAACCCCAATTAACAGTTTCCTAAAATAACTTTCCTCAATGACAGGGGAGATGGCAGTCTGAATTCCACCCCCTCTCGTTATTAGACTATATATATAACACTAATATTTGATTTACAAAGCATAGAATTCCTTCCTTTCAACGATTCGTAAACATCCGATATTGAAGCGGCGTTCCAGTTCAATCATTCGGAAACTTCGAGTACGGGAACGGGGTTCCGATTTACTTGCAGCACTGCTTTTGGTAATGCTTCCCCTGCTCAAGAAGTCACCCTTCGCCACTGTTCTTAAAAGAAAGCTGTTTTAACTGTTTAAACGAACGCTGTTTGTAAAATAGCATTCCTGTTTGATCACCGATAAAGGGAAAAGTGGTGCATAAAACTTTAGATTTGGTTCCGCCTTAACGCAGAGATTTTTAACGATCTCATCTATCCTCTTAAATTCCCCATCCCAAAGCATTCCCATTCTCTTCACGATCAGCTTGAGCATCTGTCTAAAAATGATTCGAATGTCTACGATGGAAGTAATACTTCCCATGACGGCGATTGAAGCCGACCTATTTTGTAAAGACAAGCCATTTATTTTCCTCTGAAAACAATCGAAAGAGAGAGAAGAAAACAACCCAAACTCTTGCTGTCATGTCGTCTTCAAACACTGATGTGCATAACCCGCAAGGGAATCGTTTTCAAAGACTCTATTTATCGCCTCTCGCGCAACAAGAAGTTGGGGACAACTAGAGTGAAAAATCAAAATGATGTAGACATTTCTTTTTCCGCTATCTGACATTTCAGCTTCTAAAATCGTCACTTGTATCGCCTATGTGCTGAGACAAGAGCATCCATAAGTGGGCATAATACTGCCGAAGGGCATGGCGTCAGCGGAATTGGTACTGCGGGCCCCCACCACCAGATGATACATCATCACCTGCTACGAAAGCGGCCATCTCCTCTCCCGCGCTATATTCCAGTACTAAATGACTCTCGCGGGCAGCGAACTCTAGCGGAGATCTCAAGTTTGTCACAAAGGGAGAGTCGAAGGTAACAAAGATTCTTGTGTTTCTCCTTACAGAAATTATCTTAAAAATTAGAGAAATGTGGTAATTTACTTTCATTAGAGTGGGCTTTTCAAATTATTTTTGCAAAACTCACCTAGTTCTCGCAGTTACGCGAAAGTCGAATCTTGGAAATGGCTGCCTAAATGGGTTGTTGGGTTGTTTTACCTCTGAGCGGCACTTTTTTTCCACACCATGGGCTAAATGGCCAGGTCACGTGGACCCCGAATGCTCAGAGAAGGTTAGGGAAGGGGACCCACTGTGACAGCTGTTGGGAGACAGATGGTAGCCCCCCCTCAAGACCATCCAGCGTGTTCTTTAACGTGCACAGGGTATGGCTCTCCCGCACAAGGCTTAACGTCCCATCCGACGGACGGCGGCCTTTCCAAGCCCATCGGTGTCCCCTACTGACCGTGGGCAGGGCAGAGAATTTTGCGGAGATAAATCTCAACGCTGACCCAGCTGGGATTCGAACCTGGGAACTACAGATTACGAGCCTGGCGCGCTACCGACTGAGCCACCCCCGCACCGGCTGCCTAAATGGAAAACTAGCTCAAAGTGAGCTATTTAACATGCATTTCAATATGGGGAGTAATAACGTGAGGTAAGTTCTTATGTTTTTTAGCGTTATATGGGGAGTAATTGCAGTCTGAATTCCATCCCCTCTGCTTACCTCACGTTATATGGGGAGTAATAACGTGAGGTAAGTTCTTATTTTTTTTTTGAAATCGAAAAGTATTGGAGAAGAATGTTTATGAAAAATTTTGTGTACAGTAAATGGTAGCTAGGTAGTCACTGGAAGGAGAGCTATGCACCAATCCCCTGTGATGATGGATAGAACCGGCCAGGCCTAGCACCTAATGTCCGACCCCGCCTTCTCGTGGTGCAGACCGTTAGTACCTTTCAAAAGAGATACTCTCTTCTGGAAGTGAACGGAAGGGGAGGGCTGCCAGATTAGTGTGGCCTACTGATCTGGACAACTATGGCTACTTTTCTTTTTTTTCTACCCTGCTGAGGAGTGGTCAACCACACAGGGTCCTGGTGCTGACCATATAAACCCACTGGACTGGACAGATATATGGCTCTGAGCTTGATTATGGATCCTGATTTTGCTGCACTGGTGGGCTTCTGTGGAGGGAAAATCTTCCGCTGTGTTTTCTGTTTGTTTGTGGGTTGACAGCCCCAAGTGAATAGATTCGCAGGATATGTTTATCAGCAGGTGGATAATCCTGAGCAGAAGTCATCGCAGGCACCTGAACTGTTTGCTTCTATTGGCATCGTCAAATTCTACATTGGAGGAAGTCTTCCAATGTAGATGGCTTCAGCCTTTAGTGGTGGGGGAACGGATCTTTGCCCCATGTCTGCGATTAGGGGGCTGTTTGATATTGTCGGCATTCCCTCTCTCAATAAACATAGTTTCTTTAAACATCCTACTAACCATTTTCTCTCCATAGGTAGTTGGAATGTGAGGACTCTGCACAGAGCTTTTTCTCTTGATGTCCTCACACAAGAATTCCACCATTATAATTTAGATATTCTCGACTTGCAAGAGACCAGATGGACAGATAAAGGTCAGATTCTTAAAAATTATCTTAAATTCCTCTTTTCAGCGAGGGACGACAATAAGCATCACCAAGGCGTGGGTCTGCTTCTCAGCAGACACGCTAGTGATGATCTTCTAGGATACGAGTGCATTAATGAAAGGTTTCTTACAGCAAAATTTCAGACAAGCGTTAAAGACCTGAATCTTATCTGTTATTATGCCCCCACTGAGGATGCTGATGAAGATGAGAAGGATGGGTTTTATGAACAACTTCAGGTTATTTTGAATTCTGTCAAGAAAGGAGATATTACCCTTGTTCTTGGTGACTTCAATGCCAAAGTTGGTACTGACTCTGACCTTTGGGGAGGGGTGATTGGCCCTTTTGGTATTGGTAGCTGCAATGGCAAAGGGCAACGTCTCCTACAGGGGAGTAAACTCAATGGTTTCAGAATATCTAACACATATTACAAACACCGCGACATACATAAGTACACATGAGTTTCACTTGATGGGCTGCATAGGAATATGATTGATTATATATTAATTAACAGCAAATGGGCTAGTTCTGTTAGAAATACCAGGATATATAGGGGAGCTGAAATTGGATCTGACCATTAACTTGTTAAAAGTGTCTTGCAACTTAAACTTAAAAAGTGTTGTGCTAGGGTTAAAAAATTTGTTTTTAATACTGAAGCTCTGAAAGACCCAGTTATAGCCAAAGCTTACCATGATAGGTTACTTAGTCATTATGACAGTCATGGTATGCTTACTACTGAAGTTGAGGAAGAATGGGATCATTTTAAACAGGCTTTTTTGGACACTAACAGTACTCTTTTAGGAAAAAAGGAGCAGAAGAGACAGAATTATCTGAGTGATAAGGCACTAGAGCTTATTTCAGAAAGAAAGAACTGCAGGAATGTCCTTAATCAATACCTTACTAGTACCAATAGAAAGCATTACAGAGGACTTAATAAACGTGTAAAAGATCAGTTAGCTGCTGATAAGAATCTTTGGCTTGATGGTTTGGCTGACAAAGACGAGGAAGCAGTTAGGCAGCACAACAGCAGAGAGCTGTACCAGATAGTTAATGTTGTGTTGAGAAACGAACAGGTATAAGGGATTGAAGGATAAACAAGGTAAGGTTATAGAAAGTGAGCATTCTGTCATGGCTAGGTGGGCTGAGCATTTCAGTGATGTTCTAAACAATGTGGTTAGTTCTATTCCCATTGTTTGCAATGATGATAGATGCATTGGTGGCTTTAATGTTGGCCCTCTAACACAATCTGAAGTTATTTTGTCTGTTTCTAAACTTAAACTTCATAAATCCCCAAGGGTAGATGAAATTACTACAGAAATGCTTAGAGCTGGAAATGTTTCGGTTACCACTTAGATGACTGAAATTCTGAATATCTTTTATGATAAAGGCATGGTTCCTAAGGATTTTACTAGAGCTATTGTTATCCCTATTTTCAAAAAAGGTGATCGCAGTTCTTGTGATAACTATAGGGGTATTAGCCTACTCTCTGTTCCAGGTAAAGTTCTTTCCATGATTGTGCTTAATAGAATTAAGAATCTGGTTGACAGTCAATTGCGTGATGAGCAATGTGGATTCAGAAGTGGTAGGGGATGTGTAGATCAGATATTTTCACTTAGGCAGATTCTTGAGAAATGTTTAGAGTTTCAGAAACCTTGGTTGCTAGCTTTGTTGATTTCAAAAAGGCTTTCGACTCTGTTGATCGTCATAATTTGTGGTTGATTGTGAAATCATATGGTATACCAGACAAGTTAGTTAACACAATGAAAGCTCTCTATAATAACACTGAGTCGTGTGTGAGAGTTGGTAAGTTTTGTAGCAACTGGTTTAGCATTACTTCTGATGTTCGACAAGGATGCATTTTGTCTCCTTTTCTCATTATTTTGGTTTTTGATTATATGAAATTCACTGCAAAGATTTTGGCTTTAAATGGTCTGGAGATAAGAATATTTCTGACTTAGATTATGCTGATGATTTAGCCCTTTTGGTAAATGATGTTGATGAGATGAACTCTTTCATTCGAGCTGTTGATAAAACTGGTAGTAGAGTAGGTTTGGTTATAAACAGAGAGAAAACTAAAGTGATGAAAATTGGTCAGGCAGGCTGTGATTCAGTTAATCAGAATGGTTGCAGTCTTGAGCAGGTGTCACAGTTTAATTATCTTGGGAGCTATGTAACAGATAATGGTGATGTGCGGCATGAGATTAACAGACGAATAGGGATTGCTGCCGGGACTTTTCAGAATCTATGGAGATTGTGGAGAAATAGGCGTATACACCTAAAGACTAAAATTAGACTGTATAATAGTTTGGTTCTTTCTAGGGTTAGTTATGGTAGTGAAACTTGGACGCTGTGTAAACAAGATAACAGGAAACTAGATGCTTTTGATTCCAGATGCTTACGCAGTATCTTGGACATTAGGTGGTTCAAATTTGTAACTAATGATGAGGTTAGGCAAAGGAGTTTGCAACCTCCTTTAAGCAGCATATTGTGCAGAGAGAGACTCCGTTGGTTTGGCCATGTTGCCCGTATGAATAATTATAGATTGGCGAATAGGGTTATGAACAGTGTGCCTAAAGACCTCAGAAAGAAGGGGAGACCTAGGATGCGGTGGGCAGACAATGTCAAACAGGACCTTGTTAGAATTGGTGTGCAGTGGCCAGATGCAGTAGATGTAGCTCAGGATAGACTTGCTTGGAGAACTAAATTGCACGGTCTGGTTGGACCTCCGTAGCCCATGGCTGCTTGATGATGATGATGATGATGATGATGATGATGATGATGATGATGATGATGATGATGATGATGATGATGATGATGATGATGATGGTGGTGGTGGTGGTGGTGGTGGTGGTGGTGGTGGTGGTGGTGGTGGTGGTGGTGGTGGTGATATTTGGCATTTAAACATCCGAAGCAAAATTAAATTTCGGAATTAGAACTAGAATAACGTTTTTAATTAAAGACGTCATGATCAGAAAGAACATATATTTCTACAGTAAAAAGTAAGCAAATCAGTGCAGTAAAGCAAAAGAGTACAGTATATAATTGGAATAATCATGGAACAATTAATAGACAATATCCACTTCTAGAGAAAGTGGAATAGGTGTTGAATCTCTTGCAGAGAAGGTGGACTAGGTGTTCAATCTCTTCCTGTCCAGAGAAGGTGGAATAAGTGTTCAATCTCTTCTTTTCAGGAAAAGGTGTACTAGGCTGGCTTTAAATATCTTCTTTTCCAAAGAAGGTGTAATAAGTATAGAATCTCTTCCTTCAGGAAAAGGTGGACTATATGTTAAATATATTAATTTCCGAAGAAAGTGTAATAGGCCTTGAATCTCTTCCTTTCTGGTTAAGGAGGACTAGGAGTTAAATATCTTCCTTTTTGGAGAAAATGGGCCAAGTGTTAAATCTTTTCCTTTCCGGAGAAGAACTCCTAGGTGAGGGTATTAATGAGCAAAGTTCATTATGAAATTTATCCTCGTCATCGGAGGACAGGGCATTGACACTTTCTCTAGCAATGATTCTGAAGCAAGTATGGAGACAAAGGATGCTGAAGGAATTGTAGATGAAAGTCTACAGACTCCAATGTTTCTCTGCTTGGTTCATTAAGAAAGACATTATGGATTCGATGTTTTCCTCTTTTCATGCATTAGTAGGTAATAATACGGCAAAAACTCCATCTACCAAGTTTTGGTGCTCATTTTACATGATATCAGTGGATTCTTAAACTGAGTGTCTGAGAATTTTAATTAGTTTGTTTGCGTTGTCGTTGTTGTCACTTTCGTCTGGAGAGTTCTCAATAAACCTTAGCTCTTTGTGAAGTTGCACCTGTTCACAAGCCTCTTTTCACACCTTCTTCTTGGTTCTTTTGTCAGGTTTTCTCTTTTCAATCCTTCAAATCGGTTTTCTTTGCGAAGAAGAAGTCAACGCATTGGTTAACGACTTTTAAGTGATCATTTTTGTTTAATTAGTATTAATTTACTAGAACTCAATCGGAGACCTTCAGCACCTCTTGATTTCTATCTCTTGATCACTTGATCTTTGATCTCTTGACTCTTTGATCTCTGATCACTTTGATTTCTATTTGACTAAGAATGCGACACCTGACCTAAAAATCCCATCGGTGTCCCCTACTGACCGTGGGCAGGGCGGAGAATTTTGCGGACTAATGTTATGGACTTCAAGCACTGGGTAAAAGACATAAATGTTTTGTTTCTGTTGAGGTTTACCTTTTCTGAAACCTTTTCTATAAGGAATTAAGAAAACGTTTTCTATAAGGAATTAAGAAAATGGATTTTGAATGTGGTAAATATTGAGACTATGTTTTAGAAATAAAAGAGATTTAAATGTAATAAAATTTAATTTGATGCTGAGTTGCCCTTAAGGTGCTCAACTGAACCACTTACTAACGCACAGTTCAATATAGATTTTTATATTTTTTTCTGTTTTTCTACCCAGTAAAGTCTTTTTATTTTTTTTTATTTCATTTATTCTTAATGATAATTTTCAAACTTATAAATTAGTTAAATATTTACTTAGTTTTTTTATCAAAGTGTGAGGAAATGTGAAACTGAAGCATGTTGCCTTTTCATTTTATTACAACATAACTGTTAAATTTCTTCCACAAGCGAGTTTTTACTCTCGTGGAAGACTCAACATTTTTTCTCAGACTTGTACTGAAAAATGTAGGTAAAATTATAAAACACTAATGAAATATAATATTAAAATTTTCCATATATATGGTATGAATAAATATATGATTTTTATTGGACAAACTATGTATAAAGAAGAATATATATTAGAAAATGTAATACTTTAAAATTGTGTATCTGAGAAATACAACATTTTATATATTTCATTATAACTTCAGTTCTCAGTTAAAAAACATGTAAATGTAAAGTACTGCATCTTCTGAGAATAAATTATATATCTATCTATCTATCTATCTTTTGTATGGCTTATTATACCGACCGGCTCCTGTAATATTTCTGTTGGCAAGTAACTGTTTGAGGGAAGAATATGTTTATTCATTTGTTCAGTAACTGGTATTAATATAAATGTTAACAAAATTTTCGAAAATCCTCATACTTCCAATTATTTTGGCCAATCTTTGCTACGCCACTGATTGTACATGAATAATTCCAAAATTTTATTTATGTTATTTTCTATCTACTTGTTACTGTGTGTGTGTGTATGTGCTTGAATAAAGATATTATTTTTATTAAAATTAGTGTTCAATTTCTCCTTCCAATGCTGAATTCTATAAATGCACGTATGTGGAAGTTGTTAAATGTTTTCGCCGTCATTCCTATGCCAGATTTAAGTCGTTTTTGTGCATATAATAGTCTAAAGGTTCAGATGCCAAGGGCTCAGAGTTAAGTAGGGTAAGGGATCCACTGAACAGTTCTTAGGAAACAGCCAGTGGCGTTCATAAGGAGGTGTCCATGGGCCCACTGCAAGAGACTTGTGTCAGGCTAGAGGCCTTTTTAGATTTTTTTTTGTTCAGGCTGTGTATATTTATTTTGGATTTCGCCAAAATAATCATATGCTACGGGGAGGCTCTCTCTCCCGACATCTGGAAAGTTAATTGCAGTTGCAGTGTACAGGGAACGGCTAGCGTCCGCTGGCAAGTGACCCGGGTCCCTGAGGGCTAACGGACGCCCAGATGGTGAGGCATAGAAAAGAAAGGAAGAAAGGGTTTGGCAACGATGAGGGAGAGCCGGTCGAGTTTCGGAAGGAGACGGACGCAAAATTGTAAAGCTGTGAAATGCCGACTGGTAATAGCGGCATTGGCTCTGTAAATACAGCTGAACAGGCATAGTAAGCTGGTGTTGTTGTAATCCATGTAATTGAGCATATGTCCTCGTCCAGCAAGTACGTTGGAAGGTTAAATAAATCTTTGTTATTTTTAAGTAAAGCCTGAAGTTGGACTAATTTATGGGGGAGGAGCCTCAGTATCGAGTCTCTGCAATTGTGAATAAACCGTTTGATTCTATCCGAAAGACTCTTTCACCCGTCGCGTATAGCGATCGAACCGAGGGACCGACAAACGAAGAGTTAACATCACAAAGTGGCGCAGTTCGACAGGATGCAACAGAGGTGAAAGTAGCGGCGAAGGTGACGGAAGAGTTCCGACATCCATGGGGAGCTGACCGACGCAAGGCTGATACTGCCAAGAGTGTCCTGCGGTGTGCTTCAGGCGATAGAATAGCTGTGAGGGTACCTGAAGAATCGTGCATCACGTTCGAACTGTGGAAAAAGCTGTGAAGGTGACGGAAAAGTTCAACATCCACTGGGAGCTGACCAGCGCAAGGCTGATACTACCAAGAGTGTTCCGACTGTGTGCTTCAGGTGGCAGACTGACGAGGCGGTTCGTTCCTGTCATCACATCGGAGGTAAGTATCCTCTTACTCTAGGAGCAAGTAGTTAGATACGGCAGAGGCCTGTACGAGCTAAAATGGAGCTTAGGAGCGGTCGCGATAGGGAAAGGGATGAGTTAAGGCGAGGCTTCATAGTCACAGAGAGGGATAGCGTGCAGGGTGGTTATTCAGGGAATGATCTGGGAGGCGAGGAGGTGACAATAGACAGAGAGTCTGATGCTGCGATAGACATGAGAGGGTTGAGGGATTATGGCAATGACAACGATACGGATATGCTGCAGAGCGGGACCAGAAAGCAGAGAGCTAAAGAAAGGATGGGAGATGATTTTGAATTAGAAAGGATGAGGTTAGAGATGCAGCTGAGAAGGGAAGAGAGAGAGGCGGCAGAAAGAGAAAGAGAAAAGGAGAGAGAGCATGAATATAGAATGCTGGAACTGCGAATGAGGAATGCAAACGAGGAGAGGGGTGATGTGCGAACGGTGGCAGTTTCTAATAACCCAGCAGATGCGCGGCTGGCTAATTATATAAAATTATTGGGAAATATGTTAGCTGGAAGCCCTAAAAACCCAGAAGAAGTGATAAATCTCTTTGAGACAGCGGAAAGGGGATTTAAGATATATGAAGTACCAGAGGTGTTTCAAGGCAAAGTCATCATTTCTTTTTTAGATGGTAATTACGTAAATCACGTTTTTCGAAAATTAAGTGCAGAGGATTTTGTTTATTATAAGAAAGTTAAAGAGGCCATATTAAAAGAGTTTAAGCTCACTCCCTCTGCGTACAAGAGAAAGTTTGAAACTATCACGAAAGAACCGAATGAGTCATATAATCAATTAGCCTCGAGGCTCAGAAATAGCTGGGATTACTACGTCCGCAGTAGGAAGGTGACAAAATTTGAGGAGCTTATGGACCTGATAGTGTCGGATAGGCTACGTGATAGCCTTCCTCAAGACACTCATGCTTACGTAGTACAGAAAGAGGCGGAGTCATGGGCAAAAGCAGACGAAATAGCAACGTGGGCAGAAATCCATCTAGCCAGTGTAAACGGAACGGAAGAGGTCCTAACTTTTAAAGAGGTAAGGCATAGACAATATGCAGAACGTGTTGTTTCCCCCCAGCAGAGGATAGACTCAGAGAGAAATTACTCGAGCAGAAGGTATCAACCGGCAGTTAATTTAGCTGAATATAGAAATATCCCAAAAGTAAGGAGGTGCCATAAATGTAGATCTGACGAACATTTGATGAAAGATTGCCCACTGAGAACTGGGGACCGTGAGAACCGAACTCAGGTGTACCAAGTTAGCACCTTGGATCAGAATTCTAAAGATGTTTGTGAGGCAACAATAGGAAGGGTTACGACACATACAAAGCCAAGTCCAAGCAGTCGAGTAATGGGACAGGGAGAGATACGTATCCCAGTAGATTATGAAGAGGTTCGAATCAGATGTGGCGACCAGACAGCTAGAGCAGTCGTGGATTCGGGGGCAGAACTGACAGTAATCAGAAAGGGGATACTGAAAGAAGAAAAGCACCCGGTAAAAGACCATCTGTTGTTGCATGGGCCGTTTGGTGATGCCATAAGGGCAGAGGTAAAAGAGCTGCCTTTAAGTTTGATTGATGGTACAGACAATAGCACTGTGAGTGGCGGAGAAATTAAAGTGCTATGCGCAGTAGTAGCAAAGCTGCGAAAGGAGGTACTTCTGAGTGTGGAAGCATATGGTAAGTTAATTAGAAAGAAGGAGAGAAGGCCTGTAACTGGTAACCTCAGGAGGAAAATCCACGAGCCGTGGGCCAATAGAGGAAGCTACTATGAAAGAGGTAGAGAAATTCCAGTTAGTAACAGGGAAATGTATGCTCCATGGAGACCGTCCAATCAGTGCCATCCTATCTCCCAGCCCAAACATGTGCAGCAATCTGTCAGACTCGATGTCTACGATGATCAAAATTATGCAGGGGAGGGAGCGAACATGGCAATTGTAGGTAACAATGGGTCAGGCCGACGCCAACGTCGACGACTTTCAGCCTATAGAGTCAGAGGGTACGTACAGGAAGGTGATATCTAGGTAGTCACGAAAGGTGTACATAGCCTTTCACATGGGATGTCACCTATGGACGAATGAACACCGCCAGTATGGCATACCTTCGGCAAAGACAGTTTTAGTGAGATAATTAATTTATAAACTGTGTACTCTCAGACAACTACTTTAGTCAACAGGTTTTTATTGTTTGAAGCAAAAAGAATATCTAGACTCAGTGCACCAGTATATACCTAGGAGTTATTTTATATTTAAATGTAGTGTACATAGATGTGTAAAAGATGTGCCAATTCGCAGAGAATTTATAGAATTCATGAAGCAACTTAGAACTCTGTATTTTGTGGCATTGAACTCTAGGATTAATGCGAAAATGAACTCTGATTTTCAGCATTCAACTTGACTTTTTAGTCAGCAGTTAACAGGACTAACTACTGACTTCTGGCAGGGAGGTGTCAGGCTAGAGGCCTTTTGAGATATTTTTTTTGTTCAGGCTGTGTATATTTATTTTGGATTTCGCCAAAATAGTCATATGCTACGGGGAGGCTCTCTCTCCCGACATCTGGAAAGTTAATTGCAGTTGCAGTGTACAGGGAACGGCTAGCGTCCGCTGGCAAGTGACCCGGGTCCCTGAGGGCTAACGGACGCCCAGATGGTGAGGCATAGAAAAGAAAGGAAGAAAGGGTTTGGCAACGATGAGGGAGAGCCGGTCGAGTTTCGGAAGGAGACGGACGCAAAATTGTAAAGCTGTGAAATGCCGACTGGTAATAGCGGCATTGGCTCTGTAAATACAGCTGAACAGGCATAGTAAGCTGGTGTTGTTGTAATCCATGTAATTGAGCATATGTCCTCGTCCAGCAAGTACGTTGGAAGGTTAAATAAATCTTTGTTATTTTTAAGTAAAGCCTGAAGTTGGACTAATTTATGGGGGAGGAGCCTCAGTATCGAGTCTCTGCAATTGTGAATAAACCGTTTGATTCTATCCGAAAGACTCTTTCACCCGTCGCGTATAGCGATCGAACCGAGGGACCGACAAACGAAGAGTTAACATCACAACTTGCAAATGTTTTTTTTTAACAACCTAGTGATTTTTCTCTTCCTAAAGGGATTAGCTGCCCGGAATTTCGTCACCATTTTCTTTTCCAGGAGCAAAACGACGCTCTTAGCACCACTGAGGCCAAATGTCAAAATCCTAAAAAGAACTCAATAATATTAAAAATAAGAGTGTCCTTCCTTTCTGAATCACAGAATCCTTCATATGCCCCTAAATGGCCCCCTACAGACTTGAGAGTTATGACCGCCCCTGAGACAGAAGGAAATCTCCCCTTAAGATCATCTAGCGTGCCCTTCAACGTATACAGGATAGAGTTCTCCTAATCATGGAGTCACGATCTCATGACCATTGTACTTCCAAGCCCAATGGCGTCCCTGTTCTCTCTGAGGAGTTTACTGAAATAAATCTCAACACTGGCACAGTTGGGCCTCGAGCCTGGGAACATCAGAACACTAGTCTGCGAGCAACAGACGTCCCCCCCCCCCCATTCCCTTCATTACTGAAATGCAAAGGCTATTCTGATCACTTTTGACTGGCAAGTCACAAAAAAAGTAACCAAAAGAGACGTCTGCTGAGAAGCTTATAAAATGTTTCCATTGCAGATATTTCAGTGGGATCCTTTCAAAATGAAATAGAATAAGACAAAGAATTAATTTTATTTCCATTTAATTTCGCCTAAATTGAATATAATAAATTTAATACATTTCCTACTGTGCAAAAGCACCATTATGTCGTTAATGTTGACTAATCTTCTATTATAAGTAACTAGTAAAAGAGCCGAAAGAATTATGACTTGAATGCAAAAACCAGATTTAATGATGAAATTAGATATTTCATATTTTACAATTTTTGACACGTTTGTTTTTCATAGTTCGTTTTTGAAAACACACTTCTGTTTATGTTCAGAATATTTCAGGGGCCACAGAATACATTTCTTACGCCACAGAGAGCTACTTCAGTGGCCCTGAAATTAACTGTTTCAAGATTAATTCAATATGCATACTTGTTCTCTATGTTCGAAAGGGGCGGGGGTGGCTCAGTCGGTAGCGCGCCAGGCTCGTAATCTGTACTTCCCAGGTTCGAGTCCCAGCTGGGTCAGCTTTGAGATTTATCTCCGCAAAATTCCCCGCCCTGCCCACGGTCAGTAGGGGACACCAATGGGCTTGGAAAGGCCGCCGTCCGTCGGATGGGACGTTAAGCCGTGGCCCCGTGTGCGGGAGAGCCATACCCTGTGCACGTTAAAGAACACGCTGGATGGCCTTGACGGGAGGCTACCATCTGTCTCCCAACAGCTGTTCCAGTGGGTCCCCTCCCCCAACCTTCTCTGAGCCTTCGGGGTCCATGTGGCCTGGTCATTTAGCCCATGGTGTGCAAAAAAGTGCCGCTCAGAGGTAAAACAACCCAACTATGTTCGAAAGATGAGAGTGAATAATAGATTATTTACCATTTCAATGGTATGAAGGCCCTTTTCCCCGACTACGCTTTTTTATTCATTAATATATTTTTTAATTTAAATGGTACTAGTTGAATGTCTTTTGAAACTTGAATGACAAAATTAATAAAATTGTGTAATTTCACATTTCTGAAATTTGACAGACATGTTTTAATACCGCCTCTTCAAGATTTCGATCCTTTTTTTCTCGATTCGTATTTAGAATTTTCATCATAGTTCAAATCAATTTCAAGTTCGAGACTGTATTACTGGTAAATATGTACTAGAGCGCATGTAAATCTACGTTTGAACAAGTGTGTAAATAAACTGTACTTGTATAAGGGTGAAGGTGTCCAGTTTATTCAGAAAATAACTGATGTTTAGGTATGTTTTTATTGCAATATCGAATTACTCAGTCAGTCAGTCAATTATTTTGTTAGATATTGACGCTGCTGTAAGCCCACCCCTTAGTGGGGGAGTGGGGCTATCAAACGCACCAGATCACTGGATATAGTGAGCAAGGTTGTACTAAACGGGGACCCCGAAGGTTCTTTCCTCTTAGCCGTGGTGTCATAATGCTGTGCATATTTACTTTGCTGGGCAGAAGCCACCAGCTTTGCCTTGTCTGCTTCGGCTCCATACGCACTTTCAGCTTCTGCACATATTGCGCCGCTGCACCCTTCGCAAACGGTAACGCCGCAGGTTGTTCTGCTGTTTCTCCTCTCTCGTCCCCGACTGCGCATGCTCTGCAGTTGCTCTGCGCACCATGTGACGTCACTCCCTCCCTGTGCGACGGATGCTTGAGCTCCACCGTGCTAGCCGGCTTTGGAGCGATTGCCATAGCAACCAAGTTATCAGGCACTACCGTTCTACCACACACGTCCCGTCCCGTGAAAGTCTGCTTCTGACGTCACGTTTGGCTTCATACTCTCGCTCATTTCTCCGAGGCGTTCTAAGCTCACAGTCGGAGTTTGAACTTTTACAACTTCGCAGGGCGCATGAGCATTCCAATCGCTTAAACTCAGAAGGAAATCTACAGTTAGATTCTCGACTGTTGCAGCGATTAATTCGATTTCGGGATACACTTTCCCAAACGGAGCGTCTACCTGAATGCGGACAGGTACATTAATTAAATCAGTTGCTACCGATTCCCAGAAAGCTGTTCGCAGAAAAATTCGACCTGACGGTTTCAAGAATCTTTCTGGAACAAGTTCTCGTTTCACCACACTCAGTTCCATCCCTGAGTCCAGAATAGCTGTAAACGTTCTGCCACCACAACTCAATTCCACCTTCTCTAACTCACTCAAGTGAACCTTGCACTGTTCCTTTGGGACACCGATGGGCGCTCTTTCCATTGCTCGCGATGAGATCCTTGCACAGAGAGCTTTTTCCTCATTAGAAGGTGCGTGGGGGGGGGCTCAATCGGTAGCGCGCCTGGCTCGTAATCTGCAGTTCCCAGGTTCGAATCCCAGCTGGGCAAGCGTTGAGACTTATCTCCGCAAAACTCCCTGCACTGTCCACGGTCAGTAGGGGACACCATCCGTCGGATGAGACGTTAAGCCGTGGCCCGTGTGCGTCAGAGCCATACCCTGTGCACGTTAAAGAACACGCTGGATGGCCTCGACGGGAGGCTACCATCTGTTTACCAATAGCTGTTCCAGTGGGTTCCCTCCCCCAACCTTCTCTGAGCCTTAGGAGGTCCATGTGACTTGGCCATTTAGCCCATAATGTGCAAAAAAGCGCCAATCAGAGGTAAAAGAACCCAACTCTCATTAGAACTATCTTCGCTGCGCAGTGTAAATACCTCTCTTGCGTTAGCAGTGGGTGCCTTCTTACAATGTTGCGACTGAGGACAGTCCCTCTTCAAACGTCTGTTGGAACCACAAACATAACAACTGCGTGTATCACTTGTGCTCGCTGTAGCTGAAGGTTTTACCTTTCGGATTGGAGCTTTGCGATCATCCGTGAACTTTCTTTTGTAAGGTGGAATGGATGTAGGCAGGTGCAGTCTTCAGTAATCGCGACATCCGTGAACTTTCTTTTGTAAGGTGGAATGGATGTAGCAGGTGCAGTCTTCAGTAATCGCGACATCCGTGAACTTTCTTTTGTAAGGTGGAATGGATGTAGCAGGTGCAGTCTTCAGTAATCGCGACATCCGTGAACTTTCTTTTGTAAGGTGGAATGGATGTAGCAGGTGCAGTCTTCAGTAATCGCGACATCCGTGAACTTTCTTTTGTAAGGTGGAATGGATGTAGCAGGTGCAGTCTTCAGTAATCGCGACATCCGTGAACTTTCTTTTGTAAGGTGGAATGGATGTAGCAGGTGCAGTCTTCAGTAATCGCTACCTGTTATTTAGCTGTATATTCGCTGAATGATGTGTGATACACTCCACCAGCTCACGGGATCTGAGCCAGTCTGCTCTTTCTTCCAAAGGGACGTATTCTCTGGTGCTAGATGGCGCCTCGGATTTGAGTTTGTCGCAAACTAGATGATCGACGAGGGCATCAAATGTGTGAACCTTCTTACGACTTTCCAAGTATCGCCGCCACAT
Source organism: Ryuthela nishihirai (assembly GCA_038380435.1). NCBI lineage: Eukaryota > Metazoa > Arthropoda > Arachnida > Araneae > Heptathelidae > Ryuthela > Ryuthela nishihirai. The sequence goes on from JAWZYU010000009.1 coordinate 19,452,632, forward strand.
TTCATGAACGCTCTCTGAAAATGTGTCCCAAGTTTCACTGGCATGTTTCCTCGCTCCATCTAATTATAACTTATATTGGACTGCAGATTAATTTACACCTGTCCAAAATATAATTTTTGAGCTTCTCATAGTCATCTGCATCCTCCACTGGCAGAGAAGACAACAAATTCGTTAATTTTTCCTGAAATAGAGGCAACACTACCTTCCCTTTTCTATCCTGAGGCGCACCTTGGATAGCAAAAATGCGCTCTATCTTCTGGAAAAATATGGGCATATCGTAGAGCAGGGGTATCGAACTCCATCTTGTAAAGTGCCAATTTTTCTTTCAAAGTATTTAATTTTTTTTCTTTAGTATCAAATTTTTCTTTCAAAGTATTTAATTGAATGCGGGCCGGGATTCAATTAAACACTAATTTTATATAAAAAAATATTTTATTTAAATTTAAAGTATACATCAAAATTAAAATGGCATTAAGTCATAACGGTTAAAAAACAGTGCATTATTTCGAAGATCCAGATACTTGAGATCTTTTCAGCTTTATTATGTCATCGATCTTTGGCGTGAAAGCGGTTGTACAGTCGCTCAAAAAAATATCAAAACACTATGGTTGATTACAGAATTCAGGAAAAAATATCTGGCAACGATTTTTTTTAGAAATTAGTGATCTGGCAACTTCGTGTCACGTGACACGAAGTTGCCAGATCACTAATTTCTAAAAAAAAATCGTTGCCAGATATTTTTTCTGAATTCTGTAATCAACCATAGTGTTCGGATACTTTTTTGAGCCACTGTACCACTCCTTTCAACCCCACTGTGTGACAACAGCTCTAAACTTCTTCCCGTGGGTCGACGTCGCCGCCGAGTGAAGTACCGTGGGAGGAGTATAGATCGGTACGTTATTTACCTCTCTTATCAGGAGGGCAGGAGTATCTCAGTCGTTAGCGCGTCAGGTTCGTAATCTGCAGTTCCCAGGTGCGAGTCCCATCTGGGGCAGCGTTAATACTTACCTCCGCAAAACTGCCCGCCCTGCCCACGATCAGTAGTGTACACCGCTGGGCTTGGAAAGGTCGACGTCCGTCGGATGGGACGTTAAGCCGTGGCCCCATGTGCGGGAGAGCCATACTCTGTGGACGTTAATGAACAAGCTGGATTGCCTTGACGGGAGGCTACCATCTGTCTCCCAACAGCTGTTCCAGTGGGTCCCCTCCCCCAACTTTCTCTGAGCCTTCGGGGTCCATGTGACCTGGCCATTTAGCCCATGGTATGCAAAAAAGTGCCGCTGAGAGGTAAAACAACCCAACCCAGGATAAGGAATACTGCCGGTGGCATTAATATGAGACTACTTACGAGATTAATATATATATATACATTTATTGACATATATACAAAGGCGTCACAAGGACCTACAGAGCAAGGTTAGCACTTAGCCTGAGGTGGCAGTCAGACTTCCTGCCTCACTCCAAGACCTCTTTCGTCTCCAACGTCCAGCGAAAGAGTCCCTCTCTCCGCTCCGTCACGTGACAGGGTGTCAGGGTCACGTACAGTCTGCAATACCCGGCGGCATCTCAGCTGACCGTTGATTCCTAGAACTGCTGCCAAGCCGAGCCCAGGACTTGCTTTCCACGAAACACGAATGTTTCGCCTGGTCCTCCTTGTCGCAATGGTCGTCCTGTTGTCGTTTGGAGAGGGGAAGCCATGGGATGGAGCAATGGCCACCCCCCTCCCCCCCTCCTTGTTGCTAGTGAGACTCTTACACCCGCCATCCTCTCAGAGCTTCTAAGGGGCGGGGGTGGCTCAGTCGGTAGCGCGCCAGGCTCGTAATCTGTAGTTCCCAGGTTCGAGTCCCAGCTGGGTCAGCGTTGAGATTTATCTCCGCAAAATTCCCCGCCCTGTCCACGGTCAGTAGGGGACACCGATGGGCTTGGAAAGGCCGCCGTCCGTCGGATGGGACGTTAAGCCGTGGTCCCGTGTGCGGGAGAGCCATACCCTGTGCACGTTAAAGAACACGCTGGATGGCCTTGACGGGAGGATACCATCTGTCTCCCAACAGCTGTTCCAGTGGGTCCCCTCCCCCAACCTTCTCTGAGCCTTCGGGGTCCATGTGACCTGGCCATTTAGCCCATGGTGTGCAAAAAAGTGCCGCTCAGAGGTAAAACAACCCAACCCAACTCAGAGCTTCTACTATGGCATATAAACTGACAGGCTACTGTCAGACCTCTGTGTCAAGCAGCTGCTTGAAGGGGTATTTATTATTTATTACCGAGTGGTTAGCACGCTTGGCTACTGATCTAAGGGACCTGGGTTCGAGCCCCGGATTAGGCATGGATGTGTGTGTCGTTTTTCTGCTGAGGTCCTGCCAGCCTCTCAGATCTCCTACTGTGGCATATAAACTGACAGACACCTGTGAGACCTCTGTGGCATATAAACTGACAGACTCCTGTGAGACCTCTGTGGCAAGCAGCTGCTTGAGGGGGTATTTATTTATTTATTTTTATATAAATAAAATGCTACAGAGGATAAATTCCGATTTTTCACCATTTATTGTACTGTAAGAGAAAAGTGGGCAAGTCGAAAATAAAGCATAAATCATTTACCAATCTGTTCAAATTTACAATGTCTGTTGATAGTTTGTCCCAAATGAAATTAGCAAATATGATGTTTTCTTACTACTTTTGTTCCTGCATGAGGAAGTCTGTGACAATGCACTACTGCCCAACCACTCCCCTTTCATCCGCCTTCAACTTCCTTTTTCAATGCGTTCTTTAAAGGTGAGATGCCAGGCCTTCAGGAAGAGTATTATAAGCATTCCCAACCATATCTGTCCAACGTTGTCATTGTTACTGGGCAATACGTTGGGTTGTTTTACCTCTGAGCGGCATTTTTTTAACACCATGGGCTAAATGGCCACGTCACGTGGACCCCGAAGGTTCAGAGAAGGTTGGGGGAGGGGACCCACTGGAACAGCTGTTGGGAGACAGATGGTAGCGTCCCGTCAAGGCCATCCAGCGTGTTCTTTAACGTGCACAGGGTACGGCTCTCCCGCAAACGGGTCCACGGCTTAACGTCCCATCCGACGGACGGACGAATCTTGCCCCTCCCCCTCTCCTTTCGGTGTCCCCTACTGGAGAATTTTGCGGAGATAAATCTTAATGCTGACCAGCTGGGACTCGAACCTGGGAACTGCAGATTACGAGCCTGGCGTGCTACCGACTGAGCCCCCCCTCCCCGCCCCCTGGGCAATACGACAGCGGACGTTGTCATGTAAAAGAAGAAATTTTTGCTCCCCCCCCCCCCGAAAATCTGGCCGGTCGTCTTATAAGAAGTCTCAAACTTGTCTATCTGCTTTGAAATCCAAACAGTTGTCTTTGTATAATTTCAGCCCATATTTTATATCAAACACTCAATGCATCTAATTGCATGTATCTGAATGAAGCGCAATACAGTTGGTATCCGCATAATGCCGTTAATTGGTTCTTTAAAACCCGAAGTTCAGCGAAACAACATTAAACTATCTCTAGTTCAACATAGGTGCCTCCGGCCATTTAGGTTTAGAGGTATCTGAATGCGAAATGGCATAATTACGTTCGCCAACAGAAGAATACTATAAAAATATTAATATATAATTTGGAATGTGAAAGCCGGGCATAAGAAAGTAAAGGAAATATAAGAAATTTGCCTCGTATTTTAAAAAATAGTACAGTCGCTCAAAAAAGTATCCGAACACTATGGTTGATTACAGAATTCAGAAAAAATATCTGGAGCGTGTACAGTTGCTGTACACGCTCCAGTTACCGTTCACAGCAAACTGAGATATCTGGGACATCTGGGGCAAACTGAAATATCTGGAGCGTGTGCAGTTACTGCACACGCTCCAGTTTGCTGTGAACGGTAACTGCACACGCTCAATATTTCCGTGAGTGAGCCCACACGATCCAATGTGCTGTAAACATTAACCGCAACCGCTCCAGTTTACTGTGAACGGTAACTGCACACGCTCCATATTCATTGCATTATATATTCATACGCATTATATATATTAAAAAATATCCGAACGCTATGGTTCATTACAGAATTCAGAAAAAATATCTGGAAACGATTTTATTTAGAAATTAGTGATCTGACAACCTTCGTGTCACGTGACACGAAGGTTGCCAGATTACTAATTTCTAAAAAAATCGTTTCCAGATATTTTTTCTGAATTCTGTAATCATCCACAGTGTTCGGATACTTTTTTGAGCGACTGTAGGTGGTCTTATTATTTTGATACCAGATCGTGTGGGCTCCCTCACGGAAATATTGAGCGTGTGCAGTTACCGTTCGCAGCAAACTGGAGCGTGTGCAGTAACCGCATACGCTCCAGTTTGCTGTGAACGGTAACTGGAGCGTGTACAGTTGCTGTACACGCTCCAGATATTTTTCCTGAATTCCGCAATCACGTGACACGAAGGTTGCCAGATCACTAATTTCTAAAAAAAATCGTTCCCAGATATTTTTTCTGAATTCTGTAGTCAACCATAGTGTTCGGATACTTTTTTGAGCGACTGTAGGTGGTCATATTATTTTGATACTAGATCGTGTGGGCTCACTCACGGAAATATTGAGTGTGTGCAGTTACCGTTCACAGCAAACTGGAGCGTGTGCAGTAACTGCACACTCTCCAGTTTGCTGTGAACGGTAACTGGAGCGTGGCTCCAGATATTTTTCCTGAATTCTGTAATCACGTGACACGAAGGTTGCCAGATCACTAATTTCTAAAAAATTCGTTGCCAGATATTTTTCTGAATTCTGTAATCAACCATAGTGTTCGGATACTTTTTTGAGCGACTGTACAAATGATTACACCTGTGTTCAATGAACTGGTGGTGCCACTTGTATCCTAGGTGACACTACCGATAAATGGTGGCAACTAATTACAGAGCGAACAGTCTGTTTCTAGTGGATAGTGAGAAAGTTATGAAATATACACAATACTATGAAGCGGCCAAATAAGTAGCATCCGTGAGAAAAAGATTTGTTGTTTGAATGTGGAAAGGGGAACTTCTGCTGTGTGATAGGATTACCAATGCAGTAACAATGATGAGAGGTTTTCTACACACTCCTAGCTCAACTAGCCCGGCAAATTGGTGCTTCTGTTTAATATACAGTGTATTTTAGCAGGAAATTTCGAACAATACTGTATTATATAAATGTGAAATTTCTGTTAGAATAAACTCATTGAATTTCTGAAAATACTTTTAGTTATATGTCAAAACCTTTTAATATTTAATTTATCTTGTTTCTTAAATATTTATTAGAATTGTAAGAGAAGCATTTCTTCTATGGACGCTTTGCCATTGATAATGTTATATTTGCAGTGGGCTAATGCTCAGTGGCGTCCGCAGAAATTTCTCCAGAGGATGGAAAGAATCGTTGGAATAGGAATTTTTTGAGATAAATATAAATCTCCCAGTTTTCTTATAACTTAAAAAAATCAAATTTCCAGATTTCCAAAGGAAGGGGGAATATCTCCCCTCCTTTCCCTGTGAATTCCCAATGTCAATCTATAATATTAGCTGTTGGCCAAATAAATGTCTAAATTTGTTTATTACAATTTACTTGTCTTATGTATAGGTATAAAATAATGAGATAAAAAAATTAAACATTAATATATAAATTTTACTTTAACACCAAAACTGAAGTTGGCTTTTCGAAGCAGTATGCGAGGGATTGAACTGGATCCCAGAAATGAGCTGCTGAAATTCGGCTTCAATGACGTTGTAACTAGTTGTATGATCTGATTCATATTTTTCGTCTTATTAAAATACCATTCACTTTAGTAGAGCCAGATTAAAAAACAATTGTTTTACATTTTGAAATTTTTACACTGGCCGGATAAAATTATTAATGAGGCCGAAGTTTGTGCGCTCCTGGTTCAAAGGTTGTTCATTCTCCAACACTTTCCCACGGCTGAAGGGGGAGCGCTGAAGGGGGAGCGCTAAAGGGAAATTCGGAAAGCCCGCATTATAATATTTCGTCAATTCTTGTCCAACCCAAAGAAATTTTCCTTTAGCTCTAAAAGCAAAAATGTTGAAGGCCTATAAATAGACGGACGACAAAATAATAATTCTCTTTTTTATGAAAATGTGTTAAAAGCAACCCGCTGCAGAAAATTTATCCTCCACTTAAATTGCTTTATTTCCCATTTTTTAAACCCACCTCACCCCGACCACCCCAATCTCTACACTCCATCTTTCCTCAATAATTTTTTTTCTCACTTACCCTCCTCTAACCTACCCTGGTTAATTCCTAAATCTTAAAGGTCACTGAAATTAATAGTTAGAAGTAGTAAAGGAAAGGTCACCTTCAAATTCATGACTAATCCACCTAAACAAAAAGAAGAAACGAAACAGAAGTATTCCAACAATTCGCCAATTGCAACACTAGGAGATTTTTCTCAATCATTAAAGAATGTGGTTTTTCAAACAATAGTGGAATTGTTATAAACGTATAATTTTTGTCTCAAATTGTCGGTCGAAACAGGCGTCATCTTTCATCGTAGAGGGAGGGTGAATTTTTAGCTCTGAGAAGGGCTTTTTTTGCGGTATGCATAATCAAAATATTTAGGTCGCAACGACCCTAAGAATTGGGAAGGAAGCCGTGTGGGCAGTTATTAGGGGGAACGTGTAAGCCATCCATTATGACCATCCACAAAGATTTCGGTCTTATCCCTGTGTGCAGAAAGTGTCATTCCGCGGAGTGAAGTTTTCTCTCACACAGGATCACGACTTAAAGTCAGAGTATATGGTCTGTGGCCTTTCTAAGCCAAAGTCTTTTTTTTTAATCACCGGGAGTTGGGTGTGGGCAAATAGCAAGACTGGAGACTCATCATTCAGGTAAGTTTTTCTTTTGTTTTGTTTTCAGTTTTATTTTCCATTTTCACCATCCCATGAAAATCAAAATTCCAAGGTGTTGCCCACCTTGGGACCATCCATTCCGGTGAATGAACAGCGGCGTTCCCTGGTCGCTCGCCACTAGTGTCTGAAGGAATACATAAGTGTGTTGGGTCACACCTTTGCCAAGAAGCGAAGGTGCATCAAGGGGGCCTGTTGTCACTGGGAGCGGATGGGAACAAGATCTAATCTTTTGGTTGTTTTCTAATCTTTTATTTTTTTCATTTTCTTTTCAATTAGATCTTGCACAAGATGCTACAAATATTTCCATTAAATCCTCTCAATCGATACTGATTGACTATTTAATGGACGATTGTATCTTCTTGCCCCTCTTTTTCCTTCCACACTAACTGCCTATGTGTGGAAGGGTTTTCTCCAGGTTAGAGCAAAACACTCTGACATGGATGGTGCCTTGACGTGGCGTCAGAGCTTCCCACTAAACCATCTGGCAGACTTCTCTTTTCACAGCATACCTAATAATTTCGTAAACCTTCAATCTATTAGTGATCACAACTGACAAATATTTGTGTAAGCTAATATCGTATTGTAACGCCAACTCCCTTAAAATTGTTAATTCAAACTAATGAATGATTGGCAAAAGTGTAAATAGCGATAATAAATAGTTTATTAGCACTCGAGTGATTAGCACGCTTGGCTACTGATCTACGGGACCTGGGTTCGAGCTCCGGGTAAGGCATGGATGTATGTGTCGTTTTTCTGCTGAGGTCCTGCCATCCTCTCAGACCTTCTACTATGGCATATAAACTGGCAGGCTCCTGTCAGACCTCTGTGGCAAGCAGCTGCTTGAGGGGGTATTTTTTTTTATATAAAATAAAAAAGAAGTGTTCATTCATCTGCTAAAATGAAAAAGTTGTGTTTGTCCCCCTTGGAGGCTAAGGGGGATGGGGTAAACTTTGCTGTCGGTGTAAACCACTTGACATTCTCACTCCATCAAATATATATATTGTAGCTTAAATAAATCATTTGCGATATCTGTTTCAAATTCAGCCATTTTTAACTTTTTATACCGCTCGAAGGCGGAAAATGCGAATACTAACATTTCGTCAATACCTATCCAACCCAGAAAGAATTTTTTTCTTCCTCTAAAAGCAAAAAAAAGTTAAATAATTCCAATTGGACATACAGATGACAAAGTGAATCTAAAAGAATAAGATATTGCCTCAACCTGGCGACTATGGGATGCTCGTTTTAAAAGAAAATTATGTTTTTTTTTATATTTTTCGAATTTTGCGCCCTTTAACAGTAGTAGTAGTTCATACTATTGGGTGATTGGAAAATGTAAATAGTAATATTGTTACAAATTAAAATGGATGAGCACTGAGCGTGAGTTAAAGTAAAAATATGTCAATGAAAATTACAATACAATGCGATTTATTGCAAAAGCATGGATGAAATATTTATAAACAAACTAAGTCAACCGGTACGAAACTCTATAATAATATAAAGATAAACTTTCAGAAGAATTATTATCTGAATTCTACCAACACGATCCACACCAATAAACTAATCAACCTTTCGTGCACTCACCATGTAAAACACTTCTTCACTTTTTACACCCATCGCGTCCATACTGAAACTAATTATGCCTCCTTTCGGATATCCACAACTCCAACAACAATTCTATCCTTTCTATTTTTCAGATCGGTTCTGTATTCCAATTCGTTGGTTAGATAATTCTCACGCAGAAGCATATGTGAGCGTTCATGACATGTTTATCATAAATTCACTGTAGCACGCTCATCTGTCGTAACACTGCCCCCTCCTCAGGTCTTGTTCGTCCCGAACAATTCTGGATTCCGAAGCTTCTTCAGTTCTTCAATGAAATGGGGCCAAACGATTCACATGAATCACCTTGCACTTTGCAGATGGACGTTTATGAATGCGATACACCACGTCGTTAATCCTGTTAACTACTGTATACGGACCTTCCCAAGGTTTCTGAAGTTTTGGAGAAAGTCTCTTCTTTCTATGTGGATTGTACAGCCAGACAAGATCTCCTTGTTGAAAACAGTTCCATTTGCTTTAATCTCGTATCTCGTTTTGGTTCTCTCGCTTGCTAAGTTGATTGAAAAATATTGAGTCCAATCTTTCTCGAGCAGAATTAATTATTGATGTTTTAGAAGTATTTATGTCACAAATCAGTGTATATAAATATATATATGAGGTTCATATATCAATGCTCATATATGAGGGTAAGTCAGAAGTAAGGTTCCCTATTTAATGTAGTTATAGCGAAGAAAATACACAGGAAATGTTCCAACATAAGTTTTTATTTTTCCGCTTAGACAAAAGATTTCTTGAGACAATTGTGTCAACAGTCGATTAACTTATCAAACTCTGCCGATAGTAGGATGCATTCTGTTCCTGAAGCCCCTTTGTGAAGTCCTCTTTGACGGCATCATCTGATGGGAAACCTCATAGTTATAGACGCTGCTCAGCTACCTGAATAAATGAAAATCCTACAACACCAGATCTTAACTGTATGGTGGATGGTGAACAGTTACCCATCGCCAGGTGCGGAGATTATCATCTACTACAGCCACACGACCATTTTCGAAATCGCTGCATTATTTCATCACATATTGCACTGACAGGATATCCGAGCCATAAACAGTCGATGGATTTCTACCAGTCTTACTCCAAAGAGTTTTCGTTGGCTATGGCCAAGTGCTTTTCACGTGGTTAACAGCGACTGTGTTTAGTCGTGTCTACAGATTGCAGTCCTTACTTTAAATTGGGGCACAATTAGCTGTAGGCCCTTTAACAATTCGGAAAATGCTCTTAACTGTATGAGAAAATGGCGACTTTCCTCATCAGTAAAGTACAACTCGCCAACCAGATAATTTCTTCGTTAAATCCTAATAAATTAGTTCTTAAAACTGTAATTGCGTGTTTACTATTTAATTTCCATTACCTCCCTCGGATTTTTCCAGCTAATTACACTCGCCACTAAGTCTAATAGTTAACAAGGTTGTTTACTATGATGTGACAGTCTATGCTGCTGGATTTGTTCGTTGGTTTGGATCCAAAAACTGCTGTTCATTCATAATAAATGAGCAACTTAGAACTCGACTTGTCTCCTTTTTTCCAAAATACTTCGCATTAATCTCTTTCTGAAGTTGATTAATTAGCTGCAAGTTTCGCTTACTTAACGATTCTGTTCTAGAAACGAAAAATACTTTTTGTTTTCCAAAGCTTCTTTTTTTTTTCGCTTTCTTTTACATACATAAATTTTGTTATTGTGATTGATTCTTGATGCGCAATAAGTTGATTTTCTGTTCACCAATGAACAGAATGTTTTCCTTTTAGGAATTGCCACCTTTAAATTAAGAAAAGATGTTGAGTCTATTTTCACCTGTCTTCCTATTTCTTTCCGCTCGTCATTTGTCGGTTTCTCAGAAAAGTCTTTTGAGAAAAGTTTCTCAGTCTGTCCACCATATCTTTCGAACGCGAAGTACAAACAATGAGTTCCTATTTGGAACGAAAAATATTATAAATACTATAGAAAACATTTCAAGTTTTAGGGTAGCATCATTATGAACGCAAAGAGCTTGTCAGATATTAGAGATAAATTAAAAATAATCTACAGCCCCATGGTGTTTATTTTTAATTGCTAAATATTAATTAAAAGGTTGAAACTGCAATTAAAAATATTTTATATTTTTTATTTTTTTCCACAATTACAAGAAATATTTTAAATTTAAATATTTCTTGTAATTGTTGTCTCTTGTCTTTAACGAAGAGATATCAATTGATATCGCTTGATTAAATCTCTGTCATGAGCATCAATTAGCCTGGTTGTATCAATTGAACATTTCCTGTGTATATTCTTCGCTATAACTACATTAAATAGGGAACATTACGTTCTGACTTACCCTCATATATGAGCATTGATATATGAACCTCATATATATGACTGATTTATGACATAAATACTTCTAAAACATTAATAAAAACACTCAAAAAATATCAAATGAAAGCTTCAAATAATGTGGGGATTGTCGTAGATTATAAAAAATTGACTCCCCATTCTTTCTTCTCCCTAAAAAAGAGGAAATACGAAAACGATTTTTTTTTCTATATTTTCGGAACGCGAATGCCGAAAGTCATAAGCTATGCGTCAAATGAAAGATTGTGACGCGGGGAGTGCCACACACTATTCAAATTCACCCCCCGTGCTTTCTTTCCCCTTAAAAAGGGACACCTTATCTTCCTTTGAAGTGAATACGAACTCAGTGACTGATTGCACCATCAATATGCTTCAGGTTTATTTTCTACTTTTTAGGCTGCATATAGGATGATAGGAAATTTTTTAATTTTTTAAATTATATTTTATTATTTTCTTAGAAGGAAGAAGATGCTCCGCTCCACAAATGACGGAAATAACCGATTGAATTTCAATGTAAATTTTTTTTACAATACGCGAGGTCACGTAACCCATCTCCGAGGCATTTGCAAAAACTCTTCCAGTTGTTGTCTTCATCTTCAATTAGAATCAAACTTCTTAAAACTGACACTAATTGAATCTCCTAAAAGTCAATCATTCTAAAAGCCTCTGTCAATTTCTTGGTTGTGAATCGTTTTTGTAGTTTTGTTTTGCAGCCTTTTCCTCTGAACCTTTTCTGCCACCAGTTCAATAAAGTTCCTCTTTTCTCTCTTTTGACACTGGTGTATCACTACCATCACTTTTTCTCTTCGGAAATTAAGACACAGATTGCGTGCTCTCAGTCGGACAGGACCGTGACAAACAGCCTACTGAGAAAAGACTTCCGAAGCAATGTGCGGAACGAACCTAATGGTGTAATCTACTCCAAAGCAGTTACAAGTGTCTTGGCTTCTATGAGAGAACGTGTAGAGTTGGAATACGAGCGCCCTCTAGTCTTCAGAGCGTAGAGCAACAATCAACGTTACTTGAAATCGGTGTGTACCGTTTCATACAAGTAACCATTTGAGCTATCCGTGATACGGTGGTGGTTTGTAAGTACGGATGTTCGTAACTCGGGGACCACCTGTATTTCTAAAAAACATGCTAAATACGCATACAAGACACGTGGAAAAAATGTTTAGCATCCAAGTCAGTGTTCCCAGCCCCGGAGTTCCGTGTCCGGGATCCCTATAGGGTCTGCTTGCTACTTTCAATATTTCAGAAGACTCTAGGGGAAAAGTATATTTACCGTGATTACAAAACCGAGGTGTTTTATTGTTTTTGGCTGTTAATATGTCACTTGAGTATGGCAACATTGACTCTCTCATGTTGATCACAAGTGAAATTGGCTGCTGATGACATAGGAATTTCTGGAGCATCGAATTTCGGCACTAAAAGGTTAGATTAAAATTTCAAAAAGCTATAGATATAATCAAAACATTTTTGTCACTTTTAGTGAGTCCTCGTTGCGAGAATTTACACTGGCGGAGATTGAGAAAAGAACACTCAGAAGGAATTCCTTTAGGAACGTCATATTATAATACGTTAATAGTTAAGGGCAACAGAAACCGTGATCCAAGATTGAAAGTCATTGGATGAAATAATGACGTCACTGAGGACGAAGCGCATATTTAAGGACTGGCGTGAAGAAAGAAGTTATTCGTTTCGTGTTGTGTCGTGTTGTTCAGTGCTCTTTGAAGAAGCTACCATGCTTGGATGACGCAGGCGCGCAACATTTGTTCAGTTAGCGGAGTTTGAGATAGGTCGTATAGTGGATCTTCGGGAAGCAGGTCGTCAAATTCCACACCGCGTTGGACGAGAGATATCGGCAGTGGTACAATAGCAGCGTCGACGGTCAGAAAAGCATTCGCACACTCGCAGACGTGGTTCCGGGCTACACAGAGTTACGGACGCATGATAGGATCGGTGTATCAGGAGGGCGGTGGTGGCAGAGTGGATGGCTGCGGCATCAAATATTCGATCCTCTATCGTACCAAGGGTGTCTACAAGAACAATACGCAATCGTCTTTTGGAAACAGGACTATGGGCACATGTGCCGCTGGCATAGTTACCACTGTCACCTCATCACAGTCGAGCACGTTTACAGTGGTGTCAAGAACAAGTTCATTGGAGGGGACAATGGCAGTCTATGGTCTTCAGTGGTGAAAACCGATTCTGCTTAGGAGTGTCTGATGGTCGTTTACCTGTCTGAAGGCGACAAGGTGAGTGGCTTCTTCCATCGTGCATCAGCCAGCGCCACACAGGCCTACGCCGGGCATCATGTTGTGGGGAACGATTAGCTATCACTGTCGTACGTGTCTGGTGTTTGTACAGGGTACACTGAATAGTAATACATACGTCACCGACATTGTACAGCCGGTCGTCCTGCCATATTTGAGTGTAATCCCAAATGCGATATTCCAGAAGGATAACGCCCGCCCACACTTCGCCCAGGCAACTCAACATGCTCCCAGCGTGATATCGAGCATTTGTACGAGCGATTGCATGCCAGATTGGAAGCTTGTATTGATGCTCGAGGAGGTTCAACACCTTATTAAAATGTGCCTTCTGTAAAATGTAATACTCATTAAAAGGTAAAATAAACATTGAATCACTTCACACGTGTGATTACTGTCCTTTCTCAACAAGTTGTTTCTACTGACTAAATCTCATAGCTTATGCTTCAATTGTTAATGGTGTTATTTTTTCAATTTCAGCCAGTGTATATTTTAGTTCAAATGCATCGGGTAATGTTAAGAAGAGGGTTTTTCAGACATAGCTAGACTCAGTAGGATGTGACCGAAAGAATGAGACTTTTTAGGTGGTCCATGATGCAGAAAAGATTGGGGACCCTAATTGAAATTCTGGTTAACAACAGTGGAGTACCTGAGTACAACTAGATAGACTATAAGACTGCATAGTTGATGCTTCAACATTTCCCCTAGATCATAAGTTGGCTGACAGGTCATTGACAGGTCCTTGACCTTTGATATATGAGAACTGTAAAAGCATCGACTGTACAGTCTCATAGTCTCCCCTGAGTCTCCCTATTTGCCACTCAAGCAAACCACTGTTTAACCCATGTTTAAATTAAGAAAATGAAATACAAATCATGAAAACAAGAAAATGAAGTGTTACATAAGAACAGGTTGTCATTCACTTACGGAAATTCACTTAATTTTAAGGGGAGGAGTCCGTCTCATCTGGATTTTGGTTCTATGTGGTTTTGCAATTAATAAACCTGAGCAAATGATCATATCCTTTTGAAAATACTTTTTGTGTTGTATAAGAAGCAAGCACTAAAATCCCCTAGGTGATTTTTCAGCTTTTATGTTTTAAACAATTAAACTAAATAATAAATTTGACGAAAACCTCAGTGACAATTTTAAATTAATGTGAAAAAAATTTTTTTTCTAGAACTATTTTGTGTAGCAATGTTTTGATCGATCCCCGAATAAACGAGTTCCTGATCAACTATCAATGAAGATCTCAAAAATCCGCGATCGGCGAGGGTTGGGTTGTTTTACCTCTGAGCTGCACTTTTTTGCACACCATGGGCTAAATGGCCAGGTCACATGGTCCCCGAAGGCTCAGAGAAGGTTGGGGGAGGGGACCCACTGGAACAGCTGTTGGGAGACAGATGGTAGCCTCCCGTCAAGGCCACCCAGCGTGTTCTTTAACGTGCACAGGGTATGGCTCTCCCGCACACGGGGTCACGGCTTAACGTCCCATCCGACGGACGGCGGCTTTTCCAAGCCCAGCGGTATCTCCTACTGACCGTGGGCAGGGCGGGGATTTTGCGGAGGATCGTCGAGGGCCAACTACATATAAATGTATAGAAAATCGGAAAATTAGCACAATTAACACTCGAACCAGAGCCATTCGTGCTATGAACTTGTAACTCAGGTTGGAATTAGCCTCATCTATCGGCAGCAATGGAGCTGACTAGTTTTCGTGCTTCTATAATCATTGGTTACTAAAGTATGCAATTCACAGTCTTTCACTGGTCTTTAGGTCTTACATAAAAATAGAGGGATTTTGTAAACAAGCAACTAATCACGTTCGCTAAGTAGTGGGTCGTTAAGAAGTTTCGTCGTTGAATCACGAAACAGAAGGCAAAGAAATTATCGACCGCGCAGCAACAACTGAACAAATTGGCAAAATGCCTGGAAAAAATCTTCCACTTCAGCAGCAAGTTCTCATTTATAATAAAACTTTATGCCGCAGAAACTAAGCGTAAATTCGCAGCCTGGGCGCGTTTTAATCTCCTAAGATACATCTAATTACATGCTGTAAAGACCTTTCCCCAAAATTTTCTCGCAAGATGGTTACTTTCAATTTTGCAATTGCTCGCGAGCAGTAAGCGATCGAATTTTAACAGCGACCACTTATTCATATTCGTAGAAGAGTAATGGCAGCGCTAGAAATCTCATTTATGTAATATTAGGGGATCGTTCCAAATAGGCTTCTGCTAGAAGTATAGTTAAATAAAATCAGATTTTTTTCGTTAATATGTTTTTCTAAATGCATAGCGTCACAGTTTCGCTTGTAATGAACAAATAAAGAATCTTCGTGTGTAGTGTTACTATCGGTATTACATCAATACTACTTCACTTCATTGAACATCTTAGGAGTAAACTTCCTTTTGGCAGAGCCGCTGGCTAAGTCTCAGGATATCTGTAACTCAGCGGAACAAGTTAGTACTTAGAGAGATTGGATTTTCATTTCATCTAAAATTCCTCCTTCCACTGTAGAGGTCTTTAAAAATTTCTTGAAAAATGTATGAAATATACATGTTTCAGAAATTTTCGCCTCTAATTATCCTTATGAGCATTTTCAAAGGGGAGGCGGCAAAGAAGGGGGCTTGCTCCTCCCCATTATATAATATATATATACATACATATGCAATGCAAATATAATATATATGGTATATACATGTATACATAATACATATACACTGCTCAACATTGAAAGTTCCCCACCCAGAAGCACATGTACACGCATGCAAATACATATAGTTGATTGCAGAATTCAGAAAAAATATCATCTATGAGATTAGGTGGTTCCATCAGGAAATTATTCAGCGAAAGCCGAAAATGTCTGTTACACACCGTCGGCAGGTTTATCGCCATTTGGGTGCTTTTGAGAGAGGAAGAATTATAGTCCTATGTGAAGCTGGATGGACTACACGTCGTGTCGCTGCCGATGTTCATCAGGGTACACGAACTGTTGGACGCTGTTGGCAACAGCGATGAAATGAAGGTTCTAGCATGCATCGCAGAGGGAGTGGAGCCATCTGACAGACGTCGGCATGGCTTGATAGGCGCATTGTTCGACATGCTCCTTCGTCACCACAGAGCACTGCAGGCGATATTCGACAGGCTGTTCAGCAGCCATGAACGTCCCCATAACGACCCAAAAGGTAAACCAGAGGTTGCATGAGGCACACGTGCGCTCTAGGCGACCGTTACATCGACTGAATTGACTGCAAACTGTCGCAGAGCTTATCTGAACTTGGTGCCGAAGTCGTGCGAACGTCATGTGGCTTGGTGCCGAAGTCGTGCCGAAGTCGTCGAAACACTGCTGTGTTTAGTGATGAATCCCGTTTCTATCTTGGTGCTGACAATCGATGGGTCTGTGTATGGCGCCAACCTGGCGAGAGGATGGATCCAGCTTTTGTTCGTGACTGACACACTGCCCAGCAGCCAGGCATAATGGTATGGGGTGCTATTAGATATAATAGTAGCATCTATTGGATAGCAAATAGTAGCAGGTCACCTCTTGTCCACATCACGGGAACACTGACAGCTGCACAATAGGTTAGCACGGTTCTGCAGCCCAGGGGCGAGGGTGGCTCAGTCGGTAGCATGCCAGGCTCGTAATCTGAAATTCCCAGGTTCGAGTCCCAGCTGGTCAGCGTTGAGATTTATCTCCGCAAAACCTTCCACCCTGCCCACAGTGAGAAGGGGACGCCGATGGGCTTGGAAAGGCCGCTGTCCATCGGATGGTATGTTAAGCTGTGACCCCGTGTACGGGAGAGCCTCTCTGCACACGTTAAAGAACAAGCTGGATGGCCTTGACAGGAGGCTACCATCTGTCTCCCAACAGCTGTTCCAATCTGTCCTCTCCCCCAACATTCTCTGGGCCTTCGGAGTCCTTGTAACCTAACCATTTAGCCCATGGTGTGCAAAAAAGTGCCACTCAGAGGTAAAACCACCCAACCTCTGCAACCCATTTTGTTACCGTTCCTGGGAGGCATGCAGGAGCTCATTTTCCAGCATGACAACGCCCGTGTACACACTGCTAGGGTCTCCAGACAATGTTTGCAACATGTTCAAGTATTGTCATGGCCAGCACGATCTCCAGATTTATCCCCAATAGAAATCTGTGAGACCACTTTGGATGACGTGTGCAATACTTTCACCGGCCGGCGCAGAATCTCGATGTATTACGGGAGCAAGTCAACGCTGCTTGGAGTGCAATTCCTCAGGACCATATCCTGTATGACTCCACGCCAAGCTGTATTGCTCCTGTATTGCCGTTCACGGCGGTGCAACAACCTATTGAGGCAGTCACATTACGCTGCATTATCTCATCTTTTAACTGCTGTAAGTGGCTGCAAATTAAATCACGGTATGCCAATATGTATTGCTAAGTGTGTGTGCTACATTTCGCCCCTATTCCCACACTCGTTCTGGGTGGGGCAATTTCAATGTCGTGCAATGTATAATATATATAATATATATATATATACTAGTGTATGGAAGACCTATATATATACACTGGTTTCCATAAATTAAGGAAAACTCAGGAAAATTATGATAAACAAAAAACTACATGAATGATTTTAATGAAATTTGATGGAAACATGAATTTTAATCCTAGTTTCAGAATGGCATAAAATATTTTACACTAGAAACATTTTTCGTCAAAAAATAGCACTTACAGGAACTTGTCCAAAAATGAGGTATCAGAATTCAATAGGCAAAGTTCTTTAATAAGGAGTGTTGTCGCCCCTTACAGCAATGCAGGCACGACAGAGATGTTCCGTGCTGTTTATGATGTTGTGAATCAGCTCAGTAGGGAGTAACGACCATTGTTCCTTTAAAGCAGTAATAAGCTCCTCCTTTGTTTCAGGTGATGGGTTGATGGCAGCAACAGGTCTACCTAGAGCATTCCATACATGCTCAATCGGATTTTAGTCGGGAGATTGAGATAGCCACTCCATGCGCATAATGGTCTCCTCTTGAAGGTATTGTTCCACTAGTCGAGCTCTGTGTGGACGAGAGTTATCGTCTTCTAAGATGAATGCTTCACTTATTGCAGCAGCGTAAGGACATACTTAGGTGTCCAGGATGTCGTCTCTTTACCTTTGAGCATTGAGGTTCCCACCGTCAACACATTGAGGTCTGTGCGTCCATCTAAGGAAATGCCACCCCAAACACACACGCTACCTCTGCCGTAACTGTCTCTCTGATGGATGTTACTGGGATGATAGCGGGTACATCGTTCTCTCCATATCGAACAATGTCCGAAATCACTCTGCAAGCAATATCTGGACTCATCTGTGAAGAGTACCGACTTCCATTGCTCTTCTGTCCAGTTAACATGCGTGCCCAATTCAACCGCTCTCTCCTGTGACGTGCGTGAGGGGTATACAAATACTGGCCTTCTAACGTACAGACCTCCCTCATGAAGTTTCCTACCCACAGTAAAAGATGATACAACCCTCCCAGTGGCTGCTGCAAGAGAAGATGGTAGCTGGAGTAGACGTCTTACTCCTTCGTGCTGTTAATCGTAGATATTGGTCTTGTACAGGGTCGTAATTGTAGCCCTTCCTTGGCTAAATCTCCGAGATGCGGAATCCATGTTAAGGAATTGATTCCACAGCCTACGGACCACAGAAGGACTCACATTCAGCCATCGTACCACGTCTGACTGACTTTGGCCTGCTTCATGACATGGTGATTCACAACATCAGCATGACTTTCATGACATGCTGATGAACATGTCATGGAAACCAAATGATGTACCTCCATTGTCTTGGACCCTTATGTGCGACCTCCCTGTGTGTGCTTCGATCCGGCCAATAGCTCTCCACCACAGTTCATTTGGCAAATGATGTCTCGAGGTCATTCCTATAAAATGACTATTTCGAATTTCTTTATTCACATTTGCAACACAAAATAAGGATCCACTCCAAAACACCCGTTTTTACGATGCTATCCGATTACGCAAATTGACGCAACCTAGACAAATTTGCATACGATATTCTCACTCGGCATTACTTTACTGGTTACATGAACAAGTTTGGTGAGGATTGCACAATTATTTGGCGAATTATTATGATTTTTCTCATTTTGCCTTAATTTACGAAAACCAGTGTATATATGATATATATATTTCTGCCTTTTCAACTTCTCTGATCATATATTATAGATATTTTTCAATTAAAATTTTTAAAAGCTACAAAGACGAAGGGAAAGACTACCATTTTTTCCTCCGTCCGACTTGTTCCGTTCCAACTCGATCAAGTCGCTTAATATTATTTTGGTCCCTAACTTTATGTTTTTCAAATATGGGATCTGATTGAAACTAATATTTCTATGTAACTATAAAAAATTTCAAAAGCCTGAAATGGTTACAGATAGATAATTATTATTTGTGATGAATTTACAGATTAATTTCATTTATTTTAATAATTTCAAAAGGGACTAGCGTGGCTCATTCTGTAGAGCACTGGACTCGCAGCCAAATGATCTCGATTTCGAGTCCCCACTGCGTTTGCTTTGAAATTTTCTCCGCCAGCCTCCGATCTTCTCCTAGTGACAAAGGAGACACCGATATGCTTCCAATCTTCCCCTAGTGACAAAGGAGACACCGATATGCTTCCGATCTTCTCCTAGTGACAAAGGAGACACCGATATGCTTCCGATCTTCTCTTAGTGACAAAGGAGACACCGATATGCTTCCGATCTTCTCCTAGTGACAAAGGAGACACCGATATGCTTCCGATCTTCTCCTAGTGACAAAGGAGACACCGATATGCTTCCGATCTTCTCCTAGTGACATAGGAGACACCGATATGCTTCCGATCTTCTCCTAGTGACAAAGGAGACACCGATATGCTTCCGATCTTCCCCTAGTGACAAAGAAGACACCGATATGCTTCCGATCTTCTCCTAGTGACAAAGGAGACACCGATATGCTTCCGATTTTCTCCTAGTGACAAAGGAGACACTGATATGCTTCCGATCTTCTCCTAGTGACAAAGGAGACACCGATATGCTTCCGATCTTCTCCTAGTGACAAAGGAGACACCGATATGCTTCCAATCTTCCCCTAGTGACAAAGGAGACACCGATATGCTTCCGATCTTCTCCTAGTGACAAAGAAGACACCGATATGCTTCCGATCTTCTCCTAGTGACAAAGGAGACACCGATATGCTTCCGATCTTCTCCTAGTGACAAAGGAGACACCGATATGCTTCCGATCTTCTCCTAGTGACAAAGGAGACACCGATATGCTTCCGATCTTCTCCTAGTGACATAGGAGACACCGATATGCTTCCGATCTTCTCCTAGTGACAAAGGAGACACCGATATGCTTCCGATCTTCCCCTAGTGACAAAGAAGACACCGATATGCTTCCGATCTTCTCCTAGTGACAAAGGAGACACCGATATGCTTCCGATTTTCTCCGAGTGACAAAGGAGACACTGATATGCTTCCGATCTTCTCCTAGTGACAAAGGAGACACCGATATGCTTCCGATCTTCTCCTAGTGACAAAGGAGACACCGATATGCTTCTGATCTTCTCCTAGTGACAAAGAAGACACCGATATGCTTCCGATCTTCTCCTAGTGACAAAGGAGACACCGATATGCTTCCGATCTTCTCCTAGTGACAAAGGAGACACCGATATGCTTCCGATCTTCTCTTAGTGACAAAGGAGACACCGATATGCTTCCGATTTTTTCCTAGTGACAAAGGAGACACCGATATGCTTCCGATCTTCTCCTAGTGACAAAGGAGACACCGATATGCTTCCGATCTTCTCCTAGTGACAAAGGAGACACTGATATGCTTGCAAAGATTGCAATCTTTCAAATGGGACTTCAAGTCCCAGATCCTTGTGTAGGAGATCCTTTCGCTATACATGTTAAAGAACCTGCTAGATGGCCTTCATGAGAACTTTCCAGCTTTTTCCTAACAGCTTTACAGCAATTTCCTTTCGCTACCCAGCTTTGACTCTTCGGGGTCCTTATAACCTCGCATTTAACCCATTGTCTGCAAAATGTACCATCTACGGGTAAAAAAATTCAAACGAATTTTAAACTTTTCAAATGTTCTAACATAGACTTAAAAATAAAATTTTGTAATAGTCTGTCGGATAGTTTGTAATTGCTTCAAGTTTAGTTTTTCGAAAACTTCATTAAGCAAGCATTTCAAAATTAAAATGAAATCGACAAATTCTCAAATGTGCGTTTAACTATTGGCCTCTGTTCATTAATGCAAATAACAAAGCATTTTCAGTAAAAATGTGCAGTTCTAAATCTAACGTTCATGAGATCGTATTGGAAATCGATGTAGTACAAAGTTTCTTATTCGATATTCTAAATTTTAAGCACAGCAAAAAAAAGTGTCTGAATCTAGTAAAAAAAATGTATAGCAAAAATTTCTTAAATAGCATGCTATCTCTCAAAACTTTCATAGCGAACTCTTCTTACATGCACTTAGAAAAACTAATAAAAGGAAAGAACTTTATGAATATAAATGCAATCAATATCAAGCTAACCGTTAATTTCAGTTCCAATGAAAGCGAAGTTTATCGTAGAGCGGAAATAAAATACTTCCCTCTCATTTCTCAAAGATTAGCAAGAGAAAAACTGAATAAATTAAGCTCACTTCAGCTGAGAGAAATAAAAATCACGCAGAGAGAGAGAAAAAATTTATTTCTCTTTTGCGAAAAATGAAAAATAACTGATTTTGTTTTCGAAGAAGCCGAATACATTAAAATCAAATCTCCCTGTTGGAATCGAATCATCGCAAACCTGAAGTGATTTGGAAAGGAATCATAAAAAAAAGGGAAGATGGACGCTGAAAACAGCTAAGTGAGCTTTGGAAGATGGAGAGCTTAATAAGGTCAAAGGTTGTTGGGTTGGGTTGTTTTACCTCTGAGCAGCACTTTTTTGCACACAATGGGCTAAAATGGCCAGGTCTCATGGACCCCGAAGGCTCAGAGAAGGTTGGGGGGATTGGAGAAACCCACTGGAACAGCTGTTGGGAGACAGATGGTAGCCTCCCGTCAAGGCCATCCAGCGTGTTCTTTAACGTGCACAGGGTATGGCTCTCCCGCACACGGGACCACGGCTTAACGTCCCATCCGATGGACGGCGGCCTTTCCAAGCCCATCGGTGTCCCCTACTGACCATGGGCAGGGCGGGGAATTTTGCGGAGATAAATCTCAACGTTGACCCAGCTGGGACTCGAACCTGGGAACTACAGATTACGAGCCTGGCGCGCTACCGACTGAGCCACCCCCGCCCCAAGGTCAAAGGTGAAAGGAAAGAGCAGAATGCCAGAAGGAACTGCAAAGGAGAAAGGTATCGGAGTAGTTGTAAAGGCAGAAACCTCAAAGAAGAGAGAGATACGAAAACAACCTTTCACGGCATCTATTTCATATTAGGGTAATATATTTTATTCAAATTTCTTTATTCTAATTCGAAGTCGTAATAAATTTAGAATATATGGAACTTTGCTTTAGTGCGTTATCGACTTTAATCGTTCAGTACTGAGATTCCAGGTTTTATTAAGACACGCGTGTTTGCATTATAATGAATATTTAAATTAGATATTTTTCTCAAAAGGGTAAGAGAGCGAAAAATAAGCTTCTTTTGAATATCTCAGGATGTATATAAATTGTGTCTAAAATTGAAACTTAATATCAGTGGCGAATTAAGGTGTAGGTGTCAAAGGCCCTAGCTGTGAAAGATTCAAGAGACCTCCGATTGTCCGAGAGTGTGTGTACAGTCGCTCAAAAAAGTATCCAAACACTATGGTTGATTACAGAATTCAGAAAAAATATCTGGCAACAATTTTTTTTTAGAAATTGGTGATCTGGCAACCTTCGTATCACGTGAAGGTTGCCAGATCACTAATTTCTAAAAAAAAAACGTTGCCAGATATTTTTTCTGAATTCTGTAATCAACCATAGTGTTCGGATACTTTTTTGAGCGACTGTACTGCGGGCCCCCACCACCAGACGATATATCACCTGCTACGAAAGCGGCCATCTCCTCTCCCGCGCTATATTCCAGTACTAAATGACTCTCGCGGGCAGCGAACTCTAGCGGAGATCTCAAGTTTGTCATAAAGGGAGAGTCGAAGGTAACAAAGATTCTTGTGTTTCTCCTTACAGAAATTATCTTAAAAATTAGAGAAATGTGGTAATTTACTTTCATTAGAGTGGGCTTTTCAAATTATTTTTGCAAAACTCACCTAGTTCTCGCAGTTACGCGAAAGTTGAATCTTGGAAATGGCTGCCAAAATGGAAAACTAGCTAAAGTGAGCTATTTAACGTGCATTTCAATATGGGGAGTAATAACGTGAGGTAAGTTCTTAATATTTTTGAAATCGAAAAGTATTGGAGAAGAATGTTTATGAAAAATTTTGTGTACAGTATATTTGGCATTTAAACATCCGAAGCAAAATTAAATTTCGGAATTAGAACTAGAATAACGTTTTTAATTAAAGACGTCATGATCAGAAAGAACATATATTTCTACAGTAAAAAGTAAGCAAATCAGTGCAGTAAAGTAAAAGAGTACAGTATGCAATTGGAATAATCATGGAACAATTAATAGACAATATCCACTTCTAGAGAAAGTGGAATAGGTGTTGAATCTCTTGCAGAGAAGGTGGACTAGGTGTTCAATCTCTTCCTGTCCAGAGAAGGTGGAATAAGTGTTCAATCTCTTCTTTTCAGGAAAAGGTGTACTAGGCTGGCTTTAAATATCTTCTTTTCCAAAGAAGGTGTAATAAGTATAGAATCTCTTCCTTCAGGAAAAGGTGGACTATATGTTAAATATATTAATTTCCGAAGAAAGTGTAATAGGCCTTGAATCTCTTCCTTTCTGGATAAGGAGGACTAGGAGTTAAATATCTTCCTTTTCGGAGAAAATGGGCCAAGTGTTAAATCTTTTCCTTTCCGGAGAAGAACTCCTAGGTGAGGTATTAATGATCAAAGTTCATTATGAAATTTATCCTCGTCATCGGAGGACAGGGCATTGACACTTTCTCTAGCAATGATTCTGAAGCAAGTATGGAGACAAAGGATGCTGAAGGAATTGTAGATGGAAGTCTACAGACTTCCATCTACTTCCATTTACTTCAGTTTATAAAAAACTGAAGAATAATGAAAGATTTTTTTACACAAAGTTCTAAAATACAAACTTATTTTATTAAACACTTTGATAGAATACTTATTACTAAGTTTTAATTAACTTCTGAAGGCAATTTTTTTGGCTGGCATTGTTATCGCTAAATAGTCAAACTTCCATAACTCATTAAATACTGAACGAATATTGTTGAAAATCGAGATATTGATTTACTTGATTGAGATCTTTATCTGCAATCACATTTTTCAAATCGAAAAACTTATTTTAGAAGTTATAGAGCTTTGACATTAGCCTCCCATTGACTTAACATAGGGATTTCCCTGAATTTATGGAAACCAGTGAATTTTCAAAGGAAGATAAGGCGCTAAAATTTTTGTTCTTTTACCCATCGCAAATAATGTTGGAGCCTTATTTTCCTCTTGAAATGGAGGCTGGGATGGCTCAGTCGATAGCGCGCCAAGCTCGTAATCTACAGGTTCGAGTCCCAACTGCACCAAAGTTGAGATTTCGATCCGCTAACCCTCGTGAGAAAGGAAATAGCGATGGGCTTGGCAAGGCCGCCGTAAGTCTAATGGGATGTAAAACCGTGGCCCCATAAACTGGAGAGCCATAACCTGTGCACGTTAAAGAACACTCTGGATGGCTTTGACGAAAAGTTTACATCTGTTTCCTAACAATTGTCCAGTGGTTATTCTTCCCCAACCTTCTCGGGGTGCTTGTAACCTGGCCATTTAGACCATCGTATGCAAAAAGTATCACTCAGAGGAAAAACAACCCAAACTCTTGAAACTATATGGTGCGCAAAAGTTAGGTTAGAACGCTATTTTATACCAATAGGAAATAATTTTGAAACTCTTTAACTTTTGAGTTGAGTTGTTTTGCTTCTGAGGGGTGGCTCAGTCGGTAGCGCGCCAGGCTTGTAATCTGTAGTTCCCAGGTTCGAGTCCCAGCTGGGTCAGCGTTGAGATTTATCTCCGCAAAATTCCCCGCCTTGCCCACGGTCAGTAGGGGACACCGATGGGCTTGGAAAGGCCGCCGTCCGTTGGATGGGACGTTAAGCCGTGGCCCCGTGTGTGGGAGAGCCATACCCTGTGCACGTTAAAGAACACGCTGGATGGCCTTGACGGGAGGCTACCATCTGTCTCCCAACAGCTGTTCCATTGGGTCGCCTCCCCCTACCGTCTCTGAGCCTTCGGGGTCCATGTGACCTGGCCATTTAGGCCATGGTGTGCAAAAAAGTGCCGCTCAGAGGTAAAACAACCCAACCCTTCTGAGGGTCAATTTTTTTTTCCCACAATGGGTTGAGTTGTTTTACATCTGAGCGGCACTTTTTTTGCAAACCATGGGCTAAATGGTCAGATCACATAGACCCCGAAGGCTCAGAGAAGGTTGGGGAAGGGGACCCACTGAAACAATTGTTGGGAGACAGATTGTAGCCTCCCGCCAAGCCCACCCAGCATGTTCTTTAACGTGCACAGGGTATGGCTCTCCCGCACACGGGCCAACGGCTTAACGTCCCATCCGACGGACAGCGGCCTATCCAAGGCCATCGGTGTGTCCCGTACTGACCGTGGGCAGGGCGGGGAATTTTGCGGAGATAAATCTCAACGCTGACTCAGCTGGGACTCGAACCTGGGAACTACAGATTATGAGCCTGTTCAGGTCACAAGGACCCCGAGGGCTGAGAGATGGTTTCGGAAGAGGATGCACTGGACAGCCATTAGGAGACAGATGGTAGCCTCCTGTCAAGCCCATCCGCAGGTTCCTTAATGTGTACAGAGAATGACTCTCCTGTACACGGCTTACTGTCCCATCCGACGGGCGACCGTCTTTCCAAGCCCATCGGTGTCCTCTACTGATGGTAAGATGGCAAATTTTGTCCCTTACTGAGGACAGGGTGGGATAGTTTGCGGAGTAAACCTCAATGCTGCACCAGGCAGGACTCGAACACGGGAACTGCAGATTACGAGCCTTGTGCGCTACCAACTGAACCAACCCCGCCCCTTGTAACATCTGAAAATAAACCTTTTATTGTAAAATATGTGAAGATGACGCTCTCAATCAAACTTCCCAAATCTCAAATTTCATCAACATTCGTTAGGTACTTAAAGAGTTTGGATCACAGCAATGGCAGTCATAAGACTTCATCTCAAAAAGTTAATTGAAACTTAAATAGCAAATATCTTTTGGGACGT
Source organism: Ryuthela nishihirai (assembly GCA_038380435.1). Lineage (NCBI taxonomy): Eukaryota > Metazoa > Arthropoda > Arachnida > Araneae > Heptathelidae > Ryuthela > Ryuthela nishihirai. The sequence continues at coordinate 19,479,105 of JAWZYU010000009.1, forward strand.
GCAATAATATAATAAATATAATAAAATAATAATATAATAAAAATAATATAATAAAATAATTGCATGTTTTAGATGTTTGTTTTCAGCCATTCTTCCAATATTCGTCAGTTTTGTATGAGTTTCATAGCAGTCCATTGCTGATGTTTAATTGGCTAGCTTCTCGTTAAATAATTATTATTACTCACGTGTTTCATTTAAACTCGCTCGTTTTTTAAAGAGTTCAATTATTACAAATTTAATTCTTCAAATACCAGTTATTACTGATGAAAATCGCGATTTGTATAGATTTGATTGAGATCTTTAATTTGTCTTCAATCACATTTTACCCTAAAAAGCTTATTTTAGAAGTCTAATGCAAAGTTTCGAAGTTTCCTCTTGACATGAAAATGATGGAGTTGTAACTTTTGTGCACTAGTGGAGGTAGTTAGTGTTCTGCGAAAATTTGCATAGTTCGTGCAGAACGGTTTTCAAGCTCCAGACTTCAGCTTTCTTTCTGTCCGAGCGCCCCCATGCGGGAAGAATTATCGTAGAGGATAAGCCGCTAAGTGCACGTCTTCGGCGGACCATTCTATTGATACACTCGAAAAAGGGAATTCTGTTATCACTGATGAAGAAAACCCTAAGAAGATTAATGATCCACTAGAAAAAGGAAAGGATATAGCAGTGATGAAGACACACCTAACATGATAAATGATCCCTTCGAAAAGGGAAATTATATTAACCATGACAGAGACAAGCATAAGTCGACTAATGATCCACTTTTAAAAGGGAACGATACTAGCAGTGACAAAGACAAGCCTAACACGACTAATGATCACTTTGAAAAAGGGAATAATATTAGCAGTGATGAAGGCAGGCATAACTCGACTAATGATCCACTTGAAAAAGAAAAGGACATTAACAGTGATGAAGACAAGCGCAACTCGATTAATGATCCACATCAAAAACGTAATGATATTATCCGTGATGAAGACAAGCATAACGCAACTAATGATCCACTTAAAAAAGAAAAGGACATTAACAGTGATGAAGACAAGCGCAACTCGATTAATGATCCACTTCAAAAACGTAATGATATTATCCGTGATGAAGACAAGCATAACGCAACTAATGATCCACTTAAAAAAGAAAAGGACATTAACAGTGATGAAGACAAGCGCAACTCGATTAATGATCCACTTCAAAAACGTAATGATATTATCCGTGATGAAGACAAGCATAACGCAACTAATGATCCACTTAAAAAAGAAAAGGACATTAACAGTGATGAAGACAAGCGCAACTCGATTAATGATCCACCTCAAAAACGTAATGATATTATCCGTGATGAAGACAAGCATAACGCAACTAATGATCCACTTAAAAAAGAAAAGGATATTAATAGTGATGAAGACAAGCGCAACTCGATTAATGATCCACTTCAAAAACGTAATGATATTATCCGTGATGAAGACAAGCATAACGCAACTAATGATCCACTTAAAAAAGAAAAGGACATTAACAGTGATGAAGACAAGCGCAACTCGATTAATAATCCGCTTCAAAAACGTAATGATATTATCCGTGATGCAGACAAGCATAACGCAACTAATGATCCACTTAAAAAAGAAAAGGACATTAGCAGTGATGAAGACAAGCGCAACTCGATTAATGATCCACTTCAAAAACGTAATGATATTATCCGTGATGAAGACAAGCATAACGCAACTAATGATCCACTTAAAAAAGAAAAGGACATTAACAGTGATGAAGACAAGCGCAACTCGATTAATGATCCATCTCAAAAACGTAATGATATTATCCGTGATGAAGACAAGCATAACGCAACTAATGATCCACTTAAAAAAGAAAAGGACATTAACAGTGATGAAGACAAGCGCAACTCGATTAATGATCCACTTCAAAAACGTAATGATATTATCCGTGATGAAGACAAGCATAACGCAACTAATGATGCACTTAAAAAAGAAAAGGATATTAATAGTGATGAAGACAAGCATAATTCGACTTATGAACCATTTGAAAAAAGGAATGATATTAACTGTGAAGAAGACGAGCATAACGTGACTAATGATCGACTTGAAAAGGGGGATGATATTAGTAGTGATGAAGACAAGCCTAACACCACTAATAATCCAATTGGAAAAGGGAATGATTATTAAGAGTGATGAAGACAATCCCAACATGACTAACCATAAATCTGTAAAAGAAAATGATATTAATCACGATGATGATGATTAAACTTGATGCAACTAATGATGCAATTGCGAAAGGGAATGATATTAATTGCGAAAATAATAGGTCTAATGCTGCTAATGAGTCAGAAGTACAGTCGCTCAAAAAAGTATCCTAACACTATGATTGATTACAGAATTCAGAAAAAATATCTGGCAACGATTTTTTTTTAGAAATTAGTGGTCATATTATTTTGATACTAGATCGTGTGGGCTCACTCACGGAAATATTGAGCGTGTGCAGTTACCGTTCACAGCAAACTGGAGCGTGTGCAGTAACCGCATATGCTCCAGTTTGCTGCGAACGGTAACTGGAGCGTGTACAGTTGCTGTACACGCTTCAGATATTTTTCCTGAATCCTGTAATCACGTGACACGAAGGTTGCCAGATCACTAATTTCTAAAAAAATCGTTGCCAGATATTTTTTCTGAATTCTGTAATCAACCATAGTGTTCGGATACTTTTTTGAGCGATTGTAGGTGGTCATATTATTTTGATACTAGATCATGTGGGCTCACTCACGGAAATATTGAGCGTGTGCAGTTACCGTTCACAGCAAACTGGAGCGTATGCAGTAACTGCACACGCTCCAGTTTGCTGTGAACGGTAACTGGAGCGTGTACAGTTGCTGTACACGCTCCAGATATTTTTTTCTCAATTCTGTAATCACGTGATACGAAGGTTGCCAGATATTTTTTCTGAATTCTGTAATCAACCATAGTGTTCGGATACTTTTTTGAGCGACTGTACATACAAGAGCTTCTGCGGAATAGAAAATCATTGTCGACAGGAACTTGCTTTCTGAACAATGATTCAATATTTTGACATCAGGCGGCGAAATCAGTGAATGGATAACAAGATGGGAACAATCGCAAGCTATAGTGAATGCTCAAGTAGATCAGCGATCAACAGTATCAGTAGACTGTCTGGAACGTTTCACGAAATCTGATGCCGAAATTGACAAATTAGGAATCCTACCGGACATATTGGGCTTTGAATCATCCTCTTCATTTCTTCCCGGTGATTTATTGGGGGAGAATGATCATAATTACAATCTAACAGATAAAAACCGAGAGATTTGTAATCCGTCAGGGAAAGGCATAACTATCATTGGCACTGAGAAAGAAACTGATTCTAGCAGTGAGGAAGATTTCGTCGTGATTTACAAGGAAGATCCATTAAAGTGAAAATGGAATCATTACTTGACACTGTACTTAATATTACTCTTTAACAGTGCAAATAATACTGGTGGATAATTACTAATTCTTTATTTTGGTGCAAATGTTCTCTATTTCGATGTAATTAAAAGTTTTGCATCTTTCTTGAATACCTATCTGTTTGAAATTCAATATAGTTAGCGCTCTTGGCAATTGATCAAACGGACCTGGGTTCGAGCCCTGGGTAAGGCATGAATATTTGTGTTGTTTTCTGCTGAGGTCTCACCCTCCTCACGGGATGGCTCAGTCGGTAGCACGCCAGGCTCGTAATCTGCAGTTCTCAGATTCGAGTCCCATCAGGGACAGCGTTGAAACTTATCTCCGTAAAACTCCTCCGCCTTGCCCATGGTCAGTAGGGGACACCGATGGGCTTGGAAAAGCTGCCGTCCGTCGGATGGGACGTTAAGCCGTAGCCCGTGTGCGGAAGAGAACACGCTGAATGGCCTTGACGAAGTCTACCATCTGTCTCCTAACAGCTGTCCCAGTGGGTCTCCAACCTTCTCTGAGCCCTCGGGATCATTGTGACCTGTCCATTGTGTGCAAAAAAAGTGCCGATCAGAGGTAAAACATCCTGACAGATCTTCTCTATAGTGTATAAACTGTCAGGCTCCTGTCAGAACTTTGTGGCAAACAGCTGCTTGACGGGTAATTCATTTTAGTTATTTCTTTTTTGTTTAGGACTTAAGCAAGTGATCTAATCATTGACAATATGTTTTATCTTTACTCTTTAGAGTACATTTAAAACGATAGCTTTTTGATTGGCATTCACTTAATGTATGCTTTATTCTTAATGCAAGAAAAGTATCTGTTTCAGAGTTTGATAAATAAGATTTAAAGCAAAAAAAAGTAACACAAATCAATGCACATAACCTCAATCTTCCATCGAAGTTAATCACTACACTCGGAATCTATTCATTCTGTACCATTCGTAATTCCCAAAGCATTCCATTTCTCGGATCAAATATCACCTCTAGCCAAATTGAAGTGAGGAAGTCGTTTATTCGTGACCTCCCTGCAGACCGTGTTCCTGCGACACCCAGCAACGTGAATTACGCTAACTCATTAACTCCTCTTACCGGATCCAGGAACCCTGCCAATTAGCCGCGGTGCTGAGGTGTTGCTTCTGCACCTGCGCATTTCTTTGGGGAATTTCGAGTGGACAGATGACGTTTCGCAGAGCACCACTTCTCCAGCGCTCTCCTCTTCAACGCGGAAGTTAAACTGATGCACATTCTGCTTTAAAAGTATGCTGGAGTTCTATACTAACTAATCCTTTACCTGCAACTACGACTGGTTTAGTATCAGCAGTTTAAAACTTGTTTTTACTATTATTGTAGATGTTCTAGCATATTATGTAAAGAAAAGTGATGCGTAGGTTGCATACAATGATCAAATTATTATAATCATTGATGTGTGTGGGGGCAGGGGTGGCTCAGTCAGTAGCGTGTGAGGTTCGTCCTCTGCAGTTCCCAGGTTCGAAATCCGACTGTGACAGATTTCAGATTATATCCGCTAATCACAGCCTGGATTCGGTAGCGCGCCAGGCTCGTAATCTGTAGTTCCCAGGTTCGAGTCCCAGCTAGGTCAGCGTTGAGATTTATTTCCGCAAAATTCCCCGCGCTGCCCACGGTCAGTAGGGGACACCGATGGGCTTGGAAAGGCCGCCGTCCGTCGGATGGGACGTTAAGCCGTGGCCCCGTGTGCGGGAGAGCCATACCCTGTGCACGTTAAAGAACACGCTGGATGGCCTTGACGGGAGACTACCATCTGTCTCCCAACAGCTGTTCCAGTGGGTCCCCTCGCCCCAACCTTCTCTGAGCCTTCGGGGTCCGTGTGACCTGGCCATTTAGCCCATGGTGTGCAAAAAAAAAGTGCCGCTCAGAGGTAAAACAACCCAACCTGGATTCGGTGAGAACGATAATGCTGTTGGACTTGGCAAGGCCGCCGTCCTTGGAAAAGGCCGCCTTTCCTAATGAGATGTTAAGTGGGAACACGGAGTGCTCCAGTGCACGTTAAAGGACACACTAGATGGTATTGAAGTGAGGCTTCCATCTCTTTCCTAACAGCTATTCAGTGGATTCCCTGCTCTGAGTTCTTGGGTTCCTTGTGACCTGGTCATTTTTAGACACTCAGAAGTAAAATAATCTTAACGTGTATATTTGTGTCACTTGATCAAAACTCTTAGCTGCAGCTTTAGTTACTCAAACAAAGCAACTTAGTTACTCAACAGTAACGATTATTTTATGATTACCTAAATATTCAATAACTATTGCTACCTCACTCGCAATATGAAATTGACAAATTATCTATTCAGAATCGATATACATTCAAGTCTTTTGATGGAATATAACGCTTTTTCCGCATTTTATATTACTCTGTAATGGAAATTACAGAATTATTCAGAAACTGACACCTTGCATAGCTTCCTTCTTCCCATGAAGAACACTAACTACACCATGGTTATGGCATCAGTGGTACTTAGAGTCTTTCTGACGTTCAAAGACTTACTTCAGCTGAAAATTTCTTTGCCTTGTCAAAATAAAATGTTGTTATCGGCTGCTGTCAGAGCACCATGACAAGTTGGTTGCTTTAAAAATATTTTAAAACAATGTATACAGTCTTGGGTATAACCTGAAGAAAAGAAACGCATTAAACGAATTATTCGATATTATGAGGCAGAAAGCCATAGGAATGCAGTGAAAATTTTGAACTCTGCAACCTCGTGCTTGCCTTATTAAGACTTTAATAGAGAAGATTACTTCTCAAGAAAGAATTGAGAAAAAACAATTACCCCTTCAATAGGGATTTTATCCTAAAGGATGGCAGCTTGGTCGAAAGGGACATTTCAACAGTTGTCTAGTTGGTTGATAAACTTAAAACTGCACTTTGGCGATGAAACAAGCTGCACAGCTGAAATATTCCAGGAATCCAATTGTCTTTTTATTTAGGACATTCGAGTAGATTTAAACAGTTCCATCCGCCATCCCTGTGTATGAACCCATTTTTTTCTCAACATAGAGCAGTGGTTCTCAAACTTTTATGCTTCACGTAACCCCTGGATATGTGTATATAACTGACGTACCCCTTATATAGATGGATAAAACTATAGTTATAGTATAATAATGCCAACTTAGCGACTTTGTTACTAGATCTATCGACTTTTGAGCTCTCACGGCGTACCCCACAAACTTTTACCGCTTACACCACGTTGAGAACCCCCTGGCATAGAAAATCACCTGCTCTCATTGTCACTTACATTAACCAAACTAAGATAAATGAAATTTCTTTTACCATTTCTTTATTTACTTAATTCCCATTCTTAAAACAAATAAATAAATCCTCTTCACTGCTTCCATTGTTTTACGAAAGAGTGGAGACGCACTGCATTTCGCATTCTATGTTATTCTTTTTTAATCGTTTACTTATGAAATATTGGAGCAGAAAATTCCTTTTATCTTAAGATAGAGCGATGGAAAAGCTGGCTGTGCAATTCATTGTATTATCTGCACTTCGTTCGTTCCCCGCCCTGCCCACGGTCAGTAGGGGACACCGATGAGCTTGGAAAGGCCGCCGTCCGTCGGATGGGACGTTAAGCCGTGGTTCCGTGTGCTGGAGAGCCATACCCTGTGCACGTTAAAGAACACGATGGATGGCCTTGACGGGAGGCTACCATCTGCCTCCCAACATCTGTTCCAGTGGGTCCCCTCCCCAACCTTCTCTGAGCCTTCGGGGTCCTTGTGGCCTGGCCATTTAGCCCATGGTGTGCAAAAAAGTGCCGCTCAGAGGTAAAACAATCCAATCCAATCCAATCTGCACTTCGTATTTAGTGTGAAAACCCCTAATTCTATTCAATTAGGAACAAGCAAGAACGTTCATCATTTCATTGGTTTTCCTTTTTTATTCTTTTTTTTTCTCCTTCATTTTAGGTAACGATATCGATGTAATCTAGATCATATCCGACAAACAATAAACATTCCCTCTCATAGTCTTCGACTTAGTGGAATTTTTTTATGTTAAATAATTGTATAGATCAGTGGTTCTCAACCTTTTATGCTTCACGTACCCCCTGGAAATGTGTATGTAACTGGCGTACCCCTTGTATAGATAGATAAAACTATAGTTATAGTATAACAATGGGAAAAAAATAAAACTTATATATATATATACATTAAATTTTGTATTCGTAAATTACATATATCGATAAACACAAAAAATTACATTTTTGCACAGCAGTGTTGCCAACTTAGCTACTTTGTTACTTGATCTAGCGACTTTTGAGCTCTCACAGCGTACCCCAAAAAAATTTACCGCATACCCCCTACGCGTACCCCACGTTGAGAACTGCTACTCTATCGTAACAAGGGTGTCTGCAAGAACGATACGTAATCTCTTTTGGAAACAGGACTACGGGCACGGTTACCACTGTCACCTCGTCACTGTCGAGCACGTTTGCAGTGGTGTCAAGAAGGAATTGATTGGAAGGAAGAATGGCAGTCTGTGGTCTTCAGTGATGAAACCCAATTCTGTTTAGGAGCATGTGATGGTTGTTTACGCGTCCGAAGGCGACCAGGTGAGCGGCTTCTTCCATCGTGCATCTGCCAGCGACACACAGGTCCCACGCTGGGCATTATGGTGTGGGAAGCGATTAGCTATCACTCTCGTACATGTCTGGTGTTTGTACAGGGTACACTGAATAGCAATACATACGTCAGCGACACGTACAGCCGGTCGTCCTGCCATATTTGAGTGTATGTACTCCCAAATGCGATATTCCAGCAGGATAACGCCCACCCACACTCCGCCCAGGCAACTCAACATGCTCTTCAGGCAGTGCACCAACTCTCTTGGCCAGCACGCTTTCCGGACTTGTCTCCAATCGAGCATGTCAGGGACTGGACCGGACAAAGACTCTTCCGTGGACGGCAGCAGGCAACGACCATCGCTGAATTACGCGTCCAAGTTGAAAGCGCATGGAATGATGTCCCCCAGCGTGATATCGAGCATTTGTACGAGCGATTGCATGCCAGATTGAAAGCTTGTATTGGTGCACGAGGAGGTTCAACACCTTATTAAAATGTGCCTTCTGTAAAATGTAATACTCATTAAAAGGTAAAATAAACATTGAATCACTTCACACGTGTGATCACTGTCCTTTTCAACAAGTTGTTTCTACTAAATAAATCTCATAGATTACACTTCAATTGTTAATGGTGTTCTTTCTTCAATTTCCACCAGTGTATTTCTATCATTAATATCTCGCTGCTATTCGTTTGAAATTTTGGAATTTTCAATCTTTTTCACCGTTAGAGGGCGCAGTTTTCGAAAGTTTCCGAAAGTGCGAATCATAATATTATATCAATTCCTATCTAACCCAAAAAGAAATTTTCATTTATCTCTAAAAACAATCAATTACCTGCTAAAACTGAAAAGTTGCGTTTTCCCACCCCCTCTGGGTCTATGGGGTCAACTCATTGTTGGCCATGAAAACTTCGCAACCTTCATATTCCACCACCAAAATTTCAAATTTCTAGCATAAATACATCGTTTTCAATATTCGTTTAGAATTTTTGAATTTTCAAATTTTTCCACCGCTAAAGGGCATAATTTTAGCTTTAGAGAGATTCGGAATATATCGTAATATTTCATCAATGCAACGCAAAAAGAATTTTTAATTTATCTGTGTAAACAAAAAAATTCAATGTTTACAGACGGACAGACAGACAGCAAAGTGAAACTATTATCTCGTTTTCTTTGAGAACGAGATAAAATGTATTAACTGACATCCTCTCCTTCTTCGCTTATAATCCCCTCCGCTTGCCTGCCCACAGAGAGAGAATCCCATTAGCTTTAGAATGGTCCTCTCATTATGAGACCTGCCCAAATTGTAAGAAAGCAATAACGCTTCCAATGGGGTCTTTGTCACCTGATTATTGGTTCACTGTGCTCATGCTACCGAAACCTATTTTAAAAAGAATTTCGAATTACTCGAAGTACAAAAAGAAGAAGCCCTGATAGTATTTGTAACTGGAGCACAATAGGTTGGGTTGTTTTACAACTGAGCGGCACTTTTTTGCACACCATGGGCTAAATGGCCAGGTCACATGGACTCCGAAGGCTCAGAGAAGATTGGGGGAGGGGACCCACTGGAACAGCTGTTGGGAGACAGATGGTAGCCTCCCGTCAAGGCCATCCAGCGTGTTCTTTAACGTGCACAGGGTATGGCTCTCCCGCACACGGGTAAGGTCCCATCCGACGGACGGCGGCCTTTACCGAGCCCATCGGTGTCCCCTACTGACCGTGGGCAGGGCGGGGAATTTTGCGGAGATAAATCTCAACGCTGACCCAGCTGGGACTCGAACCTGGGAACTACAGATTACGAGCCTGGCGCGCTACCGACTGAGCCATCCCCACCCCGGAGCACAATAGAAACCTCTTCTTTTCTTTCTTGCAAAGACATCTGAAGCAAACCTCTTTGCCATTACAACTTTTTGAGGATTTGATGGACAAGTCGATAGTCAGAACATCAACAAATGAATATTCCTGCAAAAAGTATGTATAAGATGCAGACTCATTCAGAAATAGTTTTAGAGGTTCCATTTACTTTATCTTTTATTTTTTAAATAATCTTTCTAATAAGTTGGTTTTCCTTAAGAATGAAATTAGTTGGTAATAGAAAGTTTTTTTCTTTGATTTGTCTTCTGGTTCTAATAGATTTTTTGAGGTAAATTCTGTAACTTTATATTTTTTTAAGTTGTTGAAATATTTCCTTCTTTCTTCTTTCAATTCTTCACATACCAATAGTATGTGTTGTATTGTATGGGAAGAGCCACCGTAGTCGCAGTTAGCTGAATTAGTTTTTCTTATCTGATGTTTTCTTTTATTAGTAAGAGCACGATTACACTTTATTCTTAATATCGCTGTTATTTCTTTTTTTGAGAGTCCATAATTATTGAATTTTTTTATGGAATTTGATATTTGGTATCTGAAGGTATGATTTGCATTATTTTGGTACCAAGATTCTAATTCAATCAATATTTTATTTTTATTTAAAATTTTGTGAGTTGAGAGTAAGTATGGAGAATTAATTTGATTTTTTAATTATTTAACGTTTTTTGCTAGTATATCTGCTTGTTCATTATATTTTAAATTGCAATAGGTTGGCACCCATTGAATATATATTATATTATTATGATTAAGATGTTCATACATTAAAATGAATATATCATCAATAAAAATTGAAAGTTACTTTTATTTGAGTTATTTAATATTATGTCTAGAGAGGTTTTGCTATCAGTAAGAATTACTATTACTAACCTCTCACTCAGGTCCTTACAAACTGAACTTTCAATCCTTTCCGGAAGTTGTCGTTCGAGCAAGATCCTTTATTCCTTTGTTTACAACAGTCTTTTTCAAGACTTCATCTCATCTCTAGTCTTCTTTAAGTGAAGAGCATATCATCATATTTCAACTGAATGACCCAAGACTGAACAGATCATTTAGATTCCATCTAAAAGGACTAGATATCAAGGAAATTTTACCTGAACTTCAAGTTTTGCTGGCTCCAGAATCTGAAAACATCATAGAAGTAGCTCAGGTAATAAATCGTGGCCTTGCCATTATTATCTACTACTGAAGCAGCCGAAAATTTAAATCTCATGAAGCAAATTATTATAAATGATATTGAAGTGTCATTTACGTTCCTTGGATCTTCAGTTAAAAAGCTTATGATACATAACCTTCCTTTCTTCGTTACCAACGATATGATTTCTACAGAACTTTCGAATTATGGAGAAATATTAGACATTTTCGATGAATTTTGTAATGAGGAAAAGTTTAAAAAAATCAAAACGGGAAGTAGAATTCTTCGGATAAAACTTAAAGAAAATATCCCAAATTTTTTAATTATTGATGGGTTTACTGCTACAGTCCTCTACCCAGGCGTCATTAAATTGTGTAGAAGATGTAAATTGCCTGGTCATCTTGCAGAATCCTGCAATACGTGTCCTTCTGCAAAAAAAATCGTTTGCCGCAGCGGTCGCAAATCACCATACTTCGTCGACTAACGATATTTATAACAAAGCACATCGTCCAGTCTTGAAAAGTAGCGAAAAAGCTGAAATTTTGGAAAATACAGTAGCTCCAGTAACTGTGATCAAACCAGATACTCCAGTTAAAGTTTCAGAATTGCCAAAATCCCAGAAAGAAAGAAATACAAGGAGAAAAGAAAACTGCCATCGCCTGTTGATTTCAGGTCAACTCGCAAACTTGTTCCTGCTAACATGATTGAGTCGGAACTCAAAAAATTTCTTGGATTTCTTAGCACAACCGAAATTACAGACATAGAAGATATCTGAAAGAATATATTATGCCTCAAAAGAACTCTTTTAAACAAGAAAAAAATTCTACCAAAATATCAGAAATTCTATGAAGTCATCGTCGAATTTTTTGAAACACACCAACCGGACTTTGTGTTAGAACAATGTGCAAGATTTATTGAAGACTTTGAAAAAGGAGGAATAGAAAATCTCAAACGATTACTGGATCTAAATTTTGTGGATGATAGTGAATAATGAGAATTCTTTAAAAAAAAATGAATCCTAAAAAGGAAGTCTTCAAAAAAAAATTATTTTCTTTTAGCCTTAAAAATTTTTTTGAATGAGTCAGAATAGAATTTGCTATTCTGGAAATATTCATTTTGAGGGAAGTTTGACCATGACCATGACCATTGCAAATTTAGAATGAATTGGATAAGAGATTGGGTTAATTTCACTTTTAGAGTTCTCAAAGCAAAGTTTTGATTTAGTAAAAGCTTGTTGCCATGATATATTTTCATCTATTTGTATCTCTCTAGCTTTACAAGCAATCTTTCTAATTAAGCATCCTGCCCATGTCGCTGGATGATTACTAGTGCAGTTCGGGCATTTTCGGTAGGTCACGGTGCACTCTTTATGGTTGTGGCGACCACCACATCGTTTAAAGTCATTCTGCCACGGCATGAGGAGATGGCATGCCCAAAGTTCCAGCATCTATATCATAAGTTTGGAGGAATTGTACATCTCTTAACTGAGTGTCTGGTAAAACCTACATATACATAATCAGACAGTTGTTCTCCCTCAAACTCTAGTATTACTTTATGGATTGGAGAACCTCGGATATCTTTTTTATTTTCATTATTTTTATCGTAGCGCATCATTCTTCTTAAACTCATAACTTTTTGTTCTTCCAATAATTCAAATAATTGATCATCATCCATATATAATGGTATTCCAATTATTGTTCCTAGAACAGATTTTTTTAATTTAGGGAATTGTACTGTAATTTTCATGTTTAAAATTTCGGTTAGATTTAAAATCATTTCTTGTTATTTTTTATTTTTGGGGAAGACTAGTAACCTTCCTCGTGAGATGTATTTTCCAGATATATGTTCACCAAATAAGTTAAATAAAAAGGATCACCATTATATCCGGAGAATAATATAAGGAATTTAAGAATAATATAATATATTAAGGAAATAATCTTCATTATATCCAGAGAGCTAATATCACCATTATATCCGGTAATCACTACGGAGAAATCTTCGGATGTATTTAGTCGTTCTGATATAATTTCACTGAATTTGTAGTTTTCAGAGTCAAGTAATGTTATAATAGTAAATTTCTTATCCATTTGCTGATTGTTAGTGTGAATTGTATCTTGCACTTTTTCTTCGTAATGATCAGTTATTTTTTTTTATTTCTCTGTAATATTCTTTTTATTTTTATTCTTCATGTTCTGTGTAATTTCCATATTCTTGTTTTCTAATGTAACCGTAATTTTGTCTTCTTGTCTGATCATTTCTTCTTTTGTTGAATTAGTGGAAGATAGGTCATTTTCAGTATTTTCTTCAATTGATTTTGTCGGTGATAAGTCTGATTCGCTCGATATTTTTAATTCTTCATTAATCACTGAGTATTCTTCTGTCTTGTTTCGTTTTTCTGTTATCTTTTTATTCTGTTTAGGATAGTTTTTGGATCTCTTCACCCTTATCTTATTCATTGTAGAAGAGTCCTTTTTTTTCTTATTTCCATTAGTCATGGTATAACTTCTTCAGAGTTCAGAGCCACTAAAGCTAAAGCAGTGTCTCGCAAACTGTGTGCCGCGAGAGATTTTCAAATTGACACTAGATATTCCAAAGATTTCATTTTGATTTGACTTGTGTTATCGACGTGCTTTAATAAAAATCTTTCAGATTTTATCAACTGGGATCTTGTATTTATCAAGCTTTTTCCAAATTTTGGTATTAATTTTTGACAAATATTTAAAACAAACACCGAGTTATGAATTAAAGAACGAGAGCAAATCTTCAAGTAAAACCAGGCTGATGACTTCAACAAAGCGCAAATATAATGACGATTATATAGAGTTTGCTTTTATTCTTTTTTAGGTGTGCCGCGGAAAAAAAAAATAATAATTAGATTCAGTGTGCCGCAGAGTAAAAAAGTTTGCGAGACACTGCACTAAAGAATTACATCTTTACTTCGCGCCCAATTTTATTTATAAACTCTATTAAAATTTCAACTCTTCAAACTTATATTATTTAAAAACACTATTACTCTATCGCAGCACTCGTTCACACGTCCGCTTTTTACGGTGGTGAAACGCTTTTTTTCCTTTGATGGACAACTCGAAAAGATCAATTCGCACTATTAAGACTAGCTGATAATTTTCTCTCGCTTTGAATATATTTCCTGCTTTTATATCCGAAACATTATCTTTACCGTCAACTATCGGATACCCACTAACGTGCAATCGTTATATACTTTGTCAGTTTCGCGACTTTGATGTAATTTCTCTCCATTAATCGATGTGCGCAATCATATGCTCTTTACCATTCGCTCCATCTCAGAGAAATGGCAAGGAAAGTAACATTAGCTGACAGACTGATTTAAAGCTTGTTATCGAATGTAACTTAGGTTCTTCCTTCTTGTTTTTCGCTTCTTGTCTCACACTTCCTCTGCTGACATTTTGACAGCTTAAAAATTGACTGTGATTAGTCTCGAGCCGAGATGTGATCAATTTTGCTTCTTTGAAGCGATTCTGGATCGTTCTGTGGTGACGAGGCGATAGCTCTTGAGAACAAATAAGTGCGACACGAAGTTTTTCTTCGGCAGGTCGTGGGCGAAATGGGTGTTCGGAAATTATGCGTCAATAATATGCAGGAAATTGGTTTGAACTAAATTATTGAGCATCGCTCCGCTTCACAGCTAAGAAACAAAACAGCCTTACAAAACAAAAACTCTAATTAGCCGTCAGATATAAGGAGAAAACAAATTGTCCATCTTTGCAAGGATGAACATAATCAATGCCATGTAAAACATAAAATGCAGGGAAATAAGGAATAATTCCGAAAAAAAAATCGCTGAAGTGATAATCATTATTGATTTTTCATACGAAGGCAAGTGTGAAAAAAAACACCAATCCGCCTCCCGTACTCGAACTCGGGACTTACTGGTTACTCGTCAGTTGCTCTTACCAGTTGAGCTAAAATGCATTTTAATACTCAATAAATAGTTATAATAAACGGCCCTATTTCTAATTTCTAAATTCAAGAAAAAAATCTGGCAACTTTTTTTAGAAATTAGTGATCTGGCAACCTTCGTGTCATGTGACACGAAGGCTTCTAGATCACTAATTTCTAAAAAAATCTTTGCCAGATTTTTTTCTGAATTCTGAAATCAACCATAGTGTTCGGATATTTTTTTGAGCGACTGTACATCTTGTACTACATGGTAGTGCTTCTTGGCTGCCAACGTAGCCTTACTTAGGCAGAGGTGAATCGCCATCGCTTAGTTCAACTGAGAGAGTAACTGGGCGTAACCACGAGCTCTCGAGCGGTGGTCTGATTGGTGGCTTTTTTCACACTTTCCTTCTTATCAAAAATTCAGAATTATTCTTCGCATCTGTATCAGTGGTTTTCGAGTGACTAACAGAAAGTGGGTTTAGCTTAAAATGGGAGAAGTGAAACAACAAGGCTAAAAGTGTTTGTGGTTTGTAAGGATTCACGAAACTTGTAAGAATGCGAAAATCGCTCTACAATAAAGGAAAAGGTTCTTCGTTAAGAGGAGGTGATGGTTACGGATCTTCCTTTGGTCGTTGTAGAAACTAAGGAAGAACTTGAAACATCGCAATCTCTATGCTCTTCGAGTTAGAGTCTTCGAGTTAGAGAGAGGAAGTAGAAACTAGCACCTACAAAACTCACAATCCGCTAAATTCTGTTGCTCCAATGCGCCTTTTTTCCATAAATTCACTTGTCCTTTTAATAGCTTCATCTTTTACTAGAAACCAGATTTTTTTATGCTTACACAGCTTTGTATATAGTCAAGATCCCTTACGAGATGTCTCTGAATGTAGTGGTTTACGAAACAAAAAGAGATAGTGATCTGTTTTGATGAACTTAAAAAACAAAAATTCAAATTGAAGGACTCTTCTGTATCCCAAAATAGCAACACTCAGTGCATTTTTTGGGGGGAGGGGGGGCTTCTATTTATCAACAAACGGCAAAACTTTCCGGATGAATGTTTCTTTTCTTAAAGCTGAAAATGAGGTAGCACAGGAGAAGTTTGATTCGGAAGTAGAATGCGTTGGGTTGTTTTACCTCTGAGCAACACTTTTTTGCACACCAAGGGCTAAATGGCCAGGTCACATGGACTCCGAAGGCTCAGAGAAGGTTGGGGGAAGGGACCCACTGGAACAGCTGTTGGGAGACAGATGGTAGCCCCCCGTCAAGGCCATACAGTGTGTTTTTTAACGTGCACAGGGCATGGCTCTCCCGCACACGGGGCTTAACGTCCCATCCGACGGACGGCGGCCTTTCCAAGCCCATCGGTGTTCCCTAATGACCGTGGGCAGGGTGAGGAGTTTTGCGGAGACAAGTCTCAACGCTGACCCAGCTGGTACTTGAACCAAATTACTGCAGATTACTAGCCTGGCGCTCTACCGACTGAGCTACCCCCGCCCCAGTATAATGCGTCCTAAAGTAACTGGAAGATCGTTTCGAAAGAAAATTTGTTTTCCACTGGACAAAAGAGAAATCAATAACCTCTGTTAGGCCTACAAATCATCCTTTAAAGCGAAAGTTCTGTCCGTTCAATCACGTGATTAAAGATATCATCATCAGAGTGGAGCAGTAGGAACCAATCATGAGCTAAAAATGGCCGCTCGAAATGGTCTTCAAACAAGCTCCAATCATATATTGCTGTCGGGAAAAAAATGGAGTTACAGGGGATATAATAGCTATCGCGGCACAGAGACTGATATCAAATGGCGTATGTCGTTACACCAAAAATAAATTACAAAATCTCTTCTCCAATAAAGCACTGAAAATTGGAGAGTCCTGCATAGAGTAAGGACCAATCTCATTCTCTCTCTCTCTGTTTTCTTCTTCCATTTTTATCAATAAACGAAATTAATGGAATCCCTTATCAATTAGTTCAAGTAAAATGTATAGAGACGAAAGAGACGTAGTAGGAAAAAATACCCCTCTTCTGCATTAATCGCGAGTCATGGATTCAACATCTGATGTAAGATCGTTTTCTCATACGCTGACTAAAGGCGTGGGAGCCTTTCGATGGAAACCAGTAAAACAATTGTTACTGGTTTCTTTGAAGTAGTTCGAATGGAATATATAGGAATGAAGGAGACGTATCGTGTATTTAGTATTAACACATCTTGATTATTCTGATGCAAATAGCATGGAACACTAGATGTTAATAACCTTATCAGCCTTTGGGCGGTTATGATCAAACTATCATCATATCCTTACTTAAGCACACATGAATCACCACTGCCTTTGCTCAACTGGTAGAGTAACTAGCCCGTGGCCAGCAGATTCCGGTTCGAATCGGCATTGGTGGTTTCTTCATTCAGTTTCATTGCATCATGTAAAATTTAAATAATGAAGATAATACCCTTAACTGGGAAAGAAAAGCAAATTTATTGCATAATAAATGTTTTTCCTGATCCTCATCCCAGCACTAAGATTTCCTCATTATTCTCTTCTTTTCGGTATCTCCAGTTTCGTTTGTAAAGTTTTCTATCTTAGAAATAAATTTTTCTAAGTCACAAAGGCTCAACGTTTAGAATTAATACCCACTGGATAACTGTTAAGGATGGATGTGATCATCTGCTCAAAGTCATCCAGCGTGTGTTTGAAATACAGGTGGTAACTTTGCACATGAAATTATGGGTCCAGACAGAGGAAAAGCTCACTTTGAGAATCCATCTGATCCAAACATTTCAAAGACCTCACAGATTCCCTATAAGTGAATCAAAAAGCTACTTCATCTGTGCCCTATGTATTTCTTGCTGCAAAATTTAGATTTAAATCTATATCGTTTATCTTTTTGGGTTGGGTTGGGTTGGGTTGTTTTACCTCTGAGCGGCACTTTTTTGCACACCATGGGCTAAATGGCCAGGTCACATGGACCCCGAAGGCTCAGAAAAGGTTGTGAGAGGGGACCCACTGGAACAGCTGTTGGGAGACAGATGGTAGCCTCCCGTCAAGGCCATCCAGCGCGTTCTTTAACGTGCACAGGGTATGGCTCTCCCGCACACGGGGCCACGGCTTAACGTCCCATCCGACGGACGGCGGCCTTTCCAAGCCCATCGGTGATCTTTTTGGGTAAAACACATCTTAGTGATAAAGCGTTAAGATTATTAATAGAGTAAAATTAAGAAATTCAGATTCCACAAATAGTAATACACCCTATAGAAAACCTTTAAAATACATGAAAAATATGAATGCAACCATATACATCTTTTTTTAATAATGAATACTATTATGATTCATACAGTCACGTGAAATACAGTTATCTTTTTCGCTAAAATGAATACTTTTAATATTTAGTAAAGGTACTCGTTTAAGACGTAACGACAAACTTGGGAGACAAAATTTCCCATACAGCAATTGCCATTTATCAATCGCTGGCTACTGTTAACTTACGGCTACGAATAGACGGAACTAAAATTCTCATCAATTGGCTTTCACTACCATGTGGTTGCACACAACTGATCAACAAAGGCTACACAAAGCAAGCTCTCACGTGGAGAGTAGGCACAATAGAGCTAGGCAGCCTATTGTTCCTGCATGTATAATTGCTTGCACAGGTTGGCCACTTATTAAATGCCGCACGCCACTACAACCGAGCGAAGGAGTGGCAATGGGCTTAGCTTTAACCAAAGCGAGGGTCTCTTTCACGTGCAACCAACTAGTTCCACTTCTTCGGCTTGAGATTAGCTTCTAGGAATGACTCTTCGCCTTATATCTTCATCATCCTCCGTGATCAGAGGAAGAAGGAAATCGGTAAAAATTATCACATCTGATTCTTCCCAAAACAGAAAGAGATCTCTCTCGATTCTTTTCAAGGAAATGATCAGTAGAAGTGTGATCTTCATCGATTGAGAGGAGAGGCAGAGCTGCTGTTTCTGCTCTACAGGAACAGACATTTAGCGATTTTCGTTTCTCTCTCTGTCGGATGAAATGGGGGAGATCAATTCACAGATGGCGAAAAAACTTATAGCATTCTATTTTACCCTTTTTATACGTTAAGTATCGATTTATTTCAGCTATATCTGCAAATTTCAGATTACTGAGTCCTTCACTTACAGAGGTATTGAGATTTTAGAGGAAAAAAAAAGTTCTCTGTGTGTAATTAAAATTCTTCCACCATGAGATTTCCAATTCAAAAATCAAATAGAATAATCGCTCAATGGTATAGCGATAGCATGCTTTCGTCATGATTCGGGGTCCGATTTAAATTCCAGAAAAGATGTAAGTTTATAGAGAGAATACATTCCTCATGAAAAACCACTATGGGCCATAATTTTAACAGAAACAATGAGAAGGAACTTTTACATCAACATTACCTTGATTTCTGCCAACCATAATACTAAAAAACTTTTACTTTGAATAAATACAGAGAGAGAAAAAAACTGTCATTATCCTGGTGGGATCTGAATCTACGATCACCTAATGATATGTCAGGTGTTCTGCCCACTGAGCTACCAGATGCCGAAGAATCATCCTTTCTGGCGGCTTTAAGCATTATTTGTTCAAATATTGAAATACCTCCATACTAATTATTAAATAGCATAATAATAACTATGATAAGCGGTAAAATTAACTAAAAATATAAATTCTGATATAAATTCATTAGTTCAAGCATCATTAGTTCAAACTCATTAGTGAAGGTCGCAGGATGTCGCGACGACCATTGATCAATAGTCGTCGCGACATCCGGTACGGTAATTTATATTATCGTACCGGATGGAGACGATTAGTTTATATTACCTTACCGGTTATTAAACATTTTGAATATCACTCGTGATTATACCTTAGAGTTAGTCATTAGAAATGTAATTGGACTGTAATTGAAAAGTCCGGTTTACAAGGCACTTTCCAGGTTAGTGCACATAACCAGTCCACATCAAGAGACGTGGCATTTTTATTTAAGTCAGCACGCCTTTAATCAAGCGTAAGGATTCATGTTGAAATAATAGTAAATCATAGGTATGCACCTGTTGGTGATATATTGAATAAACATAGAGGGCAGAAATGTCATTTTCTGAACCCACGACCGACGTGATCTGAACCCACGACCGACGTGATCTGAACCCGACGTTTATTTCAAAATGTTTACTAAGTGGCAAAAACCTGATGGATGAACAATCTCAAGTATAGATGAAAAACTCTCTTGCCCCGGGTGGAATATGAACCGCCATTTCCTGATGACATGTAAAGTGCTCTGATCGCTGAGCTATTGATAAAGACATCGTCTATTGGGGGCTTTAAAATTTTTACCATGGAATCAGTCATTAGAACTAGACTGCACTAGACCACAAGTTCTATCTGACATGGTGTTTCTCTTAAGTCATTCACACTCTATCAAGCTTAGGAATGGTGTAATTACTAGCAGACAAACACAGGAAAATGCCTGTTGGATTAACAATCTCAAGTATGTAGGCCAGTATACAGGGTATTTCAAAACTCTCTGTATAAATTTAAATGGGGGACAGGGAACACCAAAACAAACCTTTTTCGTCTGTGAATGTATGTCCGCTGACGTAACTCTTCGGTGCTAGAGGGCGCTGACAGAAATATCGGTGGAGCTGGTACATAAATGAATGGAAACAAGTGTGAAAAACATGCTTATTTAAAGAAGGTGGTCAAAATTGCAACCGGCAACAACATTGCATGCATGACAGCGTCGAAGCATTGATTGGCGTACATGTTGAAAGATTCCCGGAATTTCGCGAACAGTTGCAGCGGCGACAGCGATTCTTGCGACGGAGTTTAATCTGAGTCAATGGGAGTTTCATACACGAGGTTCTTCATGTGTCCCCAGAGGAAAAAAATCGATAGATGTTAAATCGGGCGATCTTGGTGGCCAGGCGACGGGTCCACCCCGGCCTATCCATCGGCCCCCAGAAATGGTGTTCAGATAATGCGCACATCATTGCTGGAGTGTGCTGGTTCCCCGTCATGTTGAAACCATATTCGTCTGCGAATAGCCACGGGAACCTCTTCCAGCAGTCCCGGCAACATTTCGTCAAGAAATACTCGATAAATCTGCCCGTTGAGTTGGGGAGGCAGCAGGTATGACCCAATCAAAATGTCATGGACGATACCCGCCCAAAAATTGACAGTGAACCGTTGTTGATGATCATGCGGCATTTTGGCATGTGGATTTTCGTGCGCCCAAACGTGATAATTGTGCACATTAAACACACTCTCGTGTGAAAGAGACCACATCTGAGAAGAGTATATGAGTGCGGTCAGGCTGCACCGCAGTCTATTGCAGAAACCAGTGCACGAATTCCACATGAAGAGGGTAATCCTGAGGTTGCAATGTCTGGACTCTGACGATGAAATGGATGTAACTGCTGCTCTTGCAACACTCTCCACACGAGGGCGTGGTTCACACCGAGGCTACATGCAACAGCACGTGTGCTTGTGCCTGGATTGTCCTCAATCCGCCGTAGGATCTCTTCTTCCATGTCAGGATTGCGTATGGTTCTCTTCCGACCAGTGTCATGCGTGTCTGCATAGAATGTTCCAATTTCTCGCAGTTCGCGGTGCAAACGCGCAAATGTTTGATGGTTTGGCACACGTCTGTTTGCGAAGCACTGTCGGTACAACCTCACAGCAGCTCTTCCGTTTCCATTGGCAGCCCCATACACCAGATGCATGTCAGCCATCTCAGCAGTCGTGAAACACTCCATGTTATACGTAATGTTCCTGATTTACGAATGCCGACGGCAAACACAAGTACATTCTCCGTTCCCACTTCACCCCTCTAGCCAATTGCAACGCCGCCAAATAGCGCCCTCTGGCACCGAAGAGTTACGTCACCGAAGACATACATTCATAGACGAAAAGGGTTTGTCTTGGTGTTCCTATCTCCCATTGAAATTTGTACAGAGAATTTTAAAATAAACATATATATAATATATATACAGGGTGATTCAAAACTCTTGGGCCAAACTTTAAGGGGTAATAGAACACACCTAAACCAGCACTTTTCGTCATACAATGCATGGTCGGAACTCAAGCGGTGAAGCGCTAGGGGTTAGCAGTTACTGAGTCAGAAAATGAAGAAACACAAGAATGACAGAAGAGGTCTTAGCTACGAAAGAAATGCTGTACCGATTATAAAATCCGCAATCTGTGCTACATAAGATTGATATCATGAATGTTTATGCTTATAACCAGCAGTACACAGGCTAGACTTTCCACAAGTACAGACACGTTCTCTGAAATTTCAAGTGCCAGTGCTGATCTAAAAGAATTCCTCGCCATCCCTAAAGATAATAAAAAAAAATAAATACCCCCTCAAGCAGCTGCTTGCCACAGAGGTCTGACAGGAGCCTGTCAGTTTATATGCCAAAGTAGAAGATCTGAGAGGATGGCAGGACCTCAGCAGAAAAACAACACATACATACATGCCTTATCCGGGACTCGAACCCAGTGTCCCTTAGATCAGTAGCCAAGCGCGCTAACCACTCGGCCATGAGACGACATAGCCCACTATACAAAAAATCATCTTTAAATTGAATGTCATATTGTCATTATCTTCTAAGAAAATAAAGATTCTCATTGCATTCATTAGCAATTTACGTTGCAATAAATAGAAATTTGCAGTTTCTTACCTTTTAATAGCTATTTTTTATTTCGCATAATTAATAAATTTATATTTCATAAGTTCAAAAATTGTTTCTCCTTTAAAAATAAAGTCGAAAAGCACTAGTAGTGGGATATCTTTAATAGCAATTGCTACGTACATTGCTGTCCCGTGGCCGAGTGGTTAACGCGCTTGACTACTGATCTAAAGGTCTTGGGGTCGATCCCGGTTAAGGCATGGATGGTGATGTTTTTCTGCTGAGGTCTCGCCATCCTCACAGATTTCCTGTTAATGGCATATAAACTGACAGGCTTATCAGACCTCTGTGGCAAGCAGCTGCTTGAGGGAATATTCATTTCTTATTATGTACATTAGGGTAGGTAAAATACCCTCTTTACTGTGAGGAGCAAGCAAACAACAGAGAACGCTTTTAAACTAGGCTTATGAACTGCACTTTATTTTGGAAAGATTTCACTTTGAACACTGTTCCAACTTTATTTATCATATTTAACTTCTAACTCAGGCTTCACTTTTCACAAAATGATAAAAAAGTCTTCCGTCCAAAATTCGTATGTAGGCTTTATGGCACAACGAAAGTTGTAATCTGAAGAAAATGTTCAGTTTCTCAATTATTATACAATCTAGCTTTTTTTTTCATGTCAAAATGCTTTTTAGAGCATTATCTTGTGTGCCTTGGGTGGATGATTTTCTCCCATGTGACTTGCCAATACTGTATTTTTTATCTTGTAGGTTTTTATATCTTGTAGGTTTTTTATTTTGTAGGCTCACGTCATTTTTCACTGTCTATGTACATTTTCCAACAGAACCTGCTCCATGTAAAGGAGAACTATAATCTATGCATTTTTAGGAACACGCTGGATGGCTTTGAAAGTAAGCTTCCACTTGACTCCTAACAATCAATGGATCTTTCCTCTACCCATCTCTAAGCCCTTGGTAACATTTCATACCAGCATCTGAAGTCGGGTCATTGTAACCTGATCGTTTAGCCCCATTCTTTGCACAAAAGTGCCGCCTATAGGAAACACAAGCAAACTTATAGAGCACTAGCAGAACTGCCGGGAGTCACTCTAGCATCGATATAAAGACTCAGATTAGCAGATATTTTCGTAACGGGAACGCGGATACTCCTTCACACCCGGAGTGACGTCACCGGGGTAGAATATCCTGCTCCCCGTAATCACACAGGTACTCGACCGATCGGCAGTTAATTCTGGCTACATAGGGTTTTGAGATCGGATTCCTAGCTTCGGTGGGTCGGGATTCAACTCGTCGCAAGTGTCCAGAATCTCGGGGGCTCTGTCGTTGCCTACCTTATCAATGGAGAATCGAAAGCTATGAATGGAATAGTACTTTATCGATTCGTAAAGTTATCAATGAGCAGACGTTTCGCGGTCAACTTTAGGTTATGGTTCTAATTTGTAGAGTCGAAATCCTTATAGGTTACGGTGAAATGAAGATGTAGGCGACGTTTGGTGGTCCTAACTCTGAACGTGTAGGAAGAGATATCGAACAAACAGACAAGCACAGAGATAAACTCTCTATTTTATATATAGATTAAATTTTCGTGAACATTTAGCAGTTAAAGTATGCTGCGTAAAATAAGTTCGTATGGGGAAAAAACCTCACACGAATTTTTCGACAGTTCCGATTATTCAGCATCGGATAATACCCAACTCGCAGATGAAGCTGAGATTCCGACCACAGCTCATGGCGATCTTCCTACCAACATCCGAAAAAAAAAGTGAGTTTTCTTAGGTAATCGCATCTAAGATCGGTCTGCACGACTCTAAAATAAACTCGAATTTTCTTAAGATATCATCCCGTGTAGTGGAGGGGGATAAAGCTGTTCTTTTGAGATGATTGTGTGAAAAATAAAATTCCTCTGAATGAGCGAATCTTTTCTTTGTCATTTCATTAAAGACGAGATTGGAGTTTTGCCAGTTCTTCTAAACCAGAGCTTAAAATGTATTACCCGGAGCAGCAAATAGCGCCATCCTTTTGTTGTTCTGCGCTGTAATGATAGCAAATCAATGCCATCATCGCCCTCTGCTTTTCTTTTTCTCTCCCTTTACTTTTAGTGAGTCTGTTGATGATACTCGAGACTTGAATGATGGAGAAATGGAAGCCGTCATGCTTTTCGGGTTGTTGTCCTTTAAGCAGATTTCGTGGTCATATTTTATATTGCCATCTTCTGGGAAGAGTGTCTCGAACAAATATTTTTATTTAGTGTAATTCATCGGGTTTTTTTTTGCCTCGGGTTTGTTTAAAGAAACGTCTCCAGTGATGGCATCACTTTATCCTTTTTATCTTCCATGATTTGCGACTCGATGTTTAACGATTCGTAATAAGTTGCCACAAAGAATACTATTTTTTTAAAACAGTTTTAATGCATGCAGAAGTTCTCCTGCATTCGGCCTAAGACTTAAAAGTACTGGAAATTAAACTTTGGGAACGGCAGATCAAAAATTAAAAAATGTGCTAATTACACACTTTAATTTCTCGCTATGAAAAAAATGCTCCTACGATTTCGGCTTCAAATGAGCAAATAAGGCAATAATTGTTATTTTAAAACAGTGGATTTTTTTTAATACACTTTTGGTTGGGTAACCCCTGTACTATACTGAATGGACAAATTACACTGGTTTACAAGGTTTTTACAGCATGAACAATTGTAGCTGCCTTTAACTCTTTTTCAGGTGCTGATTTCAGATCTGACCTTAAAAAATGGCTAGCACGTCACGTTTTCATGTTATTGGTCATTTTGACCCCTATTAAGATCTTCCTATACCAACACCTCCAGGCAACTGGGAGGATGCTAGATATTTTACTTTTTCTGGCTGGCAACACTAATTGCCAAGTAGGAGAAAACATGTTACAGTAACCCAACCTCAGACTGCCATTCTTGTTGTATTCATTGTAAGAGGAACACGTGCTGTACGTTGAAGAGTTAACTTTGGCGCTTAAATGGCACAAAGGCAGCGTCGCGGATGTGTTAATGTGACAGATAAGTTTCGTTATGTATGTGGAAATTGTATTTTAAAATCCCAGGGTCGTTCTTTGACAAAGATTGTGAAGAAAGCCTATAACTTGTATTTTGGATTCATGTTGGGGATCAGGATAAAACATGGACTTCAATGTGTGCTGCATTTCGTGCTTTGTTGGCCTGAGTGAATGGTTGAAAGGTAAGATAAAATCCATGCCCTTTACAGTTCCAACGGTTTGGCGTAAGCTAACTAGTCACTTGCATGATTGCTGTTTTTGTTAACTAAAGTGTCGGGCTTTTCAAAAAAGAACAAAAGCAAAATACAATATCCAAATGTGCCTTCAGCTATAAGGCCAGTTCCTCATGGAGAAGATCTTCCTATGCCAACACCTCCAACCAACTGGGAGGAGATGGATTCACATTCATCAGAGGAAAACTTTGAGGCACATGCAGATCCTGATTCTACATACACCCCTGAAAAGTTAGACGAGTCTCATCTGATTCAGCAAAATGAACTAAATGATCTTGTTCGACACCTAGGACTTTCCAAACAACAAGTTGAGGTTTTAGGTTCAAGACTTCAGGAGTGGAATCTTCTGGCCAAGGAGACCAGAGATTCTCTGTTCAGAAAGAGAAATCTGGATTTATCTGCTTATAACGAGATGCAAGATGGTTTGTATTTCTGCACAGATATTTCATTGCTGATGGAAGAAATTGGAACAATTCACGACCCTAAGGAATGGCGTCTATTTATAGATTCGTCAAAATTCAGCTTAAAAGCTGTCCTTTTGCATAAAAAATAAAAATAAAATAAATACCCTCTCAAGCAGCTGCTTGCCACAGAGGTCTGACAGGAGCCTGTCAGTTTAATACGCCATAGAAGAAGGTCTGTGAGGATGGCGGGACCTCAGCAGAAAAACAACACACACATCCATGCCTTACCCGGGGCTCGAACCCAGGTCCCGTAGATCGAAAACCAAGCGCGCTAACCACTCGGCCACGGGACAGCTCTTCGTCAGAACATCACACCGCCCGAAAGCGGCAGGCAACCAAAAATCTTCCATTCCAGTGACACACACTGTGGGAATGAAGGAAACTTATGAAAGCATGGAAAAAATACTCACTGTTATATAATATGACCAGTTTAAGTGGACAATATGTGGTGACCTAAAAGTCATATCTCTTTCTCGGGCTTCAAAGAGGCTTCACAAAATTTTGCTGTTTTCTGTGTTTGTGAGACAGTAGGGCCAGAAAGGAACTCCACGAAACAAAAGACTGGCCCAAAAGAGATGTTTTTATTCCTGGAATGAGTAATGTGAAGTATAAGCCTCTAGTTGACCCCTCTAATGTTCCGCTCCACCACTACACATTAAGCTGGTCTTATAAAAAACTTTGTAAAGGCTATTTGACAAAACTGGTAAAAGGTTTTTGCACTTGAAGGAAACATTTCCAAAACTAAGTGATGCCAAACTCTTTCACGTCTGTGGTCCAGGGTTTTTGGGGGATTCACAAAGAGGAAAACTACCATCAGCTCATTCAAGATCTTTTCAAAAACTATGAAAATCTTGGCTGCCGATGTCTTTGAAGATCCATTTTTTGCACTCACGTCTCGACTTCTTTCCCAAGAACTTAGGAGCTGTCAGTGATAATCAAGGGGAAAGATTTCACCAGGATATCCGAACCATGGAGGAGAGATACCAAGGCAGGAGGGACACAGCAATGATGGGTAATTATTTCTGATTCTTGCAGAAGGAAGATACCTCAGCACATAAAACGCAAAAATGAACTTCTTGTAAGTATAAAAGATCCTTACCCATGTTTTCTTATTTTGCGTTTAAATATTATTTCATTTGTTACTTTATATTCAGTGGTCTATAGCTATGATGTTCCTAATTTTTTTCACTGTAATCATGCAATTAATTAACGAGTTTTAAGTTGCAATTTAATAAAATAGTCATACTTATTTTCATTTCCCAAATATGCGTATTCATTGAAATATATGAATCCGTAATTTAAAAAAAAGTACGTGCTGAAGATTTTGAACTGCCATATTTGAATTCAGCACTCCAAAACTAGTTAAAAACATTCTATTTGACCAATGTTATAAAAAAAAAGTTTCAATTTGTTGTCTAGTGTTATTATATACACCTCGATATCAATATGCAAAGCAGATAAATAGAATTACAGGCAATGCCTATAAATAGAGCAGGTCTCTACGCATTGAAAACGTATCACGGAAACGTAATCATGGTTAAAGGGGGTAAGTTGGGCTTCCTTGGTGCCCTCGTACCCGTGAAAGTTGTTGTTATCTTGACCACCGTTCAGAGGTCAAACAACCCGACCCTGGCAGAATTCGGTCGCAAAGGATTGCTTCAGGGGTAATTTATTATTTTAAATATAAATTGCGATTTTCAACCTCTGAGTGTATACATTAATTTAGATCTTTTACTTTATATCATCACCTAACTCCCAAGATATGTGAACATCCTCGCCGACTATCTACACCCGTTCGTAGCGATTCTCTTTCCGCACCATGGCGCCATCTTTCAACAAAACGCCACACTGCATATTTCTCGAGTGGCCACCAATTGGCTCCAGGAGCATTCAGGTGAGCTTACCACATTCGAATGACCCCCTCGATTTCCAGACCTCAACCCCAATAAGAATTTGTGGGACGAACTGGAAAGATCTGTTCAAACCCGCCAATCCCCACCGGCAACTGTGGATGTTCTACGACAGGCGATCCTCGCTTCATGGGCGGCAATACCACATCCGTGTTTTCAACACCTTATTGAGTCCTTACCAGATGCTGGCTGCTGTTGGGAGAGGGGTGGCTCAGTCGGTAACGCGCAAGGCTCGAAATCTGCAGTTCCCAAGTTCGAGTCCCAGTTGGGTCAGCGTCGAGATTCATCTCCGCAAAACTCCCCGCCTTGCCCACGGTCAATAACTCACACCGATGGGCTTGAAAAGGCCGCCGTCCGTAGGATGGGATGTTAAGCCATGGCCCCTTTGTGGGAGAGCCATACCCTGTGCACGTTAAACAATACGCTGGATGGCTTTGACGGGAGACTACCATCTGTCTCCAAACAGCTGTTCCAGTGGGTCCCCTCCCCAACCTTTTCTGAGCCTTCGGAGTCCTTGTGACCTGGCCACTTAGCCCATTATGTGAAAAAAAGTGTCGTTCAGAAGTAAAACAACCCGACGCTGGCAGAATTCTATCGCAAAGGATTGCTTGAGGAATAATTTATTATTTTAAATATAAATTGCGATTTTCAACCTCTGAGTTTATACATTAATTTAGATCTTTTACTTTCTATCATCGCCTATCTCATCCTCTCACCGACAGACCACTATCCTTTATTTTTGCCCTCTGTGATCCATGTGGCCTTTCTTCCACCTTCTCTGTAAATATATCTTTTTCTTGCTCGCTCTGTCATCCCTTCTCTCCCAGCTCGTCGTCATGAGTCAGTGGCTCCCTCTCTCCCGAGCCCTCCGTTGTTCATCGAACCACAGCGACATTGTCATCTGCTCCGATATCCAACATCTTTCCAGACAGTGGGCACTTCTTCATTTCTGTCTTCCTCTTATCCTTATCTTTGATCTCTTTCTTTCAACTCTCTAGTTTTTTTCCTTTCGAAAAGCATTTTTCTCACATTTTTATTCATAGGTTCGCATTCATGTCCTTCATTGCAAGTGGTTTTCTCAAACCTTTCCATTCTTATTTTTCGCCCGTTTTATTTTCTTTTCATCCATCGAATTCTTATTAAAAGTGATAAATGCTCCTTGTCACTCCATTTCAATTCTTTTCTTTGTTTTGAGATATCAGAAAGTCCCCCTCCCCCTCCGGAACACACATTGCAGAGGTGGTCCTCTTCCTGTTCCACCCTCCTTAACCTCATATCATTTCCGACCAGAAAATAATATTCTACAGGGTTGGACACATTTTTTCTCATACTTGCGCAGATGAATCTGAATTGTTTTTGTTTCGTTTTTTTTTTCATTTCATTGTAATTTTTTCAGTTGACATTTCCTTCCGATACCTCATTATCCCTTTGCATTAATTCACTATTTGCCCCTGATTATCTCTTAGAGAATGAAAATGTTACGACTTCGCTTGTACAGATTTCCTCAAAGAAGGACTTGCCATTGAATGAACTTCTCTGATCATTGTACCATTTAGAGCTTAACGTACAACACACACGAAAGTGACTTCATTTGCTCTTTTTCTTATATCACTTGATCTCTTCAGCAAAGTAGCCAAAAACTCTTCCGATCACAATGAATCAATCCGAGGCCCTTACGAATTGGTGAACAGGCAGATTGGGTAGTTTTACCTCTGAATGGCACTTTTTAACACAATGGGCTAAATAATAAATATCCAGGCCGGAAGGACTCCGAGAGCTCAGGAAAGAAAGGGGGAAGGGGGCCTACTGGACAGCTGTTAGGAGACAGATGGTAACCTCCGTGAAGGCCATCCAGCGTATTCCTTAACTGCACAGAGTATGATTACCAGCACACGGAGTCCCGGCTTAACGTCCCATCCGATGGATAGCGGCCTTTCGAAGCCCCATCGGTGTCTTATCTCCTCAAAACTCCCCGCACTGGCCTCGGTCAGTAGGGGACACCAATGGGCTTGGAAAGGCCGCCGTCCGTTGGATGGGACGTTAAGCCTTGGGCCCGTGTGCAAAAGAGCCATACTCTGTGCACCTTAAAGAACACGTTGGATCACCTTGACGGGAGGCTACAACTGTTTCCCAATAGCTGTCCAGTGGGTTCCCTTCCATCCAAACTTCTCTGAGCCCTCGGGGTCCTTGTGACCTAGCCATTTAGCCCATTGTGTACAAAAAAGTACCGTTCAGAGGTAAAACAACCAACCAACCCATTGGTGTTCCCTTCTGACCGGAGACAGGGCTGGGAGAATTGCGCTGACACAGTTGGGACTCGAAACTGGAAACTGCAGATTACGAGCCTGGCACGCGCTAATGCTGACATCACTTACATCTTGAAAGATTTCTTAGAGCTCTGCTTATAATTTAGAAAAGTTTGCTGATGAGAGATTTTGCGTCCTTTTGTGTTGACAATGTGGAAGTGAGATTTCACGAAAATTATGTTCGTAGTGTTTATCGATTTCCTCCTCAATTAGAAAATGCGTTTTTTGCTGAAAAGATCAATAAGAGTTTTTTGGTTTATATATACTGTATATCTAGAGCATATAAAGAACCATTCTGTTGCACTGGAAAGTTTCAGTTTTAGTTTTCATTAAGTGCATTATTTTTATCACGGCTTAGTCCCTTTTGTGATCTCACTGTAATGAATTTTCTTCTGCCTGCGAAGTGAAGCAGTCTTATTTATTCAAACTGGTATTAGTTAAATTATACGTTAGCATGAATTGTCAAAGACTTTTCTTTGAATAATCTACACCGTGTCCAAAAGTCGTAAAACCATGTTATGTGATGTATATACCCTTATACAAGTCCCTAACATAAGGTGCCAAACTCTCACAAGTGTGAGGATAAAAATATTCGAGACCATAGGGACTACTACATAAACCATATAGGACTGCGATAAGGTTATTGGAGTTTTATGGCGCTTTGAGGGCTTCAGTAAAATATATTTCCTAAAGAATTCCCCGAAATTCTGAGTCGGGGGTTGGCTCAGTCGGTAGCTTGACAGGCTCGTAATCTGCTGTTACCAGGTTCGAAACCCAGCTCTACCAACGTTGAGATTTATTTCTGCTAACCCCGATCCTTCCATTGGTAAGAAAGAGGATGCCGATGGGCATGGAAAGCTCGTCGTCCATCGGAGAAGACGTTAAACTGTAGCCCGGGTACAGGAGAGCCATACTCTGTACAAGTTAAGCAACATGTTGGTTGGCCTTGACGAGAGGTCTCTATTCCTCTCTAAACTCTGTCTCCTAACTGCTGCCACATTGGTTCCCCTCCATCTCTTTTTCTGAGCCATTGAGGTCCTTGTGACCTGGCAATTTTGCCCGTTGTGTACAAAAAAGTGCAGCTGAGGGAAACACAACCGAAACAACTCCAAAATTCTGACTAAAGACAAAAGAAAATTACACTGAAATGTTAACCCTCCCGCATTGTAAGCTTTTAGGTACAGCCGCTCAAAAAAGTATCCGAACACTATGGTTGATCACAGAATTCAGAAAAAAATATCTGGCAACGATTGTTTTAGAAATTAGTGATCTGGCAACTTCGTGTCACGTGACACGAAGTTGCCAGATCACTAATTTCTAAAAAAATCGTTGCCAGATATTTTTTCCTGAATTCTGTGATCAACCATAGTGTTCGGATACTTCTTTGAGCAACTGTACGACACTATCTTGCCTGGCGGTTAGTCAGTGGTAGAGCACCTGACTGGTTATCTGGAGGTCGTGGGTTCGTATCCTACCCTACTGAAAATAATTTTTCCTCTCTACGCATAATCATAGCCTACTGGTGATTAATTATGATTGCTTGACATTAACTGCATGGAATTCTGCGTTTTAAATTACTGCGCGGAGCTTGATCTTTTTTCTTAAGAAACTGTCAATATCGAGCTTCTTTTATTGGTTGAAGGGGGAAAGCAATTAACCGATTTCACCAGCCCTATTTATCTAATATATAGCTCAATGGCTCCTTAGCTACCATACCTAATTATGAATAATTGGATTAATCCTCCCAGTAAGTACTAGAAGCCAATGAATGTTCCTCAAACCTAACATGAAAAGAAGACAGTCATTCTAAGAACAAAAAGAAGGAACGGAAAAGAGCTCTAGTTTGGACTCCATTTTGCAACCTCTTTTCCTCGATGTGTTAGGCCAACAGCTGTCATCAGTGGCCAGTTTTCTGAGTCGCAGCTAATACTGTCGCCTGCTGAAGCCATCTCGACGCAGTGACCCGGAAGGAAAAGATAAAGCCTTTGGTAACAGAGGCGTCTGACCGTGGCTTCCAGTTCCTGCTCTCTGTGAATTCGCACCGAATTGGCAGCACGGCAAATTTGGCGTTGCAGATTCCTCCCATTAGAGGAAAGCACAGCAGAATGGCATCGTTAATGTCAGGTTGCAACGATCAGGATGCTCTTGCCCATATAAGTTACTCACGCATCAGGGAAGCCTCCCGTCAAAAATGGCTTTTCATAGACATAAGAACCTGCATTTGACACGCATTATTAAAGAAATGTTTGACTCTGCTAGATTTTTCACACCGTATGTCTCAGCGACGACATTGATGACGGCCGTGATTGTCTAATTAGTGACGTGGGGATGAGTTCATTAGCTGACGATGCAGCGGGAAACGAAATCTGTAAGTCGTTCTCTCAAGTCGTTCGCACTTGTTATCTCACTCACGACTTCGAAACTTTTTAGAGTTATAAAACCTTAAAATTCTATCAAAATGCTTTCTACGTTATAGCTATATACCAAAATAAAGTATTGCACTGTATTGTAAAATACTTATTGCTGTGTTGATTCACTTGGATTGGGTTATTTTTACGGCACCTTTTTTGCATTTGCACACCGTGGGCTAAATGGATAGGTCACAAGGTCGGTTGGTTGGTTGGGATTTTGTAGCGCAAAGGTAATTTAATGCAATTAAGACCATGACTGACTGAGCCAAACCCTGCCTAATGTTTAAAAATAAAGAAAAACTTATTAATCAAGAATTTTATATGCATTTATTGCAACTATGTTCGCCATAATTGTGGGATGGTTTTGGCTCAGTCGGCAGCAAGCCAAGTTCATAATCTTCAGTTCCCAGGTTCGAGTACCAAAGGTGTCAAAGTTGAAAATTTTCTCCTCTAATCCTGACTCTGCCCTCGGTTAGAAAGGAGACACCGATGGGCTTCAAAAGGACCCGTCCGTCGGAGGAGACTTTAAGACTAAGGCCATACTTGCTCAAACGAGATCGACAGATAGGTCACAAGGATGGAAAAAGGCATGCGCTAAACAGCTGTTAAGAGACAGATGGAAGCCTCCCATCACTCAGGTTCGAGTCCCAGCTGGATCAGCGTTGAGATTTATCTCTGCAAAACTCCCCGCCCTGCCCACTGTCAGTAGGGGACACCGATGGGCTTGGAAAGGCCGCCGTCAGTCGGATAGAACGTTAAGCCGTCGCTCCGTGTGCGGGAGAGCCATACCCTGTGCACGTTAAAGAACACGCTACATGGCCTTCACGGGAGGCTACCATCTGTCTCCCAACAGCTGTTCCAGTGGATCACCTCCCCCAATCTTCTCTGAACCTTCGGGGTCCATGTGACTTGGCATTTAGCCCATGGTGTGCAAAAAAGTGCCGCTCAGAGGTGAAACAACCCAACCCACTATCTTACCGAAGGTAGGACGAGGATTAGCAGGGGAAACACTTGACGCAGGCGACTTTGGAACTCGAACCTGGGAACTATAGATTACGAGTCTGGTGTGCTGCCGACTGAGCCAACCCTCATCTGACCACTGATTGTTGATTTGTAGATATGAATCGCAAACAGTGACTACTACATTAGTTGGGAAGGAGGAGGGTGGGAGGATATGATGGCGTATTATTTGATATCAGCGCTGATCTTAAGAGTTTCCTAAGAGCCCAGATTTCAAAATGCTTAGAGGTGAGCTTTTCCCGAAAACATTCAATGAAAGAATTTCCGAAACTTCAAATCAATCATCGAGATTCGTCTTATTAATAGACCCTTACGATTACCCAGTACATAAAATGCTCTAGTTATGAAGAATGAAAGAAGGACAACATGTGTTAATTCAGTGGTTCCCAAATGGGACTTTGTAGAAATTTGGATGGGGAAAGGGGGCCGTATCTTTCAGTATTTCGGTATGAATACGATAGTATTTAGATTAAACATGGATGTTCATGCTTTGCATATCCATGTTAAAAATTCATGGAAGAAAAATATTCGTTAATTTGTCTTCAGGGTTGTTTTACCTCTGAGCGGCACTTTTTTGCACACCATGGGCTAAATGGCCAGGTCACATGGACCTGGCCATTTAGCCCATGGTGTGGACCCCGAAGGCTCAGAGAAGGTTGGGGAAGGGGACCCACTGGAACAGTTGTTGGGAGACAGATGGTAGCCTCCCGTCAACGCCATCCATTGTGTTCTTTAACGTACGTGCACAGGATATGGCTCTCCCGCACACGGGGCCACGGCTTTACGTCCCATCCGACAGACGGCGGCCTTTCCAAGCCCATCGGTGTTCCCTACTGACCGTGGACAGGAAAAACGCCAACGGTCACCAATGGTGGCAGTCACGCTTTGCTTGTGCTCTGAGTCCTACTAGTTTTCTTCGGATATTGGGATTGATTGTGAAAGTAATTTTGTACTCATCATTCTCATTAATTTCAACTTTTATTTTGTGCTTCCAGCTATAAACATTCTTTTATGTGACTTTTCTACGAACTGTAATGGCTACACCTTCCTCCTTAAATATTAGAATCAAGAAATCCAAACTATATAAATCTAACCTTCGAAACGCTGACATGAAAAAGCAATCAAACAAGGATTTCTCCATTCTGGCTGAAGATCTAAAAATCTCATCCGATTCGGAGACATCGCCAACCAAATCCATTGAAGATAATGACAAACTTGAACAAAAACTTAACATAGTTGAACAACAACCCTTCTCACATGAAGAGGAAACTGTTACTAGTGCTTCAAAGTGCGCTGATGAAATAAAGACTAAGGACTTGGAACCGACTTCACCATACAAGGATAAAAAGGATAATAAGGTAAAACAAATTAACTCCTCTGTCGGAAAAAACTTTTCACAAGAAAAATCTAAAAATAAACCTAACATTACTTTGAATTTGGAAGATAATCCAATACTATACTGTTATCACAAAAATTGACCTTGAAAATTTTAAATTTCTCGAAATTATTGAGAAAGCGAAATCCTCAAAGGACGACTTTTCCCTTGTTCTAAAGGGACTTGATACTAAACTTGGATATTAGATATTAAACTTGGACTTGTTACTATAACATTGGATATCAAAAAAAAAATCTCCCTTCTTCTACCATCTTTTAGGGGACCACATAGATGGGAAATTCATCTCCCGTGGGAGATTATTAGTTTTCCCCAATGATAAGGAACAGCAGCAAAATATTCAGCAACTCACTGATATTTTAAATTCACCTATTTCGGTTAAATTTCCTCAGTTCACGAGATTCGTCCTTGGAACTATCATTAATGTTCCAATTCATTGGCCATGAGAGTATTTTAGAGTTACTCGCAGACCAAAAAGTTATCGGTATGAGGAGGATGCATCATTATGAACAATCTTCAGATGAAAAAATGGAAACTATCTGGAATCCTATCCAAAAGGTGATTTTAGAATTTGAAGGGAAAAATTTGCCTCCATTTGTGTATTTGGGATTCAACAGACATGGGGTAAAACATTACAACCTCCCACCAAATCTATGCTATTGATGTTATGTGTTTGGACACACTATTTCATCCTGTCGCGGAAAAACAACTTGTAAAAAATGCGGTGGACGCCACAACCACAGAGACTGTAAATCAACCTTCTTCAGATGTCCAAATTGTGCTGGGAATCACCCCGCAACCTTCGCTGGATGCCCGAACAAAATACTAGCTTGCAAAGCAAGAGATATCCAGATTAAAGAGAATATTAACTGGCAAATGGCTTATAAAAAGCGAAACATCTTGATGAATTAACTAAACAGAACTTATAAAGCGAAAATGTTCGATTATACATGGAAAACGAATCGAAAACTATCCGATCGTCCTCTAGGATTGAAACAGCATATCATGCAGACCTGGGTGAGGACCTTCCTACAAATTCTCTTCCCGACCACGGAGAGAGCTTCCCAGCTTTGCCGTCTACTTCGTACGTGATTCAAAATGACTATCAAGCAGATCCTGAGCGATTTCCATCGATTAATTATGCTCAAAAAGTAAAAAAAACCATATTTCAGGAGTAAAATCTAGTTCTCATAAAAACAAAACATTCTTCTCATTCTTCTAGTGGGAAACATCATGGAGATGCCTCTCCATCAGGACATTAAAAGAACAAACCTTCTAAGAATGAGGATGGTAATAGAGGAATGATTATTAGTCATTTAATAAAATTATTTGATTATATTCTTCCGCAATACCCAGAAGTCAATCTAATTAAGGATATACTCCTAAATATTTTGAACTGTGGTCCATGGAAAGACATCCAATAGTATTACAATGGAATTGTCGCGGTTTTGATAGCAAGAAACATTATTTTAAACATCTCATTAATTCTAAAAATATTAAAGTAATATGTATGCAAGAAGTACAATCAAATAAGTTACCCAAAGTAAATAATTATATTATTTATTTCCAAAACACAAATCTAATGGAATAGCAACTTTTATTCATAGAGAACTTCCACAAAGACGATTGGATGTTCCTATTATTCATGATTGGTTGGATTGCATTATTATTCAAACCAGAATAAATCAAACTAATTTAAATATAATTAATATTTATAATCCTGGTGTTTTTATAACTTTTAAACAATATTCTAATATTTTTGATAATATTAATGGGGAAATTCTCATTTGTGGAGATCTTAATTCCCACAATCATGCTTGGTATTCACATTAGAACGACTTCAAAAGTTTACAGATTTTAAAATTGATTGATGAATTTGATTTAATCATTTTAAACCAAAATTACATTACACATAAATCACCAACTAAT